>OU785221.1:18725855-19925855 GCA_917051295.2 Erebia ligea | reverse complement strand
TGTATGACGCTCACTGCATTCGCAGTGCAGAGAAGGTGAAATCCGTACGCGAAATATAAATCGCGAGAATAAAATTCGCGCGAATGTTGGTCGCAGTGCGAATATAGCCTTAGTGAGTCAGATTACCATTTACATCAGCTGAACTCTACATTTGTCTGTTGACAGGACGGTCGCGCTGGATGGTCGCAATGGAGCGAATGGTCGCTATGCTCACGGACGTGCGACGGCGGCGTGTCGCGACAGCTGAGGACCTGCTCCTCGCCGGCCGGGTGTCGCGGTGAACCAGTCCGATACAAGATCTGTAATATGCAGGTAAGAGAACCTCAATAAACCTATTGTCTAGTGGGAGGTTTCCGCCATGGCAAGGTACCACCCTACCAGCAAAGACCGAAGATGCTGTTTAGAATCGGATTAGGGGTATAATTGAGATTAACATAACTACTATTTCCCAGGTTGTGCGATGTCGGTCAATCAGTCAATTACAGTACTGTTTTATGTATTTATTTTAAAGATTAGATTCTAAGCTTAGCAAAGAGATTTTGAATAGTATAAGAAAACTGAGGCTCAAAGTCAAAGAATACTCGTTTGGGCACATTGCTGAATTCACAAATTTTGCGCAAGTAGGCTGCTTAACTTTCACGTGAAGATTCGGTTCTTGAAAAAAAAAACATTTTATATACTCGTGTAAATGTTCCAGACCGGGAATTTATTTTTATGTACTAACTGGAGGAATGGATCTAACCGTAAAGATATGCAAGTATTAAAAAACCTAGTTACGGAAATACAAATTTTACGATCTGAAAAAGAAACCTATTAAGCTTTGCTTACACTCAATTTTCTCGACGCCGTTAAACGGTTGTTTTAACCTATAAAACTTTGATTTACAGCGGCACTAACTGGAAAATTAGTTCCGACCTCGTTAACGGCGAGAAATATCCTAATACATTTTTCCTCCTCGTGAGCATCGCCCACATTTTCCACTTCATTAAACAACCAATTAATTTTCCTAGGTGTTTCATCTGCCATGTCTAATAAATGGGGTTTGCTGTCTTCATCTCTCATTTTAATGACTTGTCTTGCACAGAAAGAGCTATTTAAACACACTTCGGACTTCATGATTCGGGGACAAGTGAAATCCGCGTCATTCACTTTTATATGGAGCGTACGCATTTTGCGACAGGAAAAAACATCGTTCCGCTCCGATGCAGACGTTTATTGGTGCCTTGGAGAGCACATTAATGACTTCTTCGCTTAATCTCTCTCCAATATTGAGTCCGTTTGCTATCCATTCTGATTGTGGCAATGTTGAATAGAGAGAGCACCTGTGTACATACATATTGGACTTAGTTTTTTTTGCCTAGAATTGACCCGTACCCGTGAAAATTCGATCAGGAAATCATTATTTTCGCGCTTGCAGAGATTGCTGTACGTAATTTCCTTAATGATATTGTCTCACCTTCATCCCTTTGGATTTAGGTATTCATAACGTCTTGGATCCTTTTGTTTGTCCCTGAATAAATCTTGGTGTTGATTCATTACTGGGTAGTACCAAATAACTTTGAAATTAATCTATTAACCTTATAATTCGACCTTAGGAAATCTTAATTTCTTTTTGTCTTGTATTTAGTGTAGACTCCTGAACAGTGTAAGCTTGACTATGCTATGGATATAATTTGAAGTAAACAAACATAATATTGTTCTGAGAAAATTAATAATAACACTCCTGGTATTTCCCGACAACGTAGAGTCCTTTGTAACAGCGTTATACTCGTATCTTGCTTCTATGTTTATATTACTTTGTTATCATGTTCGAGCAATTTACATCATTACTGCTAGGTAAATACGGAATAAATTGCTTTCATACTTATGCTACCTACATATCGCGTAATATTAGGAAAACGTAAAATAAGGTATTGCAAAAGACTAGAAATTGTTATCATTATGTCGATGAAAAATTCGTTGCGTTTATGATAGATTGTTGCGTTTTTATCGACACAAACGCACGCAACTTGCGTATAACGTGCGCTGGAATCATATCTTCATCGCATTATTTTGATGGACGCCATCCTATTGCTGTTGCGGAGTTAAATAGAAATGACTATACGAATATATGTATACGACTAGCTGATGCCCGCGACTTCATCCGCGTGGTTTAAGTTTTTTTTTATTCCCGCGGGAACTCCCTAATTTTCCGGGATAAAAAGTAAGCTATGTCATTTTCCAGGTCTTAACCTATACCCACGCCAAAAATCACCTCGATCCGTTACTCCGTTGCGGCGTGATTGAAGGACAAACCAACAAATAAACACACTTTCGCATTTATAATATTAGTATGATTGCGCGTTGACAGCGCGCGTTGACCTGTAATAATACGTACACGACATGACTGGACTTCTGAAAAGGGTTCCTGCGATTGATGCGCGCTTGGTTCGTGTTGAACCGCATTTTTAACGCGTCGTCTGTTTGTAAAAAATACGTAGCGTACGATTACATAGACTCTAAAGAAATTCCTATATAATCTTATTTAAATTTCACCGAAACTGATTACACACACGATTAAGCCCGTATCATAAAGAAACTTAGTACTGCGGAGTAACTGTTACTTAACACTGCAGCCCCAGCAATCAGTGTCAACACTTTTTCGTGGGGTAAGTATAACAATTGGACCCCACCCCACTGGTGGGGGCACCTTGGTGGGACAAAGTATATGAACCCGTTTGCAAAGCTAAGGGATGCTGGGGTTGTAATCAATTCCATAGGTTTTCCATGAAATATATCAAAAGACTGACGAAAAGGAGAATATAATTGACTAGCTGATGCCCGCGACTTTGTCTTTTTTTTTTTTAATATATAGGCCAGCGCTTGGCTGCAATCAGACTTGGTTGCAGGTGGTGAGCAGCCTAAGGTGGATTAAGGTTCTCATTCCACGCCGACGAAGTCGTGGGCATCAGCTAGTATTTAATATTTTTACTCAAAAACGCAAAATCAAGGCAAAATGGCGGTTTGTTGATCATTAATCCTTAAAATTTAATAACATCCAGAAGTTTCCAGAATGTTTGTCCAAAGTACAGCTTTCCTGAGGAGATGGATAAGAATAATGCGAGTTAATCTCACGCCGAGACGCCACGGAGTGGCTTAAGCCATCCTCCGTGATATAATACGTCGCTGTGTAAAGCCTACTTATTCTACATTGCCTTCATTCTTCACATTTTTTACTTGTTTTTGCTTACGACTAATTTGTCTACAGAGAGGAGATTTTGACTACTCCTTGAGCAGCAAGGTATTGCCACCTTACGGATTGACTTAATTCCATCTAGCCATATCAAATTTATTACCACCAAGTCGAAATCATTTATTTCTCGTAGGACTACTAATTCAGACTATATCATCACATCACTTTCTGCCTACGCGGTATCAGTCAAGCACTGTGTTATCATCATCATCAGCCTTTTTATGATCTTTTAACCACCTAACAATTTATGTAAGTACCTATATTATGTAATAGTGCCTTTAAACCTAAGCAATTTACGTAATTGTACCGCAGATTCTGCTACGGAATCTCGTTTGAGATGGATCAAAATAATACTAGTTAATCCCTTGCGCTCAACTCAGCGCCAGGATGTAAGAAATGACGTAACCCTCCTTTTATGATATAAGTAATAATATTATGTTCCAACAAAGCCTGTATGCTCTATGTATGTTTTGTTTAGTCACTTTTAATCCTAGAATATTCTGTAGATTAGTAGGTATTATACAAACGGAATATTGCACACTTGAAGTGTAAATGAAAGTTAAAATAAGATATTTGAAATTTAAACTAAATGAGATAGACTACTAAATTAACTACTTACCATAGTAAAGCTTAAGCCATTGGGCTTGGACTGTGGCCTGGATTGAATACCTAGATAACTTTTCGTTTGATTTTTTCTAGAATTAAAGCGGTGGCATTTTAGACAAGAAATAAGTCAGCCTTTACATGAAAAAGTTTTAATCTGAGGCCTGTATTAATGTATTGACTTTTCTATGAAAGTAACTTAGGAGATCTTATCTAAGCCCCAAACAATTCACAAAATTTCGAAGAGCTTTAAGAACCGAATTCTCATCAATTAAATGGCACAAAGGTCTTACCTGATAATTACAATTTGTAAGCCATTGCTTCGCTGAAGTTTAAGTTCTCGCTATCAATAGTAAACAAATTTAAAGTAATAGTCGATCGCAAACGAGGTGCAAACTTGGCTTTCAACCAACTGAAAAGCCTCGTGATTAATAGCGAGGCTTTATTGAAGTTTATAGGGCGTGCATTGCACCGAGTCGTAATATCCTAAAATCTACACGTAGCGTGTAATGATAAACTACATAGTTAGGTACATATTACTATTTATAAATTTTATTATAACAACGTATCCGGTGGTCATCGACCACCAAAAATATCATGACGTCACAGCCTGGATACTATTAATCTTAATTTACATTATTTTTAAATATTGCACGCCATGACAATGGTAATACACTTGTCTTTATCTTTTTTACCACCTTTATAATATTATATGTACTCGTATAATGCAATAAATAATTTCTGATTCTGATTCTGATTCCTGATGGGCAACGATCTATCGGTAGGCCAAAGCTGCGCTGGATTCATGGAGTCGACCAAGATGTAAAATCCATCGGATCGCAAAACTGGAGGACATAATAAATGTCCTCTCTATATCTCTATCTTTTGCATAATATGCAAAAGAGATAGATGAAGAAATGTACTGGAGCAAGCCCGGGCCCACAAAGGGCTGTAGCACCGATGATGATGAAGATTATTTATTACTAGATTTAGAACTAGACGGTTTATTCTGATATAACATTCAATATGTGCGATTAATTTTATGAATACCAATAGAAACCACACAATAATATAATAGCGAATACGCTACGGTGTAATTGAAACCCAATATAACTTATGGAAGTTTCTCAAACTTGTTTTATTGGGAATCGCATTGTACTACAAATATTATGCTCCAAGCATTTGCATCTCTATATATATAAAAATCAATTGCTGTTCGTTTGTCTGGCTAAAACTCGAGAACGGCTGGGCCGATCTAGATGGAATTTTTTGAGTGTGTTTGTGTGGGTCCCGGGATGGTACTTAATAAAATTGCTTTGATTATTTTCATGATGATGCTTGTATCAATTAAACATCGTTACTAATAATTGAGTTAAGTTTAATAGTTGAGTTTGAAGTATATTAATATATTTAAAATATGTGGGCAGGTCTAACTGGATAATCAAATAAATATTATAAATGCGAAAGTTTGGATGGATGTATGGATGTATGGATGTATGGATGTATGGATGTGTGGATGTTTGTTACTCAATCACGCCCCAACGGCTGAACGGATCTGGATGTAATTTGGCACAGAGATAGATTATAGTCTGGAATAACACATAGGCTACTTTTTATCCCGGAAAATTAAGGAGTTCCCGCGGGAACCGAAAAACCTCGATCCACGCGGACGAAGTCACGGGCATCAGCTAGTATCCAATAAATAAGTCAGTTGTCATCTAATCATGGTTTGATTTAGACCCTATGTACTATTACTTGGTGTCAGGTGTTTGCGTATCCACAAGAAATCGTAGTAAAAGTAGTGTAATGGTGTTGTTTATCGTATTTAATACTCGGGTGGATTAAAATATTGTAATGGCGAATATGCCATATTGGCGCCGTTGCGCCAAGATGGCAGCCTAGCTAAGAATTGGAAAGAATGGAAAAACTCATTTGATTACTTTTTATCGCTACGGGCAAGGAGACAGCAAGTAATAACGAATATGGTTTATTTATGTTTATTTCTTTGGGTCAGTATGGTCGAGAAATTCTCGAAGAACTCGATGTTACGGAACAAGATAAATATAAAGAAAAGTTAAGATAAGATAAGATAATAAAGAAAAGATAAGATAAATATAAGATATTGTCGAGTCAACATCTCCTGAAGATGCTCCGGTGTCGGAGTGAAACGTACGTTGAGAATAATTTGGAAGATTTATGTGGTGTGGTGAATATTGCAAGCTGCAAGTGCAAGATACACTGTACCACATATATTTGCCTATTGTTGCGGATTACAGCAAATTAAATTTCAAGTTCCTTCAAAACAAACAAAAAAATTCAAATAAAGATAGGTTCGGCTGGTTCGGCTTGCCCCTTTCTATCCAGGCGAACTAGCAATGAAACTCTAGGTTCTCTGTTTAAATTGAACTGAACTAAGAGCATTTTAATAATTATTGTTTAAAGAAATATATAAGTTAACTAGCTGATGCCCTCGACTTTGTCCCGCGTGGATTGAGGTTTTTTAGATTCCCATCCATAATACATCCATCCATCCATCCAAACTTTCGCATTTATAATATTAGTAAGTTAATATAGAGAAGTTTAGAAGTTCCTATGGCCACCTCCCAGCTCCAACATAAGACCACCTCCATGGTATCATACTAATGCGAAAGTGTGTTTGTTTGTTGGTTTGTCCTTCAATCACGCCGCAACGGAGCAACGGTTTGACGTGATTTTTGGCATGGGTATAGTTGAGGACCTGGAGAGTGACTTTTTATCCCGAAAAATTAAGGAGTTCCCGTGCTAATTAAAAAAACCTTATTCGACGCGGACGAAGTAACGGGCATCAGCTAGTCATATAATAAATAATGGTCAACGAATGGACGATATAATAAAAAATGGCCGGTAATGAAATACCTCGTTGAAGAAACATTCGCCAATCAGATTTGAAAGCTTCAGCAGTCAGTAAATAGGGGCAAATAGCAGTTCCTATTGTCATTCAGTGCGCGTACCCACTTTGCTTAAACGCTGGCTTACATGTCGGCCGGTTGACTTTTATTGAAGAGCTCCGAGCTTATATTGGTGGAGTTGGGTGAATTTGAAAATCTCGAAAAGATGGTGTTCCAAAAATTCGTTTATCCGATGAAAATCTCGTTCAAGATGTGATATTCTGGCATTCAGCTAGCAAAATCCTTAACCAATTTTGGGACGGCTGGCAAACCCCTGTAAAAGTTTATTTCATGAATATTTTAATAATTTTATTTCATTAATTTGAAAGCGTTGCAGATTTTCAGCTATGGCATTGACAAATTACTTAGATAGGAAAATAAGCTATCAATAATGTTGTTTCTTCTTTAGAGAACATGATTTTCCTGATTTTTTAATTATCTCATTGTTAGTTTTAGAAAAATATTAAAATAATATACTATCAAGGTGCATGCACCTTTTTCAGTAAAAATGAGCTCATTTGTACATCTTAAAATTCTTTTCAATCCTTGCAGTCTATTGTAGTTTGTAGATACTAACAGGAATTCTGTTGACCCAGAATGTCGCCAAACATCTGCAGCCTAACAGCAAAGCACAAAATAGCTTCTCGTTACGTTGCACTGTAAATTATATTATTTGGTCAAAATGTTGTCTAATAGGAAAATTGCTCCAGAATATCAGGTCATCCTTGGTGCAAGTTAAATAGTAGTTGGTACTTATAACTGTTTTTTAAAGGTCCATAAAATGCGGTACGCAGATAATAGAAACTAATGCTAGTATCTACCGTGGTACTAGATTTGAAGCTTGAATCAATTTTAATGAGATTCCACTATTAAAGAAATCAAGGATTTTTAAAACTATAGAGAGCTAAAATAAATATGTGAGTAACTTTTTAGGTTTTTAGCTAATATTAACGTTTGTCTACAGCCATGCCGCGGCAACGTTTCTCTTCTAGAAGAGGATATCTGGAGAGAGCAGCAGTGCAGTGCTCACGATAACACGCCTTATGGTGGAGAGCTGTTCCACTGGCGAGCTCATCGGGACGACGACGAACCATGCGCCCTGACTTGTAGAGGAACGCCGCAGCATTCAGGACAAAGTCCAGAAGCAGTAAGTAAAATTGTCTATCCCTTTTCTTGAATAATCTAAAAATTGTTGTTCTATGTAGTAGAACGAACGTCCAAGCATTGAAGAGTCCAAAGCAACTTCAATTTCAATTTCAATTTCATTAAAAAACTTTTTTTTAAAACATGCTGCCATACTGAATTTAGTGTGACGTCACTTTATTTTTCGTATTCTTCTCAGCAGACTCTTCTAATTGATACCCATAAGTATTAAAAGGGGTGCATAAAAAATAACTGGTCAACACACAGTCAAGCCGCTAGCGTCCAAATACTTGCGAATTGCTTGATGGAATGAATTCCTCGAGCAAGGATACCTTCCCATTTTCACTCCAGTTTCGTTAATTTTAAACTCTCTACATTCTACGAGAAAATTGTTTGTGCAGTTGAATTGGTACTTACAAAAAAATAATGAAGCAAGATTATCTACTTTATCTACTCGGTTACTAACAGGTAATTACAAGAAAGCAAAGAAACTCCATGAGAGCTATTTCGCTTTTTATTTATGAAGTTTTTGCTTTTAACGAAGTTGGTCCAAGTACGCCGGTCGGTCGGTAATGCTTGTATAATTTTTACACAGTCTCTAGTGTTCCTTTGATATCAATAAAACCTGAAGTGTCTCGGCACTCGGGCGTTTTTAGGTAACTTTTATGATAATATTATAGCAATTATACTTGAGCTAATAAATCTATCGGAATGTGGACCTTTGGAGACCGTTCAAACTTTAATTGGCCACTAAAATCCAAACTGGGTTAAAGGTCAATTTAGAACCATAACCATAACTATAACCGCCTGCAATGCAACTATACCTAACAAAGAGAAATAATAAAAAAAAATCAAGAACAGTGTAACCGAATCAGATTTTTGTATCAAGTGCTTAATTACCTAGAAACAAAACTACTACCTAACGAGCTGTTTTTGTTTAAGAAGTGTAAAGTTTTCTTTTGACTGCTGTTGTTGGTAAAATATTTACCTTTATAAATGTATGCTACGGTGCCCGTAATACAGGTTGGGTTTCTTCTAGTACGGATGCTAAAGCACTCCCTCTGGCTTTAAATTTTTAATGTTCACCTTTTACCTACCTTGTTTATTATTTGCTAATTGGAATGTGTAATGTAAAACATTTTCTAAGACAAGAAAGACTTATTTAAATTCTGATATAGCTTTAACATTCCGCAATGTAGAGAATAAAGTATGTATACGAGTACATTTAATGGTCTTATTTTTCACAGACGGCATCTCTAGACGAAGACGAACGAGTGGTGGTGGCCGTGCTCGCTGCACGAGTGTCTGATGGCACGCGCTGCAGAGCTGGCAGTTTAGACATGTGCATAGATGGACGGTGTCAGGTAAGTACCGTTTATGTGGAAAGCTCACGCACGGCTTTGTTTTACCTTAGTCACCAAATAAAGTTTTAGACTCATCGACGGTCTACTACTAAGTACGTGTTTCGTGTCACGAATGAAAAGTGTATTGGATATAGTCCATACTGACCAAATGCTTCACACACTTTTGAGAACATTAGGGACTCTCAGGCATCTAGGTTTCCGTATGGTGTTTTCTTTCACCGCTAAAGATAATAAATTACTGTATTAAATTTCATAAAAGGCACTTATCTCCAAAAAGTTACTTTTACAGTCGAAAAGTTTGAGTTAACTTTGAAAATTGTAACAAAACTAATACGAAGTTGCACCAGTGTGACTTTCAAAGATTTACATGAAGCGCCAAGTTGTTAGATATCACAAGTTAGGAGGAACTTCAATTAAAAAAATAGTTTTTTTCTACTATTTCACTGCTAATTCCACTAATAGGATATTGCTTTTATTAAGTCGTGACTGCAATAACATAATACCGACGAGTCAGCATATTTCTTAATCGCAAGATTATACCCTTCGCAGGGTCGTAGCAGGAAAAGAAAATAATATTACAGCTAATATTGATGGTCTTTCGGGGCAAGGGGAAAAATATTTACTTAGAGATTTTGTTTGATTAGTGGATGTTTCATAAAAGAGACTGTAGCTCGCCTATTTTGCTGCAAACTAATCCCATATCTAAGCAACATTTAGCAGAGAATGTCTTATGTTAACTTTTTGCGAAAATAGGACGTTATGCGAGTGAATCGTCTATATTGGTCTTGATATTGGTTAAATATTTTGAAAAAAATATGTTTATGATGAAATATGTGAGGAGATCACAAGTCAGACACGAAACTAGCGACGGTCTAGCGACGGCGACAGCGGGGCGATGGGGTCCGAGAGCTGGCGACGAATTTCGGGAAGGTCCTTTAGGTATACAAGCTGAAATTGTGGAAAAATATAATTTCGTTCATTGGCGAATCCAGTTCTGCCAGTCTGGTAGAGCGTTTGCGGTTATTTCGCTACTGCGCAGCATATAACATTTGCAAAAAAAAACCCGAAAAACGTTATTTTGGCAACTTGATTTTTTTATCTACTATTACCAGACCTCTTTCAAATTGTTTCCGAAATTCGTCGCCAGCTCTCCGACCAATCGCATCGCCCCGCTACCGACGCCGCCCCGCTGCCGCTAATTTCGTGCCCGTACCACCCCGTACACTAAAGTGATAAGACCGCTCTTGCGCACGCGTTGTTTTCCGTTTTTTTTATAATTAAATTATTTCTAAGTTATGTGTGGCAATAAAGAATCTATCTATCTATGTTAAGCATATAATAACATCCGTCAAAATAATAATTGTGTTCAGTTCATTTACTAAGTTTCTGGTGTTGTTACTATTGTAGTTATTTTGTGTAACTATAAAGCGTAAAACACTAATAAAAACTTGTTCTTTGTAACATCAAGCACGACCTAAGTTCTCGCAATTTCATTCTTCTTATTACCTAGAATATGCGTGGAACTTTCCAGAAAGACATGGAGATACAACTTGAAAGTGTCATAAAAATGTTTGCTAAAAAGAACTGAAACTTTAATAAAACACTCACGCCGCGGCTAAGTTATGCGGAGGCGGTAAAGTCGCATGTTTATTCCTTCATATCTAGTAAACAATGCGGTAAACAGGGGCGATTCTACCGAGGGGGCGTGCAACATTGATATAAAAAACTAAGATGTACCTATATCTTTGATTGTGACTATACCAGAACTTCGACGACCTCCGTGGCGCAGTTTTGTGAGCTGTTGTCTTAACGTGCGGAGGTCCCGGGTTCGATCCCCGGCAGGGTCAATTTAGGAATTTATAATTTCTGAATTTTCCCTGGTCTGGCCTGGTGGGGGGCTTCGGCCGTGGCTAGTTACCACCCTATCGGCAAAGACGCGCCGCCAAGAGATTTAGCATTCCGGTACGATGCCGTGTAGAAACTGAATAGGGATGGGTTTGATATATTACTGCCATGCCCCTAACAGGTTAGCCCGCTACCATCTTAGACTGCATCATCACTTACCACCAACTAAGATTGCAGTCAAGGGCTAACTTGTATTAGATAAAAAAAAACCTCAGTCAGTTCTGCTTCTCTCCCTGAATTGTCATAAGAGTTCGTGAGTACCTGAAGACGAGAGTTTTCGAACAGTGCTTGTTGCTAGTGTTGACTTACGGCACAGAAACATGGTCGTTTACTATGGGTCTAATAAGAAGGCTCAAGGTCTGGTCTGGTCAAGGACCCGTATGAGAACCCGCGATAGGTGGACGGACGTTTGCAAGCATGGTAGTTAGCCGCGCCAATAGCGCAAGCCCGTGAACTCTGGGGATCCAGCAGTGGACGTCTAGATAAACACTCCAGTTTATGTAAAAGCGCTCCGCCTTAAACTGCATCATCACTTGTTTACCACAAAACATTGATTTTAAATTTCAAGAGATACGTGTTCTTTTTTAACCGACTTCCAAAAAAGGAGGAGGTTCTCAATTCGGCGCGTATGTTTTTTGTTATAATATATCAGTGGTATAAAAGCGGAATATATTATACGGAAATAGGAAAACACTCGAGACCTACCCGTTAATACGTGGGTAAAGGAGGATTGCTCTGTTTATTTGTAGAGGAAAGGGTTGTATTTCGTGCTTTATTTTGTGTGTTCAGTATATTGCCGAATGAAATCTTTTTCATACATTTATAAAGCCCTGGTTAGACACGACACGTGACAGTAACAACGCAAAGTTACTTACTGTAGCTCCTAGCAATTTCAATCATAATCTAATCAACACTCTATGAGTATTTGCCTCCTCTCTGTCTTCTTCCATTCACCGCGAACCTTCGTCTACTTTCTTCAGTTTTTGTATTTATTTTAGCTGATGCCCACGACGTAATAAGTTTTTTCAATTCCCACGGGAACTCCTATGTCACTCTCCAGGTCCTCGACTATACCCGGACAAAAAATCACGTCGATCCGTTGCTCCGTTGCGGCGTGATTGAAGGACAAACCAACAAACAAACACACTTTCGCATTTATAATATTAAGAATGATTCTTATGTGAGTCAAAGCTTTTTTAACCGACTTCCAAAAAAGGAGGAGGTTCTCAATTCGGCGCGTATGTTTTTTTTTTTATCCAAACCCATACAAACTCATACAAACAAAATAAAAAAAATCTTTCTACGTGGCACGGACCGAAAGCCTATATTGACCTCGACCAAAATCTCCCACGAGACCAGACTACAGACAGACAAATTACAGTTTCCCAAATTGCCACATGCTGGAAATAGAAAACGTGACCTTCCTCTTATAAAATCACAGCGCTTACTGCACCGGGGACGTCGTCAAATCGTTGAATACTCTGATAAAGCAATTCAAGATAAAATCAGATAATATAGAGACTTGGCTTACTTCCATGGAGAACGTAAAGTGTCACAAGCCGTTGTCGTATACCAACTGCGGACGTTTCTTACTACGATTGCCAAAAGTGGATAACAAAATACGTCCTCCGTTACTGGGATGATTTTCTACACAAAGGTTTTTACTCTATTTAGGGTTGATTCAAGAAAATTTATTTATGATTGATAATATACATATTTCAATCAGTTTTTCTCCAATAATAATCATCAGGACCTTAACACTAACCTTACCCACGATTGTGTAAGGAAATCGTAGTCGTTATCGTTTGTCAAACGGATAATCCGACCTTTTTAAGGAGTTCCAAGATGCCTACACGTCAAAAAGCATGTGTGAACTCCTAAAACAGTTCGAGTGATACGTTTTTAGCTGTCAAATGTTTACGATTTGCTTAGACAATTGGGCCTCTGAAGGTTATCCTTTTAAAAGAAAACAAAAAGTATCACGGTCAGGTTAGATTAGACGGAGTCATGGAGTAACACCGCTAAAATGCGTGTATATAACATTTGCATGCGGAGTTTTCATCCACGAGCATTCCGTTGACGTTGTTTAATTCCAGTTGAAAAAAAAATGGTCGTAACTTTTCGAAAACTTAAATTTCAACAGCGATGGAAATACTTATAATATGCAACGTGAATGATTTTTTCACTAATTACTGAATGAATTGGTTCAATCCGTCAGTTTATAACCTCCATGGTAAAGTTAAACTAAAAAAAAAAATGTTGCTAACTAAATTGTATGCCCCAAGCAGTGTAGCTGGTGGGTGTTGAGCATTAAGCTATTTCTGCGATTGCCTGCACTTTTTGCCCCAATTGCAATCCTTTTTGGATTCCTTCCAAACAATTTCACGAGATCCTTAAACACTGATATAACCGCCTTGGCTTTTCGCTAATCTCTGGAATTGAGATTGGTTTTATCCAATTCTGGGATGTACTAAACTACTTTGAATTTTTTGGTTGTAAGCAGTTTTGTAGGAATGTATTTTGCAGACAGCATACTTGTTGTTCACTCTTTTTCGCTGCAATATTTTTCTTCTTTTGCTGGACAAAGACGTTTTGCGATTTGGATATAACTTTAATAGAACTTTAGGAGAAATATATGGGTATACTAGAGAGTGCCACATAATATATCTCCTATTTAATGTGGTGTATCATACTAATATTATAAATGCGAAAGTGTGTTTGTTTGTTGGTTTATTGGTTTGTTGGTTTGTCCTTCAATCACGCTGCAACGGAGCAACGGATCGACGTGATTTTTTGCATGGTTATAGTTGAAGATCTGGAGAGTGACATAGGCTACTTTTTATCCCGGAAAATTGACGAGTTCCCGTGGGAATTTAAAAAAACTTTTTCCACGCGGATGAAGTCGCGGGCATCAGCTAGTAATTAATAAGTCACACCTTTCTACATTTCATTTATTCTGCACATGTGTATAGTGCAATGTTCCGTAGGTTCACTAAAACTGGATATATTATAATTATTTGCTAATGAGACCTATAATGGCAGTGGTCCGACTTAGCGTCAGGTCACTCAGGAGTCATGTTGCACTATATGCATGTGTCCCTACAGTACTACTATACCGATTTCAGGTTATTCCGCTTTTATCGCTTTTACCACTTGGTGAGATCGAATTTTCAGGACGGATGACTACTGGAATATACAACATTCCCAAGAAAAAGAGTTTCACCATCACAAATCTTCTATCTATCTATCTATCTATCTATCTATCTATCTATCTATCTATCTATTCTATTTTCTATCTATATATAAAATCGTTATCTAATCAACGCACAGCCTAAACCGCTGGGGTTAGAAACTTGAAATTTTGACAGTAGGTTCCTTTTGTGACGTAGGCGCCCACTAAGGAAGGATTTTTCAAAATTCCACCCCTAAGGGGGTGAAATAAGGGGTGAAAGTTTGTATGAAAGTCCGTCATTTCTCAAGTTATATCCATAAAACTTGATATACGAGCTACCGGTTGAAAATGAATAAATACGTGTTTCACAGTTTTTGAAAATTCTACCCCCGAAGGGGTGAAATAGGGGATGTAAGTTTGTGTAAAATTCCTTCATTTAACATTCTCAAGTTATATCAACGAAACTTGGTATTTCGGTTTTCGGTAAAAAATAAAGAAGTACGTGTGTCATAGTTTTTCAAAATTCCTCCCCCAAAGGGGTAAAATAGGGGTTGAAAGTTTGTATGAAAGTTTGTTTGTATGTTTTATTTCTCAAGTTATAGCCATGAAACTTGGTATTTGATCTTTCGGATAAATATGAAGAAGTACGTGTTTCACCATTTTTGAAAATTCGATCCACAAGGACGATTAATAGAGAGTTTGTCCTTCAATCACACCGCAATAGAGCAGCGGATCAACGTTATTTTTTGCATGGGTATAGTTGAGGACCCGGTGACACAAGCTATTTTTATTCCGGAAAATTAAGGAGTGCCTGTGGGAATTGAAAAAAATATACCACGCGAACGAAGTCGCGAGCATCCGCTAGTATTATACAAAATGGCAAACTAAGAAGACCGACCCTCGCAGCGAAACGCCCCAACAACACAATATGTTTTTTACATCAATTTTCCCCAAATCGTGGAGTCCTCAATGTTAATACATTGTCGAGTTTACATAAGTGAACCGTTGTTGTTTCTTGAATGGCGGTCACTGAATAGGGCCTTAAGGTGCTTGGGAAATATTTATTGGATTCTTTGTATATTTTGATGACATTCTGTTATTGCTTGAATTATTTCTTCTGCTCATAAAGAATTAGAAAAATACTTCTTTGATATTATTTTCTTCTTCTTCTTCTTCTTCTGTACGATAATTGACTGACTGTACGGTAATAAAGTAACGTAATTTTTAATTACTTTCCACTTTCTACTCCTCTTAAAAGTATAAAACAAAATTTTCAATCCAATCAAATTAATTATTTTCTGTGTATTAGGTTTATAACTTCTTAATTAATTACAATACGACTTCAACATATTATGTATGATAAGTATCTAATTTAGTCTGATTGGTTTTCAAAATTTTAGGAGGAAAGTTTAAAGGAATGTTAAAACAATACACATAAATAAAAACAAAAAAAGCCAGGCTTTTTTATATATTTTTTTTTCAAAATAATACATGTAAAGAAAACCACCTCACAACTCTATTATAAGTAGGCAAATAATGTAGGTAAAAATGTTGTTGTAAGTAAGTACTTACTTAAATAAATCTTTGTTTTTTCAGAGAAACACAACCTGGTTTAATTTAACATTATATACAATTTTTACTGATGTTTTGTAAATAAAAATCTGAAGTGACTAAATTCAACTATTGGGTACCTATTAATAATATTCCCAAAGGACCGAAGGGAAAATCGGCAAGTAAACACTTATATGTTCACGCTTGGTCAAATAATATTTACGCAAGTTGGGAAAATAAATTCGAAGTGGGCGTTTGTAGTAAAATCAAATGAAAGCTGTCGAGCTTCAGAATTGACGTGGGTCTGTTTTCTACCACACAGATTTGGGGTATTTTATGTATTGGGAATAATATTTAAGTATAGTCAGAGAGACGACCTCTAAAACACTTACTTATCTTGTCCCTGCTCATTTAATATTCAGTGTATAAAATATTAAAACGCTTCCCAGAAAATTCCTTCCGCATTCCTTCGCTTCCCAACGCAGAAAAATGATTTTCCGAGACCTACAATTTTTTTTAACGACCTATCCAAGGACACTCAAACAGGACAAATTCGTCGTTGATATCAAAATTTTATGTTTAAATACATCTAGTAAAGCATAAAATCATCAAAAATCATGATTCTTTGATAGCTTAATATCAAAGCTGCGCTGCGCTCAAAATGAAGCAATTTTTCCATTTGCCATAAAAGTTAGAAACAAATGTTTTGAAGCAAGTGCATTCATTCTAAAAGAACCGCAATATTTCAATTGATATTTGTCGCACTGCGACCAAATTTGCCAATATTAATGTATAAGTTTTGCGTATCTTACGACTTCCATAGCATTTCTTTTGCTAATGGTCTTCTTGCTGATTCACTCCTGGACTATAAATTAGGTGAGACAAATAACGCAGTGTTGAAAATATTTCTTTGAATTTCATATGAATGGTGAGAAAATATTGAACACAACTTCTTAATAAATAGTTATATTGTTCTCTATATAGTCGTTGTCCTTTAACCGATAGCAATGAACGTCAGGTAGAAGAAAATCTTTTGCATAGGTTTCGACACGACACGGTCTTGTATCGCTTAAGTCATAAGTCATAAATATTTATTCAATTTAGGTAGATACACTACACTTATTTAAGTCCAGTTACATAAAGATATGGTGGTGATAATCTGTTACGGTATCTTAAAACTAAAGCTACGAGGGTTCCAAACGTCTGAGAAGAGCCCACAACAAACTCTGCTGCAGCTTCCAGTTACTCGCCTGAGATCGTCCAACAACTCATTGCAAAATCTTCCGACATTGCGTTTTCCAGTATGCTGTCATGTCAATATTTAAGCACCTAATAAACCTAGCGTCAATGTGACTTTACCATAATTATTGATCTAATGATTATTGCCATTTCAGTTTTGCGACTCTTGAGCAATGGGGGCTGTAGCTCTGGTTCTCCTACGGATCTAATTTCTGATTTGATGGCGTACGGATGCTCTCCATAACCCGGGACCATGTTTCAGAATTACATATATTATTAAACACAGATGAAATCCTTATATGATATTTTGCATGTTATAAGTAGCTTTTACATTATTTTGATTATAAACCGAGGTTGCTCGTTTGAAAAAAGTTTAATATCCTTTTGTGCAAAGTCCATGCAATTGTGCTCATCCACGCATGAAGGCAATATTAAAATTTCCCCCGTAGTAATTAAAATCTGGTTACTGTGACTATGAATTGCAGTAATAAAACTGTGCGCAATATTATCTCTATCCCACTCTCCCGTGGGTGAAATGGTTCAATCCGAGAGGGACAGAGACCTACTTTAATATGGTAATCGGAAAATTCGGAACATTTGTGTGGAAGGCCTCACTCGACTCGATTTCGGGGCATTGAATAAATGATGAGGTGCGTCATTGTTACATATCAGAGTAATTTATAACTTGAATGAGTGAGAAACTGATTTTGAAGCGCTTGAATTATTGTTTCATCCGCTTTATGGCGCGCCAATTGTTTGAAATTGTAATGGTACTTGTTGGAGATACGTCATATTATTATTATGTGCGGCTTTTATCTCAACGCTTATTGGCTGCTTTCATTATACCTATCTGAACAATAAAAGAATGTATTATTATTTATTACTTTGTTTTATTTGTTTAGTAGTAATATAATAAATACTAGCCGATGCAATGCAATTCTTGCGCAACGTATTGCACGTTGATAGTATTGCCAGAAACAATCACGAACAGAAAGACAGTTATTTTAAGTAAAATTTTAATTGTAAGGTAAAAGGAGAAGCTGACTGACTGACATCGTAGAACTCAAACTGGACCTAGATATTTATTGGATAGCTTATGAATTTATCTTTGCATTCGCGGGATAAAGCAAGTTTCTAGTGAAATTAATAGAAAGCAAACATCCTGAATATTAATAGAATAAAGGAGTTGTTATTATGATTTCTATTATTAGACTTGCTTGCTTGTAAATTAGATTTAATCTAAACACGTCACCAGATTGCAGGGATCCGAAAAAATACACCTAAATAGAGTTTATTTTTTCGGAACCTCTATTTATATTTCTAATATCCGTTTCAATTCAGCTAGGCACCCCTGTCGGGTCAATAGTAATCCAATAAAGTCATTTTACGTGTATATCCAGTCCCTTTCCATCTTACGAGAACGCGATCCTGAAAAGGCGTATAACATCAAACAATCACTACCTGCGCAAGAATGACCTATCAAGAATATTGTTGGAACTCATTTGGAACTCAAGTTCTACTAGATTTGTAGCTTTCAGAACATAAGTTCTCTTTGGCAGGATAAAGTAGGACTAGCATACAATCAACTAGTAAAATTATGTCTACCCGTTATCTCTATTTGTCTGCCGAAGCTAACATGGTTACTTGTCTCGTTACGTAAGAGTAGAGATAAAAGTAATATTTCTTATCTGTGGTATTTTTCTCTACGAACATTTAAATGCAGATGATTTTTTTCTTGTAATGTACCGCATTTTGTGCATGTTAGGGTAAACGAAAAATTAGCCGGCAATGACAACTTCTCTCCCTCTCTCTCGTCGCGAGATATCTCGTTGTGCGCATGCTAAGGCTGCAGGGGCTAGACAAATTGTACGTGATGAAAAAGAATTAAACTCTGTCCCTTTAGAGACAGGAGACAAATATTTGTAATTATTTTAGTTAATGTTGAACATTTTGAACAGTTGGTTAGAAGTCGCAGTGGCTCAATCGGATAGGAGCCACGTCGAAAGGATGATATTACAGGTTTGAGTTCCACTCATGAAATTTTATGAAATTTGCAGTTTTTTTAAAATAGAATATCGAAAACTTGAACGAAAAGAAACTAACGTTCCTACTGGGTGTTCAAAGACACCACGGCTGGTCTTTGGTCTGGTCTAGTGGGAGGCTTCAGCTGTGGTATTTACCACCCTACTGGCAAAAATGTGCCGCTAAGCGATTTAGCGATTAGGGGCATGGGTTTAATATGACTGACATGCCCCTAACAGCTGTTAACCCGCTACCATCAGAGTCTGCATCATCACTTACTACAGCCATTTGAGATAGTACTTAATAACTAACTTGTAGTGGATGAGAAAAGAAAGAGACTCCAAGTTCCAGTTAAGAAGTTTTTTATCCATCACACACAAGTCAGTTATCCCAGTCAGGTCAATATGGGGTCAATAGGAATACACTAATGTTATTTTTATACCTCAATCCCTACAATCCCTTTCAACTCGCGAAAACGTGATCCCGAAAAGGCGAAACATCAAAATAATCACTACTTACGCAAGAACAATCTCTAAAGGGCCTTTCAAGCAAACAGTCCTTTATGACGCTGAACAAAAAATGTGGATTGAAACCTCGTGACACAATGCCGGATGCGACCTGACATCATCAGGGAATGGGGCTGCGAAATAATAAGGCTCGCCGCTGGCGCAATGTATAAGCCGAAGCGGGGAATTCGTGACACAGTAGCGTAACCAAAAATACAAGAAAAAATTGAAACACTTGAAGCAAAAGGTGTTTTATCTTAGTAATTTTGTATACTTAGATGATGCCCGTGACTTCGTCCGCGTGGATTACGATTTTTTGATTCCCGCGTGAACTCTTTAATTTTCCGGGATAAAAGTAACCTATGTAGTCCCGGGATTTAATCAAAATCTGTTGAAGAAATGGACCGTGAAAGCGTAGCAGACAGACAGACACACTTTCGCATTTATAATATTAAGTATGGACTAGCTGACTCCCGTGACTTATTCCGCGTAGATTTAGGTGTTTTTTAAATCCCATAGGAAGTTTGTTTTCCCGGGATAAAGCAGCTCATATCACTCTCCACGCCCTCAGCTATAATCATGCAGAAAATCACCTCGATTTAATTTGATGCAGCGTGATAGAAGGACATACCAATAAACAAACCAACAAACGCCCTTGAACAACACTTGACATAAGGTTCAACTATCATGATTCTTACGCTTAGTATGCATGTATGTAGTTCTCTTTGCTCCATAAAAATTAACCCGCGATTTCCAGTAACTTGCACCGTAACCCATCAGTTATACCGGGTCGCCTTTGTCTAGGTACAGTGTTTGCTCCCGTTTCTAAAATTAAAACTATGCGGACTGGAATGCTGAGCTTGCAATATTTCGTTTGCCCGAACATGCTCCTTCTGAAAATAATATAAGCAGGTACCTGTCGGCCATTATGTAGGAAGACAATTCTTATTGTAAGAAGGCAGAGAAATATGGCATTTATTCTTAGCCTTCTTTAGCCTTATCTTATTCTTAACAAGCTTTATCTTTCTTTTTAATATACCTATTGTCTTACTTACTCTTATAAAGAAAGTAGTCTTCGTCTTATTTAATGTGAAAGTACTTGCCTGAGTAAGTAAGTATTTTTCTCAATCACGCTAAGGTTCGGAATAACGACGCCATTATGAATCCAAACTAACATTATAAATTCAAAAGTGAGTCTGTCTGTTATGCTTTCACGGCCCATCTGTTCAAACGATTTTGACGAAATTTGGTACAGAGATATACCTCTAAGGTACGTGATAGGCTGTATCCCGGGAAAGGACCTAATATGTAGTTTACTTTTATCTGGAATATAAGGAAGTTCCTACGGGAATCCTTTAGTAAGGTTATAATTAAGTGAGTTATAGAGATAAAACGCAGGTTTTCACAGTTTTATTGGAGGGCCCCAAAGTCATTCTTTGAATTGGGTGGCCTCCCAGTTTCTTTTCTTAAGCTTGAGAAAAACCTTGAATTATATGCAATTATACCTTGAAGTACCTACCTATTATGCAAAGCGACCAATAAGTTAAAATATTTACTTCAACAAGTAAACTGAACGTAATAAGGATCACATAAAAAGTAAGCAAAATATAAACAGTCTAATACAATATGTAGGTATGTATACGTTTTAAAGATTGGTAAAATTCGTCCAAAAATTACGATATAAAATCGGATCCAAATGACGCATAAGAATACGCGCGCCATGCCAAAACTTTTCAACTTCCGGTAGTCAAATAGGCGTTCCAATATTTTATGCGCAATTATGAGAGCGTCACGTTTTTCCTCAAGTCGCTCAACGACTCCGTGTCCGAGTCATATAACTTTTCACTCCAAGTCTCAGCCACATTCCACTTGGCTCTGCGGTGTTTTGCATAATTTCATATATTATTTAAGTGGGGACTTCCCCGCGATTTGCATAATCTTACTCGACGGGACGAATACTAATTCTGAGGATGACGTTGGAAGGTGGACGCCAAACCATCATGGTTTGGTTTTTGCCATTTTCATTGCCAACTTTTTAATGCGAACTTAAACTGTTACGGCGACATTGGAGTGAAATGAAATCAATAATGGGTTCCATTTTGAGCTGCTTTGAAGGGGCTAAAGTTTTTTACTTGAGAAATGATAATTTATTTTTCCATACTAATATTCTTAATGCAAAAGTGTGTCTGTCTATCTGTCTGTCTGTCTGTCATGAATAGATGGGCCGTTACGCTTTAACTGCCCATCTATTCAACCGTTTTTGATTAAATTTGTTATACAAATAGGTTGCATAGATGCATGGTAAGGACCTAAGCTTTTTATCCCGGTAAACTAAGGAGTTTCCGCGGGAATGAAAAAAAACTTAATCAACGCTGACGAAGTCGCGGAAAACATGTAGTGGTAAATAAGGAGATGCCTTGTTCCGTGGTGAGGACTTTTCTTTTATGCTTGCTGATATGAGATCAATACCGAGAGTATTCAGGGTTTACTGATATTTTTTTTATTTAAAACTTTGAAAGGTATTTCTCGTTACTTTAACCTCACTTAATTTCGTCTTGAATAATTTGTCAGCGATACTCACGTCTGACGCAGAAGGGATAATGGCATAACCGTGTTCGGTTTAAAGCTTTTATTACACAGATGCTGTTTGGGACGATTTAGTGGAAATTAGTGAACGAATGTGTATTTATAAATACACGGTGGTGTAGAATACATTTTACATTGTAGACATGAACACAGAGGGCTTATAAACTCCTCACTTGCGCCAGTCACTAAGGGAGTCCCTCAGGGATCGATCTTAAGCCCTATGCTGTTTGCATTGTACACTGCGGATATGGTGCATTGTATTAAGCACTGCAGCTATCACCTATATGCGGACGATGTCCAACTTTATTATTCCTTCCAGCCATCTGACACATCCGAAGCTGTAAGTAAAATTTGTCAGGATCTTGCAGACATTTCAGTCTGGTCTGATTCAAACTCGCTCAACCTTAATCCACAGAAAACAAAGCTAATGATTCTAGGCACAAAAGGTATCATAGCTAAAATTGAAACTTATAACCCTACGGTTAAAATAGGCAATGACGTGGTGGAAAGAGTTCATGAAGCACGAAATTTAGGCGTTATTTTTGACTCTAACTTACGGTTTGAAACACACATTAAAAACATTGTTAAAAATTGCCTATACAGGTTAAAAGTTCTCTACAAAATGCGGCCCTATCTTACTACTAGCATTAGGATACGCCTATGTGAAGCTTTGATTCTTTCAAAATTAAACTATGCTGATACTGTATACGGTCCAGGTATATTGGCCAGATCAGCAAAATTAATTCAGAGGGTGCAGAACGCCTGTGCTCGATTTTGTTTTTCTATAGCGCCTCGATCACATGTCAGTCCGCATATCAATAACGCAAATATGCTAAACATGGAATCGCGGCGTAAGCTTCATCTTGCTACAATGCTGTTTGGCATAATCGCTACAGGCAAACCAGCTTATTTATATGACAAAATTAAATGGACTGATGTAGGGAGTAAATACAGCGCGAGGAGATCTGCACCCAGAATCGCTATGGCGAGACACAAAACTGCTGCATTCCGGGGCACATTTAAGCATGCCGCCTGTAAGATTTGGAATGACCTCCCTCCCCCAGCTCGAATGCTAAAATCCATAATTACTTTTAAAACTCACATAAAAAAACATCTTTTAGAACAGCAAAAAGCACGGCCGTAGAAAATAGTTTCAGGTCTTACAGGCGTTAAGTAGTTATGTATCGCGTGTTGTGTTATCAATATTGTACTTGTGTATGAATCTAGTATATCTTATATATTCTTTTGCATTATATTTAGTATTTATAATTGTGTCTTACTATATTACATGCTATATTTTCTGCTACTACCTAATTTTTGTCCTATTTTTTGTTGCCTAACTTAAGTACCGTGTTTGAGAAAAGTGTGCGCTGGTCGCTTCCGGGTCGTGTATCGTGACGTCACATAAGGCTCTGCCTGAAAATCAGCGCTGCAGTTATCATAAACTGCAGCAACATGCTGAGGTAGCAGCCTTTTTAGCGATTGCACGGAGTAATTAATTTTTTTTGTATTTTTTTGTAACTATTTTGTAAAATACATTTTTGTATTTTTAGTAAGTAAGCTTAGTAAGTATTTAGTCTGTACTAGTTAATTTCTCATTTTTGGTGTTACTTTTCCGTGTAAAGCTAAATAAACATTTATTTATTTATTTATTTTATTTATAATGTTGTTCGTCCTTGTTCTACAACTACTTATACAACATAACAATTAACATTGGGTACATTTTGTACTTATACCCCCCAAAATTATCTGACCTGGTGGCCGAAATTGGAACAAATTTTTATGCCTGTTTAGTTTCTGTCGCGCTCCAAAAACGTGATCATGTAAGCAATATCTCCATCTAAATATGAGATTAAAGAATAGAGCAGAACGCTATAGAACAAGTGTGACGTGGCCGATCACCATCTAAATTATGCATCAATGCAGATTACCCATAACACAGTGACAGACCAAGTGAGGGCTGCGGTAGTTCCCTTACATAAATGCCTAAGGAAGGCAGCTGTCAGGGAGGAGGTAGACGTACTATCATGTAGTGCTATTACCTATTTGTGGTACCTGCAATGACAACTGCGCACGCTCTGCCAAGCTTAACAACAAAGAAGAATAATTTATTCAATAAGGTTCAATTGTGCTAAAGTATTATTGTTCCCACTCAAAATAGAGTGTATTTATTAACCTCGTGGGCTATAATTAATGAATGTCAATCGCAACGTATTTCGCGCCCTTGTTTGTTCACAAACAAAGGGCCACTCCGAGCGGACTCAATACAGATCAAACCCATAGCGATGGAGCATGGAGGCTCTATAGACCGCCGCGTTACTATTGAAAGTGAACAAGCGAGTTGGCTTGGAGTTGGACACACGGCTACGTTGGTTGGTGATCACTCTGTGCCAAAGGCAAATGTATAGTTCTTGCAATTCACGAGTGCGCGTGGCTCACCGCTCATGGTTGTGTTAAAGTCTTATGTGTATACATTTGTGTATTTGTTGCTTGTACGTGAGTGCGCAAAGTGCGTGACCGATCCGAGAGGCACACTTACGCAATATACATAACTACAAGCAAAGTTCACGCGCGCTCGTGAATTGCAAGAACTATACAGTACTACATTACTAACCTTAATAATTATCCACAGTATTTACTTCCATGATAACCATTTTGACCATCTTAGCTTGAAGATTATTATATCTAACTAGAAGATGCTCGCGACTTCGTTCGCGTGGCATAAGTTTTTAATTCCCACAGGCACTCCTTAATTTTCCGGGATAAAAAGAAGCCTATGTCACTCTCCAAGTCCTCAACTAAGTATACCCATGCAAAAAATCACGTTGATCCGTTGCTCTATTTCGGCGTGATTGAAGGATAAACTCTCTATTTGACGTCCTTGGGGATAGAATTTTCAAAAACTGTGAATCACGTATTTTTTCATTACAGACCGAAATCCCAAACACCAAGTTTCATGGCTACAGCTTGAAAAATGACGGACTTTCCTACAAACTTTCAACCCCTGTTTCAGCCCTTTGGGGGTGGAATTTCGAAAAACTGTGACATACGTATTTCTTTTTTTTTTACCGAAAGCCAAAATACCAAGTTTCGTTGATATAACTTGAGAAATGACGGACTTTCATACAAACTTTAAACCCCTATTTCACCCCCTTAAGGGTGGAATTTTGAAAAATCCTTCCTTAGTGAGCGTTTACGTCACAAAAGGAACCTACTGTCAAAATTTCAAGTTTCTAGCCACAGCGGTTTAGGCTGTGCGTTGATATATAAGTCAGTCGGTCAGGACTTTGAATTTTATATATATACTAGCTGACGCCCGCGACTTCGTCCGCGTGGTTTAAGATTTTCCCGCTTTTCTGTTGAAATTTTTCCTGAATTTTCTTTGCTATAAACCTCACGGAGCCCGAGACCTTTCCAACGAATGCAAAACCGTGGAAATCGGTTCGTGCGTTCTGGAGTTATAGCGTCAGGAAGGAAAACCCGACTTATTTTTATATAGTAGATATAAATAAAAAATATAGGAGCTTCTAATAACAGCGATACCGATTTTTTTGTGGTGTATAATTTAAAGATTTGAAAGCTTTGTAAATTTCATGTAGATAACAGGGGCACGCTAGTACCCTGGCCAAGACTCGAGTAAACAAACAAACACGGGCACGGCCGTACCATCGTTTTCTCGAAGCATCCTTTAAATATTCGTTGTTATTAAAAGCAGAAAAACTGAAATGATTTTTTTTGCCTTCTGGGGTATCCGAGTGATACTTCATGACATTTATTTCCAAACGCAGTAACTTGTCTTCTCTGATTCATCCGAAACACTTATTTTTTGTCTCCTTTCAGATTATTTATTACGTAGTTTGTTAGACTAAAAGCTTCTCCGTCGCGAGAACTGTGTGTATATTGAAACATTTCTTTGAGAGTTTGTTTGAGTGAATCGGACGGTTTCAAAAGACGTTCTTCAAAGCGGGAATATTGAATTAAAACCTTCGATGAGGTTGCAAATATAATAATTTTGCGTTTCAATTTAAATTTCCAATCGCTCAAGAACTTCTCTTATTTCCAAATAATAATAAATCTTCTTTTTCAAATTATTATAAAAATTAACTGCGAAAAATAAATGCTTGTTTTTGAATGTAATTAAAAGCACTCTTGAAAAATTTTATACACTTGTTTGATAGTACAAAATAATACAGATTACCAGGTATACACCAGAATACAGAGTTAATATAGGTACAAGTTGTTTCGGCTATGTTTTTAAACTGAACATTTTTCTGCCTCGCTACGTAACAAGTTGTAAATTTTATCACGATTTGTGTTATCTCTGTTCTGTTATCTGTTTGTGTGTAATAAAGTGTTTTTGCTTTTACTTACTAGTTAAGTACGGTTTGCTAGGAGAGCGGTGCTGCCACATAGCGGCCGTCATACATCGTTGACTCCTGTCACTGGAACTTTATCTATAGACGTTGCGGTGGCAAACCCTGAGGTCAGCCCCCGAACCAAGCGGTCTTGTTTCTAATAGACAAGGTTCCTGTTTCTAAGGTTCATCACTCGACGCTACATTGTAGCCGTTATAATATGACGGCACCGCTTCCTTAGAAAGCTCTGGCTTTATTCAAAGTCATCTGTACACAGTCTTCAGGCAGTTGTTTCGTAGTGTAGTCTTTACACTACGAAATTAGCTCTTCCATAATATATTGATCGTCAAATTAAGACCAGCGTATATGCTACGTAAATAACTATCATACTAATATTTGTTTGTTTGTTGGTTTTTCCTTCAATCACGCTGCAACAGAGCAATGAATCGACGTGATTTTTTGCATGGGTATAGTTGAGGACCAGGAGAGTGGCATAGGCTACTTTTAATCTCGGAAAATTAAGGAGTTTCCTCGGGAATTAAAAAAAACTTAAACCACGCGGACGAAGTCGCGGGCATCAGCTAGTTAAAGTATCTTCTTCTTCTTCGTCGTTCTAGTAGTTCAATTCGCTATAATCCACCACATTATAGGTAAATCTATGTGGTACAGTGTGTATCTTGCACTTGTAGCTTGCGATATTCACCACACTACACAAATCTTCCAAATTATTCTTAACGTACGTTTCACTCCTCAGGAGATGTTGACTCGACAATGCACGATTTTAAAAAATAAATTTCAAATAAATTAGAGACAAAAAAAGAAAAACCTTACCTGGGGTTGCCATCATTGTATCATGTTCCTTCATTATTTTTAAAAACCGAAAGTTACCTAATTTTTACCTAATTTAATTTTAATAAAAGTTATTATTTTATTTTTGTTGTGGAAGATTCGTTTTATCTACCCCTCTACATCGTATTCCTCATTGCTGAGAATACTCAGGTTTATAGTGGCGGCATAGCGGCGGCGACACGTTTATTTCAGTCTTCTCCGTGTTTGGTTTTTTCATTATACGAATTTAAAGTGTTTGCTAAATTAAATTAAGAGTGAGTAGTTACCCAAAAGTACTCTGCGCTTCAAATCTGTAAGTGTTCAACGCACCTAATAAATTGTTAGACGTTCTGCAAAGTTAGTAAATATACCTACTAGAAATCCCCAACTAGATGAGCATCGTCGAAGTTTGTAATAATTATAATCAAATTCATCGCTGTCGCCTGCCTAGTATGCAAATCCGCGAAGACGGGAGCCTTAAAATATAAACTTAGGCGGGGGAATTTAATTTTTTCCTTCGCCGCTTAGTACATAGTTTAATTATATCAGTGTTTTTATTACTTTGAACATTACGCGCTGCGCTGTGGATAAACTTCTTTATTTTAGTTTGCTGCAGTTTTCTTTTTATTTTCTGCAAATTTGTCAGAAGTGGTTTTAAATACAAAGGTAGCGGTTTTCCTTTCAGGATTATTATATATAGGTGATAAAAGCTCAAGAGTTTCTACGGGATTTAAAAACAACCTGAGGGGCTGCTATCACTTAAAGTAGTATTATTTCAAAATGACAGTTTTATGTCACGTATAATTGCCGTTCCTAAAATAAGGATTATAATTTAAAACACGGACAACTGTAAGAATATAATATTATACTTACGCTGCGGTATAAGTTATTTTTTTAAATTCTTCTATTCTATTGAATAATCAGCCTTTATTGTATAGTCAAAAAAAACTCGTCGAATATTTATCTTAAAAATTCAAGATTACCAAACCGTTTTGACAGGAAACCGACGTTAAACAAGCAGTAATTATAAAGACAAGACGAACATCTTGTTGTGTCGACAAGTAATTTAGTCGCAGAGTCGCGGTCGCCTGCCCAGTATGCAAATTGCTTTACGCCTTAAAGTTGGGTGTAAGTGAATCAATTAACTTGTCTCATCTAACTCGTTACGTTCGGTTATTATGATTTTGAAGTTTCTTTAGAAATTGCGTTTAATACTTACTATTATTATTTTGGCTTGTTATTATTAGGGTGCCTTCTTTAAAACCTGAAAATATATTTTTCTACAAAATTGTGTGAGAAAAAAAATGCGGAGAAAGTATATGGCAAGCGCGTGGCGCGGTGCGTATACGTTGAAACGATTATGAATATTACCAAATCATAGCGATAGGAACCGAGTCGCACAAAGAAAGCAGTAGGTAATTTTAAAGTGAAACAAGAAGAACGTCATATTTCCTTGGCAAGTTGGTAATTATAATGAAATTAGTCGCTAGTGGCTAGAGAGTCGAAGGTTGTCTGCCCTGCAGTATGCAAATTGCCTTACGTCCTAAAGTTGGGTGTAAGTGAATCAATTAATTTGTCTCATCTAACTTTCATGTTCGCTTATTGTTAAGTATTTTATAATAATTTTACTTAGACTCTTAATTAATTCACTTTTGTTCATTATTGGGCGTCTGTCTTTATAACCCGTACGTTACTATCGCTTTCTTAGTGCGAAAGTGTGTTTATTTGTTGATATGTCTTCCAAGTAATTATCTTGTATGAGTATATGAAGTATAGTTTAAAGACCTGGAGAATTTCATATGCTACTTTTTATTCCGAGAATTCAAAGGGATCCCCCTGAATGAATAGGTATCAATCCACGAAGGTTTTAAGTTTATAGTATTTTCAAAATAAGCTTACGATCGAAAGTGTGACATACATAGTTTTCTTATCTTCTGTCTGTAAACTTAGATACGCGTAAATTTGCCTCAAAATGCCACTATTTGTAAGATTTCTACAGAGTGTTTGTTACAACGTTATTGACAATAAAGTATTTATAAAATCAATCAATCCACGTAGATGAAGTCGTGGGCATTAGCTACTACGTAATGAATTATTTATGAATGCGAAAAAACCTCAAACGTCAAAAATTTGCAAAAGTATGTTAAATAGATGGCGAGTGAATCGTCTCCACATATCCACGTTTCGTGCTTTCGCTGTTCATGAAATATTCACAGGCGAGCTTGAAAATATTATTTGAAAATCCACGTCGGCATTATCAGGTGAAAATGTAAATGTATAATCCTGTTTACAACACTGATGAATGTGTCTTATTTTGTAATAGAAAACGGCTACACCTGTATTAAAATTTGATCTTATAATCTTCCCCTTTTAAATAAGCTCCAAAGTCCTCAAGTCGTTTCCTCATAAATTAGAATTATAATCAACATCTTCTGGTTAATATTCTCCACGGGGTCCAGTATCATAAAAGAGTAAAATCTACATGCAACGTTGCTTTCGTCATCTTCTCAACCGATAGAAGTCCACAGCTGGGCGAAGATTTCCTACATAGCTCACTACAGAACACAATTATGTGCCGCTTGATTCTAGCGGCTCCCAGCTCGTTGCCTGAGATCGTCCATCCACGTAGTGAAGGGTAGGTCAACGCTGCGCTTTCCGATGGCAGGCCGCCATTCAAGCACCTGGAGACTCCAAACATTTATCGGTTTTTTGAATTGTCACTTAATTATTATAGAGGTTCAGGTTCACTCAGCGGGCGATAGAGTCGCATCTACGGTCATAGTATCTCTACGTGATAAAATAGATGAGGTAATCCGTACGAGGCCCAAAGTAACTGACGTAGCTCGAAGAGTCAGTTTTTTTACGTCGCATTTATTAAGTAACTCTACCCTAAATTAGACAACTACCTCTAAGCAATTAAAGTTAACACTTGCTTTCTTCATCAAAACATCGTGAAGAAACCTGATTGGCTGAGAGTTCTCCATAATACCAACTCTGTGATAATGCGCTCAAAGGGTATATGTGAAGTCTGTCAATCTGCACATGGCTAGCGTTGTGGACTATGTTGTGTGTTAGGTAAAAACCTCATTCTGAGATTAGAAGCCCTTGCCCAGTTATGAGCTGACAATGGCTCAAGATGACAATGCTAATATTGGATAGAAGCAGGCGTTACTTTGCGGAAGTCCATGATAATGAAGGAACTAGAAGTTTAATTCGCTATAATCTGCGACAATAGGTAAATCTATGTGGTACAGTGTGTATCCTGCACTTATAGCCCGCGATATTCACCACACCACATAAATCTTCCAAATTATTCTCAACGTACGTTTGACTCCAATACCGGGGTTAAACGTATCATCTTCAAGAGATGTTGACTCGACAATGCACGATGGTAAATATCACGAGGATTGTGGCGAATTAAACTTCTAGTTCCTTCATGATAATGGTAATGACGACTCTAATACATTATATCTTTGTCATCAGAGGGTGGGCTGTGACCTGCGGGTGGGGTCGACCCGTCGCGTGGACGAGTGCGGGGTGTGCGGGGGCGACGGGTCTTCGTGCTCACGGCCGAGGTACCACTGGATCTCCACACCTGGTTCGCTATGCTCGGCTACTTGTGGCGGAGGTAAGTTCCCGTACAGGATTTTTTAACCCAAAATGCAAGCAGTTTTAGCAAGAAAAGATTACAATTATTTTGCTATAATCCACCAACAGAAAAAATGTGTATGGTCAAACATGCAGTTACAATCGAAGCACCTCTTACCTTCCCAACCAAGCAAGAAAGCCTAGTTCCCAAGCAAGCAATGCCACCACCACTCACATGCACCACCTGCAATATTTGCACATGCAATAATTGTAATCTTTTCTTGCTAAATCATGAACTTCCGCAAAGTAACGCCTGATTCTATCCAATATGCAAACAGTTTTGTTTGAAATCGATCAAGAGTGTGCTAGATAGTAGGTAGATTCAAGGCTACTTGTGGCGGAGGTAAGTTCCCCTACAGGAGTTTTTAACCCCCAACGCAAACAGTTTTTTTGTTTGAAATGTGACTCGATCGAGAGCTACGATTCAAGAAAATCGGTTCAGCTGTTTGAAGATCATCAGTTTTTTTTAGTTGAAAAAGGGATGTGTGTTACTTCCATAGGTCTGATGGATTCGAAATTTTAATAAATATCACTGCTATACGGTCCTATATTCCTTATGAAGGATGTACTTGTTAGCTCAATTGAATGATAAATAGTTTTCTTGGGATAGTAGTACGGTGACACCCGACTTCCTGTACGGGGTCGCGGGTTCGATCCCCGGGTATGCACCTCCAACTTTTCGAGGTAATGTGCGTTTTATGAAATTAAATATCACTTTCTTCAAACGGTAAAGAAAAAACGTGAGGAAACCTGCACGCCCGAGAGTTCTTCATAATGATCTCAAAGGTGTGGGAAGTCTACCAATCCGCACTTGGCCAACTATGACCAAACTATGGCCAAACTCTCCTCATTCCGAGAGGAGACTCGTGCTGAGTAGTGAGTAGGCAATGTTTGACCGAGGGAAGCGAAGGTCTCTGAGTCTACTTGAGTAAATTGGCACTTGTCCGTCCGTCCGTCCGTCCGTCCGTCCGTCCGTCCGTCCGTCCGTCCGTCCGTCCGTCTGTCCGTCCGTCTGTCAGAGCCTTATAACTTCTGAATTACTGTAATTACTTCAAATTTAAATATAATATGTAAACCGATGGCCTCCCGCCGAATATGGCTTAAAAAGTTATAAAAATCATTATTTCAGAGGGGCTCTCATTGAAGCGAATGCGAAGTAAAATATTTTTTATAGCGTTACATAGGGTTGCGGTATATCATTTTAAAGATAATTAGGATTCCAAAAATATTTTTTTTTTATTTTTCCCCTAAAATTGACGAAATGGGGGGATTTCAAAGTGGAGATTTTCTAACGTCCAAAGTTGACCTCACAACTCTCAATTTTCTGAAAGGCTGAGCCTGAAACTTGATCAATTATTTGAATTATATCCTGTACCTACTTGAACAACAAATACTAAAATTAGATAAATATAATAGGGAAACGAAATTATTTAATTTTTGATGAGCCTCAGTACTTTTAACAGAACTTCACAATGATGCCAATAGATGGCGCTCTGTGATACCGCGAGGTCTCACTTCGGGGCGAACCACTAGTTTAATAAGAGAGAGAGAGTGAGTAATGCGGTGGAGTTCCTTATGCTATCGTTTATAAAGTGCCTCCACGTCACTACGCCACCAAGTCACCACACTGAGTTTATTTCCATAGTAACCCATGAATTTCCACCTTTTGTGTGAAAATTAGGACTAATAGTAGGGAATATTGATGAAAAGGTACCTACTACCTATTCAAACTATTTGCGGGCGCCGTGGTTGAATGGCAAAGGAATATTGAGTAAACGTCGGTAATCTGAAACGTTTAGCCCAATTACGCAATGAAACGTGATGAAACTACGAATACGAATACATTACGACCTTTGGAGATACGTATACCTGACTTTGAACATTAGGTTGTTTCTGAAGGTAAACGATTTGCTTGCGTTTTCAATGTAACTTTGTCATTTGACTTCCATTGAATATAATATTTTGGTAATAACAACCTTGTTCTTTCTCCATAGCTTTTAGAGAATTTTACCAAACTACTTATCACAGAACAGCAAAATTATTAACTTCCTATAAATTTGCACTTAACGTTTCTGTAAAACCTTTTTGAAGACCAACGGCTCTCATATTAATTGAGGTAAGTCTTTAATCATTAAAGAAACATTTTTAAAAACAAGCTTTTATCGTCGCCCATATTGAATTTAGTGTGACGTATTTTTGTTTTTCGTATTCTTCTGAGCAAACCATTTTAATTGATATATCATGGGGGTGCATATAAAATAACTAGCCCGCCACCTCTGGGATTCCTCCATATTGGATTTAGAATGACGTCACTTATCTATGTATTGTCATCCAAACATAACGTGCATGCAAAATTTTAACTCAATCGGTTAGGGACAACCATTGATGTATAATTTTAGGCCTGTTTGAGCGATAGTTTTTGTTTCTGACCCTGTTTCGAGTTCTCATTCTACTTCGATGGGGACAGCTGTTTAAAAATTTAGTTGCAAGATTCGACCTAAACAAATCCAGAAACATTGCAAGTTAAAATATAAAAGCTTGTAAAAAAGAAATAATGGATTCAGGACCTCTTAAAGTAAAGGTATATCAAAAAGACACTCATTTTATAAAGCAGGATTATCACCCAAATAAAAGTTTACGTTCTTAAACAAACTTTGCTAACATTTCCCAAAATCTCGGCGGAGTTCGCTAAACTTGCCTCAATCAAGCCGGCAATAAAAAGCGCAATTAGCCGGAGTAGTGAGCGGGTGAATTTGTTAATTAAAACAATATTTTACTTTTAATTGCCGACAACTGAGTGTCTGTTCGCGTTTTATCTGGACGACAAATGTACCGGCCGTATTTCCGAGGCCCGAGAACGAATGAATTATATTGTTACGTAAGGATTCGAGATAAATAACAGTAAGAGTCTTCAATTAATGTAAAGCCTCAGAAATTTACGACTCAGATTTTTTGAGGAGAATAAGAGTATGTATTTGGAAACCTCAATTAATTAAAAAGAATTATATTTTTTTGTGTGATAAGCAATCAAAAGCGAAAAAGATAATATCAAGGAAGCATGTAATTGAATTATTCTTCCGCCTTTCATTAAAACCTTCTAATATTATAAAGGCTAAGATCTGTTAAGTAAATAGTATGAGACGTAATAATTATTTTGGCATTATCATCGCTGAAAAACTAAAATGAAAAAAAAGACGTTGCAAGAAAAACATTTTGGCATAACACACTTATGCAATGTAATATTATACCTAAGTACTATGCGAGCGAAGCTAGTCATTCCATCATCATTGCAATTGTGCCATTAAAAAGTTTCTTTGCATGGTAAAAATGGGTTACTCTGTAATGGAAACACGCAATTAACAAGTACGCGTAACAGGCCTTGTACGGAAGGAAAGACATTATCGCAGCCAGACAAATCGCCGAGAGGCTTTATTTTTCCATGCCACGAAGATACAGTACGGCTCATAGCTTTTTACGCGGTCTTTACGCATCTCCCTCAAAGGAGAGCTTCAGAACAATGAACATCCTGAAATCGAGTAAAGTTTCTTTGCGAATTTAAGAACCTCGAGAATACGATTTTTAGTAGGTACTCGTAGGTATACTTACTATAAATTCAAATGATGTAACTTTTAATGATTTTAAGAAAGTAGTGTCCCCATGTACCTACCTATATGATAATTTTATAACATTCTTGGCCTACACATAATTTAAGGGCTCCAGCGTAGCGCCGATTTCTGTCACTGAAACCTAACTAACAAGTCGATGTTGTTTCGGTAAGGTTTGATATAGTGACGTATAGACAAGGTTCCAGTCAATATTCAGTCAGCAGTATATTGCGGCCGTTAATTTGACTGTATCGCTCTTTTAGGAATCCGTAGATTTAGCCGGTGCGCGGTTTGCTTGCACCTTACATAAGTTCAACGCCGCCTTTTTCAATTTTACGCAAATTTAAGTCCAAGTCAAAGTATGTCACTTCGAAATTGGTACCTACACAGTAAACCTTATACAAAGTATAAGACGTGGTACCTATCTGTAAAGTACAGGTTGTACCGTGCAAATTACAAATGCTAACTATGGAAGATCGTAATTTATACCGGATCCACCATTAAGCGGGCCGCAGATAAATCAGTGGAGGAAGCTTCCTTTTGTCTTTGAGCAACAGTTCTCGGGTGGCGTAGACTTGCGACTTCTCGTTACACCTTCGACTAAAATTAAAATATCATTTAAAGTTCCAAACAATGGAATATGGAACAGTATATAGATAGGTAGGTATAGTCCCCCTTCCCCCCGAGCTGTCAACTCGCACGGACGTGTTTGTAACCTATTAAAAGTATCTAAATATAATTAAGTAAATAAAAGAGTAAAGTTGGTAGGTATAGCTACGATATACTATTGTGAAGCGTCCTGCGGTCAACTAATATATTGGCTCCTAAACGAATGGACTGATTTTGACGCGGTTTTCTCTGTTTGAAAGCTGACGTGATCGAGATGGTTCTAAGCTATAATTTTTGAAGTTAGAAGTACATCAGCTTATTTACTACTAGACAAAAGGGTCTTACCAACTTTCACAGATTCAGCTGATTTGAAATTTTGTACTTATAGTGTTAGTTCGGTGGTATTTCCATCTGATGCTGTAGCATCAGGTAGTCTGCGTAATACCCAACTCTTTAGCAACTTAAAGCAGATATAGCGTATTCAGGCTCAATATAATGGTCTCAATGTGTGCGTTACAGCACATAAGATTATTGAAAGAAACAAAATCAACTTTGAAACTGTTTAATAAATTTTAAATAAAAGAGCCAAATTAAATATATTGAAAATTAGCGAGTTTGCTTTCGTGTCCGTCGCTTGACTTGTGGTGTGCAAGTACGGTGAATTGCACTTTTTTTTGCCAGACGGGCCCGCCTATGCCCGCACCCCCGCTTCAGCGCTTCTTGGCGGGACAATTTAAATGGCGCGCGAACACAATGAGAGATTGAGGCTCGAAAATAGTTATTTATTTATTCTTTTAGATATTTTTTTTTTCTTTATTCTTTTATTTATTCTATATTTCGATTTTGACAAATCAATACATTCGTCACAGATATGCTTGTTACGTATCAAAGATGTTTAAATATTATCAATCAGACAAAAACGTCGAAAGTCTACCCAACGATTACTTCCTCCAAACAGATTCTGAAAGCTATTTGTAATTAAGAAAGCCGTGAAAGATGAGGACACGGATAAGAATTAACACCGGCGGTGTAATTTATATGATGATTGCTGGCCGGAGTAGATTAGGTGAGTTTGATCAAATATTGGAACCTTGCCAGATAACATCAAAGAAACATCAAAATTTGCCAGATAACATCAAAGAACTTCCCCTACCTAAATTCAAGAGAGTGTTAAAGAATTGGTTATTAAACAAAGCCTACTACAGCCTAGATGATTTTTTCAATGACAGCTAGCTGAATTATATGCTGGGTTTATGCAAATAGGCACATTGACAATATTGATTGTAATAATAATTATAATGGAATATTTCTTTGACTCTTAATCTAAATGTATGATATTTTCAATTTCAAACAATTTTTTAGTTATTTTATTCAAAGACTTGACATTGTTATTATTATTTTATTCAAACACTTGACTTATTTATTTTTGCAAGAAATTCCTGGATATTATTATTGTAATTTAGATTATTTTTCAACCTACATATTGCACGCCATGACAATGGTAATACACTTACTTATCTTTATCTTTTGTACCACCTTTATAAAATTATGTGTATAATGCAATAAATAATTTCTGATTCTGATTCTGATTCTTGGTGACCTTCTTTTCGTTTAAGAATTAATACAAGAATAACTATATTAGACAAAGAAATTGATATTATATTGCCATGTAAGTAGTGTCATTAATATAAAAAGGTGTTGACCGGAATAATTTAGGCGAGTTTAATCAAATATTGGAATCAATATTTTTGTATTAATAGATTTGTACCTTAAATTCAGCTGTAGTGTAAGCCTCTAGTTACTATTTAAGTTCATGTATCCATTATTCGGTGTGCATTATTAAAGTATCATCCGAAACCTGTGGTCGTTTCTCATTCGCCTACCCAAAACCCTATATGGCGACCCTGCCAGCGCGTGCGCGGCCAGTGACCGACCGTGTAAGGAAACTATAACATAAACACTGAGTGGAATGCAGTGCTGAAGAAGATGTTATAATCATGGCAATTGTAAATTATAATTCGTCAAACTGGCTACGTGTGAGATTTGTGCTTTGGCAAGGGACTTTTATAAAGTGGAAAAAATAATAATGGGCAAGCAACAATCAAAGGAGCAAGAAATTATAATTGCTCAGAATGGTGCTGGGAACTCTGCTTCCACGGAGCAGTTATTGTGGCACGCCGGTTCGACATCATATGCTCTTATTGCCATTTGTGGTCTTCTGTTTATTGGGGCGGCGGTGCTGCTATTTCGCCATTATCAAAGGTGTCATGGAAGTTGGATCCAGCGGAGGATCGAAGCATATGACCTGCAAAGGTCGATGAGAATGTATCGGCGACAGCAACGAGAAAACGCTGCCGCTTCAAAGGATTCGCCGGTGTGAGTGTGTGTCAGTGCGCGGAGAAAATTCGTTAAAAGTGTCAATGTGCGACAAATATTAGTTAAGAGTTAGTTAAGTATGTGTAATCCTATAATTAATTATGCCCTGCCATACTAATCATGTTATTAATTTTAAGGTACTATAAACGATTTTATTAATTTTTATTTGGGTAGGTATGTCTATTGTAAGAGAAAAAGGGGACCGAAGCAAAATGTTTGTATGATAGATTTTGTTTCTTAAAAAATTTAATTGTAACTCAAGTAGAACGTAAAGAAATAAAAAGTTCAGAGAGTGAACAGATTTATAAAATATTTGATAACATTAATTCGCTGTATACGAAAGTAGTTCAACTTTGTTCTGAGTGTACTGATAGTTATCCCAGTGCACCCATCATCATGGAGAAGTTTGAGCTAAAAACTGCAGTCTCTCTGCTACCAGTTATGACGGGTGAAGAGAACGTCACGAAACAATTAATTTCGAATATAGAGATGTACGAATCAATGATCGACGAAAATAGTAAAAAGCATCTGATACAGTTTGTTTTAAAATCAAGGTTGTCCGAAAGCGCTAAGCTGCGCTTGTGTTCTAATTATTTGTCTATTACAGAATTACTCAAGGATATGCGAAGTATATTGTTACCTAAGAAATCTGACACGGCGATTCAGTCTCAACTACAATGCATCCGACAAGATAACAGGAGTATTCAAGAGTTTGGTAAGCAAGTCGAAAAATTATTTGTTGATTTGACGGTTTCTCAGGCCAACGGAAATTCTGCCTCGTATGAAATTTTGAAGCCAATAAACGAGCGGATTGCAATTAAAAGATTTTCCGACGGTTTGCGAAATAGTCGACTGAGTACTATCATTGCAGCTAGGAAGTACAGTTCACTGAAGGACGCGATTCAAGGTGCATTAGACGAGAACCTTTCCAGCGGTAATGAAGACCGAGTGATGAATTTTCACCATAACAGAGGTAGGTCTAGTTTTAGTCGTAACCCACGAGGGCGTTTTCTAAATAATTCTTTTAGAGGATTTTCTAGGGGGATGCCCGCATCTCAGAATTCGAGTAATTATGGTCGTGGTCGTAGTTATCGTGGTAATTTTCATAATGTCGCTTCTCGCGGACAAAATAATTATCACGGCTCCAACGGTTTTCGTGGCCAAACATGGGTTCGTAACCAGGCGCGACGGAATCAAATAAACTTAGCCGAAATGAATCTTAGTGGTGATTCAAATCAAAAGCGTGGAGATGAGGTCCAAAACAACAGGGACACTGACAAGGATAATCTGTGGTTTTTCGAGCATGAACATTTCTATTGCGAAAATATAAATTCAGTTCATATGAATGTTTTTGATGAGGAATTTAGCTGGCTAATTGACACCGGTGCGTCGTTATCTGTAATACGACTAGAGTTATTAGACAAATGGAACATTCCTTTCCTTAAAGAGCATATTCGAATAAACGGTATTGGAGGACATATATTTTGCGATGGATTTGTTTGTCTAAAATTAAATTATAAAGACTTTTATTTTGAACATAAATTTTATGTTTTGAAAAACTTTTCTTGTAGAACAGATGGTATACTAGGACAGGATTTTTTGAGTAAATTTAATTGTTTACTAGACTTTGAAAGAAACATTTTGACCCTTCAGCAAGGATCACCCATTGAGATACCTTTACAGATGGGACAACTAGGTTATAATAGTTACATAACAATCCCGCCTAGGTGTGAATTTACGTATTTTATGCGGACGAACTTAAAAAATGAGTATGTGGTTATGCCTAAGCAATTGAGTGATGGAGTATTTTTGGCGTCGGTTTTGGTTAGTCCTGTTGGTGGTAAAATTCCACTAAAAATTTTAAATACTAGAGAGGAAGAAGTTAAATTAAGTTATTTTGTTCCTGATATAGTAAGCTTGAATGAATATTCCTTGTGTTCATTTGAAAAAAGCAATGTTAACGCGGAACGTGTGAAAAAATTATTCTCCTTTTTGAGTCTAAGCCATCTTACCAAAGAAGAGCAAATTTCTATCGAAAATATTTGTGCTAAATACTCTGATATATTTTTACTACCAGGAGATAAATTAGGTGTTACAAACATGTATAAACAATCAATACATTTGAGAGATAATGCTATTCCTACGTACACAAAGCCGTATAGACTACCAAAAAGTCAAAAGAATGAAATCGATAGGCAAATTAAACAGATGTTAGATAACGATATTATAGAGGAGAGTAGGAGCGAATGGTCTAGTCCAGTCCTTCTCGTTCCGAAGAAATGTGATAGTAATGGAAACAAAAAGTGGCGAATTGTAATTGATTATAGAAAATTGAATGATAGACTCCAAGATGACAAGTTTCCATTGCCTAACATAACAGAGATACTCGACTCTTTGTCAGGAGCTATATATTTTACACATTTAGACCTTAGTCAAAGTTATTATCAATTAGAATTATGTCCGGAAAGTAGAAAATATACTGCATTTACTACCGATAGGCAGTATCAAATGAAACGACTGCCGATGGGTTTGAAAATCAGCCCAGGTGCTTTTAGTCGATTGATGACAGTAGCAATGTCTGGTTTACAATATGATAAGTGTCTTGTTTATCTCGATGACGTCATATGCTTTGGGAGAAATCTCGATTCTCATAACAATAATTTAATTGACATTTTTGAAAGATTTAGGAAAGTAAATTTAAAAATAAATCCCGAAAAGTGTAAATTTTTAACTAAACAATTGCTGTATTTAAGCCATGTAGTATCTTCTAAAGGTGTCTTACCTGATCCAGAAAAAACCCGAGTAATGCAATGTTATCCAAATCCAAAAAATGCAGATGAAGTTAGACGTTTTGTAGCTTTTGCGAATTACTATCGTAAATTTATTCCACGTTTTGCCGATATAACTATACCTTTGAATAAACTGTGTAGAAAAGGTGCTAGTTTTGTATGGAGTACAGAATGCAAAAATTCATTTACTAAACTTAAACAATCCTTGGTCAATCCACCCATTTTGCAGTATCCCAATTTTGATGAAGAGAATGAATTTATATTGCGCACAGATGCTTCTGGATTGGCTATAGGCTCAGTACTATGTAACAAAAATGATTTACCAATAGCATATGCAAGTCGTACTTTAAATAAATCAGAGATAAACTATCCAACAATAGAAAAAGAGCTTTTAGCTATTGTATGGTCAGTCAAATATTTTCGACCATATCTATTTGGCAAAAAATTTACAATTAAAACGGATCACAAACCGTTAGTCTATTTATTCAGTATCAATAACCCTTCCAGTAGATTGTTAAAATTTCGGTTAACCCTAGACGAATATGATTACGTAATAGAATATGTTAAAGGTGTGAGTAATGTAGCTGCAGACGCATTATCTCGCATTATTTTAACGTCCGATGAATTAAAAAATATGAATAAAGAAGTTTTGAATGTTATGACTCGACGAATGGCGAAAAAGCTATATGATAAAACAACTGACAATACTGACAGTACAGACAATACTTTGCTTAACAAGAGTGACGAAGACAAACGGCCTGATCAACCGAAAGTCGTTGAAATTCTTGGGAAGCCAAAGAATTGTACTGAATTAAGGATTTCACATTATAAACTAGGAAAAAACATGAAATACGTACGTTTTAAAGATTTCGTATACGTACCAAACAAGGATAAGATTTTTATAGACCCATTTTCTCGATCATGTTCGACGCGAGACGCTTTCGTGAGAGATTTGGATTCTATTTGTAAAACGATATCGATCGATGAACTTTACATAATTAAAAATAATGAAAGTAAGAAGTATATAGAATGGTTAACCAAATATCGTAAAAATAATTATAATCGAGAAAGTACTCGAATTTATATTATAAAAAATATAATAAGTATAGACAACGATGACGATAAAAAAGTTATTCTCAATGATTATCATTTACTACCTACAAGTGGGCACGCAGGTATACGGCGTATGCTCAATAATATTAAGAAATGTTACTTCTGGCCAAATATGGTGGAAGATATAACGGAATATGTAAAAAAGTGTAGCAAATGTCAAAAACAGAAACATTCGTTACACACCAAACAACCTATGGTTATAACTACTACTGCGCAGTCTGCCTTCGATAAAGTTTTCTTAGATATAGTTGGGCCCTTAGATAAGGATTATTATAATTACTCGTATATACTCACTCTTCAATGTGAACTAAGTAAGTATGTTGAAGCATTTCCATTAGTAAATAAGGATAGTGTAAGTGTAGCGCGAGCTTTCGTGGATAACTTCATACTACGTTACGGGATACCACGTGAAATAGCAACAGATCGGGGATTGGAATTTGTCTCTAAGACAATGACTGAGGTATGTAAATTGCTAAATATAAAACATACTGTATCCTGTGCATATCATCATGAATCTATTGGTTCACTCGAAAACTCACATAAAAGTTTAAATGCATATTTGAGAATTCAAACCGACAACAATTCTAGAGATTGGAGTTATTGGCTACAATATTGGTGTTTTTCATATAATACTTCAGTAAATTCAGCAACTAAGTTTACACCATATGAACTTGTGTTCGGTAAACCATGTAATATACCTTCTAATTTAAAAAATCATGTAGTTGAACCATTATACAATTTTGAAGACTATCCACTAGAGTTAAAATTTAGACTCCAAAAAGCACAAAGTGATGCAAGACAAAATTTAATTTTATCTAAAGAGACTAGAAAATATAAATATGATCAATATTTAAAACCAGTAACGTATAGAAAAAATTATTTATTATTAGTTAAAAATGAAGTAGGAAATAAGTTTAGTGATGTATATTCTGGTCCATATAAAGTTTTAAAAGATATGGAACCAAATGTAAAAATAATACGTAATAATAAGGTAGAAATAGTACATAAAAATAGAACTAAATTATATGTAGAGTAAAAAAAAAAAAAAGGTTATTTTCCTTTTCTTTTTTTTTTCATTTTGTTGGGGCGTGTAGTGTAAGCCTCTAGTTACTATTTAAGTTCATGTATCCATTATTCGGTGTGCATTATTAAAGTATCATCCGAAACCTGTGGTCGTTTCTCATTCGCCTACCCAAAACCCTATACAGCTAAGTAAAATTATGTGCTCCAATCCACCCATAGAGCGCTTCCTAGTAAGAGTTGATGACTCTTTACTCATTTGAAAATACCTTATTCCGGCTTAAAGTTGCCTATGTCATTCTCCAGATCTTATCTATGAAAAACTACATCAACCCGTTGCTCCGTTACAGCTTTATTGAAGGACTGCTTCACATTATTACTTATACATAATTATTATCTAAACTAATATTATAAAGAGGAAAGATTTGTTTGTTTGTTTGTTTGTTTGTTTGTTTGTTTGTAATGGATAAACTCAAAAACTACTCAACCGATTTTTAATATTCTTTCACCTATAGAAAGCTACATTATCAGCGAGGCTAATATAGGCTATATTTTATTTTCAAAAAATTAGAGATCCTTACGAAAATTGCAATTATGTGAACTAAGTCGGAAAAAATCCTCTCTTCTGAGAGCTTACGTGGCGTGCGTTGCGTAAATAATTAAAGTTACACGAAAACAATGTATGATGGAATTGTTCCTCTCAAAAAGTTCTAAAAAAAGTCCGCGATAGCATACATTTATCTTTCAAGGTTGACTCACAATAACCATTTTTATAGCTATATTGGGTATAGACTATTAGGATTATTAGTGCTACCCGTGCGAAGCCGGGGCGGATCGCTAGTATTATATAAACAAGTGCCCTTTCACATTAATATAATAGGTGTTGGATGGAACGTAGCGATAGAAAAAATAGTCCGATGCGAATATTATACAATAGATACAGGAGACAGCGATACTTATATTATGTTAAAGATAAGTACAAAGTATCAAGTTTCAAAGTCTGTAAACAATTGGAATGCAATACAGAAAATCCCTGCAGGCTTGCGATGGTAGCCAATGCACGTGCAGTGTAAGGGCTGTCGCACACCTGAACGACTCAACACTAATTCATTCAGATTAGCGACACGTTGTTGGATAAGTTTACTCTCTCCTCAGACCAGGGGCCATACTGCCGACGCTTAAAACAATATGGGCGCCTTCAAATTTGTCGCAAAGTGCCGCGCGGGAGCAGCGCGGCTGCAGCGCTGCGGTCGCGCTGCTTGGTAAATCCATATAAATAAAAAACACGCGACTGCAGCGCTGCACCCGCGCTGCGGCCGCGCATCAGTTCATCGATCGACTAGTGACGGGACTGCGCACGTATTTTTGTTCAAGTCTAAACATGAACGAAAATCAGGTAGAAGAATTTATCGATGAGGTTGAGAGTCGTCCAGCAATATGGGATTCGAAGTCCGACAAGTACAGCAATAAAATCGAAAAGAAAAAGGCTTGGGAAGAAATATGCATTTTTATTGACAATATCACAAACAAGACTCCAAGTGAAAAAAAATTAAGCATGTAAGTATAATATTATGTATTGTTAACACAACTACTTTATATTTTCGTTGTTTCGTATTAATAGTAACACAGAGCAGTGTTTCTTCGTCAGAGTCCATCGTGAAAATAAATATAGGTACAACCCTATGATGTTCGAACCTCGCGACAGGAGCGCGGCCGCAGCGCTGCAGCCGCGCTGCAGCCGCGCTGCAGCCGCGCTACGCTTTGCGGCAAATTTGAAGGCGCCCTATAACTCAAAATGACAGTTTGATGTCACGTACCTTGACGTTCCTAAAAAAATTGGCAGTGATAGGGACTGCCGATGAAAGTGAAAACGAATATTTAAAATATTTTTTTTTAATTAAAATAAAATTTAAAAAAAAAATTTAAAATACATACCTTTAAACTAAGGCATTCAAGATTAATTACGAATGTTGTATATTCATATTTAAGACCTTTTGTCTTGCGGTGTTCGCGAGCATGTCGGTGACGGTAACGCGAATCCACAAGTTTACCCACTACCAAAAAGTGCTCAACGCAGCTAAAGAAGTTTTCACTTCAACAAGAACTATAATTGGCTACTTGACAGCTGTAACTATAAAATATGAAATATGTTAGAGAGGTAGTTAAACATACTCACGTGGTAATATCGCAGATTTATCCGTTTTAAATTCCGGGTCTCGGCAGATTAACTGTAACCACTGCTTTCGACGTTTATGACATTATTGTAGGTATGTGTTTATATACAATTTGTCAGGATATTAATTAATTATTTTATTTATAGTATTTCTACACACGTCTTGTAGCTTGTAATTTTCACAATTTCATTAAAAGCTGTAAACTTTCCACTCAAAATTACTTAAGACTTGGAACGTCGTAGTTAGCTTTGTTTTATTTAGAGCTATGACGTCACAGCTAGCAAATGTCACGTGACCGGCTGTTTTCGCGCGAATGTAAAAGTAATGTATTAAAAATGTAATTTTTTCTAATAAATAACGCTTTTTTTGAGAAAAAAATAATTGTAAGAGGTATAAAATGAACCCACCTACATTTTTAAGTATTTTTCCGAAAACTGTCAAATAGCCAATTATAAAACACGAACGTCGACAACAATGAAACAATAAGGCTTTAAGCGTTGGCAGAATGGCCCCTGGACGCATTTAGAACCTTCGAAGATTAAGTTTTTAGATGACGTAATTTACTATCATCATTACGTTTCATATTAATTAATTAACGTTCAAAAAGTGTTCAGTGCTACAAACTTCGTAGTTGCTGTTCACTTGTTGACTGTTAACAAGTCGAATCGTAATTTGGCGTTAACGATATGGTGTGCGTCGGCCCTAAGCCGTAGCGTACACAACCGCAGGCCTCAGCCGCAAATAACCCTACAAATGCCACCTTTGTTACATTATCTGCCATCCTTCTGACCCCTTAGACGTTTCAATTGTTAATTAGGTGCCGGGACAATGATAAATGGCGCTGGAGGGTTGATTCCTGCCTTAATGTTTCTTGGTGTCTAATTTTTTGTTGCCTGTGGAAGGGTTAATGGATGTTTTCGAGTGGGGTGCTTTTCACCCTGGCGTGTGGGAAATTATCCATCTGTTTTTTTATCTCAGACAAGATTACATCTAATGATAATAAAAGTTCTTTTTGGCAGGATTTAACGCCTTACCGGGTTACCTGGCCTGGAAAAAAGCGTCAAACACTGTACCTTTCCCTCTAGTATAGATGTAAAGAGACAGAGTACCTATCTGTATGTCATTTTAGTTAATGTTGAACATTTTTATTCAAAATGTTCAACATTAACTAAAATGTTTACTAACATTTTTATTCAACATTAACATTTTGAATAAAAATGTTCAACATTAACTAAAATGACAAAAGGGAAAAGAGCCATCAAAAGCATCTTTTGACAAACCTCAACGAGTTGCGAAGCTGCAGGTGTATGTGATGGTACCGGCGTGATCGTCTCGTCTAATTAAATATGGTGACTATTATGTGAGAAAATCTATAACCTAAAGAAAATGGAAAGATAACACTGTGCAAGCTAGTGGCAATTTCGGTATTCGGTTGTTGTATTTATTGTTCGTTAATTACCAGCAACTGGTACTTTGGCACATTACGCTGGGTGAACACGTAAGGCAAACCAAACAATCTACCTGAGCCATGGTAATCTAATCAGTACCTTAACGCGAAGTTTACCCTTTTAAGATATTGAAATCACAACAAAGTAACATTAATGTCGAGTTTAGCAAGTCAGGGCCGGATTGAGTGGTTGCTGATTTACATGTATTTCCTTTATAAAGGCATCTTAACCGACCAATGCTCCCGGACACGGGGGATACTTTCCCTACGCCTTAACAGGCCATTAATCACTGTTATTCGGGGCTGCAGACCGAACTCTTTATTTCGCTACGAAGCGTATCTATTCTTAAATCCGATTAATCGGCTGGTACTCTCTTTTAATGGGTATTATAACCCGCCCCTGGTCCATGGACTTAGAGTTATTTATCATATCAAATAGTTTGGTTTATGGATTGGCCAATCCATGTTCGAGCCGGTCTGCTGAGAGGAGGTTGTGTTTGGGTGTCGGAGCATTGCCGCCGGCTTGTCACCATGCAGCCATGTGAGGTACGTTTTGGACTATAGCGTCCCTCAAACAAATCAAGTCAAATTTGACCGATTTTAATTCCCAATCAACCAAATATTGCCACGTGCTTACAGTACGTCCCTGGATTATTACGGTGAAATAGTAGTATAACCTACCCTTTGTTCGAGTGAGCTCCGCTTGCCCCGCTATCTCTCTCGCTCTCGTAGCTGCTACCGTCGTCTCGCTCCAATGCTTTATAATTACTCTAGGAAAAGGCCTATTGGCCGAATGCTCGCTAGTAACTTAGATATACAGATCAGACCAATTTAGCTCTTATCCCCAACTCAGTTAAGTTGAAAGTTCCATAGACTGCACTAGGTTTGTATTATCCTTAGACAAGTTTCTATTAATCCGGTACTAGCTCTATTGTATAAAAAGTAGAGAATGAATGTTGCTAATAGCAAGATCTATTGCTAGGGATTAATTAAGATGATTGTTCATGTAGATATAGTTTCTGAGATACCTGTAAATTCTACCTAAATTCAATACTTCTAGGATAGAAATCGTGACTGTAACTAAATATGTGGATGAAATTTATTACTGGAATATTCAAGTGATCTCTAACACAAACATTTAATGTTTATTATTATAAGACAGAAAGACAATTAGTTTCTCAGACCATTAATAAACTTCCAATAATAAATCCGTAAGGTTACTTAACTGTAATAATAAAAGAGAGATTGTGAATATAATTTACTTTTATTTTCTGAGTTTTATTTGCATCGCTCCACAATGAGCGTTATTAAGAAAAGACTCTGGTTTTGATTTATTTACACCGAATTCGATTGTTGAGGCAATCGTATCAATTCGGTGGGAAAATCTCGTTCCTAGGCTTTCTAATTGTAAGAGAAAAGAGACTTCCAAGATAAAAACTCTTACAAGCCCTTAAGACTAAATACACCTTATTTTATAGAAAAATACACACAAGCACACAATTATAATTCATGATTTGTAATAAAGAAGAGATTTAAGACACAGGTTTTATAACTCTAGACAATGAATATACTTTTAGGTATGTTATCAAGGTTCACAGCATAGATAATCATGTCGTTTTAGTTTAATAAATCATACCCAGCTCAATGTTTGTTGAGGGCGTATCTCCAATACAACAGTACTCAATTGATGAACGTAACACGCCTCTTACCCAATCTCTTTTGTACGACATTATAAGCAGAAAGATAATGGTCACTATTTGCATTATCAATGTAACAATATCAATTGTGGACCAGTTTCTATCCCCATTTTTCATCATCAACTCATACATAAAATCTAGGTTAGCGTCGGGACCCATTTTCCACAGACGTCCGACAATTGGATGTCTTTAGCAATCAAACTCGACCTGCTAAAATCTCTATGAACCTTGCTTACAGTACCTTATAACCTCTCTAGCGTCCTAGCCGTATCGCTCGCGGTTAACCTTGACGCGTCCATCCCCTCCCGGCCCCCCGTTAATTGCCTATTAACCTGTTACCTAATTCCTTAAATTAATAAAAATAAATATTAAAAGTTATAATAACTTGTTAAAATTATATATTTGTAGAAACTAGATAAAATTTCCTAAATGACTGTATTTATTTTATGTTTATAAATAATATGCAATAAAAACAATCCTGGATGAAACATGACACCTTTGTTTTATTTACCATTTTATTACTTTAAAAAAATTATAAAAAAATAATTGTACTTCACACATTTTTCAACTAATATTATTTGCAAAGTTCGATACCTGGTCTAAATTAATTAGTAACACAAAGAAATTAAAACAACGATAAAACTATTAAAAAAAAATAATTAACATACCCATTAATTCGGTCGGCGCATAAAAAATGCAAACTTTACGCTCGTCCCAGCTAATTATTTCACAGATTTATTGTTTCACTGGTAATTATTATGTATTCTCTGATAGTTCAAGATGCTAAAAAACAATATACAAGCACTTTATTCGTTTAGAATAAATATTACGAGAGTATAACAACAAAACAAAAATCCCGATATTCACAAACCAACCTCTAACTTCAAAACACCACTGATGTCAAAAATGAGTAAATACAGAGTAAATCGTACGTAGATTAAATATTTAGGCTTTGTTTACACACTTTTAAAAGCTTTCCACAGACATCTGTACCTAAAAATACATTGACCAAAGTTCCCAAAGACGAAACACAGAAAAAAAACAACATCTGCTCCGCGCATGAAATTTCGGAACCAAAGACAAATTCGACATAAAAATTTCTAATTTCAAAGACAAACATCAAACTAGCTTCCGTATTCCAGAGCAATAACCAAGTGGTAGAAAAGAGATAGACGCAGTACTTTTTACGACAGAGCGATAAATATTCGCGCCGTAACCCGACACCATTACGCGGCAATCATTGCCGCCGGACGCTCAGGCGTATATTATAATATCGGCAATGATTGCCGCGGGACGCTAGAGAGGATAATTCGAATGGTGTACTTTACCAATATTTCAGCAACCAGCTCCTTTCACTAAATCACTTATAATAGCCTATTCCCCGAAAGAACTTAGCTATAAATTTGCTCCGAATCTATGCAACGTTATACCGAATTAATACAAATACAATAACACTTATTTACTTTGCAACAACCTTTTAAGACCCAATTTCACTCTAGACTCTATACTCGATAAGATATAATATTCGCGGAGTTAAGAACTTGTTCTATGACTTGTGCTCTGGATTGGACTGTCCAGACTTCTGCTCTCGCTTGACTGCCCAGACTCGCCTCCTTCACACCTATTTGCCCGCCAACTTTTCCCCCAGCGAGTGCAACTGCAAAAAAAACTACACACAGAATTCCGTTCTACTATTGGACACATAATCTTCATGCATTTGTATTAACCAATGATTGCGAAGTCGCCCGGACCCCGCCTCTTTCTCTGGAATTTTTGTCTAAAAATTTCTACAACATTGACCCCTTTTTTTTATAGTTAGGAATCTGTCAACATCTGGTTTCGATATACGTCGACGCCGCATTCACTTATACACTGTAGCTAGCTAGAATTTATTGCCTTCTTTAGTTTTAAAATGTCTAGCCAAATTGAGTTTTTGGTGTTTTATGACCGTTTGTAAAAACATTCCTATTTAAGCGCATAAGCCCTGTTGAATTTTTGAGTAATAAATAACGCAGTATCGCATTTCTATGACCCTTAGTTTTCGCTAAATCTTTCCATAATAATTTACGACCTCTTTTCACTTTAAATTCCTATTTAAGTATGGTGCCTGTCTCGCGTTGAGATTTCTCTTTTAAACAATAAAAAATTTTGTATAGGTATGTGTTAGGTATCATATTGGCCACCTCATTCTCCCCCAAATAGATTTTTAATACACCTAGTCTAAACCAATGCCTATGCATCCCTACTAGTCGTTTGAAAATCTATTTCTCTCCTATAGAATACCGCTAATCCTTGCGATAACCTATTAACTCAAATCCCTCTTTGTTCGTTTGAACTGGTCTCCACTCTCCATGAACATACCGGTAAGTTTGCTCGCTTCCTTTTGTTAACTCTAATCCCTAGTTAAATTTATTCTTTTAAATATCCCCATAATAACGAAACAGGTGGATAACATTGTAATTTCCCTTAATCTCATTCGTACGAACGTCAATTAAAGTGTATACATTATTGTAAGGAACGGCCCCAATTCTGTAGGGTCCCTCATAAAGTCGCATGAACTTCTTCGTTATTTTTTTGTCAGCGTCCGATTTTGAAAAAGTTTTGAGCTTAACTAAGTCTCCTATCTCAAACTGTACTAACTTGTGATTTTTGTTATAGTGGAGCTCCCTATTTTCTGCCACCTTTATTAAGTTCCGTCTTGCCTGTTCTCTAATCTGTTCTAACGACTCTCGTTGTAAATCGGTCTTGTCTGCTTCACCTTTATCAAAATCGGTCGATAGCAGAACTCGTTTTCCACATACTATTTCGTTAGGTGCATAACCAGTTGTAGTATGTATAACCTGATTATAGCAGTCTTCTATGTCCGGTAATAAATCTACCCAAGATCGGTGTGACTTATCACAGTACGTTCTAAATAGCCTGCCTAACTCTTTATTTACTCTCTCCGTTGAATTTGGTCGTGGGTTCCTAACAGATGTGTGCGTTAACACAATACCTAACTGATGAATACCTGCCTCGAAAACCTTTGAAGTAAAATTCGTGCCTCTGTCTGAACATAACGTCCTAATCTCTACCTGTTTGTGAAACTTTCTCACACATGTTAACGTAGCTTTTCCGCTCGCTTGTCGTAATGGATATAGTCTAATTAGTTTACTATAAGAGTCCTGTATCACGAATACATATTTGTACCCGAACCGTCCTGCTGGTAAAGGTCCATATATGTCACAGAAAACTCGCTCTCCTATCTCTTTTGCTATTACTGTTTTGATGGGTCCCGTATGTGTTTCTAATGCGTGCTTTGCCTTCTGACATATATCGCAAGCTCTTACAATTCGTCCTATAACACGAGACATATTTGAGAAATAATAACGACGCTTCATCGTAGCAAGTACCTTATAACGTCCGAAATGTCCTAATTCTTCATGTATGCTAATAATCAAATCTCTTTGTAATACCTCGGGGACATACAATCTCAACGTATCCCCATTTTTATCCATCCTATATAAAATCCCTTCTTTGAGCACATAATACCTCGATTCAGGTGTACCTGTTGTTTTCATACGCCTAATTATTTCGCTAACACTCTTATCACGCTCTTGATAACTACTTATCCTTCCCCATCTCTCCTGTACTACTCGTCCTAATGTCGTTTTGAATAGATTCATTTCTGGCCCCGCTGTCTTATTTGTTAATACGTCGGTGGTCCCTTTTATGTGCCGTGATAATACATCCGCAACTGTATTCAATTTACCCTTCACGTGTTCTACTGTATAGTCGAATTGACCCATGTAATGGACCCAACGTATCATACGTGCGCTCAATAATTTACATGATTGCAAAAACGTCAAGCTTTTATGGTCTGTTCTAATCACTAACCGCGCCCCTCTCAAATACGTTTCAAACTTTGATAAACTAAAGATGATTGCCCACAGCTCCTGTTCGGTAACTGTCCATCTACGTTCCGCCTCTGACAATGACTTACTACAAAATCCTATTATACATTCTTCCCCTACTTCGTTTAACTGATAAACATATCCCGAAACTCCAAGATTACTACTGTCTGTTTGCAGATAATAAATCTCCTTCGGATTTGGATGTACGAGAAGTATTGTATCCACAAATAACTTCTTTACTCTCTCGAAACAATCGTTTATTTCCCTTGTCCACGCCCACTTGCTATTTTGTTTTAACAGATCGCAGAGCGGCCTAACCTCTTCGCTATATTTCGAAATAAATCTTCTGAAATAATTTATTAACCCCAAGAATCCACGTAATTGTTTTACTGTTCGAGGTATGGGAAAATCAAGTATAGCCTTTACTCGTTCAGGATCCATACGTACCCCGTTCGTATTCACTATATGCCCTAACAGTTTCACTTCTACGCATAAAAACCGACACTTTCCTAGCCTACCTGTCAATCCCGCGTTCTCTAACCTGTCAAGTACCTGGTCTAATTGTGCCAAATGTAGTGCTATGTCTCCTGTAGTGAATATGACAATGTCATCTAAATAATTTACGCAAAACTCACGCACATCCCTTAGTATAATATCCATTGCCCTCGAAAACCCTGCCACAGATGTTTTTAATCCCTGAGGTACCACACAATAGGTATAAGTCCTTCCCATAAATGAGAACCCTGTATATTTCCTAGAGTCCTGATGTAAAGGTATTTGAAAATAAGCATTATTCAAATCAATCAAGCTAATATAATTTACTCCATGAAAAGATTATAAAATCTCAGATGTGAGTGGTGGTGTACCCGCATCGCCTATCATTTTCTTATTAAGTTCGCGCGCGTCTAATAAGAGCCTTATTGATCCATCTCGCTTCTTAGTAAACGTAAGTGGACTACAATACGGAGTTGCCTCCTGTTTAATCACGCCTAATCTCTCTAGCTCCTCCAATTCCTTTTTAACCTGTTCCCTATACGCTAACGGTACTGGATAACTATGTTTCACAAAAGGAGTTTCATCTACCAACTCAATAATGTGCTCGTACCTACTTGTTAGTCCTAATTTGTCGATAAATACCTTACGATGTTTGTACAACACAGGTTGTAACAGTTGCTTTTGTTCACTACTTAAGCACGAGTCATCTAAGTGAAAGTCTGTTTGAACTTCACCGTCCGTTTCCTTTCTCGTCACGCCTAACTCCACTGGCCTACTATTTTGATTTAACAATAAATTAATTTTGGCGGCGTTTGTCACTCCCCCAAGCCTTTCTATCTTGCATTCCGAATTTAGTTTTACGCAAGACCTAACTCCTAGGTGCTCGATCGTCAAAGTCCGTTCGCTATCGCAGTTAACCACTCCTTTTACTCGTTCTAGCCAATCATACCCTAGTATCAATGATCTAGGTAAACGTCGCATAATCAATACAGGTGCCTCAACTAATGTACTACCTAACTGAAATTCTATCAGTACTAACCTATTAGTGTTCTCACTTCGTGAACCGAATGCTCCTTGTATCTGAATCGTTGGGATCGCGATCTCAGGTAAAATTATGTTTTCCTCTAAGATCGAGTCGTACAACTCCCTAGTCATTCCGCTAATCTGACTTCCCGTATCGATAAGCGCATTCATGCTTCTGCCGTACAACTTTACACATACTTCTGGTAATTTAGGTAAGGAATAATCAATTCCTACATCGATCGTCTCATCGAGTTCGTGAAACATTGTACACACGTCTAAACCTCGCCTCAAACATTTCTTACAAGCCTCGTCTATCTCGTCGCATTCCAGTATGTTACCAAACTGGTTTTCCAATAAGATTCCTATGCTACCAATTTCTAACTGACAACTATAACCCTCGTCGCACGCTCTGCCCTTCAACGTTCGAGTAATACCATTTCCGCCGACCCCTAAAGCTTGTCCCGGCTTCCACCCATTGTTTGTTAGGATTTTATAAGCCAGATCTATTCTTTTATGCTCCGATATACCTTTATCCCCCGTTTTACTCAACACTAAGCTATCAGATCTTACTCGTGTGGGGAAATTTAGTTTTTTGAATTTGAATTTCCCTCCCCCACATGTTCAGATGAACTAGAGCTTTCGCCCTCCTTCACAAAAGTAATTGCCGGTCGGACTCGTTCATTTCCAGACAAGGTAGGTCTATTAAAATTCGTTCTATAGCCTAAACGACCTCGGCGATAGACTCGTCCCCTTGTCGAATTACCTCTACTAGCCCAATTATTAGCTGAAATTGTCGCAACAATGGGACGCGCCATCCGCGACTCATTGTACCTACGTCCCCTAAATCCGCTACCTACCATGCCTCTCGCGGCTCCCTTTTGTTTGTCGACAATGTTTTGTTCTAAGCTCCTAAGGAATTTTGCCCCATTCATGATGTTAACTTCCTCAGTTCGGGTAAACCATAATCGTTGAATATCTATTGCATAATGTCGCATTATAGAATTTACTAAATCCCGTTCGCTAAACGCAATAGTCAAAGACTGCATTGACTCAGCTTGTTCCGCAAAGTGCTCAGACATAGTCATCCCTGAGTCGCTTGCATAAACCGCATTTATTAACCTATATCTTACTGATTCTTGAATCTGTTCGGTCCAATAATTTCGTCTAAAGTCTGTCTCGAAATCGGCGAACGTAACCCAATCCTTCGAGTACAACTCCATAACCTTTCGCGCGTGCCCCGATATACAACCTAGCGCTATATCAATCTCGCGGTCCATTCCATTTACAGCCCTTATATACTTCTTTAACCGTTTTAAAAATGCAATAGGGTTGGTGAATGGTCTTCCATCGAAATTCGGTTTGCTAACCGACGGTTGCACCACATATAAGTTCCGAGTCTCGGAGAGTGCCGCACTAGAACTCGTAGACTCTACGCTAGTTCCCTGTCTTTCACTTTCTTCGCCTTCACTACGTACTACGCTAACTGTATCGTGTGACGTAACACTTGCCCTTTCGTTCAATGTAGTATTGGGACTCGAACCCAAATTTTGCAATTTCTTCTCGAAATCATTGATCTTTTGTAAAATCAACTCTAAAGTTGCTTTCTCTACGGTCTCTGTTTGCTTGCTCGTGCCTACAACGCTCGCCTCCGATCGGTCCTCAACTACCTGCTTCGCACTACGACCCTTCCTACCTGCTGGCATCGTTACCAGTTCGACTTAAAACTCGCCTATTCACTATTTTCCGTTCTAATTCCGCTAATTTCTAAATTACTCGCTCTGCTTGTGCGCCCCTTTTAAACCCCGACAGACAGATTATTATTGTAATAACGTATAGTCAACGTAATATCGACACCAGATGTTTCAGAAACCTAGGGATATACACAGATTTTATGAATGTTTTTAAGTTCAAGGGAATAAGTCTAAAATATAAGACAGAATTAGTATCTCGATCACTGCAATCAATCTCCCGACGATCCCTGTAAGTTGTACATTTATAAAATTATACTGCTCATCACGGCTATTCCTATATAAAAAAATACAACATACTCTTATATAATAACATGCACAGTGTGTCTTAAACCTTTCTTTGTTTATTCTATATATATATATATATATATATATATATATATATACATATATATATATTCTCTCTTTTTTTTTTTTTTTTTTTTATTATTACCCCACATACAAGTCACGATTCCTACGTTGTGTTTTTTTTTTTTTTTTTTTGTTAATTATTAATATAGATCTAGTCATATCGTCATTTCGAATACATACATAGACCTCTGGTCTCTCGGCAACAAAATTCTGTGACCTACGCGGTCACAGACTCGTGACACAGGACATAATCACTGATCCTATATTTCAACCTCCGTGAACTAACTCGATCACAGTCGCGACAAAGGATCTAAAGAACCGATCTCCTGACGAATCAATCCTGATAAACATATATCCTAGTAAACATATATCCTATTTATCATACATCCTGCTCAACATGTATCTTGTTTAAACATGTATCCTGGTCACGGCACCAAAATTCTGTGATGGTACCGGCGTGATCGTCTCGTCTAATTAAATATGGTGACTATTATGTGAGAAAATCTATAACCTAAAGAAAATGGAAAGATAACACTGTGCAAGCTAGTGGCAATTTCGGTATTCGGTTGTTGTATTTATTGTTCGTTAATTACCAGCAACTGGTACTTTGGCACATTACGCTGGGTGAACACGTAAGGCAAACCAAACAATCTACCTGAGCCATGGTAATCTAATCAGTACCTTAACGCGAAGTTTACCCTTTTAAGATATTGAAATCACAACAAAGTAACATTAATGTCGAGTTTAGCAAGTCAGGGCCGGATTGAGTGGTTGCTGATTTACATGTATTTCCTTTATAAAGGCATCTTAACCGACCAATGCTCCCGGACACGGGGGATACTTTCCCTACGCCTTAACAGGCCATTAATCACTGTTATTCGGGGCTGCAGACCGAACTCTTTATTTCGCTACGAAGCGTATCTATTCTTAAATCCGATTAATCGGCTGGTACTCTCTTTTAATGGGTATTATAACCCGCCCCTGGTCCATGGACTTAGAGTTATTTATCATATCAAATAGTTTGGTTTATGGATTGGCCAATCCATGTTCGAGCCGGTCTGCTGAGAGGAGGTTGTGTTTGGGTGTCGGAGCATTGCCGCCGGCTTGTCACCATGCAGCCATGTGAGGTACGTTTTGGACTATAGCGTCCCTCAAACAAATCAAGTCAAATTTGACCGATTTTAATTCCCAATCAACCAAATATTACCACGTGCTTACAGTACGTCCCTGGATTATTACGGTGAAATAGTAGTATAACCTACCCTTTGTTCGAGTGAGCTCCGCTTGCCCCGCTATCTCTCTCGCTCTCGTAGCTGCTACCGTCGTCTCGCTCCAATGCTTTATAATTACTCTAGGAAAAGGCCTATTGGCCGAATGCTCGCTAGTAACTTAGATATACAGATCAGACCAATTTAGCTCTTATCCCCAACTCAGTTAAGTTGAAAGTTCCATAGACTGCACTAGGTTTGTATTATCCTTAGACAAGTTTCTATTAATCCGGTACTAGCTCTATTGTATAAAAAGTAGAGAATGAATGTTGCTAATAGCAAGATCTATTGCTAGGGATTAATTAAGATGATTGTTCATGTAGATATAGTTTCTGAGATACCTGTAAATTCTACCTAAATTCAATACTTCTAGGATAGAAATCGTGACTGTAACTAAATATGTGGATGAAATTTATTACTGGAATATTCAAGTGATCTCTAACACAAACATTTAATGTTTATTATTATAAGACAGAAAGACAATTAGTTTCTCAGACCATTAATAAACTTCCAATAATAAATCCGTAAGGTTACTTAACTGTAATAATAAAAGAGAGATTGTGAATATAATTTACTTTTATTTTCTGAGTTTTATTTGCATCGCTCCACAATGAGCGTTATTAAGAAAAGACTCTGGTTTTGATTTATTTACACCGAATTCGATTGTTGAGGCAATCGTATCAATTCGGTGGGAAAATCTCGTTCCTAGGCTTTCTAATTGTAAGAGAAAAGAGACTTCCAAGATAAAAACTCTTACAAGCCCTTAAGACTAAATACACCTTATTTTATAGAAAAATACACACAAGCACACAATTATAATTCATGATTTGTAATAAAGAAGAGATTTAAGACACAGGTTTTATAACTCTAGACAATGAATATACTTTTAGGTATGTTATCAAGGTTCACAGCATAGATAATCATGTCGTTTTAGTTTAATAAATCATACCCAGCTCAATGTTTGTTGAGGGCGTATCTCCAATACAACAGTACTCAATTGATGAACGTAACACGCCTCTTACCCAATCTCTTTTGTACGACATTATAAGCAGAAAGATAATGGTCACTATTTGCATTATCAATGTAACAATATCAATTGTGGACCAGTTTCTATCCCCATTTTTCATCATCAACTCATACATAAAATCTAGGTTAGCGTCGGGACCCATTTTCCACAGACGTCCGACAATTGGATGTCTTTAGCAATCAAACTCGACCTGCTAAAATCTCTATGAACCTTGCTTACAGTACCTTATAATTCGAATGGTGTACTTTACCAATATTTCAGCAACCAGCTCCTTTCACTAAATCACTTATAATAGCCTATTCCCCGAAAGAACTTAGCTATAAATTTGCTCCGAATCTATGCAACGTTATACCGAATTAATACAAATACAATAACACTTATTTACTTTGCAACAACCTTTTAAGACCCAATTTCACTCTAGACTCTATACTCGATAAGATATAATATTCGCGGAGTTAAGAACTTGTTCTATGACTTGTGCTCTGGATTGGACTGTCCAGACTTCTGCTCTCGCTTGACTGCCCAGACTCGCCTCCTTCACACCTATTTGCCCGCCAACTTTTCCCCCAGCGAGTGCAACTGCAAAAAAAACTACACACAGAATTCCGTTCTACTATTGGACACATAATCTTCATGCATTTGTATTAACCAATGATTGCGAAGTCGCCCGGACCCCGCCTCTTTCTCTGGAATTTTTGTCTAAAAATTTCTACAACATTGACCCCTTTTTTTTATAGTTAGGAATCTGTCAACATCTGGTTTCGATATACGTCGACGCCGCATTCACTTATACACTGTAGCTAGCTAGAATTTATTGCCTTCTTTAGTTTTAAAATGTCTAGCCAAATTGAGTTTTTGGTGTTTTATGACCGTTTGTAAAAACATTCCTATTTAAGCGCATAAGCCCTGTTGAATTTTTGAGTAATAAATAACGCAGTATCGCATTTCTATGACCCTTAGTTTTCGCTAAATCTTTCCATAATAATTTACGACCTCTTTTCACTTTAAATTCCTATTTAAGTATGGTGCCTGTCTCGCGTTGAGATTTCTCTTTTAAACAATAAAAAATTTTGTATAGGTATGTGTTAGGTATCATATTGGCCACCTCATGTAGCATAGTTTACATATCTGATAAACATTGGCGTTCCAAGGTGCTGGAATGGTGATCTCGAACCAAAAAGCAAAGCGTTAGCAGACTAGGTAGATGGACGATATCAATTGAGTCGTACTGATTTAGGCGGTTTCGTAAGACAACAGCCTGTAGAGGTCCTTACAAGAGAGTATGTTCAGCAGTCGACGTATATCGGTTGACGACGACGATAACAATCGAACCAAGTCTGAAACGCCACTTCGAAGACTGTGCAAAACCGTGTTTAACTCATCGTGCCAATGTTCACGTACTACTATAGTTTTTAATTAACAAACCAGCAAAAGCAGACGCGAAAAGGCAACTTTCAAAGGGCGGTCGAAAAGTCCGGGACTAAAATCAAAAATAAACAAGAAATACGCGCTGGTAGCTAGTATAAAATCCATTTTCAAATGCATTTTTCCTGTTGAAGTTGTTACGTTATTTTCTCCTGTTTTTTCTTTTACTGGTCAAACAAATGCTGTACTTACTATAATATGCGTCCGTTTACTTATACTGTTACACAAGAGAAAGGGACAGAAGGTTTGAAAATATTGACAAAAAAGACAGATATATTACTGCAAGACTAGGGAAAGGTTAAAAAAAAAGTTGACGATAATGAACAAAAAGGAAAATGTGAATAAAAATAATTAATCGATTATATTTATAATAGTTAGTTAGGTCAACAGTGAAACGGGATCACCTGCCAAGCTATTTACAGAAATAAGAAATGTATTACCAATTTATGATTTTTTTATAAATAAAAATTATTACATATAAAAAAAAAGAATTTGGTATTGAAATTGGTTCAAATAAATACTATACCGTTGTAGGTATATACAAAATTTAATTTATACATTTTTTACAAACAACAACTCATTTATATTCTAAACAAACACCATTCAAATTGCTGCCCAAAAAACAAGTCGAGATTTATTTACTTAAGGACTTGAAAACTTTGAACACAAACACCGCAATTTTAATTTGACAAAGTACCTCAATCCAGAGAAAATAAGCACGGAATCGTTACTTACAACTTTGTATTGCGCAAATCTGAAGCTAAATTAACTTATCTTTATTTACATATTATTTATGTATTCAAAAGAAGTTGTGTCCAAGCGCCTCGTTAATCGCTCATTACCATGACAGAAAGAAAAATGGATACTTATTATTGTTCCACTGGAAGTAATAGTTCATAAAGTTTTCTTCTTTTGCTCCTGGCCTGTTTCTTGTTTGACAAATAAATAATGCATTTTTTATTCAATGACCAAGGAAGATGGAAGGTGATTACGCAATCTAAGAAGGAAATGGGCTAATCTATTAGGAGTTTTTTTCTAATATTCCTAATGGACGCCTAGGCCGCATCGTTCAGAAACGCTTAATTGATACAATTGATAAATTACTAGCTGATGTCCGCGACTTCGTCCGCGTGGAATATTTTTTTTAAATCACCATCATCTTAATTTTCCGGAATAAAATATTATGAGTCACATAGGCCTCCACTATGCCCATGCAATAAATCACGTCGATCCGTTGCTCTGTTGCGGCGAGACTGAAGCACAATTTACTACAAAATCAACAAACAAACACAGTTTCGCATCTGTAATAATATTATGTACCTGTGAAGTATGATAAGTTCTCAAAATATCTCTATCGGGAATCGAAACCAAAACCACCCATTTATGATTTTCACCCAAGAAATTAATCAAACTGTAAAAAATCTCAGTTGTTATCTGAGACGTGTGGAAAAAAGAACCATAGGCCATATTCAGAATTTCTAAATTCGCGTTCCGTAATTTTGATTTCAGCAGCTCCTCCTAATGGCTATTCAAACACTGCAGATTTGTCCAATTCTTTTTTCATTACCTAGTATGAAAACGAGGCTAATTTGGAGGCGGGAGTTGTTTTAAAAAAAAACCGGCCAAGTGCGAGTCGGACTCGCGCACCGAGGGTTCCGTACAAACCTGTAGTAAGTTTGACGATTTATGACGTATTAAAAATAAAAATTACGTTTGTTGTATGGGAGCCCCCCTTTAATATTTACTTTATTGATATTTAATTGACCGAGCGAAGCGAAGGTCTCTGAGTCTACTTGGGTGAATTGGCACTTGTCCGTCCGTCTGTCAGAGCCTTATAACTTCTGAATTGCTGAACGTAATTACTTCAAATTTAAATATAATATGTAAACCTATGGCCTCCCGCCGAATATGGCTTAAAAAGTTATAAAAATCTTTATTTCAGGGGGGCTCTCATAGAAGCGAATGCGAAGTAAAATATTTTTTATATATTTTTTATATATTTTATATTTTTTATATATATGTTACATAGGGATGCGGTATATCATTTTAAAGATAATTAGGAATAGAGTCCAAAAATATTTTTTTTTTAATTTTTCCCCTAAAATTGACGAAATGGGGGGCTTTCAAAGTGGCGATTTTCTAACGTCCAAAGTTGACCTCAGAACTCTCAATTTACTGAACTCTCAAGCCTGAAACTTGATCAATTATTTGAATTATATCCTGTACTTGAACAACAAATACTAAAATTAGATAAATATTATAAAGAAACGAAATTATTTAATTTTTAATGATGATGATATTTTTAACAGAACTTCACAATGATGTCAATAGATGGCGCTCTGTGATACCGCGAGGTCTCAGTTCGGGGCGAACCACTAGTTATTTATTTTGAAAGGTAATATACAAGTTAATATTCTGTGAAAATTTGAACCGTCTACCTGTTACCGTTTTTAATATTGAGCAAAAAAATACTAAAAAAACACGTTTATTGTATTAGTAATAGGGTCCCGTTTTTACCCTTTGGGTACGGAACCCTAAAAAGACTTCCTTTGTATATTCAGTTTGTATTTTTAATACGAAACTCGTTTTGGTTGCGAATTGGTCTTGGTTCGGGCTGGAGTTAAACTTTTAAAGGTTATGTTGTGCAATTTGAATTTCGCTCTTTGAATTTATAACTTACAGTTTAATAAGAAAAATTCTTCGAACTTTTGCCATTTATGTTATTGTTATAAACGTTCACTTATAACAGATTTTCGAGGAATTGTTCTTATGATTGAAATACGACTTTACAACTAGTGGTTCGCCCCGAACTGAGACCTCGCGGTATCCATAAACTTGTACAGAGCGTCATCTATTGACATCATTGTGAAGTTCTGTTAAAAATACTGAAGCTCATTAAAAATTAAATAATTTCGTTTCCTTATAATATTTATCTAATTTTAGTATTTGTTGTTCAAGTACAGGATATAATTCAAATAATTGATAAGTTTCAGGCCTTTCAGAAAATTGAGAGTGCTGAGGTCAACTTTGGACGTTAGAAAATCTCCACTTTGAAAGCCCCCCATTTCGTCAATTTTAGGGGAAAAATTTAAAAAAAAAATATTTTTGGACTATAATCCTAATTATCTATAAAATGATATACCGCAACCCTATGAGAACCCCCCTAAAATAAAGATTTTTATTACTTTTTAAGCCATATTCGGTGGGAGGCCATCGGTTTACATATTATATTTAAATTCGAAATAATTACGTTCAGTAATTCAGAAGTTATAAGGCTCTGACAGACGGACGGACGGACAAGTGCAAATTCACTCAAGTAGACTCAGAGACCTTCGCTTCGCTCGGTCAATTATTGTCTGAGGAATAAATGCGACATTACCTCTCGCGGCTGTTTTATCGACACAATGTTGTAAATAAATAATATGCCGAAGGAATCCACCGCATTATTATCCCAAGAAATTCCTCTCATTATTCTATTAATAGGCCACGAGCCCAGCAATGAGGAATACGAGACAGAGGGAGAAAGAATATTGCGAAAGCAATGAAAGAAACGTGTCGCACTAAATAATAATTGTGCTTGGAATATGAATGTAGTCGTTCTTTGCTACTTTTGATACCTTGTACCACAACCTTTGTTGTACATTACTGTTTCATTTATCATATAGATGTTAATATCAGCTCCACTTACTTACCTAGTCACAAATGAGGATATTGGCCTCCGATACTAAGAAGCTGCCTCCTCATTCCTATCCTGCGTCTCTCCAAATCAGTCGGTTCATCTCAGGGCTTCCCAGTCTTCATCACTTCTTGTGTCAAGCGATACCCGGAGTATCCAACTATCCAACAGAGCATTTCATTACTGTCGACGGAACGGTCATCTTCCTAATCTTCTCTAGGTGCCCAAATGTGCCTAAAACAGCGGAGTTTTATAAAGTTAGTCTCTACAATTATATTGGGTCGGGTTGTTCGCTATCGTATCATACTTCTTTCTTACTTCTTAGCCAACTTGCAACACTGCGCCAGAGAGGTCGTCAAAACTGATTATTTAGACTGAAATTTTTGAACTGTATGCTATTTATATCTCGTGCAGGCTACAAGATGTCCCTCGCAGTGTGCCGGGATCGGCTGACAGGGTTGGACGCTCCCGAGGAACTGTGCGATGGTTCAAGCAAGCCTGCGTCAGCTGTTGTACGGTGTAACATCCATCCGTGCCCTTTTAAGTAAGTCTTCATGTATAGTTCTTGCAATTCACGAGCGCGCGTGGCTCATGGTTGTGTTCAAGTCCTATCTGTATACATTTTTATACGAGTATAAATGTGTAAATGTATAAATGTGTGCGTGTACGTTATTGCGCGTACGACTGACCGCTTCGAGAGGCACGCACACTTACGAAATATGCATAACCACAAGTAAAGTTAAAGTAAAGGGCAAGAACTATACTGAATCGTAAAAAAAAAAAAAAATTTAAATTCTAGAATTTTATTTCTTATAAGTAATAAGTTAATTCAAAAACTATATATTGAGATTTCTTGACCCAAATTAATTCAACCGAAAGACACCAGGGTATGGTACTAACTACTAAGTTGTGCTTACAATTTGTATTTTAACGGGTTCGTATATATAGCATTTTCAGGATGACTGTTTGTAAATGCAGTATACATATCTACCTCCCAACCTTTGTTTGTGGGATAGGTGACCTTATAGATTGGTCAAGTTACTAAGAGAAGTCAACCTAATTAAGACGGTAATATGAAGCTAACGGTTAATTATTACTTTAGTCTAAGTTGAGATATATCGCATGACTTAGGGCTGTGGTAACAACTCTTTATAACTTCATCATTTTCCAGCCATTTGTCATTCGTCAGTCTATTCTAAACTCTTCAAAGAAATCGGACCTATTAATACTGTAAGAATTTAATATAAATCGCGTCCCGTAAGTTGACCCAAAATGGCGGTCGTCTGCGCAGGTACATTGTACTACAGGGCCGAGCGGAGCATGCGCGGGGAGCGAGGGGTATGGTAACGCGCGGCCCCTCGCGGTGCAACTCATACCGCACTTCGTTTGACACCCGAAATATGTTTCTGCTCAGTTCAATTTACGCGGCGGCTGTTATAGTATGTTTTTAACCGACTTCCAAAAACGGAGGAGGTTCACAATTCGGTGCGTATGTTTTTTAATTGCAGATGGTATGTGGGCGAGTGGTCAACGTGCAGCGTGACGTGCGGCGGCGGCGTGCGCACGCGTCGGGTGCTGTGCGCGCGATCAGCGAACATAACCAGAACAGATACGTATGATCCAGGTGTGTGAGGACATTCTATTCCTCTTCATTTCTTCAATCCACTAAAGTGATGATGCAGTCTACGATGGTAGCGGGATAACGCAGTAGGTGGTAGGGGTACGGCAGTCATAGTAAGCCCATACCCCTAATCGGTTTCTACACGGCATCGTACCGGAACCACAGATTAGGTAATAGTACCTGGAACGCTAAATGGCTTGGCTTCACGTCTTTGCTGGTAGTGTGGTAACTAGCCACGGCCGAAGCCTCCCACTATGACAGACCAGAGAAAATTCAGAAATTATAAATTCCCAAATTGACTCGTGTACGGATCGAACCCAGGATCTCCCACGTTAAGATAACAGCGCTCAACATTGCACCAGGGAGGTCGTCAAAGGTCGCTTCATTACTCTGCTGATACTATACTAAGTTTCTTGTCGGCTCTTTTCAGTAGAATCAGATTTCCGAACCGGTGGTAGAGTCTTAACGTTTCATAAGTGACACAAGTTGTCCTACGAGAAATGAATAAATCATTTATCATTTATAAAGTAATGATACTCTATTAGTTGTAACCAAAAATAATTCGTAAGATGAAAGAGGTAGGTTCTTTTTACCCGACTACGGCAATACCAAAAGGAAGGGTTACATGATTTTAAAATAAGCATGTATATTTATTTGTATTTATGTATGTTCCACCGTAGCGCCTCAACTACTGAGCCGATTTAATGAGGTGTGAGTCCATTCATACTATGTTCCGGCAAAATAAGTTCTAATTTTCATTGCTATATACATGGGGTAAATACATCAACAATAGATTTTTATAGTCTTTCAAGCTGTTTTATATCGTTTCTTTTATTCAACATTCAAAAAAATGTTTTTGTTTAGAAACCAGTTCGGAGCCTGGCTGCATATCGCCCGCTCCGAGGTCAACTCAGTCATGCAATGAACACGACTGTCCTAACTGGGTGGCTGGACTGTGGTCTGGGGTAAGTACATACAAGTATAGTTTTTTCATCTATCTCATCATCATCTTGAACTTTTGATCCGACCTAACCTACAGCTCTGAGTTCTAGCTTTTTTAAACCTTAAATGAATCAAAACTCAAAAAAAAGTATAATAATTCTACTGCGTTGGTGCTATTAACATGAAACTTTCTTAGTAGTTCGGTTTTTAAAAAGCCTTTTTGAACTAATCTTACCTACGGCTCTGAGTTCTAGCTTATTTAAACCTGAAATAAATCAAAACTGAAAAAAAAGTATAATTCAACTGCATTGGTACTATTTTTATGAAACTGTCTTATTAGTTCGGTTTCTAAAAAGCCTTTTTTAATTGTAGTTATTTTACATCATTGATTTGAACTGTTATTTTAAATTAGGCCATTTTAAACCTCAATATAAAATAGTCTGGCGAAATAAAACTCTAGTTGAATAGGTGTGAAATATAAAATACAATGCAATAAAATACTCTAAGCAAAGTATATTTTAGAAAATTCAAATAATAAACTAACCTTGACCCATAAAATAAAGCATAAAAACATAACCACGTTGTTTAAAATATAACAATAACAATAGCGTGGCGTTATTTCTCGTAGCGCTACGATGTCATCGCTACGAAATGGCGTAGCAGCATCGTAGCGCATTTTACGTTCGCGTTATATTAAAATTTTATCTTTACGTTACTTGTTGCTACAGAAAATGTCTCATAACAATGACTGGGACTGTAAAATATTGTGGATGGAAATTTATGGCATACTCTATATTATTACATTGATGTTACTTTTATTTGATATCAAGTTAGCCCTTGACTACAATCCCACCTAAGTGATGATACAGTCTCTTTTGGAAGCGAGCTAACTCACTCTATGGGTTTTAAAGCGGCAGTTCCGCGTAAAAGCCGGAATACTAAAATTCTTAAGCTTAGTGTCTAGTCACGGCCGAAGCTTCCCAGCTCACAAAATCAGCACTAGACATCTGGGACTCCATCCCTGTTGTTTTAGGTTTTTAATTCTATAATTTCTAGAAATAGCATTCCGTCAACATGGGGTAAGTCTGGACCTAGGCTATTAACTTTGGTTGATGATGACGACAATACTGGTTAAGTCAAATAAAGTATTGTTATTTACATACAATGAAGTGAATTAAGTTAAGCTTACCGCTTGCGAAAGTAAAATAAACTTAAACTCCAATAGGTAAACTATAAACCGATTCAAGTAGAAAGCTACAAAGTCATTTGAAACAATCTTCATCTCCCAGCTACGAAAGGCGACCACATTGTAGGCGTAACAATTGGATACTTGAGTAATTAGAAGTTTAATATTATAAATTGTTACCAATGTCACAATTGGGTATTGGACTACATACTATTCAAATAAATTATTTTTTTAGTGATTATTAAATAGAGGATCTCCCAAAAGTCGTAATATCCATGTCACCTGATAGTTTTATGTTAATTATCCATTTCAAACAATCGATTATAGTAAAAAAGTGCGTCGAACTATAATGACGTCACATTTCTGAATTTCATAATAAATCCCATACTTGGACGCGTTTTTTTTCAATCAGTAACGCGTACTGTTTTACAAACAAAAACATCGTTTAGTTAAATCCATACTTCCATACTAATATTATAAATGCAAAAGTGTGTTTGTTTGTTGGTTTGTCATTCAATCACGCCGCAACTGAGCCACGGATCCACTTGATTTTTCTGCATAGGTATAGTTGAGGATCTGCAGAGTGACAACTGTGACATAGGCTTCGTTTTATCCCGGAAAACTAAGGAGTTCCCGCGGGAATCAAAAAAACTTAAACCACGCAGATGAAGTCACGAGCATCAGCTAGTTTACTATATATACCTGCTGCATGCAAAGACTAAGAAATAAGTTGGGACATCACAAACAATACCTAATTAGTTGTTAACTGGAGCAATATCCTGAATAACGTCAAAGTTGTCTGGAATCCCTACTCTATCGTTAAGTTTGCCTAGTTAGTCTGCTACGGCGAGTTTGCTAGTTCAAAGATCTTGAAAGTTCCAAGCAAATGGCCTTAGACGATGTCCGAGACTTTGTAATATCCAAAGACAAATGGCTGGGCAAGACATGATAACAGGAAGAATATGATTGACAATGAATGAAATATTTTAGCGTCCAAACTGTCTTGAGTTATATTCATCACTGCTCTACTACTGTTATAAATACAAATTGTTTATTACCCGACTTACGGCGAATCAAAAAGGAGGGCTATGATTTTGAACGTGTGTGTATGTATGTTCATCTTATCCCTCATAGCTTCTAAACTACTTAACATAATTTAACGAATGAGGTATCGTTGGAAGCGTCTTGATTGACCGCTGGTTATAGGCTGTTTGACGTCACATTAAGTTGAATATGGCGCCCTCTAAAATACATAAAATCATGAATCAGTGCGGCCTATCTCCAGAGAGAATTAGCCATCTGCGCGGAAGATATTATAGTGCATAAGTGTGTGCGCATACACAGGTGCACTCTCTATTCCTTTACTCTCATAGCCCAATGGGACGGAAAATCCGACACGACCGGGGAGAGATCAGGCGCAGGACCGACGGCTTTACGCGCTATCCGATTCACGGGGGTGAAACACCGCCAACTTCCTTACTCCGGTCTAGTACTGAGAATTTCTTGTCAGAAAACCCCAATACATACTTAATTAAGTATTTATGTGTTTACGGTATAAAATTAAGTGCAAAGAGAAAGATAAAAGTTGCAATTGAAGTAATCAAGCAACGTTGAATGAAACAATTGCGATTCCAAAGACTCAACAAAAGGTAGTTAAAACCAAACAAAGTAGTAAAGTTAGTGAAATTTCACTCGGAGAATCCACGAAATTCACTGAATGGGATAGGTTGGTACTTGAAACTGTGTTAATGAGCACCTAAATTTTAATGTTCTACGTAGCGCTTTAGGAACTCCCACTTTTAGCTTACTTTAAGTTGGGCTTTAACTAGATAAACTGAACTTGAAAGTAGGTATTTGGAAGTCTTTCGCTGAGTTGCACGAAAGAAATCCAAAAATTTAAGTAGAGATTAAACTAATTTAATTGCAAGAATTGTATGAAGTCTTGTGATTAAATTAGGTAGTTTAATTTTTAAAAAATTTAAATTAAATTTTTAAATTTGTTACGTGCAACTTAGAGTTTAAAAAATTCGTTCGAAAAACATTTGTTGGACAAAGCAGTAGCGAATACCACAAAACCTAGGCATATTCATATGTAATCAATTCGAGACTAGATGATACCCGCGTCTTCGTCAGCGTGGATTAAGATTTTTTGATTACCGCGGGAACTCTTTAATTTTCCGGGATAAAAAGTAGCCTATGTCCTTCCCCGGGATACAATCTACCTCTGTACCAAATTTCATCAAAATCGGATGAGCGTACAGACACACTTTCGCATTTATAATATTAGTATGGATTATATAACGACCGAAATAGCTTTTCTATCGTAAAAGTTATAGGTAGGTAAAACTAAAAGACGATTAGTTTTGTATTTGTTCAAAGTTGATACCCGAGCCGGACAAGCCATTAAGCATTCAGTGACTAAACAACAACAATACTGCGAACTTCGCCTCAGGGTTTACCAAAATATACTAGCTGACAAGTAGCTGACCCATCCACACTTCGCTCGGGTAGAGTTACTGAAAATTACTGTCTACACGTCGTGTTCCGTCGATATAAAGCAAAAGTCTAAATACCGATTTTCAATAGATATTAGTTGAAAAATTACGGCATTCCATACAACTTTCGTCCCCTATTAAAACCCCTTGTTTTAAAATAAACCCTTTCTTAGTAAGTGTAAAAATTTCAAGTTCCCTTTAAGGAGGCTGTACGTTGGTAATTAATCGGTCAATCAGTCTGTCAGGAACCTACCTACTGTTAGATTGAAAGTTAAATACAATTTATGTATGGTATCCCTGCGATGGTTTTGTAGAGTGGCAACACTGCTCGAGGGTCGGGGATGACGATGGCATAACCCGAGTGACGTGTGTCTGTGTAAATAATTGCTAATTAAAGTATTAAAATGGATAAACCGTGTTTGGATTTAATACTACCTAAGTATAAATTAACAGTATCATAGTTTCCTTTGTTTCCCAACTAACACAAATCTAAGTACAATAATTATGAATGCTGGAATAACTTAGTTTCCGAGATATATTGGTGAGTATCGTCTGTACTCACAATCGAATTTCCTTCATGTTGCACGACTATGCAAATATGCGGAATATAGGTAATTCCTATAATTAATAACTAGCTGATACATGCAATTTTCTTGAAAGCGAATCCTTTCATAGCGGCAGTCCACGTTATTGCAAAAATCTACAACCGAAATCTCGAGTTTTAAATGCACAAACAAGATCCGCATGCATATAGTTAATGAGGCAGACAAAGATACGTATAGCTGCAGATTGTATTGGTCTAAGATCCGAATCTAAATCGAGACCTACCGGTTTGATAAGAGAATCAAATTTATTTTATAATAAATTTCATATATTAGAAAATAAATTAAAAATGGGTAGACAACAGAAATCCTGGACAGAATATTTTTAATTATTTTTTGAAAAATGATTTTTCATAAAATGTTGCAACATGAAGATAATAATAAAATTTTATACTGGACTTAAAGTATAGAGCATATAGAATGTGCAATCGTAGGGTAGACTATTATTTACCTGGACGAACTACTGGGTAGACAGGTATAAACAGGTATGTCAATACTAGTTACTTTCACTAGATTCGATAATAGAATAAAATTTATATCAGCATAAGCGCTGTTTTATTCTGAACACGATGATATAGGGTAGACTGCAAAAAATTTGGTCCTAATAGGGGTATACAAATTTTAAAAATTTCAATTTCAACGCGTCCGGAAATGAGTGACAGAGAGATCCGAGGTAAGTATACTGTGTGATAATAAAGGACCGAACATTGCTGTTGTGTCTCATGGGATCGTGAATATAAGAAAGTGCGCATGCTCGGTATGTAAACTTTATAGAGAGTAGAGCCCAAGCGGCACAAATTTTTTTTTGTTAATGTTTTGTTAAATTTAAGTTAGAAAGAAATAAGTTAGAATTTAAGTTAAGGTAGAAATTGAAAAATAAATAATAAAAAAAAAACAGGTGAGGTCTTTCAGAAAAATTATTTTTCAAATTATTTATTTGATAACAACGAATTTAACGAACGTTAAAATTGTGCTATTTCGAATTCTATTAAATAATAATTGAAAGAATATATTAGAAAGAATATAATATATTATTATGTACTTACTGAATACTCTGCAAGAAAATTTTTATAATCTTCATGGTATTTACTTCGTAAAGCAGTTATTTTTTTGTAACACGTGGTATGGTAACCAACAAAATCGAGTGCTGCTTTAGTTAGTTCAACTTCTTGATATTTAAAGTTTTTCTTTTTACGAAAAGCTAGCTTTGACGAACAATTTTTAAAAGTTTCATCTGTAAAATCAATTAAAGAATCGTCCAAGCCACACAAAAAACACTTTTTAGCCATTTTTTATTACAACGATACAGTACAACACGTGTTTACGACGCGATATAAGCTACTCCAAAATAACATGTACTGTTTACAATATGGAGGATAGCAGAGGTACCTCTACTCTCTATGAAGTTTACATACCGAGCATGCGCACTTTCTTATATTCACGATCCCATGAGACACAACAGCAATGTTCGGTCCTTTATTATCACACAGTATACTTACCTCGGATCTCTCTGTCACTCATTTCCGGACGCGTTGAAATTGAAATTTTTAAAATTTGTATACCCCTATTAGGACCAAATTTTTTGCAGTCTACCCTATATCATCGTGTTCAGAATAAAACAGCGCTTATGCTGATATAAATTTTATTCTATTATCGAATCTAGTGAAAGTAACTAGTATTGACATACCTGTTTATACCTGTCTACCCAGTAGTTCGTCCAGGTAAATAATAGTCTACCCTACGATTGCACATTCTATATGTTCTATACTTTAAGTCCAGTATAAAATTTTATTATTATCTTCATGTTGCAACATTTTATGAAAAATCATTTTTCAAAAAATAATTAAAAATATTCTGTCCAGGATTTCTGTTGTCTACCCATTTTTAATTTATTTTCTAATATATGAAATTTATTATAAAATAAATTTGATTCTCTTATCAAACCGGTAGGTCTCGATTTAGATTCGGATCTTCTACTATATGTATAATAAGGTTTCAATGTCACATCTAATTAATTCAAAATTTACAGATTCATTATGTTATAACGTGCCTTGCACTGGATACAAAAGTTTGTAAGCTACACAATGAGTTAAGTCTCCTGACGGACTGACGGCAAAGTCACTGTATTTGGCACTTATCAACAGGGCACTTTAACTTGCTACATTGTGAACTAGTCCCCTACTCTAGACACGGAAAATCTGAGGACGGCAAGCAACTAGGTCTAACGAAACTTCACTCGCGTCTATCTATCTATACTAATATTATAAATGCAAAAGTTTGGATAGATGGATGGATGCATCCACATGGATGGATGTTTGTTACTCAATCACGCCCGAACGGATGAACGGATCTGAAAGAAATTTGGCACAGAGATCATAGACTATTGCCTGGAATAACATATAGGCTACTTTTATCCCAGAAAATTAAGGAACTCCCATGGGAATAAAATAAAAATTTCACGCAGATGAAGCCACGGGCATCAGTTAGTAATATGAAAAATGTGAAAGTTTAGATATTGTATGGATGGATGTTTGTTACTCAATCACGTCCAACGGCTGAACGGATCTGGATGAAATTTGGCACAGAGATTATAGTCTGGAATAACTTACTTAATAAGCTACTTTTTATTTCGGAAAATTAAAGAGTTCCCTCGGGAACATAAAACCTCAATCCACGCGGACGAAGTCACAGGCATCAGCTAAAGTGTATACAAAAATACAAACACAATATTTATTTAACTGAAAGGTTACATTAGGTTGCTCTTACATAATGTTACAAGTTAGGTACATACAACACTATGTCTTACATTAAGTTTCCAATAATTTCAGGCTTTTTTATCCCTTATTGATTTCCTGCGAATCTTACACTCGGAGACCTGTATCGTCGGGTCCAAAAAATATTATTGCTGTACTATATATAGTAGATTGTAATATTGTAGTATTGTATATTACTGTACTATCTGTCTGTTTCCGATCTTTTTCCGAACCGTTTAACCGATTTTAACCAGGTACTTTATATCCCGGAAATCAGTGTTTCCACTGCCTACGGGATTTTTACCTAAATCTACGCGGACTAAGGGTACCTGCCCACTGAAATGGTGACTGGTGCTAGCTGGAAACATTTTCAGCTGACCAATCACAGAGATGACTTTACAAATAACACGTAATTTATTAATATCAAAACAGGATTTATAAATAAACGTATAAATATTAATGAAAATCAAACCATATACCTCCCACCATTCTCCCGCTTATAAAACCCAGCCGAAGTACATCACTGCACCACGAAGGACTGCTTTTAAATAACTATAAGCTAGCTATGTTCAATAACAAATAATACTAGCTGATGGCCGCGACTACAACCGCTTGGAATAAGGTTTTTTAATTCCCACGAGAACGACTTAACTTTCCGGGATAAAAAACAGCATATGTCACTTTCCGGGTCCTCAACTACACCCATGCAAAAAATCACGTCGATCCGTTGCTTTGTTGCGGCATGAGTGAAGGACAAACCAAACATTTTCATTTATAATATTAGCATGATTAAGTTCCTATCCAGTCAACTCAAACAACCCTCAAAGTTAAAGTGAACTTCAGGAAGCAGAAGAAATTTAATAAAGCCTCGACGTCGTCGGCCGACCGGACAAACTATTAACCACCCGGTTCCTGAACTTGTTACAGTTAACTATCAACAAGATAGGGGGGACTCCACCTCGAGGGACATCAGACTAATGGAACTTTGGCCTCGTTAGCACTTTGAGATAGACAGACTTTTGACAGTGCGTCGGAACGAGAGAGGAAACTTTGTCTCATTTTCCAAAATAAGGGAAATAATAATATTGTGGTTTGTGCATTCAGTTAAAAGACGTCTACTGCGAAATATAAGCATTATTATATTCGATACAGACCACGGTCTTGTGCCGTTTATATTCCGTGACTTCTAGAAAGTCGCTCGAGTTCGTCTGTCTGTGTATTGTGTCCCAACTCTAATGTATGGATAGAATGAATGTCATAAGTTGAGGGTAATTTAATTACTTAGTGATTGTAACTTGATTTTCTCTTTGTTAGAATATTAAATGGAGTTTGCATAGACGCGTCGTTATATTCCGCGTGGATTGAGGTTTTTTTGTTCCCGCGGGAACCGTTCATTATCCGGGATACAATCGCACCGGGCAGGATGAGTTTGATAAGCACAGTACCGAAATGCTAAAAATATTTTCAGTACAGTACCAGTAGTAAATTAATACTTTAAACTATGTACTTCCTAATATAATATATTATCCTAAATAGATTTAAATCAATCTTGCTTAAAACGCAAAAACTATCTTAAGTCTCTTAAAAATTTATGAGCTAAGGCGCATACCTTAGCTGAGGTATGTTCTATGAATTAGACTAATATTTTTCTCAAATAAAATATATTGGAACTTGAAATTGGCAAAAGAAACTTCCATCAAAGCTTACATAATTAAATTAGAAAATTTCAACGTAACTAAAACTTTGCGGTATCTTCTTCGATTCCAGCTGATATAAAAACTTTGTCTTCCATTTTAAATTGGCCGGAAAGGAATGGAACTTTTACCGAAAACCTAGGTCTTTTATTTTTCTTTTCTACGGCAGTATTTTTCTTGCAATTTGTCTAGTTTGAAATACCTGATTACGCAAATTTTGGTCCACGGTAGCGAAATCTGAGAAGGAATTAGCAAAAAAATGTAGTAGAATTAATACTTATTTCAATACCTACGCTCGAATACTATCAAACAGTTTTAAATGAACCGTATGATTGGTGTATTTTAAGGCCACAAACTGTTGTTATAGGAAGAACTTTTGTCATTTTTGACGGCCTGCCTGGCTCAGTAGTGTCGAGCGCTGTTGCCTTCTTAGCGGAAGGTCCTGGTGTCGATCCCCTGTAGGGTCAATTTGGGAATTTATAATTTCTGCATTTACTCGTGGGAGGCTCTTGGGTAGTTCACCGTACTGGTAAAGACGTGCCGCCAAGCGGTATAGCGTTCCGGTACGATGTCCGATTAGGGGTATGGGTTTAATATAACTGCCATACCCCTAACACAGGTTAGTCCGTTACCATCTTAGACTGCGTCATCACATACATAACTAGTCAAAAGTTAACTTGTAAAAAAAACGTCCAGTCAGCTCCAACGAAACGGTAACTGCTCTATGTTCCTGCCCTTCCAGCGCATGTTTTCCCTGACACTAATAACTAATGTACCTTCAAGGCAAGAGTGAATAGGTATCTTCTAGGCAAGCACGCTCCAACATAGACATTTCTTTGTATTAAATATGGTTGTCGTCAAGCGCAAGCCGTCGCAATAAAAAAAAACTGTAAATAAAAAGTACTTAAGAATAACTGTTTTCCATAGTGCTCTGTGTCCTGCGGCGAAGGAGTTCAAGTTCGAGGAGTGGAGTGCACGCCGGCTGGTGGCGGCTGCGACCCGGCGACCAGACCCGAGATATCCAGGCCTTGCTCTACCGGCATCAGCTGCCCTGCTTTCCGGGAGGCTGAGGAAACAGAGGTATTTGCTTGGCTTTTCTGACTCATTTAAAACATAGGGGCCGCTTAATCTGACTATGTAGTACGTAAACAGTGCTTAAGTTTTTGTAAAGGTGTATGGCAATCTGAGCGGCTATCACGTGCCAATAAATAATTATTCTCCTACTTGCTCGGAAATTGCTTAATTATTAAAAAAACCGGTCTAGTGTGAGTCAGACTCGCGCACAAAGATTCTGTGCCACCATACAATACAAATTCTTTTAGAAAATAAAACTTTGAATCACTTTAATTTAAATTATCGTTTCGGCGGTTTTCAAATTCTAATTTAATTTTATATAATACAATAAATATGCTTGTAAATTATCACTGCCTTAATACAATACCGTTTCTTCAGGACGATATCGAAGATCTCCTCCCAGGAGTGGTGTACCACACTCAGCCACTGATACAGCCGTATCCACCTCCTCAAGCCAAAGCAGAACGATTGATCGGAGACCCTGACGTTCCGGTTGAAGCCACGTAAGTTATAACAAGTTATTGATGCCATTTACACTTATTTTGGCTGAAGGCAAGTTAACGATACTTAAGAAGTATAAAAACAATAATAATACCAAACTGATGAACAAGAAATACAAATTGATGTAGAATATTATATTTAAAATTGATGTCTTCTGCCAAAATACTTCATTGATTTTTAATTTATGTTTTAAATAATTTGCATCATGTAACTCATGTTTTTATTATTGAGATGTATATGGATAGTTCTATAAAAAATCTTATTAACGAAGCTCTATCAAATATCTACTGATTTCGTAAATTTCTAATAAAACTGTCCGCGTTATTGAATTTACAATTTTGTTTTTTGTCTACTTTCACTAGAAGTTTAATCTATACTAATATTATAAATGCGAAAGTTTGGATTGATGAATGCATGGATGGATGAATGTTTGTTACTCAATCACGCCAAAACGGCTGAACGGATCTGGATGAAATTTGCACAGAGATAGATTATAGTCTAGAATAACACATAGGCTCCTTTTATCCCGGAAAATTAAAGAGTTCCCGAAAATCCTGCGGGAACCAAAACCCTCAATCCGCGCGGATGCTTGTGACTTCATCAGCTTGTGACTTCAAAAACAGTTAGTTTCCGAATAATATTATATTAGTTCCTTTTTTCTCCGATTAAAATATTAGAGGCTGTAGATTTGCGAGTTAATAAAAAGAATTAACATTCATTGTTTAATCTCTCTTTTTTTTTTTTTTTTTTTAAATAGTATCTACCAACTTGTTTCTGAATAATATTATTTAAGTTCATTTTTACTCGGATTAAAATATTAGAGGCTATATATTTGTGAGTTTATCAAATATTTTTTTAACATTCTTTGTCTGATTTCCACTTTTGTCTGTATTTTCAAATAGCTCAGAGTATTTTGTTGTTGTTTTCAGCAATTACAAAATATTCTTTGCGTGTGGCTGGTTGTATGTAAGGTATTGTACCTTAACCAGTATTAATTAAAGGTTTCACTTTTCAATTCAAAACAACATCACATTTTTTACAATTAATAACATTACGCCCTAACCTCTGATACATATCCAGTGGCTGTTTCTTCCTATTGCTCCCAGCTTTTATGATTTCGATAAAATATGAACGTCTTCAAACCATATAAAAAAATAATGGTTTAAGGACGATTCAGAAATAATTTCTGTCACTGATAGTCCCTTCATTAGACTTCAGAACCGTGTAACATTTCGTGTTTCAAGCCTAGAAGATAGACATCAAATTTATGCAAAGGAAAATCAACCTTAAACCACACAATGATTTCGCTTCTATACTGGTCAATTTCGTATGCACTCTCTTCGATTATTCCACAAGAACCCTTCAGTTCATTACCTGTCACGGACCATTGCTTTCTCTACGTTCGATCTTTTTTCAACTTTATGCACTGCACAGTAAAGTTTGTATTTCCTTGCACATATTACACTATCTAAAGTTTGTCTACTTTTTGTTTCGCTTCGAAACACTTTTCCGATACTCTAAGATACTATACATCTCTGCACTGACACCAACAAGGCTTTCTTCGATAACTTCCATTCACCGAGTGATTTGCCGATATAAATCTTATTTGCTTACCGCTAAAGATTATTTTAATCATGATTACAGATTAAATTATTGGTGAATACACACAGACAAACACTGGTGCATATACTTCTACATAAACCAGCCAGAATTCTATTAGGATGGTAGTTATCAATATATTTTCTGAACCCTGCGCACCCAGCATGTCTGAACTGTGTGTGGACAATCCTTTAGTCACACAAAAATAATGTTTAGAATTGAATGTTTCATTCACCATGTTTTGAGGCACAAGAATATAGAATTAGGTGGTTCAAACTCATACGGAATGAACATAAACTCAAGTATTAGGTTATCTTTCTAGGTTATATCAAATGTATATGACAAAAAAAAAACAATTTTTTTTTCATAAAACGCATTCAGCAATCATTATGCACGTGGACTGGTCTTCTATAGTTTAACTTTATTTCTGTAAGTTGTTTATATAAAACGTTTAATTAACTAAATATTCACCATTTATAGCTACATCAAAGATGACGAGTGGGGTCCGTGTAGCGTCACATGCGGGGAAGGATGGAGGAAAAAAGAAGTTCATTGCAAGATTTTTCTAGAATTCAGTCGGACCATTGCAAAACTACCAGACAACAAATGTATGGGACCAAAACCCACTGAAGAGACAGAAAGATGTGTGATGGAGCCTTGTTCAATGGCATATGGTACTTCTTTTGGAGATTCTAGTGCACCAGCTTATAATGGCGGTGATAGGTAATTACACTCTTTTTTACTGATTACTATTTCATATTGCATCATAGTAAATGAGTTCGTGAGTTACCTAATGCACCAGAGAAACCTAATATTCGACTTTTTCCTAATTTTACAATCCGCCCCTGGAGCCATACTCCTTAATAACAAAGTTCAATGCATACACCAATGAAGGCAGTTGATTCCACAATAGGGTATTTGACTGTATTAAAAATATCGTTTCTGCTGTTGCCATCCTAATAGATTATTATTTTTAAGTAATATTCCATTTGACCGAACTAAAAAATAATGTATTGTTTTTCTATAAAACATGAAATAAATTAATTAATTTTCGATCTATGTTCACGTGATCGTAAACGCTCTATGATTGGTTGAATCGTTAGTGACGTAACTATATAATAAAATCTAACTGTGGTGTAGTAAATTCGAACAATTACGAGTGTTTTTCCGTTTTTCTTTATGTTTCTGTGCTTTTTATTGTTTCAATTAGTCATTACCAACCATACTTTTCCTAATTAATAGTTTAGGAACCCAATTATTTAAAAGCAGATAGTGGAAACCTCTCAAAAGATGATGCATTTAAACCTAATTGGACATTTTTCAAAAATAACCCTGATTTCTATGCTGCAGAACTAAAAAATGTGAAAACTGCCTTGTAAGTATACTATATATTTCTTAAATAAAGCAATTTATTGTATTAATATCTTTTCGTCCAAGAATAAAACCTAACATTCGCAGAATTAAGTACTTACTAGGTTATATTATTTACTAACATAGATCGTGATATTCAGTTTTGGTTTCTTTCTTTATAGAGCTTCGAGAGAGTCTTATCGCTGTTGGTTATGTCCAGCTACATCGCGAATCTGTCATTTGTACACTCAAATGCAAGATATGTCCCAAGCACAAAGTGAGAGCAAAATCATATTCTGTAACTATGATAGTAGATGAAGACAAAACTCAATTTATAAGTTGTGAGTGCTATGATTGTGCTGCATCCACTGGAGGCTGCAAGCATGCTGTGGCCTTTTTGATGTGGACTCACCAGCGTAGTGAACAACCTTCATGTAGGTACCTCTCTTGAGTGCTACGGAAAAAAAAATACTTTATCCAGAGTAGGCACTACCATGAAATTTATTACAGTGGAGCAATTATCTAAAAAACACACTCAACATCCTTCAACATCATCTTTTAGCAGTAATGAACTCCTATCAGTTTCTTCTTAAATTATGTAATATGTGGATAGGTATAATAAAAATCATATTTCTATTTCATTGTTTTATTTATCAAACTCACTCGAACTCAAATGTTTTTTTATTCAAATAAACTTTTACAAGCGCTTTTGAATTGTCAAGTTAATCTACCCTTGGTTTGGAATACCATTCATACCGAGTATATCTTTTGTCACATTCATAGTCTGTACTGCCTTGTTTCTGTGACGCATCTTTAAATAATCTATTTGGACAGATTTATCAGCAGTTGCGATTGGTTGAGTGTTTATTCCTTTATCGTGATGTGTTTGTGGTTTCTGAAAAGACAAAATATTCATTAAAATTAATTTTCTATACCTACAGAAACAGTACCTTAACTTACTGACAATCAATGCAAATTGCACAGCCACCTGGTGGATCTACAAACAAACTAAAATTATACATCAATGTCTACAAACTTGGAATTTTGTATGTAGGTTCTCTCTCGGTGAAGAAAGGATTTTCTGGAATTCCAAAAAAAAACCTAAATCCATACTGATTAAGTCAAAAAATCAAATCAAAATGTGTGATTCGGGTGAACCCTGTGATTATCAGGAACAATAAGTACCCTATGTCCTTCCCGGGATGCAAGCTATCTGTGTACCAAATTTCATCAAATTGGTTAAACAGATGTGTGAGCTGTGAAGAGATAGCAGACAGACCGACAGAGAAGTGAAGCCCATTTTGTATTGGTTGTAGGTTAGAATTTTCTCCAACTGTAATAAGTATACCATAATAAGTTTTTGATTGCAAATTCCACTTCAAAGTTCCAAGTAGGTAATGATCTACTGAAATTATTGAATTACATAAATTGGCTAGAATTTCTAAATTAGTTATTACTTATTAATGTGTTTGTAAATACTTAATAAACATACTACAAACCAGCTAATACAAACGGACATGTCTAACCTCAAACAGAACAGGTGAAGTAGGTACACATTTTTAGACCATTATATAATTATATTTAGTAATAGTTTGTTAGATAGATAGTGTAAAACTCACATCAAAGCGATCCTCGCAAAAATAAACACTTAAAGTGACCCTCAGTGACCACTATAGGGTCTCTTCGAGCAAGTTGCAACCACTTCTTCCGTATCTTGGCTTTCTTTGGAACACTTCTAAACAGTTTACTCTCGAGTTTTTGTAGACTTGTTTGTACATTGCAGTAGTATGCACACCACACACCATTGGTAAACCATAGTTTTATAAAAACAATCTCTAAAACAAAGTTTTTATCAAGGGAAACTGAAATATCACACACTTTGTTTACGTTTTTACTACATAGTTACGTCATAGAAGTCATGTCACCCAAATGTTGTCAAAGAGAGCGTTTACGCGGCAATTTAATTTTTTGAATTTATTTTTGAGATTTCTATATAAAATACTGAAAATTAAGACGAAATAAATATATTGTTAGCTATAATAAATTATTATTAACAATATGCGACTATTTTCTAAAAGCAGTCAAATACCCTATTTGTATGTATTTGTCTTCGTCCAGAAAATAATTTAAATCTGAACTCAAATATTCATATTTACTCTGTGATATATTAACAGGCAAACGAACCTTAAACTTTTATGTACAAAACGGTCGCTACAAAAGGTTTTTATAAAACGAAACCCTTAAAAATAATTAATTTATTAGATCTGAATATAATCGATTTAAAACTCCATTGTCAATAGATTCATTTATGACGTCATTTACACGCAATCGATACAACTCTTCTCCTGATGCAATTTTAATATCTTCGATTCCTGGAATTTCCATGTTTTCAATAATAAAAACGTCTTCTGGTCTTGTGGTAACTAATTTTAATTCCAGTAAAGCAACGAGAAGACTAAAAGGGAGCATTTCAGTTACATCCTTTTCAAATTCAGTTTTAGGATAAACATTATCGGCGTCTATTTGAAAAAGATACAAAAATGATTTTAAACTCTCATAATAATCAGTTTTGAGGTCCGTGAAATACTTAGATCTAAATTCAGAATCTGTACAAATGTATAGAAAATAGAGTATATCGGTCACTGGACTTGCGCACCGCATCGCTTGAAAGTCTAAAAAACAAATCTTCTTTTCGCCGTCCTGAAAAACAAAAATATTATGCTGTCATTCCAAATTTAAAAATAAATACAAAATTATAGTTACCATTCTCGCGCGAGTTGAATGCAAAATAAATGTATGTGTCACCATACATCTGCTCTGCATTCAACTCGTGCGCGAACTATACATACAAAACGTTTAGGTTAACGTGGTTTAGGGCGAAAGTCATTCCAAATATTACAACTTTCACAGTTATATACACTGGTACCATACAGTGATAAACCCTCACTCATTTACCGTTTCTATTTATAGCATACGTATTAATTTCAGTAAAATAGGTACGAATACGTACCTCTTCTTTAAAAAGAATGTTGTTAATCCAGCAATCACCATGACAGAACACATTATATCTTCTTGGCTCCGTGTATTTTCTCAATAAGTCTAATATCTTATCTTTCGTGTGCTCTAACTTTTTCTTAACCTCATTGTTGCATATGACATTTACTGAAGTTTGATACGAGTCAACGAAATAATTTCTTAATTTAGATTTATTAAGAAATCGCTCATTGAAAATTATATCTTGGAAATCACTCTGCATGCTTTCAAAATTTTCTTCTGCTTCCTTTTCAAGCACAAAAGACAATCCATGAAATTTAGCTAACTCTTTTATAATTTGACATACCTGAGTAGAATCTAAATTTATAAGCTTGTATACATCATTATCAATCGCGAACCCACTCAGCAACATATCTTCTAGTACTATTACTTCATTGTTCTCTTCTGCACTTAAAAATATAAATTTAGGCAACACAATTCTTTTGTGAATTGAAATATCGTTTTGTAAATTCACATACCCGTCTATAACCTGCATGTAAGCACGCAATTCTCTCAAATGCAATTCTCTGAATATTTCTTGTCTTGCTGTATTTACCAAAGTTTTCACTATAACACTAAGTGTTCTGTCAGTCCCAGTCTCCTCAATAGATACTCTGAATACGTTAGCAATATAATTTGCACCTTTACCAGATAAAATGTCAACATGGTATGTAAATTCACCTATTTCTTTAATAACCGCGACACCTAATATACAATCATGCAATTCGTTGCAGTTAAATTCGTCTGGTTCACTTATGTTTACGTCCAGCGACATTTTTATCGCACCTTACTCGCGGTGTCAGTGACTAAAGTGAAATTATTTAGAACGTTCTACTGATAACAAGTTTGATAAACATCATAATCTACTTATCGAGGTATTTTACATCGAAGAGTAAATATTGATAAATTATAAAATTAAACTTTCCTAGGATATAACAATTTGTAGTTTTAACAAAGTTATGTTCCTCATTACTGCGAGCTAGTCGTGGCCTCTTTTTAGCTATTACATAATGGTAAAGATCTTCTTATGAAAGTTATATAGTGGATACCCATCCATCCGAATACAACTCAAGCAAGAGTACGATATTCTGACTCTAAAGCTTAAACTTACCTCCTACTACTTAGATAGTAGTGAATTTTGTTACGTACCTAAGCTATCTATGTAAAGTTTAAACGATCATTACCGATATATATATTTTCTCAAACATGCTTGGAAATTTGAGCATTATTTTGACAACCTTCTTCGAGATAAATCGAAATAGCTGTACCGGACAAATACATGCGAGCAGCGGCCTTCTAAAGTTGTATGAAAATCCATATCTGTCGTGGTTTAGCGTCCAAATAAATTACATACTAAATTCATATCTGTCGTGTAGTTTAAAAGTGGAACGATCTTTTTCTCTGAAACATGGCAACCAAGGAGGTAACTTATCAAAGGTTTTATTTAAATTTCGAACTAGCTTGCAAATAGAAAGCTGTTTATTGAAAAAAAAATCAAATGAACACTTTGACACGGGAAAAATTATTGTTGTTCGTTGTTCGTCATTGATTTTGAAATGTTTTTGACAAGATGAGTTCAAGTGAAGACAATGAGTGTGATGAACAATTAGTTTTAATTTCCGCGCATTATTTGAGAAAAGCACTATACAAGCCTTGGCCACAACTAGGCATTGATGGACTTACGTATGTGTGCCTCGGCTTCGCCTCGGCCCACATTTACACGTTCGTCCTTCAGTGCCTGTTTTGATGGCCGCTGCAGTAATGTACTATTATCGTAGTCGCCTAGCTACGATATCTACTGCATAATAGGTACTAATAATAATCGTACTAGGCGACACGTACTCTTAAGCTTAAAACATAATATCCTTAGTAAACAGAATATAGTCAGACGTTTGCATGTAAACATAAAATATAAATTAAATTCTTTCAAAAAGATTAATGGTGGATTATGCTAAAATAAGTGTTATTTCCCAGCAGATCTCTGACCTTTGGTACATCTAGTAACATCAGGGTAGCACCAGGTTCACCGGGCAAATCATATTCTTGGAAGGAAAAGGGTTATACGAGCTGTAGCGCTTCCTGTTTGAGTGGAGTTCAGGTGAATTAATAATATTTTTTGGTTCTAATGTCGTTTTTAGAGTTCGTTTAATATGACTAAAAAAACAGCACCCGTGTTAATAGTAGATTAGTAGCCAAGGGCTGTAAGGCATCAATTGCAGCCCGAGTGTGCTCGTGCGCCTATAGTTCGAGGGTGCAATTGATGCTTACACCCGAGCTAACTACTCTGCTTTACATCTCGATTGTGAGGTAAGTAGGTCCTTATTACCCCCAAATGGAGCTTGAAGGTGACCAATTAGCGCTCTAGGGTAATAATGTAGCTAGAAAAGCCCTAGGGCGGTAAGTAATTAAAAAAACCGGCCAAGTGCGAGTCGGACTCGCGCACCGAGGGTTCCGTACAAACCTGTAGCAAGTTTTAAATTATTAAAAAAATTGCTTAAAAATTACGTTTGTTGTATGGGAGCCCCCCTTTAATATTTACTTTATTGATATTTAATTATTTATTTTGAAAGATAATATACAAGTTAATATTCTGTGAAAATTTGAACCGTCTACCTGTTACCGTTTTTAATATTGAGCAAAAAAATACGAAAAAAACACGTTTATTGTATGGGGACCCCCCTTAATATATATATTTTTTTAATTTTTAGTATTTGTTGTTATAGCGGCAACGGAAATACATCATTTGTGAAAATTTCAGCTTTCTAGCTATCACGGTTTATGAGATACAGCCTGGAGACAGACAGACAGCGGAGTCTTAGTAATAGGGTCCCGTTTTTACCCTTTGGGTACGGAACTCTAAAAAAACTCTTCACTCTTTCAAAAAGTTCGCGTACATCTAACCATCATACTTTTTTTAATTACTTACCGCCCTAGGGCTTTTCTAGCTACATTATTACCCTAGAGCGCTAATTGGTCACCTACAAGCTCCATTTGGGGGTAATAAGGACCTATATTACCGAATAAGAGAGATGTAAAACATTTTTAATGCATTTTTTACACCACTCCAATCCTCAAGTTAGCATTACTTTACTTTTAACATAGTTTTATTCCAGGTTGTTTGCTTCTTAATTTGTGTATTACCCAAAAACGCTCTTCAGTTATAGAAGAAAACATTTCAGACACTACGACAGTTGTTGAATCTAAAAACTCAAAAGCTAAATAAAATAAGTCCCCATAGCCAAGTTACATACATTTCGTGTCTATTCTCTTTATCTATTTTTAAACGACTTTAAAAAAGGGGGAGATTCTCAATTCGACTGTATGTTTTTTCTGTATGTATGTTACGTGATCATTCCGTCAATTTGATTCCTTTTTTGTTCGTAGATCATACTTAAGAGGTAGTCCCATATAATTTTTATCGAAATTGATTTAGCGCTTCTAAAGTAAGGCCATTTTAAGCGCGGACAAAAGTTCATTGACGCACCTTCACTATGAAACCCTCACGAAACCAACGAAACCAACTAACTTTTAGAGAAAATCAACAAAAAAAATATATACCCAGTTATTGTTTTTAGGGTTCCGTAGCCAAATTTGGCAAAAACGGAACCCATAAAGATTCGTCATGTCTGTCTGTCTGTCTGTCTGTCTGTCTGTCTGTCTGTCTGTGTGTCCGTCCGTATGTCACAGCCACTTTTTTCCGAAACTATAAGAACTATACTATGTTGAAAATTGGTAAGTAGATGTATTCTGTGAACCGCATTAAGATTTTCACACAAAACTAGAAAAAAAACAATAAATTTTGGGGGTCCCCATACGAACTGAAACTCAAAAAATTTTTTTTCATCAAACCCATACGTGTGGGGTATCTATGGATAGGTCTTCAAAAATGATATTGAGGTTTCTAATGTCATTTTTTTCTAAACTGAATAGTTTGCACGAGAGACACTTCCAAAGTGGTAAAATGTGTGTCCCCCCCCTGTAACTTCTAAAATAAGAGAATGATAAAAGTAAAAAAAATATATGATGTACATTATCATGCAAACATCCACCGAAAATTGGTTTGAACGAGATCTAGTAAGTAGTTTTTTTTTTAATAATTTAAAACTTACTACAGGTTTGTACGGAACCCTCGGTGCGCGAGTCCGACTCGCACTTGGCCGGTTTTTTTTACTTTTAGTTTAAGTTGGTACTTAACAGTATAGTTTTGAAGTCGGTCTTTGTTTTAGATGAAAGCGAATAATTGACCGAGCGAAGTGAAGGTCTCTGAGTCTACTTGAGTGAATTGGCACTTGTCCGTCCGTCCGTCCGTCCGTCCTTTCTGTCAGAGCCTTATAACTTCTGAATTACTGAACGTAATTACTTAAAATTTAAATATAATATGTAAACCGATGGCCTCCCACCGGATATGGCTTAAAAAGTTATAAAAATCTTTATTTCAGGGGGGCTCTCATAGAAGCGAATGCGAAGTAAAATATTTTTATAGCGTTACATAGGGTTGCGGTAAATTATTTTAAAGATAGTTAGGAATAGAGTCCAAAAATATTTTTTTTTAAATTTTTCCTCTAAAATTGACTAAATGGGGGGCTTTCAAAGTGACGATTTTCTAACGTCCAAAGTTGACCTCAGAACTCTCAATTTTCTGAAAGGCTGAGGCTGAAACTTATCAATTATTTGAATTATATCCTGTACTTGAACAACAAATACTAAAATTTGATAAATATTATAAGGAAACGAAATTATTAAATTTTTAATGAGCTTCCGTATTTTTAACAGAACTTCACAATGATGTCAATATATGGCCCTCTGTACAAGTTTATGGATACCGCGAGGTCTCAGTTCGGGGCGAACCACTAGTTATAAGACTGAAACAATAAGTGAATAGTCTATAGTTAGCGTTATTATTCGCGTTCGCAAAAACGTTAACGATTATAGAAAGCGAATATACATGAAACGTATGTAAATTGGCTAGGGAGGCAGATTTTTACAAGTTTGATCAAAAAATTACTCCCGAAAATACTTAGAGCTTGACTTGAGCTGGTGAACGCGAGTGTTAACAAAACTTTTGATTTCCAGGAACTAATAATCCAATGCGTACGAGACGAAGACGGCAAAAACGCGTCACCCTACATGTGCGATCCTCTCACCAAACCCGAGAACAGAGTGCGGACTTGCAACGACCATCCTTGTCCACCACGGTGAGTAAACTATATCTATAAACTTCACGTGCATACAAACTCGATATTTTCAATTCTCATTGAACAGACGCACCGGCAATACTTACTTTTCATTAGTGTTAGTATGACAATTTACTTCTCGATGGATGCTAGATTCGAAATAATACTATTTTCGAATAAAAGTAATCATACCTCCTCTCTCTTATATAAATAAATAAATAAATAAATAAAAAGCCTTTTATTCTCATATCCTTGTACAGCATAAATGTTGTTAGATGTGTTAGTAATACATTTTCCTTATTTCCTAGGTTAGTATGGTTAGTGTTACATCATTTGTTATAATTACTTATCAGATATGAGCCCCTTTACGGGTATAGGCCTCCCCCAACCTCTTCCACTTTTCCCTATCTTTGCCCACATTTATCCAGCTTTTCCCTGCAGTTTGCACTATCTCATCAGTCCACCGTTTGTTTGGCCTTCCAACCTCCCTTTTTCCTAAAGGTCCTCTCCATTTTGTGGTCTGTATGGTCCATCTATTATCGGAGTAGCGTGAGATGTGTCCAGCCCATTGCCATTTCAGTGTAAGAGCTTGGCTAAGTGCGTCAGTCAAGTTTGTTTTTTCCCTAATAATGGCGCTTGGAATTTTTTGTATTTTTCTTATTTTCAGCATACTCCTTTCCATTGCTCTTTGGGTTGATCTTATCCTATGTTTCGCTTTATTTGTGAATACCCAGGTTTGGCATCCATAGAGTAGACAAGGAAGGAGACAAGTATCTATCACTGTTTTCTTCAAGTTTAAGCTATAATTTCCTTTTAGGATCTCTTTAAGTGCCCAAAATTTTTTCCATGTTAAATTGATTCTTCTTTCAATTTCTTCTTCGTTTCCGGACTTCATGAATGAAACTTGTTTTCCTAAATAGATATAACTGTCTACGTAATCTATGTTGTTCCCGTTTAGGGCAATTGGTATTTTGTGGCTGTTGGTCATTATTTTTGTTTTTGTTCCATTCATTTCCAAGCCGCTTTTTGAGCTTTCTCTGTCTAGTGAGTGAACCATTTCTTCGAGTTCTTGAGATGTCTCCGCTAATAGGACAATATCGTCTGCGAATTTAAGATGGTTAAGATAAGTACCAGAAATCTTGATGCCTTTTCGTGTCCAGTTTAAGTTACGAAATATGTTTTCTAGCACCGCGATGAAGATTTTTGGTGACAGAGGGTCACCTTGTCTGACTCCTCTTCCTATTTTGATTGGGTCACCCCTTGTTTCAAGTTTGACTGTGCTAGTGCTATTTTCGTATATGTATTTCAAGATGTTGATGTATTTTTGTTCTACGTTGGATAGTTTCAGTGCTGTCCAGATTGATTTATGACTAATACTGTCAAAAGCTTTGCTATAGTCAATAAAGCATAGATACAGAGGTCTGTTAAACTCCTTGTACTTCTCTATCACCTGTTCTAGCGTCTGGATGTGATCAGTGGTGCTGAAACCTGACCGGAAGCCTGCCTGTTCTATTGTTTGGAATTCGTCGACTTTCGGATTTATTCTTTTTAGTATTACTGATGCGAAAAGTTTGTATATACTAGCTAATAAACTGATTGGCCTGTAATTACCGATATCCAGCGGGTTGCCCTTTTTGTATAGCAATATTATATCCGATGTGCACCATTGTGTCGGAACTGTTTCTGTATCCAGTACCATGTTGAATAGACGAGTTAAATGGTTTAGTAGTACAGGTGCGCCTAGTTTGATTATTTCGTTAGGTATACCATCGGGTCCTGGTGATTTTTCAGCCTTCAGTTGTTTTATTTGTTCGTATATTTCTATTTCATCTATTGGTTTAATTAAGTTGGGAGAGTTTTCGAGGTTCGGTGGTTCTTCCATGCTATAGTCTGTTCCTCTTTCCTTATACAGCTCCGTGTAGAACTTCGTTGCGTGGTCTATAACATCCATCCTCGTTTTTGTTTCTTCTGTTTGCTGTTTTAGTTTATGTATCCATGTTTTGTGGAGTTTTAACTGTTTAAAAGCCTTTTTAGTACTTCTGAATTTCTTAAGGTTTGTTGTTATGATACTTCTTCTATGTTTACTATAATCATCACGAATTGACTTATTAGTTTTTTTAAATAATTCGCTCAGTTCTTGTCTCATATGTCTGTCTTTGTTTTTTGTTAGAATCAATTCAGTTCGTTTTTTTATAAGATGTTCAGTGGTTGTGCTAAATATTTTATGTCCTCTCGTATGAGTGTTGTTATTAATTTTCACACTACTTTTGATGGCATCCACCATTAGATTGTAGTACGTTTGGACATTTTTTGATAACATTCTATCTCTAATTTCTAATTTAAGATGGTTTGTAAAATTTTTAATTTCATCTTCTGTTTCCGGTATCTTAGGTTGAATTTTGAAGGCTTTTCTACTCTTTTTTGGTTGGTTTAACAGGAATGTTGCTCTTAGTAGTCTATGATCGGAGGCAAATCTTATGTTGTTTATAACTTCGACGTTAGATATCAATTTAGGGTTATTTGTCATTATGAAATCAATTTCATTCTTAGTCTTTTGGTCGGGTGATATCCAAGTCCATTTCCTACTTTCCCTCTTCTTAAAGAATGTATTCATGATTGATAATTTGTATTCTCGGGCATAATCTATAAGTCGTTCTCCTCTTTCATTTCGTTCGCCGAAACCGTAGACACCCATTATAAGGCTTTCTTCTTTTTTTGGGCGTCCTATTTTTGCATTAAAGTCACCCATTAGGATCACCTTCGTGTCGGCCAAGGAGTGTGCCTTTGAAATATCGGTGTAGAATTTTTGGATCTCATCTTCGTTTGATCGTTCTGTGGGTGCATATACTTGAATTAGAGAGATACAAAGGTCGTCGAATTTAAGCTGGAGTAGGGCAACTCTTTCCGAGATTCCAATAAAGTTGGCAATGTTAGATTTGTAGCTTTTCTTTACTAAGAACCCCACTCCGTGTAACCCTTTGGTTTCTCCAATATAGCATAGGATGTAATCTTTGTACTCTTCGATGTTGCAACCCATCTTTCTTACTTCTGACAATCCCAATATGTCAAAATTTACATTTTCTAAGGCATAAGTTAGTTGTAAATATCTCTCTATTGAAGCCAAGGATCTCACATTATAAGTACAGATTTTTAGAGATTTTTCTTTGAACTTAAGTATTGATTTGTTGTTTGTAGTTGGGGGGTTTTGGTCTGATTTCCCACGAGGACCAGTCGGCTTGGGAAATGTTTGGAATTTGCTCAGTTCTGGTTTTTCTAAATTCTTGTTCTGGTGGCTGATGACTGTATCCTATAATTTTGGGTCTGATGAAGGTTTGCATGAGGAAAAGGGGCTGCTTCTCCCTCTCATTACATCAAATGCGTTTGTTCTGTTTGTTTTTGATGTTTGTAGCGTAGCATGTTGCTTGCGAGGCTGGACTGTAGTTTCTGGTGATACTGTTGAAGCTCTTTTACGTTTTTCTTTGCCCCGACCACCTTCTTTGACAATCAATTTATCATATTTTATGATTGCAAAGTTTCCTTTTCTCCTTTCCTCTGCGAGTTTTTCTTGGAGTTCTTTCCTCTTTTCTAGAACCTCTTTTGGGAAATCTTCTGAGATCTGAATGTCCTTTAGTTTCTTTTTCTGTCTCATTATTTCACTTTTCTTCCACCAGTTTACGAAAGATATCATCACCGGTCGTGCTTTTGTGTTCTTGCTGTCTTTTATGCCAATTCGACGGACCACGTTTATGTCTCTACTCTCCAGGCAAATATTTAAATCCGTTTTTATCTTCTCTGTTGTTGTTTCTAGTAGATCGTTAGAAGATTTTTCTGTTTCTTTTAGCCCGTAGATTATTATATTGTTTGCTCTATTGGTTCTTTCTAAATTGGCTATTTTTCCTTTTAAGTGTTCGTTTTCACTCTTTAATTTTTCTAGTTCTTGTGTGAAGGGTACTAACTTCTGGTCTATTTGTGAAATAATATCTTTAGTTTGATTTGACATTTCAATTTTCATTTGGTCGAATAGTGCTTGTAGTTCAGCCATGTTGGTTGGTTAGTATAACTTGTGGTATGTAAGCGCTAACCCCTTGTTACTCAGGATGATCAATAACCAGGACAGATAGGGAATTGGGGAAAAAAAAAAAAAAAAAAAAAAAACCTGGGGGGCCTCTGCTCGGTTGAAGTGACTTATTTTAGTTAGTTTAGCAGTCAAGGTATAATGTTATATAATTTAAGAGGTTCAGGATGGACTTACAGTTCTGTCTGCTATAGTACTTAATAGGCTTATATATTTTTGACAGATTTTACATTAAATAAAGCAGATAATCTAATCAAATCAATTTATGGTAGTTTATATCCTAAACTCCCAAAATGGATAACTTCAATTCATTTATTATTTTTACAATTAGGCAAGTTTGTACTTTAGTCAAATAAGAATCAAATGAGAGTAAAATATATTATGTCAGTTTGTTTTGTCACTTCATTCAAAATTTAACTCATTAAGAATAATTATTTCATTCACACCGTTGAAATTTCTTTATCTACTTAAGTTATTTTATTATAACAAACAATCACTTACTTAGGTACTTGCCCAAATAAATATAAAAAACAATTATATTATAAGTAAGTACTTACATTACTTAATAGTACTTCTTAACTATTTATTATTAATAGGTTGTCGGTTAACTAGGTCTATTTACTTACTTAAGTCGAAATTTAATAAATTTTTAGATAAGTTCCTAATTACAAACCCTCAATTAATTTTCTTCACTAATTACATGACATATTATTGACATTATTCTTATTTATGTGATTGGCCTCAATCACAGATAACGGAAACAAGGGCCTCTATTTATATAATTACAGCAATTTATTTAGGTTGCCTTTGTTCTAGCCTATACTAAATCTCAAAGCTTGTAAGGTAAGTTGCAATAAAATTAAAAGTAAGTAAGTAAATCTAGCAAAGTATGTACAAAATGTCACAACGCATGGATGTCATCAAGTAGGAACAAAACTTTTAATAAAGTAGTCATTAACATACATCAGTTCTCTTGGTATTATTACTTAATTTTTCAAACCATAAACAGAATAAAGTTTGTTTGGATCAGATGAGACGGAGTAACAAGTAATATTTGTCTTGACTGTACTTTTCTAGGTCTAGGTATATAGGTGATGATAGAACTATGTATAAGGTAGGTAGGTACTTTTATTTTACTCCCACATGGATTTAATACTCTTGTTATATGCCACTTTGATAATTAGGTATTTTAAGTAACAATCATATATAAAAGCCAGATATTAATTTTCTGTTAAACTTAACAAAAAAGTAAAGTGCAAGATAATTAATGCAGTTGATTATGACAATTAAGTTAATAAAATAATAACAAGTTATATTCTATTGTATTGATTTGAGGCAAGCAAAGGATCTGCCAGACAGGTATACCTAGACCTAAGCAGTTAAATACTTATAATTATACTTAGGTTTTTATATTCCAGTGTACAACAGTTCTAAATACTACAAGTACTATACTACTCAATTACAAGTCATGCACAATAACAATCTATTCTTAAGCCAAGATCTTGCATCAGCGGTAAATCCTTATCTCTCTCTGTAGGTAAAAATTATGTCCTGCCGATAACACTACACATAGCTATACTCTTCTATTACTACTCTAGTAAACAGCAGTTTCGCTCAGCAGTAAGTGCCTAGTTGTGATTTAAGTGATTAAGTGACCACCTCTCTCTTATAGAGTTACATATTTGTTCCGTTTGCCGTGGAGACCCTGGGGCCGTGGAGTCTTAGTGGCAAAAAATTTTTGCGAGATATTTCACCGCCATTAATTGCCTTATCGGTGACAGAAGGGCTGGCTCATTTTTTGCGCAAAGGATCAGCCTGGCTGTCCAACGCGGATATGCAGCCAGCATTCTTGCCACCATTCCACGCGGGCATGATATATAGTAATTAGGTTAGGCTAGCTAGCTTTAAGTTCTATTGTATTGTTTCCATTAAATGGTTCTCATTTAGGTGGTGTGCAATGACACATCTAAAATTGCCGTCAGGACCATAATATTGTAAAAAAAAAAAAAAACATTTATTTGCCATAATGTTTGTACATAATGATGGTTATATACTATGTTCATAAACATTCAACTAAATTAATAAAAAAAATTAATTAATAAATTAGTAGATAGTAGTAATTAAAATATTAATTTTAATAAATTAGTAAAAGCGTATGCATAACAAAATGTAACACGATTGATGTTAACAAAATTAACATAATATTTCAATTAAGTATTTATTATTGCAATATGATCGGCATACCTGAAAGCCTGCAATGTAATCTAGTAAATTATAACAAGGTACAAGTTATTATACAGTGCAATAATAAATATTCAGCCACAGTATTTCATGTCATATAATGTTGTTTTATTTTTAACACATTACGGTACGGTGGAGCTGAAACTAGCTCAATTTATATTTTAACACGTTTTCACTGCATTATGTTATCATAGGGTTGCTACATCCTAATTTATTTATTTTGTTCGAAATACATTTTTGCTTCCTTCTATCTTTAAACACAGTAATCGAGTCTTAAGACAAGCGATCGAGAGGTCCCTTAAATTGTGTATTAAATGATAAAGTCCTGTTTAAACCCAGAATATATACTCTGTACTAAATTATGAAATTACAACATTTAGGGCCGCTTGCACAACACTGTTTAAACTGATTTAGTTAAATTTTGTGATGCTGTTACTTTTATAAGTTTATTCCGTGGTTGATATGAAAAGAATAGAAATTTAACTTAAACACATTTAGCGCCCTTGTGCAAGTGGGTCTAACAGTCCATTAAAATTAATACGTTTGAGTTAACAGTGACATCTCGATTTAATTAAAAAGTAACACTCAAGTCCCCTATTAAATAAATAAATTCACACACCAAATCACTAGAGGATATATTATTATCTTATTTTCGCCCGAGGCCGTGCAATGTGCATTGGTTAAATAAATTCACCGCTGCCAACCCTACGTTCCCGCTGACCACACAAGTTGCATTTTAGACTCTGAAACTATAGTTATAAAGACCAATTAGATGTGTTTCACTCCAAGCGTGGGTATAATACTAAATTACATATAAAGCTCTCTAGGATACGGTTTAAACAGTGCATTGCGTTAAAACTACTGTTACGGCTTAATATTATTTAATGTTTATGTTATTACCAGCAGATGCCCGCGACTTCGTCCGCTGGGATTGAGGTTTTTTGGTTCCCGTGGGAACACTTTAATTTTCCGGGATAAAATTGCAGCTGTGTTATTCCAGACTATAATCAAGCTCTGTTCCAAATTTCATCCAAATCCGTTTAGCCGTTCTGGCGTGATTGAGTAACAAACATCTATCCATACATCCATCCAAACTTTCGCATGTATGATATTAGTATAGATGGTTATCTTTTGTATCAAGCCGTTTATATTAATACTCCATTCAAATGAAAGTTCAGGATAATAATTATTATGCAAAACTATTTTTTTCCGTTACCAAGTTTAACTGATTTTTTTAAAACATTTTAGTGTAGGATCCCGTGTACCCATATTTTTTCAAATCAATATTTAGAGGTGATAAGAAATTCTGAGAAGAGACCCGTGCTCACCAGTGAGACGCCATGGGTTGAAGTAAGGATTTAGAGGTGCATGTCCTGGGATTAAGCCCACGACCATCCAAATAGGAAGCCGGGTGTCTAATTCACTAGGCTATCACCGCTTTTAAAACTAACTTTCCCTCTATTATATACTAGCTTTTGCCCGCAACTTCCCTTACATTAAGTTATTTTTTCATATAAATCTCAAACCACTATATTTTTACCCCCTTTAGAGGTTGAATTTTCAAAAATCCTTTCTTAGCGAATGCCTACGTCATAAAAGCTATCTGTATGCCAAATTTCAGCCCCCTATTACTGTATAAATTGAGTAAAGGTGAATTTGATACATTTATTTGTTCATTTAGCAACTCAAATCCTAAAATAATTTTTGTGTTTAATTATTTCTAATTGCTCCCAAACGCACAGTCGAAACCCTTTACTACATTTATGTAAGATTTTATATGAATGGTTATTGGCTGGGGGCGGGGCTTCAGTATGAGTCATGCCAAAAAAGGTATAAAAGCCGTAACTTTCGACACGATCGTCACTTTACAATCGTGCATTGTCGAGTCAACATCTCCTGAAGATGCTCCGGTTTCGGAGTGAAACGTGCGTTGAGAGTTATTTGGAAGATTTGTGTGGTGTGGTGCTGTGCCAGTGCGAATTGTTGGGCGGTGGGTGTTCGCATGCTATTGGTGAAGGACACGCACTGTACCACATAGATCTGCCTACTGTCGCGGATTATAGCGAATTAAACTGCTCGTTCATTCATTATCATGGACTTCCGCAAAGTAACGCCTGTTTCGATTCAATGTCAGTCAGTCACTATTCCCTTTTATATATTTAGATAATACCGTATTTTTTTCACTAGACAACTAACGATACTACTCGTATGTACAATAACATTCTGAAGGCTTTAAAACTTGTGCATAAGTACGGACAGATAGAATAATAGCTTAGAGAAGAAGTCGAGATGGCAAGTCGTCGGAGACTTGGAAATTTCTTACGTATCGCAAAGTAACATCAAGTGTCTAAGTATGCGTTCAACTTGTAAAAGTTGCAGTAATGTTGTTTGTTGCAGCTGGAACTATACGGAATTCTCGCAGTGCACCAAGTCGTGTGGAATCGGCATACAGACGAGGGAAGTCACGTGTATACATGAGGTAAATATGTCTGAATGTATTTTCAGATTTATTAATTGTGTTTATCTACACTAATGTTATAACATTCTACTTATGTTTCCAATACTTGACTTATAATTACTACTGTTATAGCGCAGATAACAAAACACTCAATTTAAGCAATTTCACATGATGGTATAATATCCACATCGATATCGTAAAATCTCATTATAACATCAATAAAACGCGACCAATTAACCTGGCGAGCCTTATGTCAAAATCCTCATACAAGTTGTATAAAATTTTGATATTAGGCTGGCTTTTGAAAACAGTTGGGTTATACGTGAAAACTTCGTCGAAACTACTAAACTTACATACACTTGAAAACTCTTTGGTAAGATCTTGTGCCAATTAAATAAAAAACGAACAAAAAACAGCGCGCGCTCGCTCCTGATTGGCCCTGCGCGCGCAGCTGCGCTCTCATTGGTTAGATTTTAATGGCGGCAAGTTCACTGTGACAATACACGTACGCGTGAATTTAATGTTTCGCAATGTGTTTTGTATTGTCAGCTTTTACTCTTGTTGTTTGATAAATTGCATTAGTGAAGATAAAGTAGTGTATGCAACTGCATATAACACGGGTATTAAAACACTCGTTATTATTATGAAACTCGCTGCGCTCGTTTCATAAACTCACACTCGTGTTTTAATACCCTTCATTATATGACAGTTGCATAAACTACTATTATCTACACTAATGTTATAACATTCTACTTATGTTTCCAATACTTGACTTATAATTACTACTGTTATAGCGCAGATAACAAAACACTCAATTTAAGCAATTTCACATGATGGTATAATATCCACATCGATATCGTAAAATCTCATTATAACATCAATAAAACGCGACCAATTAACCTGGCGAGCCTTATGTCAAAATCCTCATACAAGTTGTATAAAATTTTGATATTAGGCTAGCTTTTGAAAACAGTTGGGTTATACGTGAAAACTTCGTCGAAACTACTAAACTTACATACACAAAACTCTTTGGTAAGATCTTGTGCCAATTAAATAAAAAACGAACAGCGCGCGCTCGCTCCTGATTGGCCCTGCGCGCGCAGCTGCGCTCTCATTGGTTAGATTTTAATGGCGGCAAGTTCACTGTGACAATACACGTATATACATAAACTATTGTCAGCTTTTACTCTTGTTGTTTGATAAATTGCATTAGTGAAGATAAAGTAGTGTATGCAACTGCATATAACACGGGTATTAAAACACTCGTTACTATTATGAAACTCGCTGCGCTCGTTTCATAAACTTACACTCGTGTTTTAATACCCTTCATTATATGACAGTTGCATAAACTACTATTATTGAATAGTCCCCACGCATACCATCAGAGTGGAGTGAAGCCGAGGCTTTCTGGATATCAAATCAAACTACGAGCTTTGTTTTTCACTCACTCAAACACACACAAAAATATGCGCAGCCACACTTTTACTCTCTCTCAATTACACACACACACACAATTTGTATGCTTTTTATAGTGTACCTACTTATAAAAAACAAGATCTAGCTGCCCTCCAAATTAATATAATTTTATTTTTTAGGAACTTATTTATGCTAGTATACGATACATGGGTATGTTCAGAAATATTGCTAATTCATATCATCAAATGTATTTTTTATCATATTCACATTATACCGACAGGGTTTTATTAATCTGAATCCAGTAAAGCGAAGAAACCATTGTAGTCTGAGAGCTTACAGTCTAACGTACCTCCCTAACCTAACATTTTTATCTATTTTCCTGTTGAGGATTGATTCCTATTTCTTCATTACGCAGAGATTTATTTTTGAGCGAGGCAATTTCTTTTTCATTAACTCTTACTCTTAAAGCGTTTAAATAGGGTATTTAGGGGACACAAATGTGTATGAATGTCTATCATTTTTCAAGTTACATCCATAAAAATTATCACGTGTTTCCGGATGTTTGGAAATTTTATCGCCTCACGATTTTTAAAAATCAGAGCATAGATGAGGTGAGGTCATCTAGATGTTACATAATATCAATCTAACTTCAAGTACTAATCGCAAACGCCATAAACACTGTTGTTTATGGCGATTGTGATGGCGGCCCATTAAACGACAATTAAACAGTCATACGGATCTTCATCAGTATGAACGCTAAAAACAAATTATTGGTCAGCTCTTAGCCTATTATAGACACTGGAAATATAAAACGTGGAAATAATTGGATTCAACATCGAGAGCGAGCGCTCACTGTAGAAAACAAAAGACCAATTTTTATTGTACATTTTTTAGACACTGGAGCGTAAAATTTATGTTTTACGCACTAGTTGATGTTGAAGTTATCGGCAAGAAACAATACATCCGTTCTGTATATTTTGAGATAAAAGTGCCAAGCTGATACAAGGTCGTATTTTGAAATGGGTCAGAAAGATCTTTGAAATGTTTTATAGATACAGTTATATTTATTCATAGCATTCGTCGTGGGGGTCAGACGTTCATAGCGGACACGTTTTTGTGTAAAAACTTCCTCATAAAGCGGTCTTTGAAGTCTTTGAGATGCTGAATACAGCTGCTCTCCCACTACAGAGGCGCACCGTGGCGCGGTACGGAGCGGCAAGTTCTTTGTATGAGGTTGAATGGAGCTGGGCCCGCTTAAGCGACGCTGCACGGATTTGCACTGCGCGACGCGGCCGCTTCCATACTCATACAAATAATGTTTGCCGCTACGTGCCACGCCGCTCCTTACATCTCAAGTGGGGCTTGACCTTAACTAGTGGTATACGCTTCGTTTGGTACGAAGTCAATATTTTAGTACCTACCTTGAGACCCCAGCAGCTGCTATCGGTTCTTCGAACTATGACTTATATACCTTCTCAGTATTCTCCATGTTTCACTATTCTTACATTCTAGGGCATCTTGAAGAAATCTCTTCAAGAGAGAAGTTTTTCAGTCCTTGTGTATGTCCTTTCAATGTCTATTTTAGTTTTTTTGTTTCAACGGAATCCATATCCATACTTAATATTATAAATGCGAAAATGTGTCTGTCTGCCTGTCTGCTACGCTTTCACGGCCCGGCTTTCAACCGATTTTGATGAAATTTGGTACAGGGATAGGTTGTATCCTGCGGAAGGACATCCCGGAAAATAAAAATCTAGTTAATCATAAAAAAAATTAAATAGTCCGATATAATATTATGGTCTACGTGCTCCCCGAGGCTCGGTGTGTAACACCGCTAACGTCGCGGAAAGCTTGAGAATTTTCCTGATTGTATAAGATTTCTCTTCGTTCTGTATATTTTCTACCAACCAGGTAACCCGTGGAGGAACCAACACAGTGGTGGTACCCAACAGCATGTGCCCTCAACCCCCTCCCCCAGACAGACAATACTGCAACGTGCTAGACTGTCCAGTCAGATGGCACGCGGGGGAGTGGTCCAAATGCTCCAAGACTTGTGGAGGTGGCATGAAACAACGGGAGGTAAGTATATCTCTTTTCTTTTGGCAAAATAAATTTTATTCCCAGTTCTTCTTACTAAAATTTATCACTCTCTTCGAAGTTCGAAGTCTTAAAGAACTCACTTCCTTACTTTTTCTTTTGCTTTCTGATACCTATATCTCTTAGATTTTAAAATTACGTAAAATAACGTCACATATTATATTTCAATTTTAGGAATCGTCTTTTACTTCGATTTTTAATCCCATTATTAGATTTGATTGGTTTTAAGTTCTTACCCGTTGTCCTAGGTGAGTGACGAAAGCGTCACGCGACGCGATACGACTCCATAGAAAATAAGAAACTTATCTACATAACAACATGGTCACTGTTTGAAACTGTCGCGTCGCGTTTGTCGACCATGTAGGGACTTAAACTCAAACTCAAATCTTTTTTATTCAAGTAGACTTTGACAAGTGATTTTGAATTGTCGAGTGAATCTACCACTGGTTCAGAATGACATTCCTACCGACAAGAACCAGCAAGAAACCCTGTGGTTGCTCTTTTGAAAAAAATCGTAATTTACAATTACATCAATGTGTAGATACTTATGTAACCGCTGTCCTTTGTCCTAACAAGTCAAATCCATGCTCTTTTATCATTTACATAATGACTTACGTATGAAACGTGTCAGGTGGTGTGTAAGCAAATAATGGCGCAATCACACGTGGTCGAGCGGCCGGCGTCCCAGTGCAACTCTCCTCGACCGGCGAACACAAAGTCGTGCAACAGTCGCCCGTGTCTCTTGGACACGTCTGCGCCGGAGATATCTCTGGCCAACTCTTCCTATATACAGCATGATCCAAAGAAGAAAAAGGTACTTATCTACAATTTATTTTGAAGCCAAGGCGATATTTCTTAAAATTATTTCAGTGGCAGTCAAAGATTAGCTAGTAAACCTAGTATGTGGACGGTTTATCTCTGTGAAATGCAGGAATCGTGAACTGCAATGTGAAGTGTATCTATGCAGAAATTTTGTTTTTTTGATTATAATATTTTACATAAGATTGCATTAATTGTGTGTAAATATGCGGAAGGGCCTAACACCATGCCCTTTCGGGCTGCGGGATAATTTAGTATAAGACGAAGAACCACTACTTACTGCAAGGCCGACCCTGAGATACTTAACCAACTATCTGAGGCTAGCGTTCTTTGGTGTTGCAGGGTGCTTGTTTATCAGCTATCACGAAGACTCTCCTGGTGCCCAATTGCTTGTTGCATGCTGTATCTACCTTAATAAATGTGTTGTTTCGTGTTCCTTATCAACTTTTATTCAAACTACGATCTAGTCATAATAAATGGCACGTACAATATTAGTTTGTATTCTTCTAATGTTTTCGAAACATAAAGGATTAAAATTATTACAGGTCACAGTAAAGGTGGGCGGGTCAGCCACGATATTCTACGGAACCCAAGTAAAGATCAAATGCCCCGTCAAAGGGTACAACAGGACGAAGATCCAGTGGGCGAAGGATCATCAGATTATTGCCAAGTCAAAGAAGTACAAGATATCCAGAAAGGTAGTTTATTATTATTTGTATAGTATAAAATATTTAATAGTTTAATAAACTAGATTAATGATTTCCAGTATTTAAAGTTGTAGCCCTATGATGCAAAACTTGTTGTTACTAGGGGCATGTTCCGATATACACTGTGAGTACTGTTAGGTGTGACGTCAAATTAATGTACTACGTAGCCGTTCCTCTGTAGCTTTTTTTAGCTATTCTGGTTACTGTTTAAAACGAAACGCAGTCCAGTATACTGTCATCTATATTTTTTGGCGCTGTTTTGACGTGAAAATAATTATAATATAAATGTACAAGTTAGCTGTTCAACAAGAATTTTTTTTATTTAAATGTAGTTTTTATTTAAAAATTGAATATTCAAGTCAATTGAATTAATCGCAAGATAAAAATAAGTATACTTTTATTAAAAGAAAATATTGTTTTTCAAGTAATAGGTTACTAATTATATACATATTTACGGTTATAAATAATTACGGTTATGCAAAATAATTTATAACCGAATTATTAATGAGGTTATGTACCTAGGGTAAAAGTGATGAACTTATTTCGACAAATAATTGTTTATTAATAATAATCAAAGCTGTTAAATTTCTGGACGCTGTTCATCACGTGATCAAAGCACTGAGAGCATTTTACCTCGAAAACACCAGTGCTCACAGTACAAAAATGGCGACGATTTATGACGTCATATATTTCCCTAGCATACTGCGGCAGTATACTGTCAGTCCATAACGGAACGAATTTCTCCCCAGTAAGAGCACTAAACAGTGCTCGCAGTGTATATCGGAACATACCCAGTATCAATACGATTTATGGTACTCTCATTATATTACGTCCATGGGTACTCGTATACTTACTGCGTTGGGTATTGACAAATAGCGGAAGAGTATCAACCAATTGGAGGTGATTACGATTGTTACACTATAGCAATCATAAATACAAAATAAGGCCTTGATAGCTGAAAACTTGAGAAAAATGAGCCGGAAGCAAAGCATTTTCTAATTCAGCCGCCAAAATAATAAAAGCCATGTAATTATTAAACGCTTTAGTAACGCAGAAGTAATAATTTATCGTTCTTGTTAAAACTTGAGGTATTGTTTTCCGATTTAAAAGTCGCCAATATATTTCGTCGATGTTTTTCCCACTATAATTGTTTCATTCGAATGAGAAATTGGACACAGTTGCCTCTGACAGCCCATAAATAACATTAGCAAAAACGTTCGGTAACTCTAGGGCTACTCTCCGACTGAAAACTTATTCATCTGTGGCTCAACTCAATTACTGTAAAATATAGGGGTATTTTCAAAAGTAAGACCTCCTATCCGGGTGGTCCAGGGTTCGAACCCCGGGCATGCACCTCTGACTTTTCGAGTAATGTCCGTTTTATGCAAAAAATTATCACTTGCTGTAACGATGAAGGAAAATGTCGTGAGGAAACTTGCTTGCCCGAGCGTTCTTCATAATGTTCTCATAGGTGTGTGAAATCTGCCAATCTACACCCGGCCAACGTGGTAGACTATGGCCCTTTTCATTCTGAGAGGCGACTCGAGCGCAGTAGTGAGCCGGCTATAGGCTGTACGTCTCAAGTATTTGCTGATACTTTTTGAAGTGAAAACTTCTTTAGACGCATTGAGCACTTTTTGGTATAGGGGGTAAATTTGTGGATTCGCGTCACCGACATGCTCGCTTTGTCACGAAGACAAAAGGTCTTAAGTATAAATATACTACATTGGTAATTAAACTTTAATGCTTTATTTTTAAGATTAATTATTCTTTTTCACTTCTATCGGCAGTCCCTATGACTGCCAATTCTTTTTTTATGCGACTAGTATGCCATAGAATGCGATCTCACCTAGTGGTTCCAAGATGGAAGCGAGCAAACCGGGATGTAGCAGTTATATTAACCCCTAAACAGTTTCTACGCGGTGTAGTACCGGAACGATATAGAAAGTATAAAATCCCAAAATTGCTTCTACTGGGAATCAAACCCAAAGCCTCCCCATCATAGCAACACAGCGCTCACCGCTGTATGAGGGTGGTCGTCAAAAACGATCCATGAATACTCATCCCATCCCATCCTCTTCGATTAACAAAGTACCATGTTAATTGAAATCAAGGAAATTCAATTATAACTTTTCCTAGAAAATCTAAAGATGAATTATCATCTTCTAAAATCAAATCAATTTGAATCAAATTCTCAAAAATATTTGAATTAAAATTGTTTTTTTCATGTTTAATTAACAGACTTAAAAAAAGGAGGAGGTTTTTAATTCGATGCGTGTTTTTTTTTCATAGTTCAGAAACTAAATTTAATTTCTATCTCATTTCCTCCCAGGGTGCACTCCGCATTACATCCCTCTCACTCCGTGACCACGGTGTGTACACATGCGTCGCGGGCAGATCCAGCGCTAATCTGACGCTGCTCGTCAAGCCAAGGCCTGGAGAGTTTCCTTCCAGTGAGGAAATTGAACGGCATAAGGCCTTGGATGAACCATCTTCCCCTTTAGCCGACAGGTACGTATCTGTCTATGTTATTTCTACTTGGGGAAATGGGTGGAATGGTTCAAATTGTTGGACCGATCACCCGCCGGGCCACGGCGGGCGTCCCCTCCATAAGTATATATATATGTTATTTCTACACAAGTTTAATTCTTATACATGTCTATAAACGTCCTAACCTTTATACCTCCAATTAAATTCACTCTTAGTGTATACATAATATGCTAAGTTATAAAAATTATTTTTTTATATCCTCCTGGCTGACTTTAGGCCACGGTGGCTAATCTCCACAGAGATCAGCCATTTAACGAGAGATATTTTTATGGCGAACAGCGTGTGCGCAAATAATTATGTACGCTCATACTTCGATGGGAGGCAATAGCATGGTTGAAGAGAGAAATCAGGCCAATCTCGTCGGAGATTGACCACCGTGGACAAATTTCTGCTAGGAGGACATTATGTTTTAGTTAGATAGATTTCTTATCGCAGAAGTAAGACTCCTTCTAATAAAAGTGTATCTTTTTAGGGTTTTAAACTAAAATGTATATTAACTGGTCATCCTTGGACACTATCACATTGCGAATTTGCGGTCAGTTTTAGAAATTATATTTTCTAAATTGGGTCAGGTCTAGTCCGATGGGAGACTCTCATCGCGGCTGATATTATTATCTAATTTAGCTGGCGTTTTGGCATCCACGATAAAATGCCTCTGGTTAATTTAACTGTGCAATTGTGCATCCTATTTAACCTGCAAAAGTAGATTTGACTTCGTCAGTCAACTTTTTTTTGCAAGTCCTTAGACAAACAGTCAGACATATTTACATATTTTTCTTCATCGGCCAATGCCAAAAAGTACAGTCATTGTTTTTTTGTCTTTCTTTCTGTCACAAACCTTAAAACGATTTTGACGAGATTGAGTACAGGGATAAGTGGCGTTCCGAAGATAGATATACTCGTAAGCTACTTTATATCACAGAATATAGAGTTCTCATCGGATTTTTAAAAAACTAATTCAACGGACTTAGGGGCATCATGCTCATGCTCGTTCAAAGTTAAGGATACCTCCATAACCAGTTTCCTGTCAATATATCTTTAAAAGATAACGCCAACAAAGCCCTTGTCGCCAGCAGAGCGGACGGGCGGTATCGCGCCATGATCGGCGGACGCTCGGACGACCAGTCGCACGAACAGCGGCCGCCGGACCAGAAGAAGAATTATAAGAGTCGACAAAAAGGTAATCTCATTAGAATCGTTGTGATTTGAAAATTCGATGAAACGAAAAAGCGACACTAAATAGAGACAAAGTTATTTATAATAGGAATTATCCTGCGAGAGAACGAGAGAGAATACAAGTTATAATCTATTTTTACTTCGTGATGTTATGATTAAAACTTTTGACGACTCATTTTTTAAAAATAAAATCCCCGCGAGAGGTATTTTTTGTAGGTATTGAAAGTTTGTTGGTAGAGAATTGCATAGCTGATTCCAGTTGACAGGAAATAATGCAAATTAATTATTCGCCAGGCAAAATCGACAAAGTCCGGGACGCTCTTTATGGAAATCCGACCACGAGCACCAAAGCCGCTCCCAGCTACAACTCTCAAGCGCGAGACATATATGATGAAAATGAGGTGAGCTTTACACTACCTGTGCTAAGAGATATAATATAAATAATTGATATATGCTACTAATATATTCGTTGATGAATAATAATATATTATGAAAAATGTTGTATGTTGCTTAGCTTAAATATACTATTAGAAGAATATATGAGATCGGTAATGGACAAACCGAAGTTTTATAATTATCATAAGTTAGAAGATTATTAGGGTTATATTTAAAGAATGGGCCAAAAATGTCATTAAAGCTGACAACTTGTTTGATAATGCATTAAATTCTCATAAAGTCAGTAAATAATATCATAATTACTCAAGTCCAGAATATAAATCGTCACATTACCGGAACTAAATAATTTAGATATCAAAATCATATTACAATAACGATTGTTATAAATTATTATGAATAAATAATAAAGCAACCCAATATCACCAGAAATTTCACAAACTAGGCTTTTAAACGGAAAACCAATATTAAACTACATTTTCATAACAATAGCACTGTCCAATAAAACCGGTCTTGATCACCAAATTGACAATAAATTGCCACTATAAAAATTATCATAACCGAACGTAATATCGGCACGAAATATTTTAAGTCGGGTGTTTTTCACGGACCACCGCACGATACGTTTTGCGGACATGCTATTAACACACGACATATCGTACCTACATGATCTGTCGTGTGACCTTTTAGAAGTGGAACTTCTTTATAATCGTTGTGATTTGAAAATTCGATGAAAAGAAAAAGCGACACTAAAAAGAGACAAACATATTCATAATAGGATTTAGACTGCGAGAGAATGAGATAGAATACAAGTTATATTTATCTCATTTTTTTTCTACGAGTAACTATTACAGTACATTACGAGTTGTAGTCGTTACATGCTAGTCTTGTAGTGCCAATTTTCTATTTTTTTTGTACACACATTAGCTAAATCGTCACTGCGAAAAGCTCACAGAAAGTAACTGGCATATCCTAGATAAGAGGCTTAGCAAGTTTAAATGTCACGGAACAGGTCATGTCTACCACATAACCGTTAGCTGCTTTAGCATTCCTTAGAGATCGCATACTGGTAAGCGCTGTGTGGTAGGACTTGTGGTCACAAAATATATAGAGCTCAAAGTCGTTACCGCATTTTGTCGTGTCGGTTGGTGGTCCGTGGAAAAACGCTTTGACACAAATGAAAATAGTAAATCTCTTTTACGAGGAACGAATATAGAATAAGTGTGTCTTATAAAGACTTGAGATTTTTCTTGAATCTCTGTGCACTTTCGTATGAAATACTAGCGAAGAAATCTCACGAAATATCTGGAATTGATTTTATTTCAGGGTCAATAGGCTATCGGTTTTATGCATCTCAATCAATTTCATATTGGATTAATTTGTTATCTTTGATACAGATTTTACCGCCCTATCTGTTAAAACTATCTGCTGAACATTAGAGAATTTAAAGTGCCGAACTTTTCTCCCGGTGATGTAGTTTCTTTGCTTTTTAACTGCAGTGAACCCAAAGGAAAATAAAATAGTAGCAAACAAATTATACTCTGGGCATGTATTCAAACATCTATATTAATAATATATTATATAGTAATCTATAGTAATTTGTAATATCTGTTATTATCTACATTCATCAGTAATATGTTTTGAAATCATAATATTATTCTTATTCCCAATACTACTAATATGCTTATTTAGGTATTTTATTTTACCTTTGGTATTTCGACAGCGTGACCTCAGATAAAAGAAGGATAGAATAAAGAGGTATTTTCAGTTACACCTTTTTCCCGAGATTAGCATAATACGATAAAATTAAAAATCCCCTTCAGCCCTTTCAAAACCTTGACCTTTTCTTTAGTGCTCCCTAGTATATAATGTACATTCAATAATAATTTTATTAGGTCGTAAAAGACGGCTATAAAGTTTACTGCCATTTTATTGTTGAACTTAGCCGGATTACTGTAGATAGCGAATCATTGTAACCAACACACCTATATATTTATACCACTTAACTGCGACTTATATCGTTAAAACAGTCTATATATAAGTATCGACAATCGACTTACTATTATATCATTCAAAAGTCGAGAACTATAAATTCAAATGCAAAACTTTCGTTCAATTTTTCAATTAGTATAAATTAAACAGTTATATTTAAACAGTAAATATTTCCATTTCTGGCTTTTCTACAAATGTTTAAAGGGCATCCAAAAGTTGTTAAATCAGTGCAAAAACGTTACAAATGCTAAAAGTTTTGGTAAACTTATTTTTTATGGTGTCACATCATTCAATCAAATAACAAAAGATTTTCAACACTCCTCCACACCCAGGAACACGATCTTATTCAAAACAGTATTTATTTCAAAATTTCGCTACGACGTCGGTTTGTCCATCACTATTTCTAAACATAAATAACATTTTCGCACGCTGCCGCGGATAATACATAAAGGAGTCTGCTGTGTCATCTCAGATGCTTCCGCCAAAACGAAATGGTGCCTCCAGGCTTTTGCCGTGCCTGCATTATCTAGTAATGCAAATACAGGTGAGCCGTAACCAGAATAGAGCATGGCTCATGGGATATTAAATTCAGAGTTGATATTCTCTGTAGTATTCTCATCGCATGAATTCGTGGTACTGTTTCGGTTGGTTCTAGTTTTAGACTTCATCCGTAGGTTTGGTTTCGTCTCTATCGTTTCATTTTTATTAGAAAAGAGGGATAACATATCTCGTAACTAATTTCCATCCATGGTTTTGCGAAACGGTTTTCGTGTACTTAATAATAATTTTCGGTACTTATCTTGTTCTATTAATTAGCTTTCAATAATATTTGGGATTTCCTTAGAGTTTAACTGTCGACTACAATAAATAAGATTCTTAGCTGTGAAAAAAATCATCCTTGTATGTAACGATCACAGATAATACAATGTTTTAAGTTAACACTGTTTTCATTGATATGTTCAGATGTTCTGGAATTCTCAGCGGATCGGTAATTCGAGAGGCCAAAGAATGGTTGACCCAGTGATCATGTACCAAAACTATGGAAGCCCGATCCAAGCACAAATTGTGAATCTTCATGATAAACAAATAGTGTTCCCAGAAGATGATGATTCTGATATCATTATAGTTAACGAGGATTTTAACAGAAATAAAATTGAAGAAGGGAGAATAGAAAGTCTTAAAGAAGGGATAGGTGACTTGGTTGAAACGACTGAGTCTTCAGAAACTAGGTAACCATTTTAACTAATATCCTGTAGTAGAATTTTTTTTTTGAGAAAGTTTATTAATCTTTTATTAGTTTCTTGGCACACGATTAAATTTTTCAATATTATTTCTCAGGATACCACCGTCAGATATAAATGATTACATGTGGATGACCACAGAATGGTCGATTTGCAGTGCCCACTGTGGCCAGACTGGTCATCAAATCAGAGGTGCCGTATGTCAAGTGAGTATTAAATCAATATTATCATCTTTCCCTCACGTAGAAGCTTATCCTATTTATTTTTTGTATACCATTTTAGATTAACGCTTTTACTCAACTTCATCCTTACTTACTTAATAATTCATTTCCATTTAAAAACCTGTATTTACGTCAAATCTAATATGTTAATTGTTTCAGGACTGAATCAAATAGCCGATGTTTATTTAATTAAAATTCACCTCACTAGCGGTTTCAAATTGTGCCCACTTTTGAAAACTTTACGAAACGAAAAACACTCATATTCGTTCCACATCAGCATTCATTAAGCCTGTTATTCAGTTCTGATCCAGATTTGAATTTAATGAATAGAAATTTCCAACTCAAGAAACTTTGTGAAACTATTTGAACCAAGAGCCCGGGCGAACTTTTCCAATATTACACGAATATGAAAATTTAATTATACGCCGTATTTAATTATTACTTTGGGCGAAATTTTTCAATATATCGCGTATATTAACCAGAAACTTGATTAAATTTTGTTAATTTATGTACAAATATTTTCTGTGAACACAATTTAAAGAGAATTTATCGAGATTGGGGATAACGAAATCAAAGATTTTAGAATTTGACTAAACTATCCAAGACACATTCACGTCACTGATAAAATCCAGAGATTTACGACTGTGCGGAAAAGTATGAAAAAAAATGTAGAATTTACAGTCTTTCATTTCATTTATTAAAATCGTTTGACTGTTACTTATTTGAAGATCTTAAAATAGTAATGATTTTACATAATAGGAACAATCTACCTCTAACAGGCATACGATATAGGAAGCTTAGAGCAGTTAATTTAACATAAAGTCATGAATATTTGATTCAAACAATTAGTAATTGGTACAACAGATTATAATAATTAGTAAGAACAGATTATAGTTATTAATAAATGTCAAAATTATAGCAATTTGTCAAAATATATTAGCTTTCACGCAACACAGCTTACCACTTTCTTCTGTTTATGTTAAAAGCGTATTTGAGGCACTCTAAACTTGCCCAGTGGTACGAACCACTTAACCAGACAGGGCGATAATACACTACGGACATAAAACTTTTGTCAGGCGGACAAGTTATTCGCGCACGTATATATTGCGTTCGTTTATATGGAAATGAAATACACAGACTTCTGACGTGTGTCCTATATGATATGGGCGTTTCATGCGGACGTACTTTTTGTCCATAATATACTCGTACACGTCTTTCACCCTTCCTGCAGCTACTATACTCACACCATCGAAACCATTGTCAAACCTAGATGGGTCCGAATTCCTACATTTTATTTTCAGCAACCGTTTTCTTAGGTTCTTAAGTTTTAAGGTCTAAGGTTTTAAGGCCTGTGCTCACAACAATGCTCAAGAAAAGCTTACCGAATGAAGGGTTCAGTCCACTTACCTACTAGTACTTCGGTTAATAAGGTCTGGGCTCACCAAGCCGAAGTTTAAATTTGAATATTTGTATCAATTAACTGCACTTCCGATTGAAGTAGGTTGATGGGTTTCTGACACAAAATATTTCCAAATCCAGCACAAAGTATCAAACCAAACAAGTATAGTGGAGACGAACGAGTGTGTGTCAAGGGGGCTCGCAGCGCCCACCGTGCTGCGAGACTGCGCCAGCAACAGCTGCGCGACCTGGAGGACCTCGGCCTGGTCCGTGCCGCGGTGCTTACCCAGCGGCAATGGTGAGTATAAAGATACAAAAAAGTGTGTGTGTGCAATTCACACACGGCAAAAGTGAAACTTCAGAAAAGTAGCCTACGAGAGAATGAGATAAATATAATTTGTATTCTATCTCATTCTCAAGTCTCATTATAATAATAATATCCCTATCAATAATAAATTTCCAATGTAACGTAACGTGTAATTATATGTATATTGTAACGTTTATAAGTACAATTATAATTGGTTTAGTAAGATCAAAATGCCACTTAGAAGAATTTTAAAATTTAGTGCCCATTCGATTTCAAAAATAGGTCAACTTGCAAATTGCAACAGCTTTCAACTTTAGCAAATTCCTACAGAATTCAAACTCGAAAACCAATGTTTACCCTTCCAGTTTAAAATGCGCATCAACTTTATCTGAGTTATAGCAAGTATAGTATCTGATGGAATGCTAATACTTATTTGTTCGTCCAGCCATAGTCCGCCGGCGAGTGGAGTGCGTGTCAGAAAACGGGACGGTCGTATCTGACGCGTCGTGCGTGTACAGCAGACAGCCTGACAAGACCAGGAGGGAAGCGCAGCCGTGCAAGCCAGTGTGGGCTGTCGGCCCTTGGAGCAAGGTAGGTAGGCAATAAAATTCAAATTCAAATTCAAATGGTTTTTATTCAAATAAACTTTTACAAGTGCTTTCGAATCGTCGAATGAATCTACCACTGGTTCGGAATAATAATAATAATAATAATTCGGAATATTGCATAATAGTAGTTTATGCAACTGTCATATAATGAAGGGTATTAAAACACGAGTGTGAGTTTATGAAACGAGCGCAGCGAGTTTCATAATAGTAACGAGTGTTTTAATACCCGTGTTATATGCAGTTGCATACACTACTTTATCTTCACTAATGCAATTTATCAAACAACAAGAGTAAAAGCTGACAATAGTTTATGTATATACGTGTATTGTCACAGTGAACTTGCCGCCATTAAAATCTAACCAATGAGAGCGCAGCTGCGCGCGCAGGGCCAATCAGAAGCGAGCGCGCGCTGTTCGTTTTTTATTTAATTGGCACAAGATCTTACCAAAGAGTTTTGTGTATGTAAGTTTAGTAGTTTCGACGAAGTTTTCACGTATAACCCAACTGTTTTCAAAAGCCAGCCTAATATCAAAATTTTATACAACTTGTATGAGGATTTTGACATAAGGCTCGCCAGCCGAGCGATCGCGTAACTTCTGCATCAATCATTGTTACAGTATCAATTGTTGTAATTGGCTGAATTTATGGCATTCTTGCTGCGTCAATGGATTATGTCCAATAGTGGAAGAGTGTTAACCAATCAGAGGTGATTGCGATGTATCAATGATTGATACAGAAGTTACGCGATCGCTCGGCAGGTTAATTGGTCGCGTTTTATTGATGTTATAATGAGATTTTACGATATCGATGTGGATATTATACCATCATGTGAAATTGCTTAAATTGAGTGTTTTGTTATCTGCGCTATAACAGTAGTAATTATAAGTCAAGTATTGGAAACATAAGTAGAATGTTATAACATTAGTGTAGATAAACATTTTAACCCGATTTCGTAGAATGTAAACATTCTTGCTACGGCGCTACAGCTACGAATAAACACGAAAACTCAAATAACATACGGATTTGCTACGTCTATAGTGCTACTGGAGCTACGTGTAGAACTGGCTACGAAGTGCTACACTGTCATGTTATAAAGCTTAGCAAGCTAACAAACAACAAGTAAAGAATTTTCAAGTACAATAGAAAACTTAATATTTTTAATGAAATGTTAAAAAGGGGATTCTTTTTTTAAAAATTCTACTTTTTTACTATTAATGGAGGATTTTAAACGACATAGAAATAGTAGAAAGCCAATTACATAAGCACACTTAAATCTTTTGTTTTAGCTGGCAAAAATAACCAAGTAGATTTTCTATTTTTAACCGACTTCATAAAGGAGGTTCTGTACATTCGACCCTTATGTATTAATATTCCAGAAAATATTTCTTAGATTTTTTGGCGGAAACTGGTATGCGCTTTGGCGTATAGGTTATTCTTACTGCAAGTTAATATTTAAACCGAAAAACTAGTGAAAAATCAAACTTTAGAAATAAATGCCTTACTACTTTCATTTTGTCCGACCACCAGACCAGATCACAGTCAAGTATTGTATGGAACTACACGCATGTCATGCGGTTCCAACCCCGGGTCCTCTAAGGACCGGGCCCCACTACAGATGCGCCGAGCAGCGCGGCACGTAGCAGCAAATATATTTCTTTGTTTGAGTTTGTATGGGGCAAGGCCTACTTGTGCGACGCGGCAAGCAGATGCATTAATAATAATATTTTCATCCCACCATCTCGGAAAGAGTATTTTTATTCTTCGATATCTGATGGTAAAAGCCGTTATTATCCTCTTGAGGATAAAGTAAATTGAATTTAGAACATCGTGTGCACGTTAGTAAATATCACTCGTCTATGAAGTTTGTGAATTCAAAACATCATTAAAACCTATTTACTTGTACCTCTATGGTGCCGAATTTCCATACAGTCGTTTTTAATTTGTTAAAAACTCAACCTTCTTGGTGTACTTTTTTAATTTGCTTTGCGCGCACCATTTTCTTTCACGTCATATTGTTTAAAATTAAAACCGATTAAAAACAAGAAAATTGAAAATAAGTGAAAAACCTAAAATGAGTGATTCTAGTGACGAAGAAATTAACAGAATTGAATTTAATCTTGTGATTTTTTTTGCATTTAGGTAGTCATTTCTTCGCTAAGGTGGGATGAAAAGTTACGTGTTGCACTCGAGTGAAAAGATTTTTCACCTCGTGCTCTTTTGATTCCCTCGCTGACGCTCAGGAATTTTTGAATCACTCGCTGCGCTCGTGATTCAATTTTAGGATCCTTCGCTTGCTCGGTCATCAAAATTGAGCACGCGGTTAAAAAACAACTTTTCACTCTTGTATAACAAATAACTATTGCCGCGCCGCTCCTTGCATCTTAAGTGGGGCTATTTCTTTAGTTAGCAAAACAATTTTTTTGAAGTGAAACTTCTTTAGAATCGTTGTGATTTGAAAATTCGATGAAGCGAAAAAGCGACACTGAAAAGAGACAAACATATTCATTTTAGCCTGCGAGAGAATGAGATAGAACACAAGTTATATTTGTCTCATTCTCTCGTAGGCTACTTTTCTGAAGTTTCACTTCTGCCGTGTGTGACTTGCACAAACACACTTTTTTTGTGTACAGTGCAAGGGTCCCTGCGGCCAAGGCAGGCAACACCGCGTGCTGCGGTGCGTGTGGCGCGCAGGACGCCGCGCGATGCGACGCCGCGAGCGCCCGGCCGCCGTGTGCACGCACAAGCGCCCTAACGTCGTCAGACAGTGTCGGCAGTCCACTTGTATCAAAGGTAAATGCCTCTTTACCGCAGTGGGTATAAAATATAAATCGCATCCCGTAAGTTGACCCAAAATGGCGGTCGTCTGCGCAGGTACATTGTACTGCAGGGCCGAGCGGAGCATGCGCGGGGAGCGAGGGGTATGGTAACGCGCGGCCCCTTGCGGCGCACCTCATACCGCACTTCATAACACCCGAAATGTGTTTCTGCGCATAGTTCAACTTAAGCGGCGGCTCAATTACGCCAGAACGGCTGAACGGATCTGGATGAAATTTGGCACAGAGATAGATTATAGTCTGGAAAAGCACATAGGCTACTTTTTATCCCGGAGTTCCCGTGGGAACCAAAAATACTCAATCCACGCGGACGAAGTCACGGGCATCAGTTAGTAACTTCAGCTATGTATCCTCGCGCAATTTTTTGTCCATGTACCTATCGAAGATATTGACAAATATCCTTTTCATAACAGATGGAGTCTGCCGGGACACTTCAAGGTATTGTGAAAATGTTCGCGCGATGAACATGTGCGCGCTCAGACGATACAAGGAACAGTGTTGCAAGACTTGCGAAGATTAGATCAATTCAATTAATTAGTTCAATGATATGGGACTGTTAGATCATGTCGTTTGAAGTTCATAGGAGTGAATTAAACATTTTTTTGTTGTTTTTTACTATTTTTAAGAGCGAAAACACATAACGGACTAAAAAATTCCAAGCTGGCAAAAAGTCCGCGCAATCACGTTTGCCTATGCCTTTTTCCTGTCCTTTCCGTATAGTGTTTTCGTCCTCATGAATTACGATTTTTTTATCTAAATGTGAACCCGGTAAAAACGTGTAACCCGGTTTATGTTATTAAAAAAAAAACTTTAATTTGTAAAACATTCCATTCTTTGCTAACATGAACAATAAAGAAAAATCCATGTGATTTCCGAGTAGCGTACAATTATTTTAGTGCCATTGTATGAATCCAAATGTGTTATTTTTAGTATAATTTATTTAGCAGGATTGCGGGCGAATATTTTTAGTGACGGTAACATCGAGTTTCACGGAAATTTTGACTGTGAAAAAATGTGTGTGATACACAGGTGTGATACAAATTAATGGATTGTCAGTTGTTGTGAGCACGAAATAGTTTCTAGTCGTGATAGCACTGTAAGTTAATAGTAATCAAGATCAGGGACAGTGTTGAGACTAGACACTGTCAGCCGGAGCCATATTGATTTTGGTAGCAATTATGCTGTACACATATCTTTAGCCACACTAACGTGCAATTTTTTATGCAACTTTTGAAAGCTTTTTATTTGAAAACTATAAATACAAAATAACTATGATATTTCAGTATGTACTTTTTGGGTCTACTAAAATAAAAAATATTGTAATTTTTTTTTTGTCAAAAGAATAATATGCAATGCTTACATATTATTCCCATCTGCTGTTTGCAAAAAAAAATACTGTACAACAAAAAGTTAACCTATAGGATTGTGTACAGCAAAATTAGCTTTACTTTATACCAATTAAATGAACAGAATAATACAAAATGTAACGAAGTTTAAATATTAGTAAATTTTTATGCTGATAATAATCTAAAACATTTCAGGAAAGTAGATATGAGAAACACGGCGTAGTTTTCGTCAAATTAATTTTTATTATATATTTTTTTCTTCCGAGTTTTTACTCAATTTAACATACATCCTCAAAATCTTTACGAGCTCTTTCAAATAAAATGTAAATTATTTCAATGGATAGATTAAATTTATTGATAGGTATAAATTAAGTCAAAATATTTAGTGAAAAAAGAATGTTTTGTATCATAGTAAATCATAGCATGTGTAAATAAAATAAGCATTATCGCTACGCTTAATTATTAAAACAAACAAAATATTATAAGAAATATTACGATTTGCACAAAAAAACTTTAGATATGCAATCAATGTATAGTAATGAAAATTAGTAAAACTTGCCAAATAAATGTATAAAAGTACACTCGCGGTGAAAAGCGTTTATGTGAAATTTAGTAAAAATATTATTCTCTATTTTAGAGTGATGACGGATCGATTTTCAATTCCGAGCATTAAATTGAATTTTTAAGAATAAAATTAGTAATAAATATATTTCACGAGCGATCGATAACAGCTAAATCGACTCACGGCTTTAGATAGATACGAGTACTTACTTTAAATAGGGCATTACACTAAAACATGTAAATTATTAAAAACTATCATTAAAAGTATACTGTGAAGACACTTATTATTATTGAAAGCAATATGATATCGCTTAAAATTGTATATATAATAGTCTTACCGTGTGTTTGTTACGCCCTATTCATGGAATGGGAACTATAGTAATGATTATGACCATTTAGTTAGAAAAATATTATTCTTTATTATAAATCATTGTAATCATTTGTGAAGCTAGCCAAGGAGAGATTACACAGTATTAATATTATAAATAGATCGGAAGTTTGTTGTCAATTTTAGATGCATTATTACCCCTGTTTATAAATTATAATAATAATGATTATAAAATTAAAAATATGTATATTAAAGTGTATTTTCAATAACTTTTGTTTCATAGTTCAATGACTAACTTATATTAGAAAAAGTTATAGAAAAATTTGACCTCTTAAAGCTTGGCAAATTGGCTTAAATGAGATATTTATTTCAACTAATAACTGCTAAAATAAGATCAAAAAATGATCGTTACTGCAATGATAAAAATATTATGATCATTCAATGAGATGAACAAAGTAAACGTGTGATTATGTATAATATAATTATTTATGATCATGTGTGTGATCATATCATGGTCTCAATTGTAGCAAGGAATATAATATGACAAAATGCAGATCTAATTTGTGTAAGAAAACTTTCATATCCTTGTAAACTGCCATTAAAAGTTTAACACTTTCGTCGCTGATTTTACGTGCTGTATTACCTGCTTATGAAGCCAAAATGTAGGTACACAAATCTGGAATTTTGTATTGAAATACATTATTATATGCATAGTGATTTTAAATAAGGACAAACACAACTCTCTGGTCAAAATACTCGTAATAAATAATTAAATAGTTATAGTTTGAGTTTAGTTTGCTAGATATTTCATGAAAGCAGTTTATTTCCTTTTAATGTTGGAAACAATTATTTAAGCTCATATTCTGTTGTTAAGTGATAAGGACATCTCCAGGAAAGCCTGTACAGATTCTACTGGGAATCGAAGCGAAATATAAGTTAAAGTTTTAAGTACCCAAATAATAATATTTGTATTTCAATATAACATTCTAGACTTTAGCTTACTCAAAACAATTTGTATTTTTTTCGTCTAAACTGCGATTTACTATAAGTCCGAAATTGTACATTGTAACGAGAATTTTCAAATATAAAAATATATTATATGGGTTACTGAAATTTCTTGTTTTATTCGAAATTCCTGATAATCCTTGATTTAATTTGATTTTTTTTACAACTTTGTGCAGGGGGCATACCATAATTGCTTAGATCCGTATTGTTTTAATATTGTTAACATACGTATTGTAGAATAATTATAATCTTTATTTTAGGGACGTAAAGGTACTTGACATAAGACTGTCAGTTTGAAGTAATACTGCTTTAAGCGATGGTTGTAACCCCCCTGGACTATGTTAAAAATCCTTTATTAAAATAAACTATATTCGCCATCAACTGATAGACTTCCAGTGCTAGACAGATGATTTTCTGAAAGGAATTCCACAAGCCGTGGTCTCATGCTAGCTGGCTCCATAAGTACCTTGGTTTTTTCTGACAATACTTAATCACGGTCACACCCGGGAATCGTACCCAGAGCCTCGTTATCTGCACAGATATTCTAACCTTATATAGGCTAAAGTGTGGTAGGTTATACCGTTAACATGTTCTATGCACTGTACAGAGATAATTCAATGCAAGCTTATCAGATAAGGCGATTGGAGACACGCTGATACCGTTAACTGATAATGGATCTGTTTATCTGTGCCTGTTAAGATGGTAACAACCAACCATCTACTAAACCTCTGCCAATAAATATCTACTTTAAGCTTGTAAGGCGATATAAGCAGAGGTGACGAACGGTATATCCTTTAGGAGGTAAATCCTTGTAAGCGAATAATACAGGCTTAATAATTTAAAATACTGACATTTAAAAATTCTGATTTTTTCATTAAACTTTTCATAAAAAATATTTTAATTGGTTGCTCTAGAACGGCATTACTCCACGCGTTTTGAGACAATAATCTTTTATATCTGTAGTGACAATTAATTTTCTTTACTAATTTCATCAAAATTAAATCGGTTAAATCGGTTGAACAGATGAGCCGTGAAAGCGTAGCAGACAGTCAGCTAGACAGACTCACTTTCGCACATTAGTATGGATTATGTATTTGTTTGGATGGATGGGTTAGATGTTTTGAAAAAAAAATTCAAAACAAGATTTCAGTGTGACGTCATTTTATTTTTCGTATTCTTCTCAGCAAACCCTTTTAATTGACTTTACCTAAACAAACGCACAATCATTACAAATTAAATAAAAGCTTTTAAAAAGTAGATGTTTAACCATACCATCCAAGCAAAGGTTGTAGTACATAATAAATGTTAGTCAACACTCAACCCATGCGAAGCCGGGGCGGGTCGGCTACCATCTAATAATATCCATTACAGAAGTTTGGACGTATACTTGTTCGAGCTATCCTTCGAAACTTGTTACTCTATGCAAAGGTGTATTGTGCAGATAATACGCTATACCTCTTTATACGGTTCGATGTGTAGTCTGTAGACAAAGGACGTTTGTATTCTAAAACAAGCAGTTTCTATTCTGATGTGCGGTGCAAGTTACAGGATTAAGGGCTCCCACACAAAACTGCGATGCGAATTTCTGCGATGCGATTTCGTGCTGCGAAGCGTTGGTTCAGGTGACCATACGCTCGACGGTAGTCTACCGTACTGGACGTGTTTTTAGAAGTAGTGACATGGATCGAAAGAAGCGTGTTGCAGTGCTGTTATTGTTAAATAGATATATAGAAAAAAAAACCGGCCAAGTGCGAGTCGGACTCGCGCACCGAGGGTTCCGTACAAACCTGTAGTAAGTTTTACGATTTATGACGTATTAAAAATAAAAATTACGTTTGTTTTATGGGAGCCCCCCTTTAATATTTACTTTATTGCTATTTAATTATTTATTTTGAAAGGTAATATACAAGTTAATATTCTGTGAAAATTTTAACCGTCTACCTGTTACCGTTTTTAATATTGAGCAAAAAAATACGAAAAAAACACGTTTATTGCATACAATATATTAATATATATATTTTTTTAATTTTTAGTATTTGTTGTTATAGCGGCAACGGAAATACATCATTTGTGAAAATTTCAGCTTTCTAGCTATCACGGTTTATGAGATACAGCCTGGAGACAGACAGACAGACAGACAGACAGACAGACAGACAGACAGACAGACAGACAGACAGACAGACAGACAGACAGCGGAGTCTTAGTAATAGGGTCCCGTTTTTACCCTTTGGGTACGGAACCCTAAAAAGAACATTTTGGGTTCATCCACTTATTACAATAATGAACGCTGATATAAGTTTCTGAAATAGTTCCCTATTTTATTCGAAAATACAATGGTTTGAGAACAGAGGAAGATAAATTTTTTTGATTATTTTAGAATGAGCATATCTTCATTTTTGAAGACCTCCGTGGCGCAGTGTGTAGCGCTGTTATCTTAACGTGCGGAGGTCCCGGGTTCGATCCCCGGCAGAGTCAATTTGGGAATTTATAATTTCTGAATTTTCCCTGGTCTGGCCTGGTGGGAGGCTTCGGCCGTGGCTAGTTACCAGCCTACCGGACACACATTTTACCACTTTGGAAGTGTCTCTCGCGCAAACTATTCAGTTTAGAAAAAAATGATATTAGAAACCTCAATATCATTTTTGAAGACCTATCCATAGATACACCAAACGTATGGGTTTGATGAAAAAAAATTTATGAGTTTCAGTTCTAAGTATGGGGACCCCCAAAATTTATTGTTTTTTTTCTATTTTTGTGTGAAAATCTTAATGCGGTTCACAGAATACATCTACTTACCAAGTTTCAACAGTATAGTTCTTATAGTTTCGGCAAAAAGTGGCTGCGACATACGGACGGACAGACAGACAGACAGACAGACAGACATGACGAATCTATAAGGGTTCCGTTTTTGCCAAATTTGGCTACGGAACCCTAAAAAGGGTTTTCTGTTGTAAGTGAAAAAGTACTGCAAAGGTTAAAATGGTTAATGATATGGTTCTAATAAAAAAAAAAACATTCCTTAGCTACTTGATATTTCATCATGGTAAACGCTTCATCTCCTCGCTAGCACCACACTCAATATAACAATGCGATGGCCTTTGCAGTCTGCAGATCTGTTCATTGTAAGGGCCTCGATGCACCGAAATCTAGATTACCATGATCCAATTGTATGATTTATTGCTGTCCAATTTTCAACCCTAAATCCAATACAATAGAAATTCATGCTAGCTAAAGGAAGTGAAATAACTAAATTCTAAGAGTGGCCATACACGCGCATCTTGAAGCAGTCATGAGACCGACCGCTTGAAATTGCGAATGTATAGAAACTTCATGCTTCCTTTCATTGTCATACAAGAGATTCATGCTTCAAATTTCAAATTCAATTTTACAAATAAAGACCTGAAATATAAAGCCAAGTACAGTACTTTTGTGTGAGATAGTCATGCAAAATTGTAATTAATTTTCTTTCATATAGATAAAAAAAGCCTGAGATAAATCTGCATAGGCATTTTTTGACCTCAGGCGAGAGTTATCCCTCTATGTTATAATCTAGTCAAGGTGTGTGACGCGAGAGGTCTGCTAATCCGCACTAATCAGCGTGTTGGCTTAATACCTAAGCCTTAAGATCATCATACATTCTCAAAGGATACCGTGCTCAACAGTGGGCCGGCAATAGGTTGAAATGAAATGCATGCATTTGAATTTTTAGCGGTTCCAGTTTAAAAAGACTGCCTGCGCACATTAACTGCTCCAGCTTTATTTTATTTTTTATCAGCTGCCCGTGTCTGGCCGTCCTAAATTCAAATCTGTGGTCATAACTATCTTGAACATAATATTTGAAATAACAACTTTTTTTGTTTATCAAGTTAGCCCTTGACTGCGATCTAAGATGGTAGCGGGCCAACCTGTTAGGGTCATGGGTGTTATATTAAACCCATACCCCTATTCGGTTTCTACACGGCCATCGTACCGGAACGCTAAACCGCTTGGCGGCACGTCTTTGCCGGTAGGGTGGTAAAGAGCCACGGCCGAAGCCTCCCACCAGGCCAGACCAGAAATTATAAATTCCCAAATTGACCCTGCCGGGGATCGAACCCGAGACCTCCGCACATTAAGACGTGGCGCTCAACACTGCGCCGAGGTCTTCAAAACAATAGTAGAATCAAACCATTTTATCCCTTCCTTCTCACCGGGTAATTAGATCTCTATGGAAATACGCGATGCACGGCGCAGCGGACATTGCGCTCGATTCAATTAGCTACAAACTCCGAGACATAGCCCCTAACTAGCCCCATTGTAGATGCAGGTATTTGTGTAACTTTAGTTCCGGACGAATTTGTAGGTTAAAGCTGAAATAGCGCGATCAATTTAGCTAACTAATGAAGTGTTTTAATCGTTTTACTATACCTACTGTGTTAAGAGCGTGGTAACTTTTCAATTTTAGCAATTAGTATAATTTTTTTTATATTTGATGTCATGTTGAAAACGTTGGATGCGATCTCATAGGTGGTCGATAAATGGATGATACAATGTAAGATGGGAAGGAGGTAACTAAGGGGATGAAATTAAAGAAAACCTGATACAATGAATTTTATTTTAAAAATAAAAGCCTACGTTTAACATCCTCCGTTTTTAACTTTTTAAAATGACATACCTGAGTTTCATCTCAGAGAACGAATTTTTAAAGAATCATACTCTCATACTCCGCAATCCATACGCTATACGCTAAAGTAAATGCGAAAGTGTTTGTCCGTCTGTTACCTTTTCCGTGTAGATTGTGTGCAGTGTTATGTAGCATTCTGTGGACGGACATAGGCTACTATATTTTATCCTGAAATACAAAGACTGTCTACGGGATTTTAAAAAAAAAACCGGCCAAGTGCGAGTCCGACTCGCGCACCGAGGGTTCCGTACAAACCTGTAGGTATATAAGTAAAAGTTATGGTATTTTTATACCACTTATCTATTTTAATTTCAATTTAATAGCTCTACGCGTTCATGAAGATAGGATTAGTAAGTTTAAAAATATTTTTTTTATTATGTAACTAAAAATGTATGGATGGAAATGTATGTTTTCGTTGGACGTTGCTTCGTACCAAATTTCAAGATTCTGAGTTCACGGGAAGTACCCTGTAGGCTTTGATTCCCTTGCGAGTGTCGAAAATTTGCAGCATACAAACGGCTATATCTTTTGGTTGCGTGGGCTTTTTTCACAGCTCCTAGGGACAGTAGACCAGAATATTTGATATAAATTTCAGCTTGATACCTCGATGCGTTCCTGAGAAGAATGGTCTTGACTGACAGACAGACGGACAACAAAGTGATCCTTTAAGGGTTCAGTATTTTCCTTTTGAGGTACGGAACCCTTAAAAAACGGTCAAGTGAGAGTTAGCCATGCGCGCAAGGGGTTCCGTACCATCAACACAATATAAATTAGTATTTTTTGTGAAAAATATCACGCTTCTGGTTTAGCTGTGCGTTATCCATCCAGTATCAGTAGTATAATTAGAGATATAATATGTTGCAGATAGGTGTTACATCCAAATATTTTTTGGATAGTAGAGGAGACAAGCTAATACACCACCGCCTGTACAACTATACTTCAACTTTATTACCACTAAGGTCTTGGAGCGAGTATGAGAGAGTTATGGGGCCATCGGCGTGACAAAAGGACGGCACTATCGATTCAGACAGTTAGCGCTTCTTCGACGCTCGCTCGTATAAATTCTTTGATCTAGCCGCCCGGAAACCGGCGACCCGGTATTTCACCGGAGTCTATTTGTTTTTATAGTGCCAGTCGTGATCTTGAAGGAATTGTATGAAAGGTGATGTGAGAATGTTATGAAAGTGAAAATATTTGTTAGATACTTCGTGATCTATCTCCTTACCTGATCTTTACCTTTGGGATGGCTCTGCCAAGTATCAACTCGGTGCATTAGACTCGATAGATCGCCGCACCAGGAAAATTCATCCATCCATCATCCATCCATCAGCCTGTATACATCCACTGCTGGACATAGGCCTTTTCGAGAGCGCGCCACCAAACACGGTCCTTTGCCTTCCTCATCCACCCGCTTCCCGCCACCTCCTTTAGATCATCGGATCATCGAACTTGGCATCGCTGCAATGAATCCAGAACAGCCCAGGGGGTATACTCTCTTTCTCTCAAACGAAACTTCGCAAACGAACGTAATTAGTCGGTTATTAGACCCACACAAAATCGTTCAATCTAATCGGTCACGAAAATTTTCTATGGATCCGTACTTCGTCTGCGTGTACGAAAACGAAATAGAGAGGAGCATAGAGATAATATTATGTAGGAGAGGAGTTAACGAAATTTCGTTCGTTTGTTTGCGAAGTTTCGTTTTAGAGAAAGAGAGTAGACCCCCAGGTCGCTCGGTCGACGGAATCAAAGGCCTTCTCGTAGTCCACTTGAAACGCTAGACAGGAAAATTATTGGCGACCAATCATTTACTGAGGCGAAGCTGCTCATCTTGCATCCCAGACCGCGACTTTGTCCGCGTGGGTTGAGGTTTTTGGTTCTCTCGGGAACTCTTTAAGTTTCCGGGATGAAAACATGCCTATGTGTTGCATTCCAAACTATAATCTATCTCTGTGACAAATCTCATCCAGATCAGTTCAACCGTTCTGGAGTGATTGAGTAACAAACATCTATCCATCCATCCATAGATCCAAACTTTCGCATTTTTAATATAAAATTGATGTAAGTCTACCTTTATTAAGTTTTTTTTGACAATATTGCCAGTCATTACATTTCTAGGGCCAAGGGTACGTTATATCGTTTTGAGTTTTAACCTTTCATCTGCGGATCGGACTTTAGACTTAAAATGTTATGTTATACATGATACTTAGGTTGTTCAAAACATCCAATCTAAAAAAAAACTATACGTAAATAAGAATTTTCCTATTTTCCTTTCGCACGGCTTAACTCCACATGCATATTTATGAGCATAAACATAATTTACGGACTCAACGCGAGCATGGCCGCGGGCCGAGCGCATCCAGACGAAAATTATAACTAATGGTAATAATCTCGCGATAGCCCAAAATACCAACAGATGGTTTTATTTCACGGAGCAAACCAATTTCTTTAATTCCGTAATTGATATTTAATATTTTATTTAAATTGATATCTAATATTTGACTTAATCCAAGAAATTATATTATTGTTAGCGCAAAATCAGAGCCATATAACTCAAAAATTATACAGAACTACCTGGGAACTCACCTCATTATTAGACCAAAAAAACTCCTACCATCAAGTGATTAAATAGAGGGTTCGAAAGCACAGCATTGGCAGAACCCCATACGTGTTCAGATGACAAAAAACGAGCCGCAAGGAGCCGCTGGAACTCGGGTGGCATAAAGGTCTAGAGACGCGGTGCGGCGCGGCACGTAGCGGTAAGTATTCTTTGTACAATTATGTCACAGTGCATCCACGTCGCTTAAATGAGCCCAGCTCCATACAAACTCATACAAGCATACAAAGAATATTGTGTAGCGTATGGAAATCGCTACGAGCGACCCATGTCCAGCAGTGGACACTGGACAATATGGACATCTATCCAGAAAGAAACAAAGAAGAAGATATGGAGAAATCCAGCTATTATAAAACATCCTCAATCCATTTTAAAGCCAAGAAACGAAATATACGAGTACTAGCCAGGCCGGCGACGCGAAATCAGCTAATAAACTATTACTTGCAATTTTATAGCCGCCATATTAAACACAGCGATACAGTCTAGCCGTTAACAGTGCTAATAAATCTAGCCGAAGCTAGCCTGATGTATTTTACACACATTTTACACTACACTACTCATAAATTACATTTTAAACAAGGCCTTGATAACATAGTGTGCATTAGGTATGAATTAATAAATTTCGTAACTATATTCTAACTATTATTTCTAACAACAATAACGTTATAATAAACACAGGTTTGACAGTAATTTTGTACTTTAAATTGACTTTAAAACTACTCTTGTATTGTGAAAAGTTGAAAACTATACCTGTTAAAAATTAAATTCAGATTTTCCTCTAAAGTTTAACAACGATTAAGTTTTTGAGCAAACTCCTAAGTAGAGCAAAACACTCACAATAGGTACCTACCTAAATGTCGTAAAAAAACAGTGTGCATATAACACTGTGCATATTCAAGTTAACATCCACCACCACTACAGCCATCGACCATACATTGTGTGGTCGATGACTACAGCCCATTAACGTCCCACTGCTGGGCACAGGCCTCCACCCTCATAGAAGAGAGGGGAATTAGAGCTTAGACCCACCACGCTGCTCCAATGTGGGTTGGCGGGCTTTAACGACTATTATCATGTTAGTGATAATAACCGGGACCGACGGCTTAACGTGCTCTCCGAGGCACGGGGGTGAAACACCGCCAACTTCCTAACTCCGAGCTTGTACTGAGAATTTTTAATCAGAAAAACCCAACACTTAATTATGGCTTGACCCGGGATTCGAACCCGGGATCTCGTCAGCCGCAGTCGAACATGATAACCACTAGACCAACGAGGCAGTTAACAAGTCAAGTTAACATGAGCTTAGGTAACATTATAACAAGAGTAGGTAATAAGGCCAATCTGTCCGTCAGTATAGAAAGGTATGGATGGGAAACCTTGATATTTTGGCGTCTTCATACATAATATCATGAGCGTAAATATCACATTAAAATTTACATCCAAGGTTAGATCGAGAACATGGGATAGAGGAAAGGTTAGACTGTTAACGATAAGTTCCTTTACCCGTTAATGTAATTTATTAAAATAGTATTAGGTAAAACCCAACAAAGATGCTGTATGTTTTTTTATTGACATTCTTTATCCCTTGTGAACCGAACCTAATAAGCTTATTTTTCAAACGAAAATGCAATCTTAAGGCTTTCTCTCGCAGACACGGAAGAAAAGTAAATAGTGAATGCAAGAAGTAGTGTCGCAACATAAATATTAGCATATAGAGCTGTGTAAATATGCCCTATGTTGGGAGAGTAGTCACATGTTGTAAATCTAATGGCGCGGCGCATGGCGGGTGCAGTCTGCGAGTCGCGGAGACAAGGAATCACTGGGCACGATGCAACCATTAAAATACGAAAAAAACTCGCTATAAAAGCGAGGACAGCCTTACCGGACCGGACCGGAGTTTGAAAATCACACGCACACACTTGCTTCTAATCTTTATGATGTGTCATGTGTGTTTTATGCAATTAATTATTATCACTTGCTTTTATCGGCGAAGTAAAACATGGACTAGTACCTGCATTCTGCTGATCTGCACATGGCCAGCATGATGGACCCTTCCCACTCTACGGAAGACTCTACGGATGCTCAGTCATGCTGCTCAGCGCTGGCGAACAGCTGTTGATATGATGATGAAATTAATCATATGCCTGCTACAAGAAGTTTAGTTTTAAGTTAACTGTTATATAAAAATAGTCAAGATATTTCTATAGATAAATTTAGAATTAATAACTTGTTGCTTAGGATAAGCATACCTATTTATTAAGGTACGATAGGACTGTCATATACACTTTGTATAAAAGCCCTGTACAAACAAACAAAGATATTATTTAAAAAAAGAAGATTCATTAATTTCAGAATCTTATTTTCTTGCTTGCTATTGCTATTTGATCTTTATGTCTGTTAACAGCTGTAAATAACACGAATAGAATAAACCCAATTAAAATATGTATTTTGAAAACTTTGACGTTGTTTTCGTTCCGAATCGTCTCGAATATGTAATTTTAAAACTTTTTACATGGTATCGTGAAAGCTTGGATAAGTTTATTAACTCCAATTATGTAGGAAAACAAATGATGCGAAGATGTTTTCATAAGAACGGCGAGGAAAAACATGTCTCCCCTAAATCTTAACACGTACCTAATCCTGTCATTTTAATCTTCCGCGCTCCATTACTTACTGGGTCGAGCTAACCCAAATACAATTTTATATCCTTAATGATTCCACATATAACTTGCTCGTGCGTAACGCCTCCGATCATATTTAATGGGATGCTTAAATGTCTTTGAACACTTGAGATATGGCTCATGAATTACGCATCGAGTAAATGTTTTATTGCTATTCTTGACGCTATAGGTATTACAACTTATTACTAAGGCTTCAGGTACAAATGGAGGCGTTTGAACGACCTTTACAGTCTACGCTAGGATTGATGAGAATTGCTACCTACATGATTTTGTCATTCTCAATGTATTTTATGTTTTCTATTTTTCTTGATATTTTCCCGAGCTAAGCATGATTGCGTAAAACTGAATGTTTGCATGTTGGTGAGTTTCCTACGTTTTTGTGTATGACTATACTAACTGTGTGTGTAAGTTTTATTGTGCTTTTGATCTTGTTCCTTCCTCGCCTTTCTACTATAGTACGGCAGTGCCGCAAGGCATTTTCAGGGTCTGCACCCGTAGGTACATAGTCGATATTGAAGCGATTTGGTTCCTCGTTTCTAATTCGAACCGCTAGGATACGGATCGTCCTTACGGATTCCGTTTTCCCCGCCACTTTTAACATTAATTTAGTATTTTCAGTGTACAAATCATTGGCTCTTATAATTAGAAACAGATTTTTTTACCTCCCATCCACGTTTTCTAACTATTTTTTGTAATCAGCTATGAAATAAAATTAGTATTTCGTCTTTCGTTTAACATCTTTCTTTTTGTTCTGAATAGCAAAAACTGCCTGACTGGCATTATTTCAACTGCTGAGTCTAGATTCTGGTGCAGTCTGGTTAAAAAACTGTAAATAAGCTGTATTATCAACTCCATAGAGTTCTAACCCAAAAATTCTATTTGGCGTGCAGGAAGAATATGTTGAGAGCGCGGCTCCTACATTATGTGGAGCCTGTACCTAGAGCAAATAACTGTGATTTTCATAGCGCCAATTAATTTGCGAGGTGCACTGTACTTGCATACTATGCTGTCGTTGCGATACATAAAATATAATTGATTGCTGGAATTTTTATGGTATGGCGAAAATATTCTCGCCTATCTTTATGTTTGTTTTATATTCTATATGTCCCTAGTTTGCCCCTGGGTTTAGGCATTGTAACTTCTCGTTCGAATACCATACATATTTCGATAAAAATGAGAAAAAGTAGTAGTTTGTTACACATAAAATGACGATTAGGTATTCTTAATTTACGTCAATATTAAAATTTACTTTATCTTATTATTAGTTACAATATTTTTCTAATAATTGAAAGCTGTTTCGAAATGTCATGAATCATGATCATACTAATATTATAAATGCGAAAGAGTGTTTGTTTGTTGGTTTATTGGTTTGTTCGTTTGTCCTTCAATCACGCCGCAATGGAGCAACGGATCGACGTGATTTTTGGCATGGGTATAGTTGACGACCTGGAAAGTGACATTGGCTACTTTTTATCCCGGAAAATTAAGGAGTTCCTGTGGGAATCAAAAAACTTAAAACACGCGGACGAAGTGGCGGGCATCAGATAGTCAATAATAAAATACGGGCACTCAAAATTCTTAACATTGGGTTAGGTCACTTTATTTGTGCAAGTGGTGTAAATCGCCCTGTCACCACCGCGTGGTACGGCGCGGCGCAATCACCGCACACTACCGATTCTCGTCACGCGCCCGCTGTGCGCTGCGATATAATATCTATTCCACACAAAGCCTCCTCACAGTGTGTACGAACACCCACTGTTTGCCAAAGACAGATACAGCGGGCCTAGTGGGAACTTTTTATCTATTCGATCGCGTCAAAGTTAATTGCGTTTTATAGGGAACTAGATGATGCCCGCGATCTCGTCCGCGTGGATTTAGTTTTTTGATTCAAAGAAACAGATTGAGGTGCATAGATGTATACTAGTGGTTCGCCCCGAACTGAGACCTCGCGGTATCCATAAACTTGTAAAGAGCGCCATCTATTGACATAATTGTGAAGTTCTGTTAATAATACTGAAGCACTAGACACCGACTCCGCGCGCAGCGGCGAACCTATCGCCCACGACGCGGAGTCCATCGGCTTGACACCATCTCGGCGCGCGAGAGCGACTCCATTGCCCGCAGCGCCGAGATACCTGGACGAGACACGGGTCCTGCACGCGGTGGTGATGACGTCACCCGAAGTGCGGACCCAATACCGGCAATGACACCCGACCTAGGGGCCCGTAGCCTACAAGGCAGGCCCTAGCCGGTTTTACTCGGCTTCAAGTTTTTCACCGGGGCACAATGTTGCCCCGCGCCCCACCCGGGTAAAGAGGCCCAGCCTCGAGGCCCGTACCCCCGCTTGGCCCTCACGGGCTAACCGGAGAAGACCCCGAAGTAGTTAGCACATTAAAAATTAAATAATTTCGTTTCCTTATAATATTTATCTAATTTTAGTATGTATTTGTTGTTCATGTACAGGATATAATTCAAATAATTGATAAGTTTCAGGCTCAGCCTTTCAGAAAATTGAGAGTTCTGAGGTCAACTTTGGACGTTAGAAAATCGCCACTTTGAAAGCCCCCCATTTCGTCAATTTTAGGGGAAAAATAAAAAAAAAAAATTTTGGACTCTATTCCTAACTACATATCTTTAAAATGATATACCGCAACCCTATGTAACGCTATAAAAAATATTTTACTTCGCATTCGCTTCTATGAGAGCCCCCTGAAATAAAGATTTTTATAACTTTTTAAGCCATATTCGGCCATCGGTTTACATATTATGTTTAAATTTGAAGTAATAACGTTCAGTAATTCAGAAGTTATAAGGCACTGACAGACGGACGGACGGACGGACGGACTGACGGACAAGTGCAAATTCACTCAAGTAGACTCAGAGACCTTCGCTCGGTCACTTAAGTTGATAAAAGTGGGCTTTGTGCATTACGCTATCACGAAAACTGCGTCGCTATCATTTTACCACATAGTGTAGTCAATCTGTGCATTACGTGCGTCTTAAGAAATTGAATAACACTTGCATTGCTTTATCGGTGAAAAAAAACTTCATGAGAAAACCTGCATGCCCAAAAGTTCTTCATAATGTTATCAAACGTGTGTGAAATCTGCCAGTACTTAGCCAGCGTGGTGAACTATCGGCAAACACACACTTGCTCGGTAGTGAGCCGGCAAACACACACTTGCTCGGTAGTGAGCCGGCAAACACACACTTGCTCTGTAGTGAGCCGGCAGTGGATTGAAGCCATTTTCTTAGAAAATCGTAATCATTGAAAGGTTAAAACGTAGGTATTGCTTTTCCCACATAATATCATATTATCATACAAAAATAAAGGAAGTATTTCACAGCACACAAGTTGTATTGTTCTGTAGCCGCAAGTGTATCGAGGCAGGACGGCGCGTGACAAGAATCTCGCTATTTCGTACAGATTGTATCAACGGCGCGATAAAGCAATTTATGTACCCCGCTTACACTGAACGTCTACTGAAATCTTTCAGAAATTTCGTCTGTTATTTTGACCTGGGTGTACCTTATTTTTTAGCTATACCTATATCGCTTATCCAATATAAAAAGAAAGTCTTCCAACAATTATAGTTATAAAGTTAATAGTTTTATTAAGGCTCAAGACTCAAGACTATTATTATTAAACTGTAATAAACTGCGGGACAGTTAAACTGCAGACAGTTTTAAACTGAGTGCTGATGTGCGATGAACATAATATACAACAAAATAAAATTGACGCACATAGAAGCAGGCTTTGTCGTTCTGATGTGCGATGAACATAAACAAAATAAAATTGTCGCACATAATAATAATAATAATAAAATTTTTATTTCAAGTATCAATTGACTCATTATTTGTTAGTAATACAAACTATGCTATACTACTAACTTATTTTCTATGTTAGTAGTTACTTAACCTAAAATACTTATTATAAAATTAGGTAGTCATCGCTGTGCCATTCCGCTAGAAATAGCACAGCAATGACTCACATATATACAGTCCAGTCTACTGGCAATTAACTTCAAGATGTTGTTGGTACTGCCCCGCACTCTGCGCACCAGGGCACCGCATCTTTTGCGCATAGTCGCATAAAACAGTCAACTTGTGCCCCGGCGAACATCCCTGATGCGCTACAGTAACGGGGCAGCCCCATCAGCACCCTGAACGCGTTATTGTACTGGACGCGGAGAGCGTTGTAGGATTTTTGTGTATATTTGGCCCACAGGTTGCACGTGTAAAACGATGTGCAATAAGCTTTAAATAAGGTGATTATAACGTTGCTTGAACAACGCACAAACCTGCGAGCCAGCATATTAGCTCTCACTGACAACGCCCTCCGCTCCCTCTCGATATCAGCATCATCTTTGAGGTCGGGAGTCAACATATGCCCAAGGTACTTAACTTGAAACACCCTCTCTAATGTTGTACCATTAAGTTAATTTGTTTATGTCTAACAATCTGTGCTAGTTAGACTTCGTTAAACCACTAATATAAAGTTTTTGCCAATTACAAATTAAAGGACGAAAACAAGTACAGGACAAAGCAAAAAGTGTAATACTTGTTACCTACTTAACGTATGTATTGTGTAGGTATTGTTTACAGAAATTTTTCTTTTTATGAAAAATAATGCCGGCTCTTATCAGAAGAACATCTTTCCGAACCGGTGGAAAGTCTTGACTTATCGTAAGTGACACAAGGTGGCTACGTGAAATAAATAAATCATTTGAATTGGTGTGTGATTTGGTGTGGTGAATATAACAAGCTACAAGTGCAAGATACATACTATGCCACATAGATTTACCTACTGTGGCGAATTATATCGAATTAAACTTCTAGTTCTTTAATTATCATGGATTCCGCAAAGTAACGCCTGCTTCTATCAAATAATAAATCATTAAGGTTCGCGCCTAACGTCGAAATCGTATGAGAAACAGCTGCCCTGTAATAGTAATAGTCTTCGTGTCAATCAGACATTTTTGTCTGTAGTGTGCCTCTGTCCTAATCCCGCTATCCCTTAATTCTTTTTCGGACAATCACTACCATTTTTCATCTCCTTCAAGTCTCAAGATACGCTTTTTCATGTCCTTTAGACAACCGCCAGTGTATCGACAATCCGCGCGTGACAAGACTAGCAATATTGCACAGATTGTATCAACATTGCTGGCATCGCCACAATACAATTTAGGCTCGAGCTCAGACTTGGCCAGTCACTGATTTATCCGCCGTACGAGCTTTATATATTTTATCATAGAGTTCATATAAGTTCTTATACTAGTGACCGAGCAGGATAAAACTTCTGTGCGAAACGTGTGCGTTGGATGGGAAACACGCGTTCTGACGCGCTAGTCTGTGCAACTGCGTATAAATATTAGTGATGAAAGTTTGTAACTGCCTCGTTGGTCTAGTGGTCACGTTCGACTGCGGCCGACGAGGTCCCGGGTTCTAGTCCTGGGTCGGGCCATAATTAAGGGTTTTTCTGAATAGAAATTCTCAGTACTAGCCCGGAGTTAGGAAGTTGGCGGTGTTTCACCCCCGTGCCTTGGAAAGCACGTTAGGCCGTCGGTCCCGGTTTTTATCACTAACATGATAATAGTCGTTAAAGCCCGACAACCCGCATTGGAGCAGCGTGGTGGGTCTAAGCTCTAATTCCCTCTCTCCTATGAGAGTGGAGGCCTGTGCCCAGCAGTGGAACGTTATTGGGATGTAGTGGTTTGTAACGCCAGATTTTTTAAAAAAACGTTAATGTGTACCTATATCTTTTCTATAACATTACCAAGCGTGATTTTTTCATATTTCATATACCTTTGCCATCAGACTGTTAGACTTCTTAAGGTCATAGACAGCATAAATTACAGTATAGTCACGAACATTCTGTGGCATACGTGAACTCGCATCAATACAGATGACATTAGAGTTAAATCGGCCCAAAATGAGACCACATTTTTACCATCTATAAACAGCCTTTGATGATTAAAAATCGGTCTCAGACAAAAAGCGGCTGTCTGCGTTAAGGAACTATTCAATTGGTCCCTTGTAATGTAACATTACAATTTCCAAGTTCCGGAAGTGTGATCTATAACCTATAGTTATGATCACTGAATTGAAAACAGATAGAGATGTTTTTTAGAGGAGCACGCAGATGTGCAGTAACACATCAGTATTAAATATATATTACCTACTAACTAATGCCCTCGACTTCGTCCACGTGGATTGAGGTTTTTCGGTTCGCTCTTTAATTTTCCGGGATAAAAAGTAGCATATGTGTTATTCCAGACTATAATCTATCTCTGTGCCAAATTTCATCCAGATCCGTTCAGCCGTTCGAGCGTGATTGAGTAACATTACTACAAAGTGGGCGAATACGGCATAAGACACGAAGACTTGGTGGAAACTATCGCCGTCACAAAAGAGACCAAACACCCCAGGGTAAGGCTATTTCTTGTGACATTTACTTTTTACCAAGTAATTACTTGAATCGATACTTATATAAAAAAGAACCGTCCACCATCCATACATCCATCCAAACTTTCGCATTTATAATATTTATTTGATTGATTGATATCATATTGTAAAGATACTCTTGTATTTAGAGACACTAACATACTAGTGAGAAAGATAAGACGTACATATTTAGATGCATAGTCACAGCAACTAAGTTGCTTTTTTATGTTTTGAAATTATGCTTGGACATCTTTGTATGAGCTGCTGAAAAATTGGTCACACACGCGATCCCGATATTTAAAACAACGGAAACTTTTTTTATTCTGCTATTTTCTATTCTATTTTACTATTTTAGAGTTCTGTGGTTACATGATAGAATTATGCCAGAATCCAAAGCAACAGCGTGTCATGTCAGTTATTAATACTCGAACTTTGTCGACTCGCACTTGACATCCAATTATAGGAACTACGAGTTAGTTTCCTGTAATATCCCTGTAATCTCACAGAACTTTAGCTCTGACTTCTAGTCAAGTGTGATTCGGTTGTACACAATTTTCTAAAGTACATCGATAGGTTTAAATATTGCAGCTGTTCTTACAAAGAACATTGTGTGTTGTATACCTTGTTTTTTTTTTTTAATGTATAGGCCAGCGCTTGGTTGCAATCAGACTTGCTTGCAAGTGGTGATGCAGACTAAGGTGGAGCGCACTTGCCTAGAAGATGCCTATTCACTCTTGATTTGAAGGTACCTATATTAAAAGAGGAGGTTTGTATTCGACTGCAAGTTAGCCCTTGGTGTTCTCTGGTATTCCTTGGTATTCCTTCCATTCTTTCCTTTGGTATTAGATATTAATAAATAAGTATTAGATTAATAGGAAGGAGTCACGCCCCAGATGAACTAAGAGCTGAGAGCAGTGAAAAATCGAATAAGTACCTACCAGAGTCTGATATGTGACCCAAAAAGTAGATATTAATAGTAGTTTATACACCAAGGGGATAAAGCACTGTTTTATGTCACGGGCGCTACATTGAATCCTGAACGTAACGAAGGACTGCAAAATTAACTCCCGAGCGCAGCGAGGGTGTTATAAGTTAATTCCCGACCAAAGGGAGGGAATTAAGATTAAGTCCTGAGTGCAGTGAGGGATTCAAGCGCCCAAGAAAAAAACTGCTTTATCCCGGTGGTGTATACTCTACTTTATACTTCTACCATAACAGTAAAACAAACTGTAACGGTTAGATATTTATTGCAAATCATAGTAAGTAGGATACATAGGTCTAGTAAATAATAAAAAGAAAAGATGCAGGTATACATACTCCTTGGTTTAAAAACTTTAATGTCAAATGGTATTATGTCAAATGGTACGGTCGTTTGGTCGACCAGTCTGGAGCCTAGACTCTGTTGTGCATATTTACAGTATGGGGTTGGTCAACTAGTTGGGCGATCGATCGACTAGATTATGGCCCTAGGGCATGAAGACTGACTTTAGACCCGCAAAAGTATGATTATAACAGTAGTAAAGGTATGGTAGAAGTATAATAGTTATTTGTTATACAAGAGTGAAAAGTTGTTTTTTAACCGCGTGCTCAATTTTGATGACCGAGCAAGCGAAGGATTCTAAAATTGAATCACGAGCGGAGCGAGTGATTCAAAAATTAGAATCCTGAGCGTCAGCGAGGGAATCAAAAGAGCACGAGGTGAAAAATCTTTTCACTCGAGTGCAACACGTAACTTTTCATCCCACCTCAGCGAGGAAATGACTAAATGCAAAAAAAATCACAAGGTAACTTCTCATCCCATCTCAGCGAGGAAATGACTAAATGCAAAAAAAATCACAAGATTAAATTCAGTTCTGTTAATTTCTTCGTCACTAGAATCACTCATTTTAGGTTTTTCACTTATTTTCAATTTTCTTGTTTTTAATCGGTCTTAATTTTAAACAGACGTGAAAGAAAATGGTGCGCGCAAAGCAAATTAAAAAAGTACACCAAGAACACAGAGTTATAAAAGAAGGTTACGAGTGTGAGTTTTTAACAAATTAAAAACGATTGTATGGAAATTTGGCACCATAGAGATACAAGTAAATAGGTTTTAATGATGTTTTGAATTCACAAACTTCATAGACGAGTGATATTTACTAACGTGCACACGATGTTCTAAATTCAATTTACTTTATCCTCTAGAGGATAATAACGGCTTTTACCATCAGATATCGAAGAATAAAAATACTCTTTCCGAGATGGTGGGATGAAATAGTTATTTGTTATACAAGAGTGAAAAGTTGTTTTTTAACCGCGTGCTCAATTTTGATGACCGAGCAAGCGAAGGATTCTAAAATTGAATCACGAGCGGAGCGAGTGATTCAAAAATTAGAATCCTGAGCGTCAGCGAGGGAATCAAAAGAGCACGAGGTGAAAAATCTTTTCACTCGAGTGCAACACGTAACTTTTCATCCCACCTCAGCGAGGAAATGACTAAATGCAAAAAAAATCACAAGGTAACTTTTCATCCCACCTCAGCGAGGAAATGACTAAATGCAAAAAAAATCACAAGATTAAATTCAATTCTGTTAATTTCTTCGTCACTAAAATCACTCATTTTAGGTTTTTCACTTATTTTCAATTTTCTTGTTTATAATCGGTTTTAATTTTATACAATATGACGTGAAAGAAAATGGTGCGCGCAAAGCAAATTAAAAAAGTACACCAAGAAGGTTACGAGTGTGAGTTTTTAACAAATTAAAAACGATTGTATGGAAATTCGGCACCATAGAGGTACAAGTAAATAGGTTTTAATGATGTTTTGAATTCACAAACTTCATAGACGAGTGATATTTACTAACGTGCACACGATGTTCTAAATTTAATTTACTTTATCCTCTAGAGGATAATAACGGCTTTTACCATCAGATATCGAAGAATAAAAATACTCTTTCCGAGATGGTGGGATGAAAAAGAATTTACGGGCTATGTTGCGAGCTTTAATGTTTATGAAAAGTTTGGGATGATATTTTTTCATTTTTCCTTGCCATCAGAAAATTAATATAAAAACTGTCACATATAAATTGTAGGTAGATTTAACGACGTTCGTTAGTGAATTTGTTTTTGAACTTTTCTTGTATTTTGTTTTGCTCCCTGGCGCAGTGGTGAGCGCTGTGGTCTTATAAGAGGAAGGTAACGGGTTCGATCCCCGGCAGGGTCAATTAGAAAATTTATATTTCTTAATTTTGAAATGATCAATTCTGCGATTTCTACACGACATATCCAAACATCAATATTCCATTGTAATATTTGAATGCGAAATGTTACTTACGGCTTAACAGCATAATCGAAATTCCGTGGACGCGTACAAAAGCGATTTGCTTCCTCGTTTCTAATTCGAACTCCTAGGATATTTTAATAGTTATTTACCTATTCATGTGGATATCATCAAATCAAGAGTGAATAGGCTTCACCATCTTCTAGGCAAGCGCACTCCACCTTAAGCTGCATTCACTTGCCAGCAAGTATGGCTTAAGCCAAGCGTTAGTCTAAAATTGGAAAAAAACCTATCTTAAAGAAGATAATTCAGAGATAAGTTGCATCATGAAGGTGGATTTAAAATATTTTATCCTGGAAAATATAAGAGTTCCCGTGGGAATTAAAAAAAAGAAGTAAGAAATAAAAATTTGGCCTGGGTGGGCTTCGGCCGTGGCTAGTTACCACCCTACCGGCAAATACGTGCCGCCAAGCGATTTTGCGTTCCGGTACGATGCCGTGTAGAAACCGAATGGGGGTATGGGTTTAATAAAACTGCCATGCCCCTAACAGGTTAGCCCGCTACCATCTTAGACTGCATCATCACGTCTTACCATCAGGGGAGATCGCAGTCAAGGGCTAACTTTTAGTGGATAAAAAAAAATCTTATAAAACTTACTACTAACTTTGATTTGGCGGCCAAGATCAATCGTGTGACCAAAACAAAGTTATCCCAAAGTTAAAGTACATGTTACTAATGTAAAGAAAGCCCCAAAGTTTCCCTCCTCCCGTGGGACGTAATGATATTTCATTAATAATGTAAAATAAAACACGGCGGTGGTTCATTCTGAATGAAACCTCGTTTTCGTGCACAAAGCGCGCCCACCTATTCACTTTAAAACGTGAAAGACTCCACAGAGCAGGGTACGGTTAGAACCTTAGTTAGAATGTATTAATATTTAAAGGATTTTTGCATATCATTTTCGAGTGTAAGGAAAAAAGGTCTGTTTTCCGATGCTGTTTGAATAATAGATTCCCTACCTCACGTTACCCATGTGATAAATGAGAAAGTATTTTTATGTCCTTCAATCATGCCGCAACAGAGCAGGGATGTAAAACCAGAGTTAAAAGTCGAGGTTAAATCCGGGCAAAAGCTGAGGTTGCATTGTAGAGTGATAAGTGATAACACATAAAGTCCCACCAAATTATCTGCCCCGGTGGCCAAAATTGGAACAAGTTTTTATGACTGTTTAGTTTTGTTTTAATTTTATTTTAAACTAGCTGATGCCCGCGACTTCGTCCGCGTGGTTTAAGTTTTTTGTTGATTCCCGCGGGAACTCCTTAATTTTCCGGGATAAAAAGTAGCCTATGTCACTCTCCAGGTCCTCAACTATACCCATGCCAAAAATCACGTCGATCCGTTGCTCCTTTGCGGCGTGATTGAAGGACAACCCAACAAACCAATAAAAAAACAAACCAACAAACCAACAAACAAACACACTTTAGCATTTATAATATTAGTATGGATGGATAACAGCGACGCTGTTACGGGATCAGATAAGTTTGTGGGACTATAAAGCTTAAACTACTCATGACTTGCTTTTGACAATTAGCACTCACATAAATGCCAAAGTCTACTCACAGAATGAAGAATAGGGCTTGGCCATCGACCACGGTGGGTTCCCAGGTCCTTTCGCGTGTACTACTGAAAAGGTAAGAAAAAGGAATTCATCGGTGAATATTTTTCCTTCGACATTTTCATTACTCTACGTAAATTAATGCAAGAGCTCGTCGCTCGAAGGCTGGCGGCTTCCTTAGATCAGATTTTGCTTTCACACTAAAGATTTGCCAAGCGTCGCGGTTTCTTGACTCCCTGTCTAAATGCCTATGCGCGAAATGTATTGAACCCGCTTCACCCAACTACGGAAGGGTCAAGGGTGAATATTAGGATATTGCCCGCGACTAAATCCACGTGGATTAAGTTTTTGATTCCCGCGAGAACTCTTTGAGTTCTGGGATAAAAAGTCGCCTATGTCCTTCCCCGGGATACCACCTGTATACCTGTACCAAATTTAGCTGTGAAAGCCTAGCAGACAGACACATACTTTCGCATCATACTTACTAATATTATAAAGGCGAACGTGTGTTTGTTTGTTTGTTGGTTTGTCCTTCAATCACGCCGCAACGGAGCAACGGATCGACGTGATTTTTGGCATGGGTATAGTTGAGGACCTGGAGAGTGGCATAGGCTACTTCTTATGTCGGAATATTAAGGAGTTCCCGTGGGAATCCAAAAAAACTTAAACCACGCGTACGAAGTCGTGGGCATCAACTAGAATATAATAAGTACTAGTAATGTATGGATACAATATTAGTATGGATATGGATTCAAACTTACGCATTTAAGTTTAATTAAATCAGGCTGATTCAAAAAGAGAAAACCCGTGTAAATCTCAAACGATTCACTAAATCTCTGAATACGTAATGTCCGAAGTAGATTTCTTAATTCACCTCCATTTTTCTCACCGTCTCGGCGCACCGTTCTCGGCTGTTAATAATTCATACAAAGTACAATGAACCACTGAAACTATTCCTTGATATTGAAATATAGTTCTTCGTGTACATGTAATAGGAACCTTAGTAACCCACGGCATGTATAGTTAGTATTTTGTGCCCACTATATAATTTGTATTGGGCTATAAAAATGATATAAGTAATTTGAAATATAGCTCTGAAACTCACACACACCAGCACAGGTATATTATGCGCAAACACATTTGCATATTCTATTCCCTCACTATATAGTCAATGCGACTGAAGAGAGATCAGGCGCACTACCAACAACTTTCGAAAAATCGATCTAAATTTTCCAACTCCAGTCTACTACCTACTGAGAATTTCTAGCCAGAAATAATCCACTGGGTTTTGTAACGACCCGGGAATCGAATATAGAAACACAGGATTGGCAGCCGGATATAGGCTTACAACTAAACCAACGACGCAATCAAGATTGATAAAACCAAGGTAACCGAAAAAAGTCTATTCTTTGTCTCCCTCACCCCTACACAACATTCAGAATTCTGAAGAGACAAAACCTAATAAATTCTGTGACCTGACCCAGGAATCGAACCTAAGAACTCACGATCCGCGGTCAGATAAGCTTATCACTATTCTAACGCGGCCATCAGTTTCAAGATGAAAGGTAGGTAACAATAAAATATCTATACCTACCTAGTCCCTCATCCCTACACAACAATTCATCGGAAGTTCATCTTCAAAAATAGCCCGGCATTTGCGAAACTCGAGGAAATTCTACTTTGGAGGTTTTATATTCCATTCGGCGGAATCCTAAACACGGCGCCTCGACTGGTTCCGTACGCTCCCGACGGACTCCGTTTGACGGGTGAAAGTTTACACCTGATATCGACAGGTACAGAGCCACTGGGATGACTGTGGACTTGGCTTACAGACTGACTATTAAAATGTTATTAAAATTTTATCAAGTTTATTACTACTAGATGAAGCCTGCGACTCGTGTTCGCGTGTATTTAGGGAAAATCTCGAGGGAAATTTTTGATTTTCCGCAGACAAAGTAGCCTGCTTCACTGAAAAATGAGCCTTCAAAATCAAGTCACTACAAAGCAACAAATTGCTATGGTTTTGTTTGATTGTAAAAACAATGTTTGTTCAAAAGATTTTAATCCTAGGATAAGGATTAAAATATTAGAAAATTATGTAATTAGTAGAAAGTACGATTCCTACCTCGCGTGTATTGCGGCCCTTCGGCTGCGTCTCGGGCCTCAAACTACACCCTCGATAGTAATCGGTCACTTTCTCCCCTCGGTGAACAATGTACTAATATTTATCTGACTCGTTGGCCAAAATTGGAACTAATTTTTATGCCTGTTTAGTTTTTGTTAGTATTTTAGTTTTCATAGATGCTAGCGACTCCTCCTCCTGTCACCGGGTCAGAAAAGTTTGTCGGAAGTTATAAATGTCTGTAGTCGCACTGTACATTTCTAACTCGTCAGACTCCGAATACACGGAGCTACCCCTTCCGTATTCCTCTCGGGTTGGAATCTTTATTATTTATTCGATGATCCGTGCCGAGTGATAAATTATAGCTTGAACCATTCTTTTTTACGATAACCTCTGATGCATACACCGTGCCGCTTTCACATTGGTACTGAGACATCCGCTCATTCAGGACCTCTACTTCGACTTCTTAAAAAGTTGAACACAATATATTGACGGTCAAGTAACCTTTAAATATGGCGTTAACTATATTATGTATGTATATGAGTTTCTTAATTATTCCGCTAGTATTCAGCTATTAGCTACCGGGCACCAATAGCTAATAGCTGAATCTTTTTGAAGATAACATTTAAAACATAATTAAAGGCAATGTAAATAAGATATTAATTATATTTCTGATTTAAACAACCCACTTTGTAAATAAACCTGCTATAAGAACGAAATGTAAGTACTTAACTAATTTAACGGGCGTCAGTTTTAAATTAGTACGTAATTTTCCAATGTAAACCCAACTCTATGCTGTATTGGTAAGTCTCAGTTTCCCTCGTGAAGAGCGAGAGTTGAAGAGACATTGACACACGGCCCAATCAGACGCTTTAATTGAACCCTTCAGGATTGTTCAGATGTTAATTTGAAAGTTCAATATTCGATTGTATCAATAAATATACATTGTTGTAATTTTCTTAAATAATTGGTACTATCTGGGAATACTCTAACTCTAAGTAAGGGATGCTGTTAGCCTAGTTATTCGGCAGGCCTATGATCTCTTAATCGGGGGGTCCAGGTACGAATCTCTAGTTGTTCAAAATTCAGAGGTAAGCAATTAAGCAATTATCTTCATCTAAGCAATTAAATAAGACTTGCTTTATCTGATAAGGAAATCGGTCTGAGATTTCTCCATAATGATTTATTAGAGCTCGACCAGACCAGATCAGACCAGAACGAAGGTCTGATCGTCGCGGGATCTTGGACCATATTGTTCTCCATGTGTATAATGTGTGTATAACTTGCCCAGCGTGATGAACTATGATCTAAGCTTTTCTCATTAAGAGAGAAGACAGGTGCTCAGTATAGGGATATATACAGGTATAGGTATAGGTATTTATTGATACAAAATATTATTATTGCTTTAAAAATTCGGTGCAAAGTGCAAACCTAACTAGTTCTATGATGTTAAATACTATTTGTCTCTAAATCGGTCGCCTGAATTAAGAAAAATATAAGGAACGATTTATCGACTGATATAATATCTAAGAAGCATCAGTAATTTTCGGTGTGATTGGCAATTTTCCCGTAAATTCTGTAAGGTCACGGCTTTCGTGGCAATCTTCTTGAAGGTCAACGACTGACCGCCCCTCGTATCTGATCTTAGAGATTAATCGTTAAGTATGAATTACAGAGATTTTTCGTAAGTAACGCCTATGAGCAGGATGACTCGAAGAAATGGAAGTAATCCATACTATCCATACCTACTCTACACTTACATACTTACTTATATAATTAATATTATAAATGCGAAAGTGTGTCTGTCTGTCTGTCTGCTAAGCTTTCCCGGCCCATCTTTTCAACCAATTTTATCCCGGAAAATTGAAGAGTTCCCGCGGGAATTAAAAACCTTAATCCACATGGACGAAGTCGCGGGCATCATCTAGATGAAACTAGATCTAACTAGATAGAAACTAGATTCTTCCATGCCAGACTTCCATTTGAGATGAATAATACAAATTAATATATAAATGAATATATAAATGAATGATATAATAGTAGTTTATACACCAAGGGGATAAAGCACTGTTTTATGTCACGGGCGCTACATTGAATCCTGAACGTAACGAAGGACTCCAAATTTAACTCCCGAGCGCAGCGAGGGTGTTATAAGTTAATTCCCGACCAAAGGGAGGGAATTAAGATTGAGTCCTGAGTGCAGTGAGGGATTCAAGCGCCCAAGAAAAAAACTGCTTTATCCCGGTGGTGTATACTCTACTTTATACTTCTACCATAACAGTAAAACAAACTGTAACGGTTAGATATTTATTGCAAATCATAGTAAGTAGGATACATAGGTCTAGTAAATAATAAAAAGAAAAGATGCAGGTATACATGTGATACATACTCCTTGGTTTAAAAACTTTTATGTCAAATGGTACGGTCGTTTGGTCGACCAGTCTGGAGCCTAGACTCTGTTGTGCATATTTATTTTACAGTATGGGGTTGGTCAACTAGTTGGGCGATCGATCGACTAGATTATGGCCCTAGGGCATGAAGACTGACTTTAGACCCGCAAAAGTATGATTAAAACAGTAGTAAAGGTATGGTAGAAGTATAAATGAATTTAATAAATCGCTCTAAGTACCTCTGATTTCTCTCTGCATCGTTTTCCTCATTGCTGAGGGTGGTGATCACTTTCCAATTATCACATACAAGTAACTAATAGTAGGGGGTTTCTTTGGATAATCTTTGGATACAGATCCTTCCACGTAGGTACGATACGACTAAGTACTATTTCAACTCTTAGGTTTATAAATTTATACGATTAATATCATATATGTATAGTATATATTTATGTAGAATATATATATTGCAAAGTCTAGAAGTGGGTACTGCAATTTCTTGTATTAACATTATGGCAGTCACTTTTCAGCATTACGTCCTTTCAGCATTTGATTTCCGAATCCCAATATTGACGCCGCGTGAAGAGTCTCGGATTGAGCATTAAGCTCGGTGCTTGTTCAGGTGTCCTTTTTCTTTGAGGAAAATGGCGCTGTGAAAATTTTGATGGATGCATGGATGGATATTTGTTACTAAATCACGCTTGAACGGCTTAACGAATCTGTATGAAATTTGGCACAGAGATATATTATAGTCTGGAATAAATCATCGGCTACTTTTTGTCCAGAAAAATTGAACAGTTCCCGCGGGAACTTAAAAACCTCAATACAAGCGGACGAAGTCGGGGGTATCAGCTAGTACAATTATTTATGAAATGTTTTTCCGAGCATTCCGAACCAATGTCGTTATTAAATAGTTTGGTTTAGAAAAACGACATTGGTTGATTAATTTTAATTTCTTCGAAATCAGCGAAAGAAATATTTTCTTGCATCTAGATTCGAATCTAGAGTAACTGGTAACCTTCTGTAACTTGGCCGTTAATCCAGGTTTTTCCTTTAATTTACTCCAACAAACATTTAACAGATTATCCTTGCATGAATCGTCACCAATAGACTGTGACGGTGCTCCCGGGATTAGTCGACACGTCTTGGGCGCCACATGATAATTTAGGTACATGGTAATGATAATGTCAAAGATGAAAAATGTCGACAGGTAAAATAATCAACAAAACCGGCCAAGTGCGAGTTGGACTCGCGCACCGAGGGTTCCGTACAAACCTGTAGTAAGTTTTAAATTATTAAAAAAAACTACTTACTAGATCTCGTTCAAACTAATTTTCGGTGGAAGTTTGCATGGTAATGTACATCATATATTTTTTTTAGTTTTATCATTCTCTTATTTTAGAAGTTACAGGGGGGGGGGGGGGGGGGGGACACATTTTACCAATTTGGAAGTGCCTCTCGCGCAAACTATTCAGTTTAGAAAAAAATAATATTAGAAACCTCAATAACATTTTTGAAGACCTATCCATATAGATACCCCACACGTATGTTTTTGATGAAAAAAAAATTTTTGAGTTTCAGTTCTAAGTATGGGGACCCCCAAAATTTATTGTTTTTTTTTCTATTTTTGTGTGAAAATCTTAATGCGGTTCACAGAATACATCTACTTACCAAGTTTCAACAGTATAGTTCTTATAGTTTCGGAAAAAAGTGGCTGTGACATACGGACGGACAGACAGACAGACAGACATGACGAATCTATGAGGGTTCCGTTTTTGCCAAATTTGGCTACGGAACCCTAAAAACCTATGTGTGTTTTTTAATGCTCACAACATTCTTCTACAATCTACATACATAAGAAAGTTCAGTCATCACTCAGTCGTCGATAAACAACTCGCAGTTTCTCTACAATCTACATGATCAAAATGTCGAGACCCATAGAAAAATAAAGCCGACATTTGTCCAGTTGAGAAGCTGAAGTAACAATGGGCGGGGAACATAGCACAAAAAACAAATAGACATTGTAGTCCCAAGGTGCTCAAATAGCAACCTTGCATCGGAAAGCTCAGCGTTGGCAGACGCTCAAACTGGTTGGATGCTAACATGATGACATCAAGCGAGTTGCATGGAGCCGCTGGATCCAGGTAGCGCAAGACCGCGGCGTATGTAAGTCCTTACAAGAGACCAATGTCATCAATGTATAACAGTGGATGACGTATGTATTATGTAAGTCCTTACAACAGACCAGTATAGCAGTGGACGACGACGCACAGCATAGCTGTCTGCCAGTGGCGATTCCTGGTGGTCAATCTTGGGTTTGCGCTAGTTGATGGTTACTAATTAGGTATTTTCTCATTATAATACATTTACCTCATATATCACTGATAAGGGGTAAGTATAGGTTTAATATAACTGATAGGTATATCCCTAACAGGTTTGCCCGCTACCATCTTAGAGTAGGTACTTACATCATCACCCACCACCTGGCGACATTGCAGTCAAGGGCTAACTTGTACTTACTAGAATAAAGAATACTATTTTTATTTATTTTACACTAGCAGATTCCCGCGACTTCGTCCGCGTGAAATAAGTTTTTTAAATTCCCACGGTACCTCCCTAATTTTTCGGGTTAATCTCGGTTCTCGTACCAAGCCTATGACACTAACAAATAATGTGACTTTCTACTGGTACCAGAATTTTCAAAATCGGTTGAGTAGATCCAGAGATTCCCCCCTACGACCTCACAAACTTAACCTCTGTATAATATTAGTATAGTGCGTGTTACATTATTACTACGATATCTTCTAAAATATTCATCTGAAATAAGTGATTATTAAATACTTGAGATTAACAACCATGTTATTTTGATAAGGATTAATACTATGCTGGTAAAAACACCTTCGTGAGTATAGCATTGTTTTAGACCAAATTTGAAAATCATAATGACGGTTATTGTGAGACGACCTTAAAAGATAGCTATATGCTGTCGCGGACTTTTTTTTAGAACTTTTTGAGAGGAACAATTCCATCATACATTGTTTTCGTGTACCTTTTACCATTTACGCAGCGCACGCCACGGAAGCTCTCAGATGAGACAATTTTTTCCGACTTCATTCACATTATTGCAATTTTCGTAGGGATCTTTAATGTTTTTGAAAATAAAATACAGCCTATGTTACTCGCTGATAATGTAGCTTTCTATAGGTGAATTTTTTTTAAAAATCGGTTGAGTAGTTTTTGAGTTTCGGCAAAAGCGAGTAGCTCGCAATGCGCAACTCATAGAGCACGTCTTCGGCCCGTAGTGAGCGGGGAGAAAGCGGACCGACGGAGTTCGAAGATTCTCGCAGTACGAGCCACGTGGCGATGCGGCGCACGTCACAAGTCACAACTCACAACCAGGGTGCGAGGTGGTCATGGAGCGTGCGTGATTTTAAAGAATTACCGATTGATGATTGAATCATTTAATTGATAAACTTATATGTTTTGTTAATGGTACCTATTTCATGTTATAAAATATTAGTATATTACTTAAATAGATCTAGTATAATTGGTAAGTAACTTATTCATAATTATTGGTATTGCGGCGCAAGCTGCGCAATCTTAGAGGAATCGCCACTGCTGTCTGCTAGCTTTAGTTCCACTACTCCGCTGACTCAGCTGATCCTGGTCGCCGATACCAGAAGACTCATACCTGTCCTGCCACTACACGCCAATCTGGCTTTCAAGTTTTTCAGCATTACGTCGTTCCAGTGTTACTTAGGGCGCTCAACATGACGTTATCCTGATCATAACCAAAAGCATGACCAAAAAAAAATTAGGCGCATAATATGGGTGCCATATAAATATTTGCATTTTCTGAAAAATGTGGATATCAGGTAGGGCTAAGCCTAACCTTTTAAACTAGTAAAACTGGTTGCTGAAAAAGTACCTGGTATTCATCCGTGAAAGCCTATTTGAAATGTTGAAACCGAAATTTCTTAAATTCTCTTTCTATTTCTGTTCAACTTGTATAAACTTTTAAAAAGCTTTCAGTGCAAGTTTTTAAAATATAAAGTATCGAGGTATAAATGACAAGTTTCTTTTTAAAGCTCTTTATATATTTTAACATCTATGACGGCGGCAATATATGTAGGTATTTCAGCCATATATCACTACTTCTAGGTAGGTATTTACCTGCATCTGTCTAGTACGCTAGGTCTAGTAAGCATCTGCAAAGTTTTATTACTCTATGCCAGGTACAAAGGCGTAGGTACAAAATGTTTTATATTCCGACAAATACAACTTTTGTGTCTTTGTAATAAATGTTAAGAGAGTTGAAATAAGGTTCATTTTCACTTGACGGACAATTAAGGCTCTTAGCTAAATGGACATCGTACTATTATACCACGAGATGTCAGTGCTTAGTGATTTATTAATGCCCACTGTTGACGAACGGTGATCTTTAGGCTAACCAAGGTAAAAAAAAGCCATATTTAAAAAAAACTTCCGCATTTTTTCGCATAACCACAGATGAAAGCATAACACAGGAAAGAGATTGTTTCCTCATTCAATCTTGCACTGATTTATGGTATAATCTTATAATACCGTCAAATTGTCTTAATAGAACTGTTTTCAGAGGGACTGTCGGAGGAAAACGCTTGGATTTGTAGGTTCTACCTGAAAGGCCATAAAAAGGTACGAGTACATAAAGTAACTATGAGTATTGATTTCCTGATTCATAGGTAAATCTTTTTAATAACTTAATTCATTACTTGCTTTAGCAGTTGGACTTGGTGCAGGAAGTTACTACGGCTGAATATGTTTTTTTATAAACTTGCTGCATGCACCATATTTTATTAATTTATTACTCTTATACTATTATATTACGAAACCGTATCTGCACTCATGCCTGCTCGTAATTATTGGAAAATAATAATACAATATTAGGTACATTGCCAAATTGAAAAAGCTTCAATTATTTACTGTTTCAATAATTTCCAAAAGACGACATGAAATTTCCGACACGAAATCACTATTACAATGATGTTCAGTTGAAATTCCCCGTAAGCAGCTTATTCCCGTATATTTATCAGCCAAATATCATCGAGCACCACACCTCCAGAGTAGATGTGATAGCCACGGGAGCGGCTTTTTTGGAAACTGTGCACGTGAAATGGTAAAAAAATATTAATTTAAATCCAACTCCATAGACAAGTTTCATCAAAACTCATTCACTTACAAGCATTGGGGGATAAAATTAATCACCGAGACCCACTACAGTAACAACCATACAATAAGAACAACAGTCTTTGACTGACGGCATTCAGCCGCTGTTAGCTGCCAAACTGAGGGTTTTTTTGACTATGAAATGCATAAATGTTGAATTCGCCACATACCTATCGCTTATAGTGACTGAATTCCTGTGGTTGCAAATTATAATCTGTCTCGTGTTATAAAGTCAAAGTACGCAAAATACTCGTGACTAGTAACTCTCAATCTAAGACCCCGTGGTCCAATAGTTGGACAGTCAGAAACGTTGCGTATTACTTCTCCCAATCAGCGGGTGGTGCCGCATTGCTTTTCGGGCAAATATTCACAAATTTGCATTGTTGTCTGCAATTTACATATTGTTTCATGTGCGTAACTCGGACAGTGTACACACAATTATTTCGGCGAGTCGGATATTTGTGTCGATTATATTCTGTTATTGATTTTGATCGGAATGATTCAAAATGGAGGATGTTAATTTGATTGTTTATTAATTAATAAGGATTTCATTGTATTGACCGTAATCCATACTAATATTATAAAATATGCAAAAGTATGTCTGTCTGCCTGTCTGCTACGTTTTCACGGCCCATTTGTTCAACCGATTTGGGCAAAAGGTACAGAGATAGGTTGCATCCAGGGGAAGGACATATTTATGTTACTTTTTATCCCGTAAAAATGAATTCCTTTATGATTTTTCAATAACCTTTATCCACAGAGATGAAGCCGCTGACATCATCTAGTGGAAAATTAAATTGCTCGAAAAAAAAAATCGTTTTGAAAACTGTAATAAACTTGAACTAGGGGTAGGGGGTACATTTGTTTTTTTTTATTCTATTTTTTTTAGGGGTTTGTCAATGCTGACTAAGGGTACATTTGTTACGGAACGACAATCGTTGAAACTCTGTAACAAACAAATCCAAAGCCATTCCTAACAAGAGATTACGATGTCTAGACTTTAGGGTAGGTACTTGAGGCAGAATCTAGATTTTACTCTTTAGTCACTGTAGCATGTTATCTCACTTTCTTCTCGAATATTCCAATAATAAAATGAAACACTATACCATGCGGCAATATACTACACTTCTCGCCCATCCTATACAGGGCAGTAAAACAGAGGCCATGAATAACTGAGAGCAGGTATTTCAGAATTATGACACCATTACTCTGTTGACTTGACTGAAGGGCGGAGCGGTGCACAGAGTAGGTACTCAATTATTACAGCCTCGCTAAAATTAACGATGCCTATCAGATATAAATAAATTGAAGTATTTTTAAACGACTTCCAAAAAAGGAAGAGGTTCTCAATTCGGCGCGTATCTTCATTTATTATTCTACTATGGAAGACCCGTACAACCGTATAAATAGAGCACAGATTTTGGGCCCGTTGGGTACGGAACGGCCGAATAGAGTCCATTTTAGAAGTCGGTTCAAAATAATAACTCTTAGAGAGAGTAGATAAATCCCATCTGTCTATTCGGGACCCTTAATCCACTAGGATAATAGGTATTCAAATTCAAAATTCAAAATTTCAAAATTCAAAAGTTTTTTATTCAAATAGACTTTTTACAAGTGCTTATAAATAGTCGAATGAATCTACCACTGGTTCGGAATGCCATTCCTTTATAATCTTGTTGAAATAACATTATTAATAATAATGAATACTAAATGTATTCGTGGAACTTTGAGACAATGGAGTAGCTTCAAGACGTAGGTATTTCATATTTAAACAAATAGATAACCAACTATGGCAATATCGATGGTCGGATGGAGCTTCCTAACTGGGGCCGTAACACAGTCTATGAATAACTGAGGGGAGGTATTTCAGGGTTATGACGGCATTACTCTGTCGACTAGAATGACGGCCGGTATGGTTTGTATACAATACTAAGTTTTTTCTCCGATTACGTCTGTATCAGTTTATTTTTTTTTTATTTCCCTAGAATCCGTATACAAAATCCGTAAAAAATAATAAACTAATGCGAAATGAATCTTAAATAATAAATTCGAAAGTCTTTCTATCTGCTACGCTTTAACGGCCCATAGGTTGCATCCCGGGAAGGACAAAACTTTTATCCCGGAAAATTAAAGGGTTGCCGCGGTAATCAAAAAACCTTAATCCACGCAGACGGACAGTCTTCCCGGGGACATATACTAGGTCTGTACCAAATTTCATCAAAATCGGTCGAAAAAATAGGCCGTGAAAGCGTAACAAACAAACTTAAGTATACATTCGCATTTCAAAATTACTTGGTATGATTAGGTAGATATCGATACCTCCTAAGTATACTGAGTCAACTAACAAATTTAGGTATATTTATATTTTTATATAAACGTACATGATAAATCGTGATCTTAACATTTGTGTTAAAAAAAAATAAAAAAAAACAATAATTACCGAGATAATTTCACGTATACTAAATCAATTTCAACATCAGTTAAAATCGTACATTGTAAACTGATCTAAATAACATCGTACCAGTGTACGCGGGGCGTGAGGGGGGACGCATCGATACAAGTATATTGCGGCTCAGTATACGATGAATGGCGGCGAGTGCGCACGCAATTTTAGGTAATAATTCTGTTTCGTAAAGTTACTATTATTCGTATATAATTATATCGTGGATGTATGTCTGATAATAGTTGTACATGTTAAATTAATATTAGTAACAGAATGCAGTCAAACAGGGCGCGAAAAATTTTAAATTTACTCAATGAAAATGTGAATAATACCATTTGTACAATAAACAATAACACAGGAATCGATGATATGATTCAAACAAGGGATGAAGAGGGTAAGTTATCTTTATTTATGTGTATAAGTATGATTTTGTTATTTTTGTCTTTAATAATTCATGTTCACGTCGCTTAGTACGCCGTATACTGATACAACTACAGTTACACCAGTATACGGCGAACAATCTATAAAAAGAAGACACTTGACTCATCTGGCTATAATAATGTACTAGTTAATTTTTTTATAGTTTTGTGTTAATTGTGTTATTATATTTGTTTTTATTAATTAAATAAATAATGTATTAATTATTATTGTAATGTTTAATACAAAAATATGATTTCTTTCGTTTTTAATTTCATTTTTTGTTTGTTTTAGGGTCTCCATTGCCACCTGGTGCAAATTTTACGGAAGAGGAGCTTTCAATACTTGATAATGTTGATTTGAATGACAGCAAGGATGTATTGCAAAATATTCCTTCTAACGCTTCCATATTATTCCCGGATGATATTCCTTGCTCGTCGGTTTGGGATGGAGATCATATTAATAGAACTCAAAACGGAGATCTATCGCCATCAGTAATAGAAAACACACCGGGCAATTCGCCAATCCAGAGTAACTTTATTATTGAAAATGATTCTGATATCACTCCAGTACCGTCGCCGTATAATTCTTTTGCCCCATCACCTGTTAATTTCGAGTTATTTGACAGTCCTGCGGTCGCCACCCCTGCATCTGACATTAATGATATCACATACTCACCGTGCAATAATGACACGTCTTCGTAAGCGGATTTCCACAGCTAAAAAAGATAAAGGAAGGCTAAGAGAACGTTTTCAGAAAAAATGGAAAGATCAAGAGCGGAAATATAATGTTAATAGAGGTTTGGAATATGTCAGTAGAAACGGAAGAGTGCATGGTAAGAGAAATATGAAAGCTTCTTGCCCCGTAACTTGTCGGAAAAAATGCAGTGAGAAATTAACAGAAGATATTCGGCAAAGAATTTTTGATATGTTTTGGAGTATTGGAGACCACTCAAGACAATGGGATTTTTTGGCAAGGTATGCTGTAAGAGCTGAAAAAAAAAGAATTACTGTGGATAAAGAAAATTCAAAACGTCTTCATACTATTTCTTATTATCTTCCTAGCAGTCAAGGAGATAATATTGAAACTACAAAAATACCGGTTTGCAAGACCATGTTCTTGAGAACCCTTTCTATCAGTTTTAATTTTGTTTATACAGCTTTAGAAAAGTCCGATAAAGGAAATGGATTTATTGAAACAGATCAGCGTGGTAGACATGTTAATCATCCAAAGATTATCAATGAAGATATCGTTCGTAGTGTTATAGATCACGTTGAAGCATTTTCCCCTGTAGAATCACACTACACTCGCCAAAAATCAAGTAAAAAATATCTTGAGGCCTCTTTATCCTTCCCAAAAATGTTCAAGTTATATAACGAATGGTTTGATTCTAATAAATACTCTTCAAAAGCGACTACGGTGCGACAATACCGAGATATCATTAATAAAAATATCAATATCGGTTTTCATAAACCCAAAAAAGATGTTTGTGAACAATGCCACATTTATGAAAATAACAAGGAAGTTACACAGACAGATAAAGAGAAGCATGAAGAGCATTTAAAAGAAAAAGAGAAAGCTAGGAAAATGAAAACACAAGATAAAGAATCAGCATTACAAAATAATGAAATCCTTACAGCAGCATTTGATCTTCAAAAGTGCCTTAATGTACCTCACGGGAATGTTAGTACTTTTTATTATAAACGGAAACTTTCTTTGTATAATTTCACAATATTCAATCTGGGATCTCGTCAGGGTTATTGTTTTTCATGGCATCAACAGACAGCAAAGAGAGGCGCTAATGAAATTTCCAGCTGTGTTTTCAAGTTTATAGAGGATACGGTGGGTAATGGTGTCAAAGATTACCGGTTCTGGTCAGACAACTGTGGAGGCCAAAACAGAAACAGTATTCTTAATGTATATGTTAGCTAGTTCGAAGTTTGTTATAGATATTAGTCATCGCTTTCTAGTAGTAGGTCACACTCAAAATGAAGGCGACAGTATGCACGCTTTAATTGAAAGACAGACGAAAGATAAGATGCTTTATACGCCTGATCAATGGTATACAGCTTTTAGATTTGCCAAATCCGATGAAAAGCCATACAAAGTTACTGAAGTGTCTCAGGATTTAATTAAAGACTTTAAATCAAAGCTAAAATTTATAAACAACTGGACAACTACCAACGATGGATCAAAAATGCCTTGGAATAAAGTAACGGAAGTACTAGTTAAAGCGGAATATCCATTTAGGCTGTTTTATAAAACGAGTTACCAAGATGATGCTTACAAGTGGATAGATTGTGTAAAGAAACCTAAAGCTACACGAAATCGAAGAGAGTTAAATATTGATATAGATAATATTTCTTTAGCTTATCAGACACCCATTCCTATTGACCAAAATAAGCACAAAGACTTGATGGATCTTTGTAAGACACTTGTAATTCCTAAGGAGTATCATTTATTTTTTAATAATTTGATTTCAACGAACTCTAATGCAGCTAACGACAGCGATTCTGACTGATTTCTAATTTGTTAAACCTTCTATTTTTTGAGCATTAGAAATGCCTAGACTGTTATTAATTTCTATAATTTTTATTATTGTTTATCCTAAGTTACCATTTTTAGTTCTTATTATTTTTATTGACCTACTAAAGAAGTACCTGTTTTAGTTTTTATTTTGATTGATTGTTAATTGTTGTTTTTTATGAAACTTTAATGATGAAACATTGATATTTTTTTTAATAGTGATTTGTTTACGTTGTAGCTTTTAGTAAAGATTTTTAACATTAATAAAAAGATATTCCTACTTAATTATGGCGAAAAATACATTGTGATTCTTCAAAATGAGTTGTTTTTGGTTTATGATTCTTGTTCTTCTTCCTAGCTTTTATTAATCCCACATAATATCGTAAGGTATTACAAAAAAAATACTAATAAAAAACCTCGGTAAATTACATTGGTCCAGTATACGTTGAGGTTTCAAATGTTAACATTGCTAAGTACTTTCCTAGTATAATGAGTCAAGTGATATAATTTCAACATTTTATTATTAAGTGAGACAGAAAATCCCGAAAACAATCAAAAGTAAAATTATATTAATAAAATGACAATCATATTTCATGTGATTTTGGTGTAAACGATGGATTTTGATGGACAACGTACATGAATATAACTGGTAGTTAAACCATTTCACTATTGAGTCCCGCCGGCGTATACCCAGTCATATACATAAAATGTCATTTAAAAACAAAAATCAGCAAAATCATTTTATACCAAAGGAAGAGCTTACAATTTTTATTAAAAAAAACATTTACTTTATTTCGAATTAATTTTATTTCATTAAAATTTAAACGATTTACCTTCAAATCACTCTCCTATAAAATAACTATAATGTCAGTTGACTCATTATACTTAGGAGGTATCGATATATACACTAATTCCGCCAACCCGCATTGGAGCAGCGTGCATGGGTCTAAGCTCTAATCCCCACTCTCCTATGAGAGTGGAGGCCTGTGCCCAGCAGTGGGACGTTAATGGGCTGTAGTGGTGGTGGATACACTAATCAAGTTGTTCAAGCAGTGCATTCTACCTAATGAAAACTTTTTTTTTTTTTTTTTATCCACTACAAGTTAGCCCTTGACTGCGATCTCACCTGATGGTAAGTGATGATGCAGTCTAAGATGGTAACGGGCTAACCTGTTAACTCTAATGCTTTACGTTATTATAAGTATAAATTGAACGATAATTCGCTAATAATTACCCACGAGTTCTAACCACTTGGCTAACACAACAAAGACTTGGCGCTAATATAATTATAACATAGCACCTAAGTTGGCGCGGCGGGCGGGCCCCAAACTGAAATAATTCATTCATAGCCCCCATTGTTCCGATAATTGGTTCTATTTGCTCTGGAATTATGAATATTCTAGCGCGGTAACTGGGTGCAAACAAAATGGCACGTGCAAATTGTACTACAATAAAGGTAGGTGCACTAGGAAATGGTGATAGGTAGACTAGTTATTTAGATATCCGGTCTAATATTCAGATGGGGGTTTAATCCCCCGACCATCAAACGTTTTTTCATGCAACATTTTTCCAACTTTTCTGGCTTTAAAGCGTTTAAACTGCGTTGAAGGAAAACATCGTGAGTAAATTTCCATGCCACAGGGTTCGTCATGAAGTTCTGAAAGGTGAATTAAGTCTGCCAATCCAAACTGGGCCTGTGTGGACGACTATGGCCCAACCCTTCTCACTCTGAGAGAAGACTCGTGCTCTGTATGGAGGCGATGGATAGATGAATAAAATACACACTAATACTATAAATGCAAAGTGTGTATGTCGGTCCTTCTGTCTGTTACTTTGTGACGGCCCATCCTTAATTTTACCAAATTTTGGTGTTTGGCACAGAGGTATTCACCACGAGGTCGGACATACCTACATACAAATGAATGAAATAGTCATCTACTAAAGTCTCAAAAAAAAGTGGCAGTCATAGGCACTGCCGATAGAAGTGAAAACTTTTAACTTAGAATTTTAGTATTAAAATTTGAAATTTCATAATGATTTCATGAGAATTTCATAAATTAAAATTATCAACATCAATCTGATAATATATTTAAATCAAACTCAAACACTATTTGTAAACTTTTTACTAAATCCATTCAATTTTACTTGTAAAGATATACACAGAACTAATGTTGCACAATACGTTACAGCATGTCGGTGACGCGAACCCATTTATGATTTTCCAAAGTGTTCAACGCGGCTAAAGAAGTGTTCACTTCAATAAACAAATCACAAAAGTCACAACCCTCTTCGAATTAGCCGTTCATAATAGGCACAATGAAGCCAATAAAAGCCAATTTGTCACAACAGCCACTCGAAAGTTACTAGCATTGTCAGTCAGTTTGCGGTGCCAAGTGTCTTTCAATATAAACTGACAGGCGAGGGTTAATTAAAGAGAGAGCCAGCTATTCCTAGGTGCAGTGAGGTAGAGAGAGACATTGATCGAGGCTCGGGTTTCGATCCCTTGTCGATACTTCCTAATTTGACGTAGGGCTCAATAGCGAAAATTTTAATTTATCCCTGAAATTATTGGCTTCCTATGTAAGAAAATTTATTGGAAAATATTAGAGGGCGATTCCGCTTTTTTATGGAATCAGAAGTATTCAAATTCCGTTTATGGCTTATAAATGCGAAAGTTACCTTCTCACGCAGCATCTTTAACCAATTTTTACGAAATTCGGTACAGAAAAATTATTAAGTTGTTTGCATTCCGGGGCAGATATAGCTTGTAAAAGTCCCGTAAAGTCCGTAAGTAAGTTGTTAGTGGGAAATTTATTTTAGGGGATAAAAGTTAGTACAATATAAAAATTTCCCTACAGAGTATCTGCTTTCTCGACCTACTATTTTGGCATCGAGACTAGAGAATTCCAAGGAAATTTAAAAAATTCTAGAAATTTCTAAAACCTCAATTCACGAATGAAGTCGTGAATCATTGATATCAAGTGTAGTCTTGTAAATATGTGATAATGGGGCTGATTCTGTAGTGCACAATCTCTAAACTAAACTAAAATTAGAGCATTACAAATATTGCTAACCCTTTCATAATACTCCATAAGGAAAGGGACAGAACTAGATTTAAAGCTGCCATTTTAGTTTAGTTTAGAGATTGTGTTATACAGAATCAGCCCCAATGACCTCCAAGGCACTGAAGAAAGGAACTCCTAACACTACATAAGTAGGTAAGCTCGATAAATAAACATTTGAACAGAACTAAAAGAGTATTTAATTAAGTAAAAAAAAATGTTTTCCCTAAATACACTTTGAGTGAAAATTCATCTATTTCCCGCTGATTCTCGGAGCGTTTAGCGAAACTGTTTTATTTCGTGGAAGGCGAGCGAAAGCGTCGCAACGTAACGAAAGAGATTGGAGAGGAAATGAGTCTAAAGAGCAACATTGTAACTGCCGCTTTCCCATTTTATTGATGTTTTGTAGTAAAATGTTATTTCGTTGGTACTTTAACGAAATAACATTATGAATATTATAACGACTAGCTGATGCCCGCGACTTCGTCCGCGTGATATAATTTTTTTAAACTCCTTAATTTTCTGGGATAAAATGTCCTGATTTGTGATGAAATGTGATTTTTTGCATGGGTATAGCTGATATACCCATGCAAAAAATCACGCCGATCTGTTGCCCTGTGGCGACTTGATTGAAGGACAAACCAACAAATCAATAAACCAACAAACAAACAAACACACTTTCGCATTTATAATATTAGTATGATGTTAAAAGGAAAACTATCACAGCTAAGAAGGCTTTACAAGATAACGAGTAAATGTCGACCAATTTTTAAAATGTCCGAATATTTTGATGAGCAACTACGAAACCCTACGAATTCCAGGCACGCACTTCCGATTTTTTGGAGTTAGTATAAGTAATGTGCGTTCTAAGCAGTTACAACTCTGAGAGTTCTCCAAAATGTTTTCAAAGGTGTGTTAAGCCTGACAATCTACACTTAGTCAAAGTGGGGGCCGAAACTGATAGAAGACCCGTGGTCATTAGTGGGCTGGCAATGGGTTGAGACTTGAGACGAATAAACAATGTGCGCCCAGCGTTAGTAAACTGGAGCTTAAGCCAATTATCGGAAAATAAGTTAGACAGGACCGCTTTGTCAACTGTCAATACTTTGCTGAATATTGAAATTCTTTGAACGCGAACCGTTTGATCGTGGAAACAACGTCAAAGGCTAAATAAGCTGAGGTAATAATACTTCTGTAAGTTTTGCCTGCAACATGAAAATACTAAAAACTTATTTAAAAAACAGCCTTTTAGGGTTTCGTAACTTATAATAGCAAACAGACCTTGGAGGTCTGAATTCGACTAACACTTATGTGTTCTCAACCTTTAGGCGTCCACTACTAGTTATTATTAACTAGTAGTGGACGCCTAAATGTTGAGACGACTGTCCTTAGAATTTCTACACCTTTTCTTTGTTTCAAGCTCAGCTTTGGCTGAATCCCCCTCGGTGGATGGACGAAATCAAACATGTCGAACAGACGTGTCGAACAGCCTGGCCAGGCGGTAAAAGACCGCGACATTTGGAAGTCCTTGCAAGACACCTATGTCAGGCGGTGGACGTCTATCGGTTGACGAAGACGGTACTATAAAAACGGTAGTTTGTCTGTGTGTCTGTTAACATTTAGTTGTCAGTTTGATAACTTGTTAGTCGAGATGGAAAACTAAAAGATTCCTGCGGGATTTTAAAAAATCTAAACAGGGATGATGACACCTCAATCAAATCAGCAACTCTTTATCAAACTTGAAAATGCGCTTCTACTAGGGAAGTTTGTATGAAATGCATATTTGTGACGTCATCAAATTTCAGCAATTTGTTCTTTAATCGGTAGTATAAAATCATTATCAAACAACAGAAGATGTGAATTTAAGTGTTTTGGAAGACCCTCTATTTAATAATCAGCAAGAAATAATTTATTTTTGACTTATGCATCGTCCTTATTCATATGAACTTATAAGTATCAGTAGGTAATCGAGAAGTCTACGCATTAATATGCCACGAAAATCCCTTCTATTATGCAATCCTTCTATTAATGCAAGAGGTTATGGTTCTCAGTTATGTTGACGGACGATCATATTATTATAAGGTGTAAACATTAAAACTAACTACACTAGGTAACTTCTCCAATAAACAGTAATTACGCGGGAAGCTCGATTGTTTTCACGTGAACGTAAACACATCTTGTCTTAGCTTTGACAATTCGCGCCGCAAAACTCCGCGAATGAAACAGTTCAATATTTATTTAATAAATATTCGAGTCGGCAATCAGACGGGGAGGCGACCGTGCGACGTTGACGTTCACCAACACCAAATAAAATTGGATGCGGTTCTATGTGTTGAAAGGGCCGTTGCATCGTCCGTGTATTCTGACTAGACACCTAAAGGCGCTTTCAGTTCACGAGATCATAAATCAATAAAAATCAATAGTTTAAAAATTAATAAATGTAGGTATAACACTACATGACAGGACCTGACGCGGGTCTCGCGCGGGGTGGTGATGACGTCACCCGCAGCGCAGGCTCAACACGGACGCAGACATCCGGCCTAGGGGTCTCTAGCCTACAAAATTAACTATGCCATGCTAACCTAGCCAAAGGGCAGGCCCTAGCCATTGGGGTACTTAGATTAAACCGCGCGCGCCCCGCCCGTGTAAAGAGGCCATGCCTCGAGGCCCGTAACCCCGCTTGGCCCTAACGGGCCAATCGAACATAGCTTAAGCAACGTATGTTTTGCCGCATCCAAAGCAGTAAAGACTGTGTGTTTCACACATCTCGAGCGAGGGGGAGCGACGTCAAATTAGCTGAATACGAAATACTGCTAAATCAACTGGCGCTTTGACGTTTACCGACTGCTCCGATCTTTGCCAAATTTTCCTTTTCCGCACTAGTTTCCGTAGTTAGGAACTTAATAAACATGTGTGTTTTCGTCCCTTTTGCATCGTTGTCAGCTACGTACGAGTAGATACAAAGTTGCTCATAATTTATTTGCCGACCTTAAAAACGCAAATAGTAAGCGATTTGGTCGTTCAATACTCTACCCTATTAAAAAGTTATGTTAGGAAGTTCCTCACGATGTTGTCGTTTGATCGGTAAAGCAAGTGATTTTATTTTGTAGTAAAACGTTGTTTTCTATGAGATTTCTGCAATAGCTTACAGATTCTCACCTATTTTAAATTTAAACCTGAAAAAATTTTCAAGTCTTAAATAAGCCTGAAACACCTTCAAAACTTTTTAATTTATCTAATGTAGTCTGTTCTCTCCCAATTAGAACTAAACAATGCAGTTTCATAAAAACTAATAGAAAAGGACGACGAAATCGTTTTCCAACCCACACTTAATTATGAATGTTCAAACGAAAGTCATCACTAACCAAATAACACGCGACAAAATGGAAATTGAATTTAACTAGGGAAAATCCACTATTTCAACGCTCAGTTTCAGTTTTCGGTAACAAACGTAACAAAAAACACGTGTTTTTGTTATTTTCCCGTAATCAAAGCTAGATTTTGGAGCGATAAATACATTTTCCAATCTCCTTTGACCGCTTTGTTCAAGCCACTATTCACTTCTCACTGTTTTTCCGAAACGGTGGGTTGAATTGAATCGTGTGTGCCCGGAACTTCAATTGAGTATTCAATTTTAAACTCTGTGATAACAGGAATAAGGGACATGGCTTAAAAACTTTTTTCCATTTTCCTGTCGTGTAATAGGATCTCCGACTAATGAATTTTTGATGAACAAAGGACTGGCCGCTCGGTCTATTAAACAATATGTGTATAAACGAGATTGGGAAGAGGTTTTTTCCGAATACACTTTGGGGAAAAATTATGGGCGACACTTATAAAAATAGAATAAACAGAGTAAGAGTTTTCTGTGTTTTCTATTGGAAAATACTCAAGTATGTTCTACGATCTATGTTTAGTCGGCCTCGGGTACATAGGAAATACTTACTCTGATATAACTTGTGCAATATTGAAATTCTGTAGGTATATCTTTGTAGATAAACTGTAAAATGTAAAATACAGCGGGGTCTAATCTGGATGTTGTATTCTGTAAGTTATTGGCACTGCGCCACGCGTCCTAAATGCCGATATAGTTAAAATTCAATAGAGACCAACGAAATATGCGCAATCGTAACTAGGGGTTACTCTGACGAGCGATATTATAATGATACGACTTCCTACCAAATAATAGTATTTTAAATGCGAAAGTGTTCTTGTTTGTTGGTTTGTCTCATAATAGCGATGATGGCTGTCAAAAATAAATTATTTCTTACTGATTTTTAAGTAAATAGAGGGTCTTCCAAAATACCTAAAATTCACATCTTCTGTTATTTTTAAGTTTGAAAATCATTTTAAACTATAATCGATTAAAGAAAAAAATAGTGTTGGACACAACTTGATTCTTGTATGAAAGTTTGTATGAAATACATATACTAATACTTAACTTATTCTGTGCTAGAAGCGCTTTTTTAATTTTGATAAAAAGTTGCTGTTTTGATTGAGTTGCCATCAATCATCACCCCTATTACGCTTTTTTTTTTTTTTCGGGGGAGGAAAAAATCCCTACGAACTTCTGCCTGATGGCAGGGCATGTCCGACTTGCACGGACTAAAATAACCTCCCCCTGTCTTCGAGGTCAGCACGGAAACGCAACTGCATTACTTCATGCTGACCCTCTAGCTTTTCTATTCGCTCTTCTTTTTTTCGCTGCCCCTATTACGCTGCTATAGAGCAACGGGTCGACATGATTTTTGCATGGGAATAGTTGAGGACCTGGAAAGTGACATAGATTTTTCTTCATTCCGAAAAATCAAAGAGCTCCCACGGGATAAAGAACCTAAATCCACGCGGATGAAATCGCGGGCATTATCAAGTACAGAATTTTAGTCTCATTCTATTTCGATGCGTTATAATATAATTTCACAGAATAGTGCCGCGTGGTCATCAATATTCCTCGAGCGGTTTATGCAAAGCGCGGCCAGCCGAAGGCGCTCAAACTTTGCCGCCGTGATCGAGCCATTTAGTCCATCCCTTTTGTGTTGTCACCATCGAAATACCTGTGAGATGTGAAGCTGCGGGCTTGGCTAACTTACACTAAGTAGATTGCTGTTATTATTTTATAAAATTTTTGAAGCATGAACTTTTAACAAAATAATGACAAGCTTAAAAGTTTGATTCTCACCGCCTTCCTGGCACAGTGTTGAGGTCTATTTTCATAACGTAGGAGGTCCCGACAGGTTCAATTTGGGAATTTATAATTTCTGAATTTTCTCTGGTCTGGTCTGGTGGGAGGCTTCGGCCGTGGCTACTTACCAGTTACCACCCTACCGGCAAAGATGTAGGTACCGCCAAGCGATTTAGCGTTCCGGTACGATGTCGTATATAGACCGATTAGGGGTAAGTATGGATTTAATATAAATGTCATACCTCTAACAACTTAGCCCGCTATCATCTTAGACTGTATCATCACTTACCACCAGGTGAGATCGCAGTCAAGAGCCAACTTGTAGATGATATTTTAAAAAGCATGTCCAAAAACTTGCTAAATAAGCAATTGACACTTTATTCGACCCAAAGGTCCATAAACGATGTGGAGAATGACTTGAGGAGTTGAGGCAAAGGCCTCTCGGGTTCATTAGTCAAGGTAAATTACATTATCTTGTGACACGTCTAAGAAAATGTAGTAATTAATTTACACAATAAGTAGAAATTCGGTCATATGAACATAAATTCCATTTAGTTCGATTTCACAGAAAATATTTTGGTGACATAAGTTGTAGGAAACAACAACTTATTTAAATCCATAAGTGTAAGGCAAAGGCGCTCCAACCTAGACTTACCAACCTATTCATTGCTTTCTATAGGCGTGTCTGTCATCAAACGCAAGCATATTGCCCCGCAATTTAAAACAAATCAAATATTTTAATGAAGTATCTTAGTAAGTACATAGTTTATCAGAATCAGATTATGTTACTTACTTTATTGTAAGCAGGTTGCAGAAGTAAGGTGAAAATCACTAAAGAATACTATTAAACACAAACTTTGTATAACTTATGTATATTCGTGGTTACACATGAAAATTGCCTAAGCTGACATGGCGTAAGTAATGCGGTGCAGAATAAGAAGGGAATAAGTAAAAACTCGCATTTGTCAGAGCACACGCAAGTCTCGCGGGCCGCGATGAGCTCGCCCAGTGGGTTTGAACTCGTTTCTAGTACTCTAAGAGCTGGTGAAGAGAACTATCATCATCATCAAAGCTTTACAGCTCGTCAAGCTTGTATCTATCAACTCCTTAAATCTTGAAAATTAGTTAAACTCTCTACGCTTTAAAACCATCGAACTATCGATCGAAATTCATTTACAAAATACAAACATTACTGATTTCGATTTTCTGACACAATCGTACTAGCAGGACTAACGTATTAACGTGCTCTCTGAGTGTGTAACACTATCAACTACGAGTATCATAACTTCATTGTATGCCAGTTCAAGGTTCATTGTCGTCAACTGATAGGCGTCCCACTTGTGGTCGTAGGTCGTTTGTAGGGTTTTACGTTGCCAGCTGGATCCAGAGGCTCCCTGTGACTCGCTTGATGTCGTCCATCCCCCTAGTGTGGGGTCTGCCCACACCAAGCTTTCCAGTGCGAGGTTGCCAATAAAGCACCTTGAGATCCCAATGTTCATCGGTTCTTAGAACTATGTAAAAGTTCAAGGTTAAGAATTGAATACTGCTGTCCAATACGCTGTGTGCTTAGCTGAGTGTTTGAGTGCTTCGGCCGGGTACAATATTTGTATTGGTCGAATTATCCATAAAGCACACCCAAAGTGTATATAAACAAGAATTCGTGAATACCTCTAAAATTCTAAACAAAACAAGATAATTATTAATACAAAACGTGGGACGAAAATCGGCAACGGATTTTATAAGAAAGGAAAACTCATAAATATAGGTAATTACTTTAACTAGTTACCACCCTACCGGCAAAGACATTAGGCCAAGCGATTTAGCGTTCCGGTACGATGCCGTGTAGAAATCGATTAGGGGTATGGGTTTAATATAACTGCCATGTCCCTAACAGGTTGGCCGGTACCATCTTAGACTCCATCATCACTTACCATCAGGTGAAATTGCAGTTAAGGGCTAACTTGTAGTGGATAAAAAAATCAGCTATCGATCTTTTAAGCGAGAAAAAAACTGATTAGCTCTCAGCCTATGTTCTCAAAGCTTTTCAACAGTAACAAATTGGTAAAAATTCTTACACATGCTCCTCTCAGTCGTTAAGTTGGCGAGTTTTACGAGTTTTATGCCTTGCTGGTCGGTTTGAAATATTTCGCTACATTTATCAGAGTGTACCTACTCTTGAAGTATAACGAAACTTTCTTTGAAGATATGTACCTACCTACCATAACATGCCATGCAAGTTGGTGTATTTTAGCCTCTCCAATATTCTGGAATTTCAAATTCATCTTTACGTTAAGGTGACATGAGAATATTTATCGCACCTTCCGATCTCACCCAAAGTCCAAACTTTTCCGTTGTAAGAAAAATGTATGCTTAATGAATGAATAAAATAGTCTTGGACGAATAGATTATTCTTCCAAGGATGGACGCTTGGAAGATATTATAAGAGTTATTAGGATGCACGCTCGCGTGGATTAAGATTTTTAAAATCCCGTATAGGATCTCTTTTATTTTCCAGGATAAAATAAATAAGAAACCTATATCCATTGTCCACTCATACCAAATTTCGTCAAAATAAGTTAAGCAAATGGGAACAGGTAGCAGACAGATGCACGTTTAATATATCATACAAACGTACCTAATTATTTATGTCTATATATTATGTGGATATAAATAGGTTATACATATTAGTATGGAAATATGGATATGTTTGTAACTGACATAGCATGATATATACTCGTATGTTTGTGATTGTTGTCCAGGACTGCATAGGACGTGCTAATAGTTAAATAAACATAGATCGAGGTCATGAAGATACCGAAATAAAAGTTATATTATCGTACATGATAAGGAAACCGCAGAACAAAAGCAGAGTAGACATAACTCAACGCAATCCACCAATCACGTCAATGTTTCAGCCAACAACATATTGGCCGGTCGAATATCGGAGGCAGCGTAAACACCTATAAGTTGACCCTTACGTGGTAAGCGGCACCATACGCTGAGGAGGTCATAACATAACGGCTGACACGGATATATTACGAGGTTGAAGGATGCCGGCTATAAATCAAATCGACAGCTATGTGTGTTATACGGATCCCAATAATAAGCAATGACACCCGATGACATCCGGAGTTGAGATTGGAACAGTGCGGAAACGGGGAAAGCCCAATTTGATAGTAAATAAGTGGGTTGTTGTGTCATAGAGTCTACAGATTAGCGTAGATTTGACAGAATATATTTGACGGGATTTCCACCGCGAGCGAAGTGAGCTCCGTACGGACTCCGCTTTGCTCGCAGAGGAAAATTGCATACTTGAAATACTTTCAGCAATAAAGAGCTAGCGGAAAGGACTGAGCGAAAAAGAGTTCAAAAAGAGTCAAAATTGGCTTGGCAACTGTCAAAACTCTTTGTTAGTGAAAATGTAAACCTTCTCATAATACAATAGAAATTAAAGCTAGCTAGCCTAACCTAACTACTATATAAATCATGCACCTTCTCGTATATATTACACAGAATCCGTTCCGAATCGCCATTTCCCACTCATTTGGCAGTGGAAACCCCGCTACACTGGACATAGCTGAACGAGCTCAGAATCTAGAGGCAATGGTGGGCATATCCATTAACGTGTCATCAGCTCAACGTAAGTAGTCGTTCCCAATAAATACCTGGTTTTGTTTATGTATGACATTACCGGATATTTATGTAATCCGTCCTTAGAAGTTACCTGTAAGAGTACACTGCAAAAAATTGAAAGGAAATGTGTGAAATAAATTTAATTACATAAAAGATTTCCCCGACAAAAACTTGTGGGTGCTCAAATAAACTAACCTAACCTAACCCAACTTGTTTTGGAGGATTTCTGGGTGCAAATTTACACGTTTTATTATCGTGAGAAACAGACATTTCCTAATTTAGCTCATTATTGCATACTTTTCCTAGGAATTGAATAAAAATCCTAGCCTCATACGTTTCCGGTGAGATATGCGATAATAAATTGTCATCGATCCACGGCCTATATTTTTGGACAAATCCGTCCGCGGCGGATATCGGTAAATACACACATAATAATTACTTTCCACAGTCCAGAGCCTTTGTTTGTGTTTACGCTACAATCATTTTATTAATTCTGCGTACTTTCCATTGTTAATATTTTTATGGTGAAAATATTTTTCAATGTAAGTAGGTACAGTTATTGTATACTGACATAATGGTACGCAAAGCTCGATCCACTACGGTGGCTGTAAAAAAATTCACATTTTGCATGTTGGTTTTCTTTCTATTTAACCATTCTAGGCTACAAAAAGGATATTCAGAAATTTCATCCGAGCTTAACCGAGGCGACTATTAAAGGACTTGACCAGCGCAACTATGGGAGCTTGCCTAGATATCAAAAATTAATGTGCAGCAATGAACCCTTTATTATTGTAATTTTTATATTTTATAGTTTTCAGATAAAAAAGTTTCAGGAGTCTGAAGGCTCTAAAAACTGAGAACATAAATAAAAGAAGTTTCACCAAAAAACTGCTTTCTCACACTAGATGGCACTAGTTGTTGTTCTTCATAAAAGGATTCAGCATTATATTCTCCAAATCCGCTAACAACGCAGGCTCGTTATAGGACAAAGGATCAATCAACGCTGCGCTTCAGCCATCGTGCATGCTAATATAGTGGATGGATTGAGTAGCAACGGGCGACGAAATTCCACCAGACACTCACTCTCGTAACCTGCCATCGGCGCGGACGATTAATTTACTACACGCACCAATCAATTGAAACTACCGTAACAATACTGTATCTGGTAGATTGTTATGTTTCCGTTATCTGTGTTATGAACCCATCCTAACAAGTAGGTACAAATAAAGGCAGATTTACATAGAGTCAGTTCTCGGTTGCTATAGCTGACGACATTTACTGACTTAACAACTAACACGAATGATTGAAATAGATTGGGTCGCCACTCCAGCACCTTAGGACCTCAACGTCCATCGGTTTTTCGAACTTTATGCTCCGCCCATTGCCACTTCAGCTTCGCAGCTCGTAACTCTGGTTCTATTCCTCATACTACTACGAGTACTGTCTACTAATCTCCACATTTCTGATTTGATTACGTAGGGATACTCTATTGCAATCATAGACCTCTTCATCTCCCGCCGACCCTGAGCCTTCTAATATCCAGTAGTTAGCGAAGGCTTTGGTCTTCAGGAACCGAGGAATTTAGGATGAGATGAAATCCCGAAGCTTCGAACGCTGGCCAGTGGAGTTGGATTTCTATTTTGGTTCGGAATCCTAAAAACAATTATTGATATTCCGCATAGATTAAAAATCCAAAGAGCCTGTAGCTGCGACCTTACATTAGCACTATAACTCTAACCTAATGTACAGCATAATAATAAGGCACCTCCACAATATATCACAGGCAACAACACTGGCACAAGACGGAGCGCATATCCTGCGGGCGACAGTCAATGCAGCTGCTCGATTTATCACCACTATCAACATGTCACCGTGTATATGCACCTTATGCATATACACGGTGACATATACACGGTATTATAGCAGCTATTTAAATAGCTAGTACTCCTACTCAACAATCGGTCACTGTGCTTAAGTATTTGGTTACTAGCGACCCACCCATGCTGACTTGACACAAGCATCTGCTGCTTGCTAGCTGTCTGCTATGCTTTAACGGCCCATCTTTTCAACCTATTTTGATGAAGTTTGGTAATGAGATAGGTTGCATCCCGGGGAAGGACAGGCTAAATTAAACTTAATTAACGCAGACAAAGTCGCGGACATCATCTAGTCTCCAATAATTCTTAAACAATAGGGGATGAAAGTTCGTATAAAAGTCTGTCATAAGTAGGTGTACTATGAGATTCGCCGCGACTTAGACCTCGCATACATACTATACATCGCTTTCCATAGTTCATTCATAGCATAGGCTTGTAATTTTCGTTTAAGTATTCGTAAAAATATTTTTTTCTCTTCTTTATTAAAAATTTTCATGGATAAAACTTTAAAAGTGATAGACTCCCATACAAAATTTTCAGCCCTTATTTATTCCCATAAGGGGTAGTCAAGTCACAGGGAGCCGCTGGATCAAAATCCCAGCGTGTGGAAGTTCCCAAGAGACCTATGTCCAGCTGCGGACATCACGTCATTAATTTGACAACGACATGTTTTTCGTTATAAGTAGTTAATTTAATTAATTATAATATGTAAAAGGCCAAAGCGAACAATTACGCAGTATGGTCAATTGCTTAACCAAGCCCGACGTGGGTTGACATCGCTTAATCAGCCAAATAATTTAATATTCACGGCCAGTTAATCCGCCGTGTATAACACAAGTGACATACTCTATGTTATTAATATAATTGCGTTGGTAGGTGCTAAATTATTGTTATCATCTCAAATTTGAATGAGTTCAAACTCATGCGCGCTCGGTACTTTACAAACTTGTTCCTCCTTCAAACCTATACTACAGAACAGCTGCGAGAAACCGGCAACCGTTGGCATTCTTGTGTGGTTGACGTCCAATCTGCTCGAATCGGTTTTAATCATCGCTATAATTATATGTAGGTACTAGATGGGCCCTTTCATAGAAAAAAATCGGGCGACACCTGTGGAGCGCGCTCCACACCTGTATAAGCCTGTCCCTGTCCCCGCCATAGCGCCGTCCCGCTTTTCAGACTAAATGGCGTTAGTAAAATACGCCCACATTCTTTGTTTGACAGGCCCTGTCTATGTAAATTTCTTTTCGTTTCTGGTACTAACTGCTACTTAACAAAAAAAAAACTTTACGGAAAATTTAGAGGCGCCTACTTTTTTATGTAAAAGCTGTCGAATATCGATTTTTTCGAGTACAATGTAGCCAAAAATGTGTCACTCATCCAAATTGGCTCAGTAGTTTTAAAACATACACTAAATACAAACATACTTACCTACATTGCATGCATACATACATATAGACATTTTTTAACCCTTCCTTTGGCTTCGTCGTAGTGCTGAAGCACGCAAGTTAATTCTTAGTATGCTTAGTATACGACATGGAACTCGCAAACTTGTGTTTGACTCGTATTAAAATGGTGCATTTCATGTATAGTTGGCGGCAGCATGAAAACAGCCTGGGGCGGGAGCTAACGGCCTGGATGCAGCCTTTTGACACTAAGTTTGCTGAATTACTCACTACTCCTGTAGAACGTTTTTTCACTTAAATAGGACCAAAACTTTACCGACTTGTATTAGTGTTAAGATGGTAATTACTCAAGTAAGTAATTATTTTATGCATAATCTTCATCAAGCATGTTCACAATTAAAAGTCCCTCATAAAAAACTCGAAAATAAAAAATCGCTGAACATACAGTAAAGGGTATTTTTAGATAAGTAAGTCTAGGTACGAGGAATCAATTTGTTTCCTTTGAACATCGCTATTTGCTTACAAAGGGTTCCGTACCCCCACACAATTTAAATTATTTTGGTATATACGGATGTCATAGCAACACGTAATAAGCTGTGAATTATCTGTCTTGCATACGCTAAACTGGCAGCGCCTGACAAACAATAATTCGACACCCTATGATTACGGAATCCTAATTAACGATTTTAGGATTTTTTCCTATACTTGTGCTGTAAGACCTTGCTTCTTGCCTTTCTTGTTTTGATTTATTGGCGAGTGTAAAAATATGCAAAACTAGTGGCATATCATTCGATTGCGATGACTTAGAAGCTTGATTTTTAGGGTTCCATAGCCAAATTTGGCAAAAACGGAACCCTTATAGATTCGTCATGTCTGTTTGTCTGTGTGTCCGTCCGTATGTCACAGCCACTTTTTTCCGAAACTATAAGAACTATACTGTTGAAACTTGGTAAGTAGATGTATTCTGTGAACCGCATTAAGATTTTCACACAAAACAAGAAAAAAAACAATAAATTTTGGGGGTCCCCATACTTAGAACTGAAACTCACAAAATTTTTTTTCATCAAACCCATACGTGTGTCTATGGATAGGACTTCAAAAATGATATTGAGGTTTCCAATATCATTTTTTTCTAAACTGAATAGTTTGCACGAGAGACACTTCCAAAGTGGTAAAATGTGTGTCCCCCCCCTGCAACTTCTAAAATAAGAGAATGATAAAACTAAAAAAAATATATGATGTACATTATCATGCAAACTTCCACCGAAAATTGGTTTGAACGAGATCTAGTAAGTAGTTTTTTTTTAATAATTTAAAACTTACTACAGGTTTGTACGGAACCCTCGGTGCGCGAGTCCGACTCGCACTTGGCCGGTTTTTTTTCAGCTCCAAGGGACCGTAGATCTAAGTATTAATTGATACCGCGCGTTCCCGAGAAAAAGGTGGTTGACAGACAAACAGACGGACATCGAAGTGATCCTATAAGTAAGGGTTTTTTAATTTGAGCTACCTGAGTGGAGTATGTAGGTATTAATAGATGTTATTAACCAACAGTATTTTTGGCTAGGCTTTTGACTGGAGTTAATTGCTTCCAAACGGCTCCATAAATAATCTCTTTCTAGGAATACCGCAAATAACAATTCTTATATCTAGAATAGATTGAGGACACAGGAGGCCCGCGCGCCACATCGCCGTTGTATGAGAAACACGTTTTGTCCTGTCACGCTACTCTGTGCAGCTCAATATAGGTGAAAATGCGCAGACTGAGTCAGCCAGACCAATCTCTATAACTCCTTGGTTCGATCACTAAGTATTAGTTATTTACTCATCATTAATAATAAATTAGAATTTTTTACAATAATTGTGATTAGAATAGTTATAATTATTATCAGATACAAATTATTAAAATGTTGATTTAGTGTTTGTATTTTGTATTGACCCCCTTCGGATAAAAGCCTCCTCCAAGGATTTCCACTTAGCTTTGTCCATAGCTGAATATAGCCTTCTTCGACCCGCTAACGCCACTATTTCACTCACTTACCATCACTTACTTATTACTTGCATCATCACTTACTATCAGGTGAGATCGCAGTCAAGGGCTAACTTGTAGTGGATAAAAAAAAAAGTTTCATCTGACCATCTGGCATAATATGGCCTGCCTCCATTGATGTAGAATTTTAGTACACCTATTCTATTTCGATGCCTGCCTCTCGAATCTAATTTGTGAGCTCGAAATTAAGCTCTAAACCAATGAAATTAAGGTTATTTTTTTAACGTTAATGTGATTGATCGCTCGATTACAATCAATTGATTTGGCGTACTAAAATTCTACATCGATGGAATTGGCAATGTAAAAACTCAGACTTAGCGTAGGTACGTAAATAGCATGTTTACGCACTTAATGTAGCCAGGGAAAAGCTGCTGCTCTTAACCACAACCTAACATTTAATAGGACGAAGAAAATCATTAAACTCAGAGACCTTGGCCGAATAATTGCACCGCTTCCGTACCTTAATAAACACTGAAATACATACAATTTTCGCCAGCATCCAGCATAACACAGAATGTAAACACGGTTCATTAAAATGGAAACTTTCAGTTTATTTTGCGTGTTGAAATTTAAAATACATTTTATTCCGAGATGGGAACTAACAAATGGGTGCAAGTATACAGACGGCCTGAGGCCTCGGGGCGTGTGGTGTACACTGTACACCATACAGGCACAGCGTGCTAACGATCCTGAACTTTTTTTCAGGCCTGATATTTTCTTTTATGGCATTCAAGAACTTTATGTACTTAAGTTGTGTGACTTGGTATAATATATTCTCATACTAGCTGATGCCCGCGACATCGTCCGCGTGGTTTAAGTTTTTTTTATTCCCGCGGGAACTCCTTAATTTTCCGGGATAAAAAGTAGCTTATGTCACTCTCCAGGTCCTTATCTATACCCATGCAAAATCAGGTTGATCCGTTGCTCCGTTGCGGCGTAATTGAAGGACAAACCAATGAACCAACAAACAAACACACTTTCGCATTTATAACATTAGTATGAAAGTATGATTTAGAATAATAATCATGCATTTTTATAACTATTTTGACTAAAAATGCTGGCCTATTATGTACTTTGTACATATATCAATATTAAAGTATAAATAAGCGTAATACTTATTATAAGACAAGTCAAACTACTATAGAATGAATCCTGTCGAAAATTTTAATTTTTATAATAACATGGCATATATTTTAAAACCTGTTTCATTTGCTTATGGTTGTCCCACACTTTTTTATTTTTGCCAGTTGTTTTTGCCCGCTTTTGAGCAAAGTATTTTCTTGGTCGTAGGTTAAAAAGCGATTTATCTAGGTATACATATAGCGAAACGTCCAGGGTGTGCCTACATGAGTAATGTAAGAGGGAATAATAAATCTCGCACGGCGTCACGGCGACGTCGACGAATATTGATGAGCTTGTACCGACAGCATAGACAATTAATACTAATATTATAATTGCGAAAGTGTCTGTTTGTGTACGTTACCTTTCCTTGGCCCATTCGCTTATGGCAAGATATAAATACAGAGAGAGCTTGTGCATCCTGTTGGGCATAGGCCTTTACTAACGGTAATTTAAAAACACCTAGACATGCTTCTATTTACTAACTTTATTTTAGCCTCTCTTACTTATACCTACTACTTATTCGATGAGCGAATAAAATGGGATTCTAATTATTTAAAAACTAAACTTATTTAACCACTGGTTCGGAATGCCATTCGTACCGAGTAGAACCAGCAAGAAACTCAATAAGATATAGATAAATAAATCATTTATAAGCATGTGGATAAAACATAGAATTTTTGAACGACAGTGCAACTGCAAAGTTACTCGATAGGTATCCCACATTTTAAAGCATGTGCTACGTGACATAAGCCAGTAGGTAATTGGCTGCAAAAAGATTCAAGATGCAGGTAGAGTTTTCTTCTGACGCTACAACGCGCGGATGGTATTAGGTAGACTTTTCTACTAGCGACACTGATTAGTGCGACTCGATACCCCACATCCTGAAGCGTGTACCACCTGACATTTGCCGGTAATTGGCTACAAAAGATGTAGGTAAGTAGAGTTTTGTTTTGACACTACAACGCCCGGGTGATATTAATAAGCTGATTAGTGCGACTCGGTAGGCGGTATTCCACATCACTGAGCGTGTGCCACGTGACATTTGGCGGTAATTGGCATCGATATATATGTAGGTACTAGATGGGCCCTTTCATAGAAAAAAATTGGGCGTCCGACCTGTAGAGCACGCTCCACACCTGTATAAGCCTGTCCTTGTCCCCGCCATAGCGCTGTCCCGCTTTTCAGACTAGATGGCGTTAGTAAAATAGGTCCACATTCTTTGTTTGACAGGGCCCGTTTATGTAAATTTAGGTCGTTGGTAATTGGCTACAGAAAAATACAAGATGTATGTAGTTTTCTTCTGGCGGTACAATGCGCGGATGATATTTAGGGCTAGGCAGACTTTTCTGTTCGCGACACTGCACTGATTAGTGCAACTCAACTTTCGGTACCCGGCGAGATATTTTCCAGAGTGGCCTAGGTACATTTACATACACACATACATTTCGGTAGTACATTTCAAACACACGTACCTATAGAGCATGATCCCGCGACGATCAGACCTCGTAATTTTATTAAAGCTGAAATTTTTTGTATGTATGTCTCTAATAGAGATATAAGCGATCCCTGACTATGAAGTTTGGATCGTTGCTTTGGAAGGTATCAGGTAAAAAAGGTGGCACCTCAAATTCGTTTAAGCTCCGTTTTTTTATATTTTGCTTTGGAATAATATTAGAAACCACGTTGTCCATTGTCAGACACCTAGTACGATTGCAACCCCCTGTCAGACACCCTGTTGTTTATAAATTTAAGTTTTCTAAACTACCTGAGGCTGGATCAATGCAGCAGGTCTGGATTGCAGCGAAGCGCTTTCCGGTATATGAAAAAAAACCGGCCAAGTGCGAGTCGGACTCGCGCACCGAGGGTTCCGTACAAACCTGTAGTAAGTTTTACGATTTATGACGTATTAAAAAGTAATTTAATTAAACAAAAAACCCGACTGCTTGGATACCAAAAAGTATAAAACAAGACATGTATTGAAGTATTTCATTATTATCAATTTACATCGTATAATAATATTAATAAAATTTATCAAGGCGCAGTCGCACGTTAAGGTAAATGTTAGCTATTGGACGTGCGACTGCGCCGTGATAAATTTTATTAATATTATTATACGATGTAAATTGATAATAATGAAATACTTCAATACATGTCTTGTTTTATACTTTTTGGTATCCAAGCAGTCGGGTTTTTTGTTTTATTAAATTACTTTTTTATTTCAAACTTTTTAGTTCAGTATTTATTGTAAACAGGCGACGTTTTTTCTGCCCGAAGTTGTACCAAAGGTACTATTATAGATTTTGTGGTAGCATTTTAGAGCATGTGAATAAGCAGCGGATTCATTTATTCGTAATGACTACCATGGTGATCACCATAACCATCATCAAATTTGCATAATATGTTATAATGCTAATATAAATTTGGTTTGGTAAAGTTCGTGAATCTGCTATTTTTTCGACAGAGAGAGTGAATTAATTTTCGAGAGTCCTATCGCAGCGACGCGACGTCACGAGACCTCGGCATTTACCGCGTCCAATCGCTTTCGTAAGCCAATGAACGTCGGCCACTTACGAAAATGCCCGTGAACAATGCAAAAAAAGTATTTTCAAAAACACAATTTGTACGTACGTACGTAGCAAAGTCGGAACCAATATTTTAATAGACATTAAAAATTTTAGTCGTAAGTTATGTAAGTCGAATATGCGCTGCATGTGGCATTGATGAATTTATTGATTTTTTGACTGATCGATTGAAGGAGTACAAATCATCAAGTTTTTTGAGACTGGTTATGTCGTCACATTAAGCTTTTACAATGATATTAAGTTACTACCGTAATATTATATTGTGAGAGTAGGTACGCGCCCCACCTTCACCCTTTTCTATCCGCTGCCGGCCGCGTCATTTTCTGTTGAACGTTACTGTATTTCTATGATATCTCATAAAATATTCATCTAAATTAAATGGTGTACAGAGCAATTTTTATCTTAATTAAATACTGAAGATGACGAACATATTTATTTTGATAAGGATTAATACTATGTCGGTAAAAACACCTTCACAAGTAAAGCATAGTTTTAAACCAAGTTTGAAAATCATAAAAATGTTTATTGTTAGTCAGCCTTAAAAGTTAGATATATGCTATCGCGGACTTTTTTATAGAACTTTTTAAGAGAAACTATTCCACCATACATTATTTTCGTGTATCTTTAACTATTTACTCAGCGCACGCAACGAAGCTCTCAGATGAGACGATTCTTTCCGACTGAATTCACATTATTGCAATTTTCGTAGGGATCTCTTATTTTTTTTAAAATGAAATATGGCCTATTTTACATGTTAATAATGTAGCTTTCTATAAGTGATATAAATTTTAAAATCGGTTTAGTATCATACCTAGTTTGATAGATAGATGATTTATGTAGGAACTTTAAACATTTCCTTTGAAACCTCGTAAATCCTAAATTATCATTTAAACGGAAAAATGGTTTAAGGAACCTAGGTGTGATTTTAAAAGACCTATCTAACGATACCCCACTTGCCTATAGCCTATCGACTTTCATTTATTAATTGGCTTCTAGTGGACGCCATTTTGTTTTTCTCAAATTCGGCCTCCATAGTGACACTCGGAAGATTAAAACAAATCTAGTGGTGCAAGTACTATCAAAATCGGTTCAGCCGTTTTTTCTGTAGTGCGACACAAAGGATTACAACCTTTGAAACATCGTAAATCCTGAATGATCATTAAAATGAAAAAATGTTCATAGAAACCTAACTCTGATTTTACAAGACCTATTCATCGATACCCCACTTGCCATAGTTTATTGACTTTCATTTTTAAATTTGTTACAATATGGCTTCTAGTGGGCGCCATTTTGTTTTTTCTCAAATTCGGCTTCCGTTATGACACTCGGAAAATTAAGACAAATCTAGTGGTGCAAGTATCATCAAAATCGGTTCAGCCGTTTTGTCTGTAGTGCGACACAAAGGAATACACTAAAAATGAACCTTTGAAACCTCGTAAATCCTAAATGATCGTTAAAATGAAAAAATGGTCTAGGGAACCTAACTCTGATTTTACAAGACCTATTCATCGATACCCCATTTGCCATAGTTTATTGACTTTCATTTTTAAATTTGTTACAATATGGCTTCTAGTGGGCGCCATTTTGTTTTTTCTCAAATTCGGCTTCCGTTATGACACTCGGAAAATTAAGACAAATCTAGTGGTGCAAGTATCATCAAAATCGGTTCAGCCGTTTTGTCTGTAGTGCGACACAAAGGAATACACTAAAAATGAACCTTTGAAACCTCGTAAATCCTAAATGATCGTTAAAATGAAAAAATGGTCTAGGGAACCTAACTCTGATTTTACAAGACCTATTCATCGATACCCCACTTGCCATAGTTTATTGACTTTCATTTTTAAATTTGTTACAATATGGCTTCTAGTGGGCGCCATTTTGTTTTTTCTCAAATTCGGCTTCCGTTATGACACTCGGAAAATCAAGACAAATCTAGTGGTGCAAGTATCATCAAAATCGGTTCAGCCGTTTTGTCTGTAGTGCGACACAAAGGAAATATACATATATAGACTGATGAACACATAACCCTGTGCGTTCCGCAGTCGGGTAAAAATAAAAATTACGTTTGTTGTATGGGAGCCCCCCTTTAATATTTACTTTATTGATATTTAATTATTTATTTTGAAAGGTAATATACAAGTTAATATTCTGTGAAAATTTGAACCGTCTACCTGTTACCGTTTTTAATATTGAGTAAAAAATTACGAAAAAAACACGTTTATTGTATGGGGACCCCCCTTAATATATTATATATTTTTTTTAATTTTTAGTATTTGTTGTTATAGCGGCAACGGAAATACATCATTTGTGAAAATTTCAGCTTTCTAGCTATCACGGTTTATGAGATACAGCCTGGAGACAGACAGACAGACAGACAGACAGACAGCGGAGTCTTAGTAATAGGGTCCCGTTTTTACCCTTTGGGTACGGAACCCTAAAAAATGAAGACATTTTTTGAGGCCAGTTTTTAGGGTCCAGTAGTCAAAATGTACCTACAGTCAAAAGCTACAGTTACGAGTATCAATAGCTACAGTTATTCACAGAGGCTTTGGGCGAGCACACACCACGGACAGAAAAGGACTTTAATGCCTGTGCGTAACACCGTGTATGGGAAACACATTTTGTCGTGTCGCGGTCGTGCGTGCAGCTCTAACCCGTTGTCCTAGGTGAGAGACAAAAGCGACGCGACGCGATTCGATGCTATAGAAAATGTCAAATTTGTCTACGCGACAACGTAAGACACGTGAAGGGCTCATACAAGTGCGCGCACGTGGACGTTTTGTAGCAAGACGTTTAGAGTTTATCTCTTTTTATTCCCCGAGTCTATAGAAAAGTTCCAGGGCTACTTCGCAGACCAAAGGCCCTTCAAGGTGCATTGCCCCGGCTCGTATAGTTAGGTATAGCCTTTAAGGGCTCTCCACGGGCGGAGGGCCTGACACTCTTTGTTCTACACTTTATGAAATAACTAGCTGATGCCCGCGACTTCGTCCGTGTAGATTGACTTTTTTTTTTTTCCCCGCGGGAACTCTTTAATTTTCGGGGATAGAAAGTAGCCTATGTATTATTCCAGACTATATCAATTCATTCATCCAAACTTTCGCATTTACAATATTAGTATAGAAGCAGCTTCTGTAATTCTTTGTGATCTGTGATGATTTAAATATGTTTTATAGATGGCAGTTTATACTACTTTGAGGTTTCTCAATGTATGGTAAACGATGAAAACGGGGGCTTTTCCAATCTGGCTAGCTGACCGTCAGTCAGTCAGTCAGGATCAGTTGTACATTAGGCAATCTATCGCAAAGCCTAAACCACTGGGCATAAAAATCTTTAAAAATAAATTAAAAATTAAAAATTAAAAAAAACTACTATGTGTTGCTTTTATTATGTATAACGCTTAAAATATTATTTAAACGTAATTACAATAATATTTAAGAGTTCTAGTACGAAGTCGTGGAAAACCCGATCAGGGGCTTAATATAACTGCCATATAGCAGATTAGCCTGTTAAGTACCATCTTAGACTACATCACCTTAAACCACCAAGCGAGATCGCAGTCAAGGAACAGAGGTAAAAAAAACAGAGCTATGCATATGCATAGGCGTGAATTATTAGATAAATATTTTTTTCTAAGTCTATACTATTATTATAAATGCGAAAGTTTGGATGGATGGGTTTATGGATGTTTGTTACTCAATCACGCCAGAACGGCTGTATGATGAACACCATCCCAGGAGTGAAAATAGCTAATTTCGAAATATCGAATGAGCAGCTGCAATATAACGATTTATAGGCTCAGAGCAATGACAACGTTCACACGGCTTAGTTACATATTGCATACTTGTCCATTAATTTAAACGCTACTCTGTCGACGAACATCTGAATTAACATATTGTAACAGCTTAATTTATGGTATTCTTGCTGCGACAATGGATTTTGGCCAATAGCGAAAGAGTCCATCACCAATCAATGGTGATTGCCATCGTTGTAACACACGTCATGTAGCAATCAATTTTATGTACTTAATTTTAAAGTTTTATATTCAACTAGCAGATGCCCGCGACTTCGGCCGCGTGAAATAAGTTTTTAAATTCCCACGGGAACTCCCCAATTTTTCGGGTTAAAAAATAAAAGACACTCACAAATAATGTGGCTTTCTATTGGTACCAGAATTTTCAAAATCGGTTCAGTAGATCCAGAGATTATCCCCCACAACCTCACAAACTCACAAACTTTTACTCTTTATAATATTAGTAGGTATAGATTAAACTTTTACAGTTGCTTTCTATTTGTCAAATGATTTAACAGCTCTAACAACGCACCGAATCACTAGCTCCTGCACTACTAACATGATTACGCCTGGCTTTGTAATTAGCAAATTACTAGTCCATTTGAATCAAATTTATTAATGTTTCGTATACAGTCCCTCGTCATGTTATATTAAGCTTTAACTCGCTCGTCGGTATCGATTCCCGATTCAGGGGGTCTCTTTCTCTAAAACGAAACTTCGCAAACAAACGAACGAAATTTCGTTAACTCCTCTCCTACATAATATTATCTCTATGCTCCTCTCTATTTCGTTTTCGTACACGCAGATGAAGTACGGATCCATAGAAAATTTTCGTGACCGATTGGATTGAACGATTTTGTGTGGGTCTAATAACCGACTAATTACGTTCGTTTGCGAAGTTTCGTTTGAGAGAAAGAGAGTAGACCCCCAGGCCATAATTTAGTATCGATTGGGTTCTTCTGACAAGTAATTCTCAGGGGGCTACTACCATCGCGATCGCTTAAAGCAGTATTATTTCTCAATGACAGCTATATGTCACGTTCCTTGACGTCCCGGAAATAAGGATTATTGTACACGAACGTGAACAATCATACTAATACCACTAATACATCGATATATAATAATATGTAGGTACTAGATGAGCCCTTTCATGAAAATCGAACTTAACGTGAGCGAAGCTGCGGGCAAAAGCTAGTAACACATAAACGTCACTTCCTGTAAATTATGAAATTACTTTACTTATTCACTAATCAGTGATTTACACACCAATTTGGATCAAATTATAGTAGTATAGTATCGCTGGGTGTCCTTTGTCTTTGCTGTCACTGTATCACGAGCTACAAGCTCCATTAAATTAATTACATATTGTTATAGGATAACAGACTGTGTGTTATTACCTACTATACAAGAATATGTGCATGACTACTGCCGCGTGGAGTACCTAAGGTTTTTCGAAAATTTCCGTGAAAACTTTGATTTCAAAGAAAAGACACACTTTCGCATTTATAATATTGGTATGGATGGATCTCTAGGCTTATTTCGAGTTAAGAGACATTTACCAGAACGGAAGAAGGAGAATACAAGAAGTTTGGTTTCAACACGGTGAATATACGACTCCAGCGACCGACAAATGGCGGTATAACAATTTCGTATAGGCTGGACTGCCTTGTTAGTCTAGTGGTTAGCATGTTCGACTGCGGCCGACGAGGTCCCGGGTTCAAGTTCCGGGTTGGGCCATAATTAAGTAACTATTGGGTTTTTCTGACTAGAAACTCTCAGTACTAGTCCGGAGTTAGGAAGTTAGGAAGATCTCCCTCCATTCGTGTCAGATTTTCCATCCCATCGGGCTATGAGGGTAAAGGAATAGAGAGTGCACCTGTGTTGTCGCACACACATACATGAAACCTGGGTATGTATGTCCAGCAAAGGCGGATGTGAGTTGACGAATAAAACGATAGTATTCCAATAGTCCAGCTTTATCTCGCAGCTCGTAAAACGCCACTGGAATGTTTTTACTAGATTCAGTGAATAAATTCGCTTTTAATTATTATTTTCCTCTATTAATTCCTAACAAATAGAACTGAATACACGACACAATACACTATTGTATGATTACTTGGCCTGGGGGGTTACTGCCACTGCTAAAAGAAAACTGATCTAAGCTTATTTTGATATTGTTTCCACAAATCTTACCATGACGTCCCCAAAAGTAAGCTTATTAGAACATTGTTTCCTAAGCAATTTTGTGACGTCAGTATGCAAATCATTCACTCAATTCGTACCATCAAGTGTTTTTTGAGCGCTAGCATTATTGTTTTACGAAGGATTTACGTCATATTTAGCAATCATAAAAAAGTTACTTTCTTGCGACGGATCAACGACGGATTGACTTTGTAAACAAAGAAATAGGAAATTGTGAGGTTTTTCAAGTGATTATTCTACTGGATTGAACTAAGTTAATGAGATATAACTTTATAAAAGTGAGGTATTTAATTTTCCAAAAGTATTAAATTGAAGAATCAGGCACCCAGGGCGGTGGACGGGAGAATGCTTGGAGTATTCCTACGTGCTCAAATCAGATTCAGAAATGAGGAGATCCGTAGATACCTAATTAATTAGGTACCAATTTCGAAGAACCGACAGACGTTTGGGTCGCAAGGTGCCTTGAATGGCGGCCTCACACTAGAAAGCGCAGCGTTGGACAACCCCCCACTAAGTAGGTGGACAGACGATCTCAAGTGTGTAGCTGGGAGCCGCTGGAAGCAATTTAATAACATAAACATTTAGGTATTATAGATTGTATAATTCATATCAAACTTGTTTTCATAAAAATAAAAGTAAGAAAATAAAAAAAGCTTATTATTTTATATTTATTATTAACTAGATGTCCGCGTGGATTAAGAGTTTTGATTCCCGCGGGAACTCTTCAATTTTCCGGGATAAAAAGTAGCCTATGTCCTTCTCCGGGATACAACCTACCCTTGTACCAAATTTCATGAAAATCGGTTGAACGGATAAGCCGTGAAAGCGTAGCAGACAGACACACTTTCGCATTTATAACATACTAGACTAGACTAGACTAGATGATTCCCGCGACTCAGTTCGCGTGGATTAAGATTTTTTTATTCCCGCGGGAACTCTTTAATTTTTAGGGATAAAAAGTACCCTATGTCCTTGCCCGGGATATAACCTACGTCCATACCAAATTTCACCAAAATCGGTTAAAAAGATGGGCCGGGAAAGCATAGCAGACAGACAGACAGACACACTTTCGCATTTATAATATTAGTATGGATTCCATACTAATATGGATATGCATTTAGAGCCAGTGGGAGATTCAATTAAGGATTCAAAAGCACTTGTAATAGTTTATTTGAATAAAAACATTTGTATTTTGAATATTATATTATTGTTTATTTTTCTTCAACATCCACAGCCACAATTTCACCAGAATTTTTTGTTTTATCCAAATCCTTAATCCCTTGCTATCTTTTCCAATTAACCCACTATTCTCCACATCATAATATGATGCTCTGGTTTACAATCCTCCCGTAGTCACTGATCTTGGTCTGGTCAAGGGAGCTCCTGATAATCATTCTAAATTTCAAAACTTAGTTCTTCAAAATTGGTCAAATGACCTTCTTATTTACACTGACGCATCAAAGTTGTCACGAGACAGTTGTGTTGGTGCAACCTGCTGAGTTCCCAGGTTTAAAATTATCCTACAATTTAATTGCCCTCCTGAGTCTTCAGTGTTTACAGGGGAGGCCATTGCCTTTAGAAGCAGTCCTGTTTACCGGGTCCTATTACTTAAAACAAACTGTTATTTTTACTGACTCCCTTAGCTGCTTACTATCCATCAAAGATAACCCATTCCGGAGTAAGTCAAGATTTCCCATCATTCTAGAGATTAGGGAGGCTCCTGTTCTCCTGTCATCAAAATGGTTTAGCCTTAACCTTGGTATGGATCCCAAGTCAGTCTGGCATTGCAAGCAATGAAACAGTTGATTCATGTGCTAAGGTTGCTATACAAATGGGTTCCCATGAGCATTTTAAGAATAGCACCCAAGATCTAAGCATCTAAAACTTATCTGGACAAGTCCTGGAACACATTCTGGCACGAATCAAAAACACTTAGGTAAATTCTATGACTCAATTCAACCTTATATACCAAGGCGTCCATGGTTTTCCTTTTACAAATATGCAGATAGGTGGGTAACCTCTACGTCTGTCCACCTGCACAAGATCAGAGTTAGAGATCACTGATCACTCCCTGTGTGAATGTGGCTTAGACGAAGGTAGGTACTGTCTCCCATATTCTGTTTTCTTGTCCCAAACTTCTTCATCCCCTTTATGATGTCTTTCCATCTCAAATCCCTCGCCCAATAAATGTTGAGTGTTTGATAGTGTCCTTATTGTAAATTTCTATGTAAATATAGGTATAATAAGTCTAATAATTATAGTAAAAATATTTAATATTTATTTACGTTCTTTGCTTGTCATTTGTCAATTTCAATTTGACAATTGATATATAAAATAACCGTTTCGTTTTACACAACGGTAAGGAAACACGTTCGAGTTAATTTTTAACCTGTTAAAAAAAGAGCAAACAAACAATTATTACATTATTTAAATTATTAGATAACATTATAAAACTTTTTGTTAATTATTGCATTTTATAAAGGTGTAATAACTTTGTTAAGTTATAATATTTAATTAAAAATGTATCAACACTGCGTTATATATGCATGAAATGAAACGCGATGCAATTGAGATAGCGCTATATAAAAAATATAGCTACATCTCGCTTACTCTGAAAGCAATGAAAAGACAATTGTAGAGTATCATTCGTTCTTGCCATCATGTCTATAAGAGTAAAACCATATTACTTTTGAGCTGTCATGGTAGCTTTCTCAGTAATATTACAATGAGATTGAAACAAGATGTTCCTGTATCATAATGGTTTTCTAAATGTTGATAGTAACCCCCCTGTACGTTTTCCATTGTATTATTAAACAGCCGTTTAGACGTCACACACAGATCTAACGACAGTTGTCTTGTAGACTGCATCTACTGTAGTGGACCAAGCGGGTACCGTCACCAGAAAAAATCCACCAATATTATTATAGTCCCACAAACTTATCTGACCCGGTAACAGCGTCGCTATTAATAGTATATTATATTAAAAACAAAAACTAAACAGGAATAAAAATTAGTTCCAATTTTGGCCACCGGGTCATGTTTGTTTTTCTAAATTAATTTGTTGATAGCGAGCAAACGAGGCAAAGTCTTCTTCGTTACATTCTTGACAGAGTGGGCATGGTTATTCTGCAATATCGGCTTAAGTGGCAGAAGTGATTCTCCTTACAAGCACCACTCCTCCGCCACTTATCCCTGCTGGCCGACAGGCTGGCAAGGTCACCTGATGCTCATTAATTACCACCCCCTAGTAACATACCCATAATAAAATATTGGATAGAAGCAGGCGTTACTTTGCGGAAGTCCATGATTATGAAGGAACTTGAAATTTAATCGGCCCTTTCGACACGATCGTCACTTTACAATCGTGCATTGTCGAGTCAACATCTCCTGAAGATGCTCCGGTGTCGGAGTGAAACGTACGTTGAGTATAATTTGGAAGATTCATGTGGTGTGGTGAATATTGCAAGCTGCAAGTGAAAGATACACTGTACCACATATATTTGCCTATTGTTGCGGATTATAGCAAATTAAATTTCAAGTTTTTCATACCCATAATAGCATAGCACCACCAGCAGCCTATGCATTGGCAACTGTTGAGGAATTCTCTCATGCCTCAGATATCGCAATAGTGTGGAGTGAACACATCGGTAGTAACTGGAAATAATAAAATTGTAAATACCTTTTGGATTAAATGTTACATAAAAATTTAAATAGTTATTGAAATTTTAATAGCTGTTTGAAGGTTATTCTTATAATGGTTATTCACGTCATAATGCAAAATTACCGTAGGTACAATACATTTATATTAACAAGAGAAACACTAAGCTTATTAAACAATACAAGAAGATTTTTTTTTTTAAATTTTAAATTGTTAACCCGTGGATGGTGTGGTGGATTACACATTTGTTAATATTTTATATTAGTTGTGATAATAAGATTTAATGTGTAATTGTTAATCGTCCCCAATAAATAAAAATAAAAATAAAATAAAATACAATACTAGTATTATTCTTGTTCTTCATTGCATTTTGCTAACTGTGCAATGGAAAAATAGAGGAGTGCATGCGGACTCAATAACCGTTTTCTAGTAAAATCATAACGCGACTGTAGAGAAGCGGGTGTTGTGCAAATTTCAAGCGGATTTTGAAGGATAGGTTTTTAAATCGTCCTCTTTAGGGTTCCGTACTTCAAGAGAAAAAAAGGAACCCATAAAGGATCACTTCGTTGTACGTCTATCTGTCTGTCTGTCTGTCAACCACCTTTTTCTCGGGAACGCGTGGAGGGTAACAAATTGAAAATAATATCAAATACTTAGATCTACGGTCCCTTGGAGCTGTAAAAAAATCAAGTTTCTAAGTCAACGCAATCAACAGATAAGGCTGTTTATGAATATTTTGACACTCGCCCATAAAACAAAACCTATAGGGAACTTTCCGTTGACCTAGAATCATGAAATTTGGCAAGAAGCAATGTCTCACAGCACAAGTGTAAGAAACAATCTGAAAATCGTTAATTAGGGTTCCGTACTCATACGCCATTTCGATTCCGGTCGCCTTTAACTTACACCACATTCCTACGAGATATTTTATAAGTGGTGATACCTATAATAATCCTTAGATAGTACAGCGAAGTTTTTTGAGTCGCTCTACTTGCGTACATTTTGATCTGATAAAATCTTAAAATAGATTGCATAAAAGAATTATAAAATAGTTAATATTATGCTTTCCTTTCAATAAGGAAGGAATCAAGCTTTCGTATTTCAAAAAAAAAAGCTTAAATTGCGATCATGGTGTTAAATAATTATGATCATGGAATTAAAAAGTTGATTGAATATATTTAAAGTTTAATATATTATTAACGTTAAACTTAGGAGGCGAACTAAAATCTGAAAGTCATAAATTCCGACCTTAGGGTGAAAACACACTGATGACAGATGACAAAACGTCATTGCACATCATACTAATATTATAAATGCGAAAGTGTGTTTGTTTGTTGGTTTGTCCTTCAATCACGCCGCAACGAAGCAACGGATCGACGTGATTTTAGACATAGGTATATTTGAGGACCTGGAGAGTGACATAGACTACTTTTTATCCCGGAAAATTAAGGAGTTCCGCGGGATTCCAAAAAACTTAAACCACGCGGACGGAGTCGCGGGCATCAGCTAGTTTATACTATAGATTTGCATAGACCTGCGCGACGCGACTAAATTTGTTCCCATACGACGCAGGCGTTTCGCCGACGTTTTGTCAGGTCTTGTCAGCTCTGTGTTTTCGTCTTCGAGATATTCGCTTTTACTTTCTAATATGTTGCAGAGGCAGAGTCCGAGTTTTTTTTTAAATTTTATGCATTTTTACTACACTGGCTCAGTGAGCCAAATGGGATCTTGATCCTTTCACGCTAGAAGCGAAGTGTAGAACTCATGCGTGTCCGGAGCCACTTCACGCATAATTGGGTCTGCAAAGGGCTTGCTGACTGCTGTCCTTCGCTCACTTTGTAAAATATATACAACATGGCACACAAATAGGAATTTTTCTTTTCTTCTTTTTCGTATTGACAAAAAAATAACGGAAATCTGATGGATATTTTTCCTACATTTCTAATTTCCTTGAAAATGTTCATTCATTACAGCTTACTTAGAGCTTCTGGAGGTATCATTACTATGGAATCCAATTGTGTTTCACGCTTTTTAAAGTAAAAACAACACCATTATGTCTCCTCGTTTTTCTCGCGCTCCATAATTGATTTTGTTTTAAGCGAAATGGGATATCCTGCGCGGTTATTTTGTCCGCATCAATAGAGCTGGGCTGGGACTATTTATAATATTTTTAACGTTATCGATATACCAGGCACGATAATACATTATTAATTGTGCTCTGGATAGGTAAAGTTAAGTCGTAAGGACTAACGGACTTAAGTACCTAGGTGCCTACTATTATTTTGAAAGCATTTTTGCGAGATTATTTGAGTATCCAGTTTCACTTAGGTTATTTTTAAACTTTTTAATTTATATTAACCATGTTTAAAATCAACCTACAACTGTAAAAGCTTTTGATTCTTAAGAGGCACTACGCACTAGGCGAAACGACACTCGGGAAGTTTAGGTATATATATACCGGCCCGTCGGCAGTCCGTCAACTGCATCGACATGCCAGAAACAAAATTAATTGGTGATACCGTGAAATTAGAATGATACCTAAAAAAAAATGCGACTTCCATAATATATTACTTAAATTACTATTTAATTCTTATTTTTCGAAATCTATTTCTATGACATGAATTCAGAGACGGAATCTTTAGAACTTATTTTTCTGTAGCTACAGCGCGGCGGCCACTGACAAACATTTCCGAAAATTGATGATAATACAAAACTTGTGAAGGTGACTTGTCAGATGTCTAATGAAAAGTATCGATGAACATCAATAGTTGTACTACATCACTATTTAGAAAATACAAACCCAACTTGGAGGTAGATAGAAATAAGATGGATAGCGTGGCTTGTACTCTATTTTCATTATACTTTTTATGAAGCTTTATAAAATTCCATCGGTTTTAATATAGGCATAACGGGAATAACCTAAATTATCGTTATTGAATTTTCCGAGTAATACTTTGCTTTATAAATTTAGATCTATGGATGATTTTATATTTCATGCTAAGTTTTAAAACCAGAATCAAATTATATAATTTTATGCCGGTGAAGTTATCCGTGGATTTAGGTTTTTAAAAATTCCGTGGGTTATGGGTACTATTAAAAAACTAAATCCTGTATTTTATTCTAATTCCGGGATTAAAAGTAATTTAGGCGTTTAACTGTATCCAGGAAAAGTCATATCAATCAGTATCTTTTCGGGGTATAATTGATGGACAAACCAAAAAACAATAGTAGATTATTAACCAAGGGGATAAAGCAGTGTCTTCTGTCGCGGGTGACGATTTAAATCGCGAGCGTAACGAAGGACTCGAGGTTTACTCCCGAGCGTAGCGAGGGTGTTAAAAACTTAAATCATGAGCGAAGCGAGGGATTTAAGACGAGTCCTGAGTGTAGCGAGGGATTTAAGTTCACCCAAGACTAAGACAGCTTTATCACCGAGGAAAATACTCTACTTTTCGTACCATTTGCGAAAAAATTAACACAATAATAATATGAGATAAGCATTTATCAAATAAATATTATAAATGCGAAAGTTTGGATGGATGTATGGATGTATGGATGTTTGTTACTCAATCACGCTCCAACGGCTGAACGGATCTGGATGAAATTTGGCACAGAGATAAATTATAGTCTGGAATAGCACATAGGCTACTTTTTACCCGACTGCGGAACGCACAGGGTTATGTGTTCATCAGTCTATATATGTATATTTCCTTTGTGTCGCACTACAGACAAAACGGCTGAACCGATTTTGATGATACTTGCACTACTAGATTTGTCTTAATTTTCCGAGTGTCATAACGGAAGCCGAATTTGAGAAAAAACAAAATGGCGCCCACTAGAAGCCATATTGTAACAAATTTAAAAATGAAAGTCAATAAACTATGGCAAGTGGGGTATCGATGAATAGGTCTTGTAAAATCAGAGTTAGGTTCCCTAGACCATTTTTTCATTTTAACGATCATTTAGGATTTACGAGGTTTCAAAGGTTCATTTTTAGTGTATTCCTTTGTGTCGCACTACAGACAAAACGGCTGAACCGATTTTGATGATATTTGCACCACTAGATTTGTCTTAATTTTCCGAGTGTCATAACGGAAGCCGAATTTGAGAAAAAACAAAATGGCGCCCACTAGAAGCCATATTGTAACAAATTTAAAAATGAAAGTCAATTAACTATGGCAAATGGGGCATCGATGAATAGGTCTTGTAAAATCAGAGTTAGGTTCCCTGGACCATTTTGTCATTTTAACGATCATTTAGGATTTACGAGGTTTCAAAGGTTCATTTTTAGTGTATTCCTTTGTGTCGCACTACAGACAAAACGGCTGAACCGATTTTGATGATATTTGCACCACTAGATTTGTCTTAATTTTCCGAGTGTCATAACGGAAGCCGAATTTGAGAAAAAACAAAATGGCGCCCACTAGAAGCCATATTGTAACAAATTTAAAAATGAAAGTCAATAAACTATGGCAAGTGGGGTATCGATGAATAGGTCTTGTAAAATCAGCGTTAGGTTTCCTAGACCATTTTGTCATTTTAACGATCATTTAGGATTTACGAGGTTTCAAAGGTTCATTTTTAGTGTATTCCTTTGTGTCGCACTACAGACAAAACGGCTGAACCGATTTTGATGATACTTGCACCACTAGATTTGTCTTAATTTTCCGAGTGTCATAACGGAAGCCGAATTTGAGAAAAAACAAAATGGCGCCCACTAGAAGCCATATTGTAACAAATTTAAAAATGAAAGTCAATAAACTATGGCAAGTGGGGTATCGATGAATAGGTCTTGTAAAATCAGAGTTAGGTTTCTTTGAACATTTTTTCATTTTAATGATCATTCAGGATTTACGAGGTTTCAAAGGTTGTAATCCTTTGTGTCGCACTACAGGAAAAACGGCTGAACCGATTTTGATAGTACTTGCACCACTAGATTTGTTTTAATCTTCCGAGTGTCACTATGGAGGCCGAATTTGAGAAAAACAAAATGGCGTCCACTAGAAGCCAATTAATAAATGAAAGTCGATAGGCTATAGGCAAGTGGGGTATCGTTAGATAGGTCTTTTAAAATCACACCTAGGTTCCTTAAACCATTTTTCCGTATAAATGATAATTTAGGATTTACGAGGTTTCAAAGGAAATGTTTAAAGTTCCTACATAAATCATCTATCTATCAAACTAGGTATGATACCTATTATAAAGGGAAAAGATTTGGATTATCTCAAAAACTACTCAACCGATTTTAAAAATTATATCACTTATAGAAAGCTACATTATTTTATACTCCTTCAATCGATCAGTCAAAAAATCAATAAATTCATCAATGCCACATGCAGCGCATATTCGAAGTTTACATAACTTACGACTAAAATTTTTAATGTCTATTAAAATATTGGTTCCGACTTTGCTACGTACTAAATACGTACAAATTGTGTTTTTGAAAATACTTTTTTTGCATTGTTCACGGGCATTTTCGTAAGTGGCCGACGTTCATTGGCTTACGAAAGCGATTGGACGCGGTAAATGCCGAGGTCTCGTGACGTCGCGTCGCTGCGATAGGACTCTCGAAAATTAATTCACTCTCTCTGTCGAAAAAATAGCAGATTCACGAACTTTACCAAACCAAATTTATATTAGCATTATAACATATTATGCAAATTTGATGATGGTTATGGTGATCACCATAGTAGTCATTACGAATAAATCAATCCGCTGCTTATTCACATGCTCTAAAATGCTACCACAAAATCTATAATAGTACCTTTGGTACAACTTCGGGCAGAAAAAACGTCGCCTGTTTACAATAAATACTGAACTAAAAAGTTTGAAATAAAAAAGTAATTTAATAAAACCAAAAACCCGACTGCTTGGATACCAAAAAGTATAAAACAAGACATGAATTGAAGTATTTCATTATTATCAATTTACATCGTATAATAATATTAATAAAATTTATCAAGGCGCAGTCGCACGTCCAATAGCTTAACGTGCGACTGCGCCTTGATATATTTTATTAATATTATTATACGATGTAAATTGATAATAATGAAATACTTCAATTCATGTCTTGTTTTATACTTTTTGGTATCCAAGCAGTCGGGTTTTTGGTTTTATTAAATTATCCCGGAAAATTAAAGAGTTCCCGCGGGAACCGAAAAACCTTAATCCACGCGGACGAAGTCGCGGGCATCAGCTAGTTAAAAATAATGACAATTAAAAGTAAAACTTACAATTGGTCCAATTATTGATAGAGAGAGTTACATTAACGTTTATGTATATTTGAAGAAAACAAAAACGCGGCAAACTCCTAGACTAATATTTTTTTGTCGGAAAAGCAAAGGCATCAAGCTCATACGGCCTCGTCGGTTTTCGTCATTTTATTTAATAATCTGTACCCTTACTCTGAGATTGATCGAATTTAAAATACGGTCTCACTAAGTGAGGTGAATTACATATGCATCAAACTAAAATGAATCTTAATCTTATTAATTTAGAGCTCAATTTCGTGTATGCATTCACAGCTAGCGCTCCAAACGATACGTTTCGAAATTTGAATCGGTTGCACTGAATTTGTGGCTTTAAATCAAGAGTTTTTGGGTACATTTTAGTTTGACTCAAATGTGATTCACCTCACTTAGTGAGACCGTATTTTAAATTCGATCAATCTCAGAGTAAGGGTACATAACTGCATAATAAATGCGTATTCCTTTTTCAAAAAGATGTATAATGCTTTATATACAAACTCTTGGGTGTAAACACAGATTTAGTTCAGTATAAAGTATTCCAAATTTAAATCACATTCTCCCCCTAGAGGATGAATGAAATTCAGTACAATTTTCTTTCCCTGTTTTTAACAGATTAAAAATGACTATTGTTATGTTCGCTTTTTGTGGCATAAAATGCCACTTTTTTGAGCAAGTGGTACGAAAAGATACTTTCGCATTTTATTACATGGGTTCTAGTGATGTCTACTGATTATCCTTGTAAAACTTTGTAGGTAGCTTTTATAATAGTTGTTCATAAAGAATACTTGAATCGCAAAACAGGAATACAACATACAAATTGTTATACACGTGCAAATCGAATGCATCGTAAAAAGCGCTCCGAAGTCTGCTAACATGCGGAGTATAAGTTGTTTTCGAATCGAATGCAATAGGAATTGAGTTTCCCTGAAGGCACGTACGTTATGTTTTCAATTCTATGCGAGGCTTTCCACACTGTAGAGTTATGTCGCATCCCTTTAGGACTAGTCCACACTCCTATTATTTTTACCCCAGGAAAACTTAGGCTTTTAGGAAGGGTTATGATTTTAACAGTCTATGTGCGTTTGTATTTATTAATGTTCCACCGTAGCTCCTAAACTACCTACTGGGCCGATTTAGATGGATGAGGTGTCCATTGATTCGTTATTATGGTCCGGGTAGCACAGGGTACATTATCATACTAATATTATAAATGCGAAAGTGGGTTTGTTTGTTGGTTTGTCCTTCAATCACGCCGCAACGGAGCAACGGATCGACGTGATTTTTGGCATGAGTATAGTTGAGGACCTTGAGAGTTACATAAGCTACTTTTTATCCCGGAAAATTAAAAAGTTCCCGCGGGCATCAAAAAACTTTAATCAACGCGGACGATGTCGCCGGCATCAGCTAGTAAATTAATACTAACAAAATCGATATGATGGATGTTACCCCAAAAAAAATGTAAATCTCAAAAAAAAGTTTTGCTGATGTATCTTTAACGTATCAACTATCAAGTGGGATGTCAATGAAAGGGGTAAAAAAACTGAGTTTATTTAAATTGTGCTAAGCGACTGAAAAACAATTTTACAATAAGTTTTTTTAACCTTTTTATCTTGTTAAAATTTTACGCACACCTAAAACTCCCTATTGTCTAGAAAAGGCTAAACGAGAACCAATTTACATATTTATACAGAAATTACCAGTTACCCAAGAGTTTTCATTGCTGCATACATATTTTGTGATAGAATAAAACAAAAAAAATTGAAAATTTGAAGAAAAGTTTAGAGATACCTTCTCCGTCACCTAATTGACACCCCGCAGCGTTGCTTAGACTTGCTTGAAGACTAAGGTCTAAAGTCTAGACGTCTCCATTGAATGACTGCAGTAGCAAAGAATCTTCTTAGACTGCGGTAATCCTGTGTTCGTATTATAAATCTTTACAGACACATTGTGTAGACGTGGCATTAGGTATTCGATAACAGCAATATAAAGCCGTTCTTACATTGAATTTGTTTAGGAAATTTCACGAAGCTCTTCTTGTGCTAGGAGTGAACTTATTTCAATACTATAACTAGAATATAACTATGTTTTGTGCAACCACAATAGAATGCAGACTCCCCTAAGGACCTCCTTGCTTCCTCCAATCTTCCCCCAGCTTGTGTGCAGTTTTAGAAATTATTTTTGTATATTTTTGATTTTATTCGTAGTATATATCCGTAGTCTAAATATATAAAAGGAAAAAGCGACTGACTGACTGACTGACTATCAAAGCACAGCTCAAACCACTGGATAAATCGGGCTGAAATTCGGCATACAGATAGCTATTATGACGTAGACGTCCGCTAAGAGAGGATTTTCAACCCCTCAGGGGGTAAAACACGGGTTTAAAATTTATGTATTCAACGCGGACGAAGTCGCGGGCAAAAACTAGTCCATAGTATATATATGGTATGAATTAGGTATGTCTGCTATGCCCATATATATATACTGCTGTACGATTTGTTAACATCGCCACTTAAATGGCTGGCATGGCAATCTGCGGCGGCTTCCATAGTGCCTTAGCATAGGATTTACGTCAATAGATTTTGTGAATAAAAGTTAAGTTAAAATGCTTTCGTGGCCCTTCAGTTTAACCGATTTTGACGATAGGTAAATAGGTTGCATCTCGGGGGAGAACATAGGCTACTTTTTACTCCGGAAAATCAAAGATTTTCCACGGGACTTTTATAAATGCATCGTCTTGTTGTAAATATTATGTATGACTGCCTCGTTGGTCAACATGGTTGGTTGGTTAGCATGTTCAACTGCGGCCGACGAGGTCCCGGGTTCGAGTTCCGGGGCGGGCCATAATTAAGTATTGGGTTTTTCTGTCTAGAAATTCTCAGTACTAGCCCGGAGTTAGGAAGTTGGTGGTGTTTCACCCCCGTGCCTCGGAGAGCACGTTAAGCCGTCGGTCCAGGTTATTATCACTAACATGGTCATAGTAGTTAAAGCCCGCCAACCCGCATTGGAGCAGCGTGGTGGGTCTAAGCTCTAATTCCCACTCTCCTATGAGAGTGGAGGCCTGTACCCAGCAGTGGGACGTTAATGGGCTGTAGTGGTGGTGGTAGTGGTTGTAAATATTCTATAGAATATTTGGAAAGATTTACTACTTTTACTTACTTTTAGTTTTAGTACTTAGTACTTTTTTTTAAACTCCGGCTGAGTTTGTTGTGGGCTCTTCTCAGACCAGGGCGTGTTTGGAACCCTCATAGCTTTAGTTTTAAGATTTCTTAATTGATTATTATCACCATCATCAAATATCAAATAAATATTATAAATGCGAAAGTTTGGATGGATGTATGGATGTATGGATGTTTGTTACTCAATCACGCTCCAACGCGACGGCTGAACGGATCTGGATAAAATTTGGCACAGAGATAAATTATAGTCTGGAATAGCACATAGGCTACTTTTTATCCCGGAAAATTAAAGAGTTCCCATGGGAACCGTACCGAAAAACCTCAATCCACGCGGATGAAGTCGCGGGCATCAGCTAGTCTTTTATAAGTTATTGGACGTCAAAAAGTGTACAGTGTAACTAATTTGTAAAGAATTGTCTTATATTCTAACTGCGATCTGATGATAAGAAATAATGAGTCTGATATGAAAACGTAAATTAACTTAGCACAGGGGTGTGGCCACAGATAAGAGAATCAAGGGTGTGGCAGTTTAAGCACCTATTCCTCTCACCAGACATCACCAAAGACTTTCTCAGAAGAATGATAATTTCTAAATCACCCCGAAATTTTAAATCCAAATTTTCAAATCTTTAATTTAATTAATTCTAAATTCCGAAAACAAGCCTGAAACTTCCCATTAAAACCAAATAGAGAGAAGTCATACAAAATTGTCCAAAAAAATAAAATCTTTATCGCGATATTTAAGAATGTAGGATATTTAGGCGTTTTATTTAACACGTTGACAAAACTTTTAAAAACTTTAACATGTGAGAATAAAAAATCAATGTGAGTATGCCTACGGCGAAACATCGTTAACGTGAACTATCGGAAGCTTTCCGCCCTAATGACGCGGAACCAGGGCTGCCACTCAACGGCACTTGTTCTTTTTTGCTAATTTTATTTTTATGAAAAAAATATATGGTTTATTATAATAATAAATAAAAGTTTTTATTAAAGGAAAAAGGGCCCAGTATACAATACAGTTACCTATACAATAATTAATTAAAAATAGAATACAATAAAATAAAATAATAAAATAAAAGTAACTACTACCTATACATAAAACTTATAAACTAACTTTAAATAAAGGAAACACTATTGGTAAATTCTTATTTTAACTAAAGAAACAAAAAGTCTCAAAGTAAATGATTTACCTTGCTTCCTGCTGGCTTAAAATTAAAAGCTTAAATGAAAAAAAAGTGCGAATTTAGCTTGATTTTCATTTCAGGAAATATGCCTGCCTAAGGCCTCGGCCTCGGCCAAAGATGGCGGCCTCAGACCACTGTGGTAGTATTTTTGCGTAAAGTTGATGAGTTAAAAGGGCATAATTGAACTATCCAGTTACCGACTTATGTTGAAGCTGATCATCCAATGCAATTGTTGTCGTAACGAGGCCTCAACTATTATATGTACAGGAGCACAACAAGTGAAAGGTAATAATTGACCTGTTAGCAATTTTCGAAATAGTTAACGTACTATATCGGAAGCTTTCAGCCCTAATGACGCTGAACTGCAGGGTTGTCTCTCGTTGAGCGAAATAATATAAGCATTGTACAGTCTGCATCGTATGACTCATTTATTCAATTTTGTGGGCATATGACGCAGGGTGAAACGCTGAGCTGTACACCTTTTCTGGGCGAATGTGTTACATTTGTATCTAGTTTTGTCTGTGCCACCACTGGCGAATAAACAGTTTTTCTTTCTTTCTTTTCCTTACTCCATCCATCCATCATAGATCGAATCTTGCTCATAACGAATGATTTTATCAGATGATAGTGAATGTTTGGGTACATATAAGAATACATATTGAATGAATATAATATATGAAGATTTTTTTCTACAACAGATTGCTCTTGGATATTTTTGGCGTAAAACTAAAATACCGACAAAATTTAACTTTGATTTACAGATTTCATTTCAGTGATTTTTTTCGTTCTAAAAATCTACCTACACAATAATTCATCATCAACCCATCACCGACCCACTAGAGGACGGGTCACATCTCCGAATACGCAGGGCTTAGGCCAGATTTTCACTGGCCTAGTACAGATTTGCAGACACCTTCACATACATAAACCTAATAGCTACGCAATCGTTACTTTGTAAATACACAGATTTGCATATATTAATAATTTTATAATTTGATGCACAGCCCTGAATTCAGTTGGCTTCGTTTACGCAGCGACAGTTTGGAAAACACTCGGACGCTGCTCCCCGTCTTGTTATAGAACTCTTTGACGAACACTGTCTATACACTTTACATGCACTCTTAACTACTACACATAAGAACCAAATTGCAATAACGCTTCACACATTTCAGAAAATAAAACTTTTGCAAATATGCTCTAGTCTAGGCTAGGGAATTAAAATCTACTCTATTTTGTTACGTCAAGGTTGTTATTCCAGTATCTATATAGGTTGTGGAAAACTTTACAGTCCTGACTTCACAGTTACATCAAAACTAAATGTCATCCTCAGGAAGTTGGAACAGTATTCACACTCTTCACTTTATATGTTAAGTACACGTGCACTGGATAACTCGTCAAGTAAGTACATATTAAGTACCTACTACATGATATTTAAAAGACATTCATTTACTAGCTGATGCCCGCGACTTCGTCCGCGTGGATCGAGGTTTTTCGTTTCCCGCGGGAACTCCTTAATTTTCCGGGATAAAAAGTAGCCTATGTGTTATTGCAGACTATAATCTATGTCTGTGCCAAATTTCATCCAGATCCGTTCAGCCGTTGGGGCGTGATTGAGTAACAAACATCCATCCATACATCCATCCAAACTTTCGCATTTATAATTATTGTGAGCGCCGCTCGATGACAGCGCCGCTCGATGTTAGTGCCGCTTGATGACTACAGATGGCGCTGAACCTGTGGCGCGGCAAGGCAGTCTATACGCGTGGTTTTCCGCCATTAATGGCGTGACGTCACAATACTGCTTTAGAATTTACATTAAAGCAACTTCAAAGTCTTTACCATTCGATACTCAGATTTGCCTTGAGTAGCAAGTGTTGCAGAAAGTAGACCTATCTCCTATACCTTGGTCGCGAGTGGTTATGGATCTAGTTGTTGTTATATTGTTTTAATATACATTGCAATTAATTTAATATATCTTATATGTTATTGTGTTTCTTCCTTAATAAATGGTCGAGTCTGTGTATTACATATTGTTAGTTTGCATCTTAAAACCCTATCCATCACCACACGCATGTAGGTCTATAACATAATATTTATTTGATTTCTGCAATGAAAATTTATATATGCTTACAAACTTACAATCTTCGCATTATATTATTTTAAAATATACTACGGTACGATAATGGACGGATTTTCAATGAAATTCATTATTATGATTACGTACAAAACGCATATCTGTAACATTTTCACGAAAGATACCATCCCGAGGGAGAGTATTTAGTACAAGCCTACTTTTTATCCCGAAAAATTAGAGAGTTCCTCAAGCAATTTCAAAACATCTCTTTTCATGACTAGCATCCAAATTTTTTGACATCCGTGGTTGACTGTAACTTTTCAAAAGTGATACCGATTTAACGATCAAATAATCCCTTGATTTGTACCTATCCTTTACCAAAATAATATTCATAGGTATTATCATAGGGAGACGTACAAACCTGTACTACCCTTCATACAATGAGCGCGCTCTATTGGCGGGGCGTTATCATCAATCAGGAACGTGCTGGAACGAAGCTAACTGATGAACTAGTTAGAACACGGAAGGAAAGTTGGTATAATATGAACAAAAGGATATCATACTAATATTATAAATGCGAAAGTGTGTTTGTTTGTTGGTTTGTTGGTATGTTGGTTTGTTGGTTTATTGGTTTGTTGGTTTGTCCTTCAATCACGCCGCCACGGAGCAACTGATCGACGTGATTTTTGGTATGGGTATAGTTTAGGACCTGGAGAGTGACATAGGCTACTTTTTATCCCGGAAAATTAAGGAGTTCCCGCAGGAAACACAAAAACTTAAACCACGCGGACGAAGTCGCGGGCATCAGCTAGTTGTAAATACAATAAGGAAAACGTCCTTACGAAAATAAATACTAAAAAGTGTGTATGTCTGCCATCCATTCGTTTAACCAATTTTGACGAAATTTGGTAATAGAGATAAGTTACTTCTAGAGGACGGCCTACATCTTATTTCCGTATGCGGATTGCGGCTTATACGGCCGTATCTTTTGATTGAGATTTTTTTTTATTCGTTATAGGCTTACGCTTGACCACAATCACGCTTGACGCGCTTACCTAGAAGATGCCTATTCACTCTTGATTTAAAGATACCCGGATTGTAATTGGTGGGAAACACAGTTTTAGGTAGATGATTCGTTTTACGGCTCCAAGGGACCGTATTTGATATTAATTTCAACTTGATACCTCCACGCGTTCTTGAGAAAAAGGGCATTGTTAGATAGACAGACGGACAACGAAGTGATCCTAAGGGTTCCTTTTATGCTCTTGAGGTACGGAACTCCAAAAATGAAAGAGTTGCGCCTGAATCTTAAATTGCATAGGTACTTTAATTTGCATTAAATTGAATACTTTAATTTGAATGTAAATATAATAACAACCTGTTAGGTATTTACGTTCCACGACTATAACATTATTATAGATCTAGAAAGAGTTGCTAATACTTTGCTCTATAGTACGCGCGCGAGTTGAATGCAGAGCTTATGTATGGCGACACATTTTTATGATGCTATATGGTGGCACATATACATAAGCTCTGCATTCAACCTATTTATAAAACTGGAATTAAGGTATGAGCATTACAACCGACATAAATTCAATAACAGGTTGTCTGTGTTTACATGTTTGTTTGTTTGTTTGCAAATAAAACAGGGAGTTTAATTCACAACTCCGTGTTGGTACGCAGTTCAATATTTGCACTGTGGCCTGTATTGTTCATCAAATAGCACAAAATACCTTAGGAAACTTATTTAATTAACATACGGAACAGTGGAATCAGTGGAATGAGGAGGGAAATCAATTTGAGAGTCAGACCAAAAATATGTAGATAATGAAATTCATAGAAATTATTATATCAATAATTGGATTTACAGGATTTAATAAAGGAGGTAATTTTAAACTACATTTTTCTAATGCAATTGCAGATTTAAGTAGGTACAAAATACTATATTGTTTTCTGTAAATCAAATGGAACCAATAATTATTACGTGAGTACGTTATTTTTAGGGTTCCGTACCCAAAGGGTAAAAACGGGACCCTATTACTAAGACTCCGCTGTCTGTCTGCCTGTCTGTCTGTCTGTCTGTCTGTCTGTCTGTCTGTCTGTCTCCAGGCTGTATCTCATAAACCGTGATAGCTAGAAAGCTGAAATTTTCACAAATTATGTATTTCCGTTGCCGCTATAACAACAAATACTAAAAATTAAAAAAATATATATATTAAGGGGGGTCCCCATACAATAAACGTGTTTTTTTCGTATTTTTTTTGCTCAATATTAAAAACGGTAACAGGTATACGTACGGTATAGGTACTTATATATTACCTTTCAAAATAAATAATTAAATATCAATAAAGTAAATATTAAAGGGGGGCTCCCATACAACAAACGTAATTTTTATTTTTAATACGTCATAAATCGTAAAACTTACTACAGGTGTGTACGGAACCCTCGGTGCGCGAGTCCGACTCGCACTTGGCCGGTTTTTATACTTTAGGTACTAGCAGTTGTCTACGAATTGATGAAACCTAAGTGGTGGTGAAAGTCTCATTAAAATCCATTGGCAATCTAAAGAAGTTACAAGTGTTAACAAAGACGGAATAGTAATTTTTTCGTCCTTCGTGTCGAACTTCGTCCGCGTGGCTTTAGGTTTTAGGAAAACCTGTGGAGTGTGGGAACTCTGATTTTATGGGATAAAAGTAGCCATAAAGTATGTACCTAGCCATCGTCGTCTTCGGAATGCAACCTTTGTTTTTATGATGTATTGATTAATGTTATGTGTTAATGCGTAATGTAAAACTGTATCATATTATTATTACGTTTTGATTACTGTAATCACATCAGATCATGTTGATCAGACTTCATGTTGATTGTCGGTAGGTACATTTGTTTTTGTTTAAATTAAAAAAACCTGATCTGCACCTTTCGTGAGCCGTGAAAAGTAAACAGACAGACAGCTAGCCAGTGATTGAAAGTGATGTTGATGATTTTGAATGTGTAGATACACTTTATTTTAACTTATTTAGTTACAGTTTAGTAAAAATATGATTCAAAAAGTACGCAATCAAAAAGCGGCAATTTAACTCGTGACAATAAATGAATCAATTATTAAAAGTGGCTCCAAATCATTCTCCTCTCGGGTTTACTCAAAGAATACAAATCGCTGAAACTGTAAACACGCTGATCCGATGCTATTTTAAATTGCATTGGTTACCGCCACAAGTTATCACCGTTTTAAGCCCTGAACACACAAAACGCGCGACGGATACGTATCCAACATCGCTCCTAGAGGTTGTCTAACTATAGATATATAAAAGAACTATAGCTTTAATCTAGTTAGCCTGTAAGTTTCATATAAGTGAATTGTAAATTCTTATGAAACAATAAATATCTTAAACCAGAAACCAGATATATAAAATAACTACCTGATGCCCGCGACTTCGTCCGCGTGGATTAAGTTTTTTTTGATTCCTGCGGGAACTCCTTTATTTTTCGGGGTAAAAAGTAGCCTATGTCACTCTCCAGATCCTCAACTATACCCATGCCAAAAATCACGTTGATGCGTTGCTCCGTTGTGGCGTCATTGAAGGACAAACCAACAAACCAACAAGCAAACACATTTTCGCATTTATAATATTATTAGTATGATACCAATTAGATCAACATCAACTCATCTCGGCGCCCGATGCTATAATTGGGTAGGTATTTGATAACTAGTCAAATCAGCCACTTTTTTCAAATGTAAAAAGGCGTGATTTTGATAGTAGGTACTATATAATTTTGTATGAAATATGTACTGAATTTTGATGTCATCAAAGTTCGACGCATTATTTTTACTCATCGTGCATAGCATTGTCCTGTGCTTGATCTCTTTTTGGTCTAGTCGGTCTGAAATTGTGAGTCTAAACTACCTAGTAGTTATTTATTTTTTTATTTATTTTAGCTTACCTCTAAAACCATATATTATAACGTGTCATATATATAAATATTTTTTTTTTTTTGTACGTTTTATCCAATATCATTTTTTTTTTTTTTTTATATAATCGATGTCCTTCAAATATTTAGAGGTCATCCCATAAGCGGGCAAAGGCCTCCCCCTTTTCTTCCACACGGTTTTTTCTCTTGCTAGACGTGTCCATAGCACCTACCTACTACCTAGTAGTAGTAGTATTAAATGTATTATCTCCATAGATAGGGCACAATGGGCAAATTCAAACGGGAGAACATAATATTAGAATACACGCGCGTTTAATGCCGCATCTTCCATTGCAATAACCTATCACGCTATGCTTTTTTCAAATACATTCTGAACATTTTGTAGATGTATAGCACTGTAATTAATAGATAGATAGACATATAATTAGATAGATAGGTTTGCTACTAAATTATAGTTTTAAGTATCTAATTCTAGCTTGCAGTTACGTAGTTTTTTCCGTGGTGTCACCTGAATCAGGGTTCAGGCTGAAAATCAGCGTTGTATGGTTAGTGCTTGCACTGAGCATACAGCATTATGCTGAGCCTGGGCCATTTTTCGGGCTGTGCCATGCGTGACACGGTTTCATCCCTGCGCCTCAACGTTGCTGTTTAGATTTTAGATCTTGTTCAGATCGTTGAGGAGCAGGGCTGATCTACCTCTGTAGGTAGGTAGGTATACTTGTAATGTATGGCACAATTTGAAAATAAATGCTTTTTCTTTCTTTCTTTCTTTCTTAAATACAAGTTTACCCCTTTTAAGATAAACTTTATCCCTTTACTGCGATCTCACTTGAAATGATGCTGTCAAAACGGGCTAAGCTGAAAAGGGTATATCAGTTTTAATAAGTCCATACTTTGCCCCTGCCAGGACTATTTCAATGTCATTGCTTTGTGAGTATTTAAATGACATACTTAAGCCTTTATTTTCAAGTGTACGTCCCACTACGAAATGTAACATTGCCGCGGCCGCAACGTGCAGGGGCATGTGGGAGTGACAAGTCCCCTGCGAGCGTGGTGTACGCCGGTTACGCCAGGATAGAAACCTATCCCTGGCTGGGCACGCTTTATTATATCACAAGTAAGCATCAACATTCAAAATTAGGGATAGGACTAAGCGGTCGGGCGCGGGCGGTTAGATGACCACAATATTATATCCTCCTTGACTGCCTCGTTGGTCTAGTGGTTAGACTGCGGCCGACGAGGTCCCGGGTGCGATTCCCGGGTCGGGCCATAACAAGTATTGGGTTTTTCTGACAAGAAATTCTCAGTAGGTGCTAGCCCGGAGTTAGGAAGTTGGCGGTGTTTCAACCCCGTGCCTCGGAGAGCACGTAAAGCCTTCGGTCCTGCGCCAGATCTCTCTCCGGTCGTGTCGGATTTTCCGTCCCATTGGGCTATGAGAGTAAAGGAACAGAGAGTGCACCTGTGTATGCGCACACACTTGTGCACTATAATATCTCCCGCGCAGATAGCTTATCTCTCTGGAGATAGGCCGCCGTGGCCAAAATTCAGTCGGGAGGACTATAATAATATATCCTCGATGTGATTATACCTCGCCTTTACCCTGCATTTAGGTAAATATTCGCCGGTCAGCGCGTCATGGCACTCGCTATATGCAATCGCGGGATATCGCGCCGCTTGTCGTTAATGTCATGGATTTACCGTGCATCTCGTTGCGCGGCTGCATGACGAGTACATGAGAACACAATATGAACTCGTCACGCGTCACACTACGTAACGTGTAAATGCACCTTTTAATAGTGTTTTTCTTGGCCAGATGATAGACGGTACTCGACGTCGGTGGTTCTAGTGACGACGCAGATTGTGATCGGCGCGGCGATGGATATCGATAGGCTGCCCAAAATCGATATCAGGTGACAGACAGTTTTCTTCCCTCGTTCTGGGCCCAATTTTGTGCAAAGAATTTTTAAATTTTCTTCATATAATATGGTTTAAAGGTCCTTTTTACAAATAATAAAATTCAGACAAACTTAAACACTTAATTTTAAAAATCCAGCCAACTAAATCAAAGACGACGCTGCCGTTGGATGGGTATACCCAATGTCTCTATTTAATACGGCCAACGGCCAACCAAGCAACGGCTTCTATATACTCGTATGGTACTCATTTCGTACAAAAATTACTGGTCAAGGGTTAGTCAGAAACTCAGAACACGCATGAGGAGAATTAAGTAGTCATGGTTTAAAACAAATGTTATTTTAGCCCCTTTATGATTCACCCTCTCGAATGATACCACGTTATTGATTATATTATATAATGAGTCTTTTTCTCAGACAGTTTTTGTAAAAAACCAGTGGCGAAACAGTCACCGTAAAGTTTTTAAAGACCCTAACATGACTAAGTACAGAACCTTCCCTTCAAACTATAATGGTCTCGAAATACGCACTTGACCACTTTTCTCAGTGTTTCTCTTTTCATGAGAAAATCGATATCAGTTAAGCAAAATAATCATATTTCAGGACAAATTCGCGAGTAATTCTAGGTGCCAACTGCACAGGGCAGGGTATCGGAGTGCGAGACTACACCTATCACCCGGATTTCAACAAGGCGTCGTACAGTGCGCTCGCACTCGTACAACTCGAGACTAAATACTGGATGAGAGGTACCTACTTACCTAATTTTTACGCCCTCTTAACTTTTAGTACGTTTAGAGTTATGTGCGTTAATAAATTAAATATCACTTGCTTCAACATTCACACGTTCACCGTTATTGATTAGCAGACATCGTATACCTTTGAGAGCATTATGAAGAACTCATGCTTCTATGTAATTGTATAGACATTATTTAGACGTATATTTAAAGTTTTAATAAAATGTAAATACGTATATCCGATCAACAAATTGATCACGTGACTTCGGACCAATCAGAACAGAGTAATGCAAAGTCGTTTATTCGATCAACAAATTGATGACGTGACTTCGGACCAATCAGAAGAGAGAAATGAAAAGTCCTATGGGCCTACAAGTTACACTTTGCTCCCGCTATCCTCTGAAGGCAATATGCGTTTTTCGAATAGGTATGATGAAAAAGTTAGTTAAGTAGTAAGTTAGTAGTAGAAAAGTTAGAAAAGTCCCGGAACTCCCGCAAAGGAAGCTGCAGCCTTAGCCACTAGACTATCAAATCCTGTCCACAAATAAAAAACCAAATAGCCCTGTCCACAAAACAGAAGAATAGTAGCAGATTCCCTATTCTATAGCCACGTCCTATTAGTTTTTTTTTTTTTTTTAATTTTTAGGCTAGCGCTTGATAATCTAGATATAGACTAGATAATCGCAATCGTTCAATACATCGCTCAATGTTACTAGTTCTTTCTTTCTTCCTACTGGACAGATTTCCGCATCTAAACTTCCAGTTGGAGGTCTGGTGTACGTGAAAATATACTAGCTATTGTAAAACCCAGTGAATGCAGGACCGCTGCGAACAATAATTAATGCTGTAAACTTATTGTATTTATGTTCCAACCCAATTTTAACTTCCTGCTCGGAGTTAAATAACAACATAAAAGGCGTTCATTGAAAATATATTAATACGCCCAACGTGTCCCCCCGTTGAACACTGACAACGGCCGTGGACATAATAAAGTTATTTACAACTCAATGTGTTTTAATTTACAGATTTAACGCCGATATGCCGGCCGCCCGCGCCGAGGGAGATCAGAAAACCGCGGTTTTTCGCGATGGCCCAGTCCGACGGTAACTTTGTCACATAAATTCATAAAAATCGACGGTAAATCAATCCATGTGCGAAAATCTCCGTGTAAAATAAAGCGGATTAAATACAAACGAGCTTTTTAATGTTTCTTTGTTGCTTTCAGTTCACGTGAATTTTCAAAATGCGAAATATTACAGCAAGCCATTTATTTTGATTAGGTACAAAGTAGACCTGCTTGTAACAAAGTACCTACTTACCGTAATACTACGAATCATCTGTTTATTTCAGACTGCAGGAGTTCCCTCTTAAAAATACACAAAATGTCATACTTCGACCAAGAACAATGCAAGATGTACTACAGAAGATCAGAGGTAAAAAAATTATTGATTAGTAATCCTATGCAGCACTTATATACATCTTCCTTCTTATCTTATCCATAATTGGCAGTCATTAAGCTTTGATGAAGATTGAATCTAATCTTTCTTTCTTTTCTTTCTTTCTTTCTTATAATTAATATGCTATGCAGCTAATAAATATGCCTGGTGGGAGGCTTCGGCCGTGGCTAGTTACCACCCTACCAGAAAAGACGTGCCGCCAAGCGATTTAGCGTTCTGGTACGATGCCGTGTAGAAACCGAATAGGGTTATGGGTTTAATATATTATCTTCCATGCCCCTAAAAGGTTAGCCCGCTACCATCTTAGACTGCATCATCACTTACCATCAGGGGAGATCACAGTCAAGGGCTAACTTGTAGTGGATTTTAAAAAAACTATTACTGTCGAGCCAGGTAATTTGTCTTTTCTAGGTCTTCTAGGTCTTCGTTTCAATGAGTGGTACAAATATTCTGAACGATTATTAGCTATATTAGATGATCTCGCGACTTCGTACGCGTGGGTTACTTTTTTGATCTCCGCGGGAACTCTTTAATTTTCCGGGATAAAAAGTAGCCTATGTCCTTCCCCGGGATACAACCTACCCCGAATACCGAATTTCATCAAAATCGGTTGAACAGATGAACCGTGAAAGCGTAGCAGACAGACAGACAGACAGACAGACAGACACACTTTCGCATTTATATAATATTAGTATGGAAGTATAGATTAGAACGTCTTGGTCTAACGAAGCTAATGTTATCCAAGTAATGTCAGGGGCTGGACCTATAGTAAAATGTGATTAAAAATTGCAGCTAGACGTAGAAAAGATGTGGCCAACCCATACAATATGCGCAAAAGCACAGGCAGGCCCCGCATGTGTGTGGGAGAACGGGGCTGTGTTGGTGATGAGACAGGATAGCAAGTGGTATTTGGTATGACTGAAATATTTTGTATCCATTCTCATTTTCTGGACTAGTTGTATTAGTGATAGACAATAATCAGTTACATTTTAGTTGCTGTTGTAGCATCACACAAAATGGTTAAGGCGATACATTAATTACAGCGAAATAAGGTAACCTATGTTCTTGTCAGCTACAGATATGAAAGGAGAAATCAACATTGCTGACATTTTAACGTATAGCTCAAACTGTTGATCTGGAGGTTTTTTTTTTTTTTTTTTATAATATGTTCCTCCCTTTTTTCCTTCGACATGGGGATCGAAGACTGTTCTAGGTCGGTACTTAGTTCAGCTACCTAGGTTGCTTTCCTAGTTACTCTTTAGCAAGTTAGACAATTTCTACATTTAAAGCAGAGATTGTGACGTTAAATATTACATTATACCTATACATATCTCATCATTATCTATTCTATATACATGTAACAACGTTATACTAATCATAATATTATCCATATATATTTATATTTACTTATGATTCATGCACCTAACAGTGCACTCTTATAATTATGTATAATGTATACCTACCTATATTATATTCTTACTATAATTTTAATGTTTTTTCTTTTGTTTTCTTTTTTTTTTTTATTTCTTTTTTTTTTTTTTTTAGAACTTACTTTTTTTTTTTTTTTTTTTGTTTTTTTTTTTTTTTTACACATTTACATGGTTTTTTTTTTTTGTCTATTTTATTGTATTTTTTTTTCTTTTTCGCATATAAGTTTTTTTTTTTTTTTTTTTCGTTTCTTTTATTTTATTTTATAATAATATGTTTATATATTAAATAATATACAAACATATTTCATACATATTCCAATTATAATCAAATAAACATATTTCACATACTAACATATTTTGGACTACGTTAATTATTCTTATTACTTATTTACCTATTCTAGATTAAGTATTTACCTTACATGGGAACATAGTACTTACTTACTGCACAAAGTATTTACATAAAAACTGCCACCGCTACCCCCTATATTCTATTATTTATTCGCAAAGAAATACTATTTGCAGATTATCATGATATTATGATAGTATCTGCAATCTATTGTGGGTACCTACAATGTTGTCGTGGTCTGATATTTTTGTGTGGTCCAAAACACAAAAGTCAGAGCCTTTACTTGGACTTTATGGTTGGAGGGGTTGGTTACTTATATCTTTAGTGTATGTCTATTTTAATATATTTATCTTATTTTATAGTTGTCCTGCTTGTTACTTATTTTGTTTTATTTTCTTTTATTATAATTTTCGCTATCTTTTCACAATAATTTAAAAATTTTTGTCTTATTTCAATTTGACTCATCAGTTCACTGATATTATCAGGTTTTATGTATTTTCCAATCTCTATTTCGATATCATTCCGCTGTTTTCCGAATCTAGGGCATTCTGATATTAAGTGTATAATATCCTCCGCAACATCTGGATCGCATTTGCATGATGGGTTATCTTTACATTTAAATCTGTGCAGATAGTATGAAAATCCGCCGTGTCCCGTGAGGACTTGCACTATTATCCAGTTTATTCTGGTCTGTTTTAAGATTTTGTAGGCTTGTTTGACATCTGGGAAGAAAAGCTTAGTGGTTCCAGCCGTTGAGCCAGAGGTATATCTATTTTGCCATTTGTCAAGAGTGTCTGTTCTGATTGAGCGTTTAACATAGGATACCGGGCATGCTTCATAATCCGCCTTCGTCCTTTTATATAGCGCTGCTTCCTTAGCCAGTTGATCGGCCCTCTCGTTGCCTTCAACACCCACGTGGGCTTTTATCCAGAAAATTTGTATGATTTTCCCCTGGTTTTGTATTTCTAAAAGGTTTTTTCTTATGGAGTGTGCCAATGGATGTGAGGTTGTGTGTCTTCTTATTAAATCAAGAGAAGATTTAGAGTCACTGAGTAGATTAGCTTTCTTAATGTTTTTGTCCTTTATAAGTTGTACTGCCCTATGCAATGCATATAATTCCGCCTGAAAGACAGTACAGTAAGGTTCGAGCTTCAGTTTTACGGCTTTGGTCTCCGAGCCTCCTTCCCACACAGATATAGCTGCTCCTACTTTTCCCTTTATTTTACTCCCATCTGTGAAGATTACAGCACCATCCATTTCATATTTTGCCATGGTTTCAGGTTCGAGGTTATCTAGACAGGAGTAAGCTATATTTATATTGTGGGCGGGGTGTTCTGCCTCCAAGAAGCTGACCCTCTGTTCCAGTTCACGGTCATCGGGCAAACATTCAAGTGGCCGTCCTCTCTTGGCATCGTATAGTTTAGCTTGTTCTTGAACCCTTAGGTCCAGGGGAATCATACCAGCTAACAATATTGCTGAGTGCAACGAAACTGTTTTGTAGGCTTTACAAATTTTCTGGGCAAATCCTCTTTGTATGGTGTTAAGTTGCTTTTGTATGCCCACTTTTTTAGAAGCTTGAGCCCATACGCTGGCAGCATAAAGCACTATCGGTTCCACGGCTGCATAGTATATGGTCCTTGTTATCTCCGGATTAAGACCCCATGTGACTTTTGCTGCTCTGGAGAGCTGTTTATAAATATTGAGTGCCTTTGTTGAGACGTTTGACACATGTTTGTTAAATGTTAATTTTGAGTCAATGGTAATGCCCAGGATTTTGATTTCGTCTACTAGTGTAATGACTTGGCCACCCATAGTTAAGTTTGGAGTTTCATAATTTCGTTTCCTGGTTATTACCATTGCATTTGTTTTGTGTGCTGCGAATTTTAATTTATTTAGTATTCCCCAATCATTTATAGTTTCTAAAGTAATGTTAGCTTGGCGTTGTATATCTTGGGTGTTCTGTCCGGAGAAAACAAGGACAACGTCATCAGCAAACGCTTGGCTGTATACACCTAGTCCATCCATAATGTTTAGCAAAGGGTCTAATAGTAGGTTCCAAAATATTGGCCCACTTATCGAACCCTGCACACAGCCCTTGGTTGTTTTTTTAATGTATGTTTCTCCTGCATATGTAACTTCTACATTTCGGTTTTCTAAGTAGCTACTCACAAGATTACACAGATTGCGAGGGCACGTTTTCTTTATCAATTGCAGTTTTATGGCTGGCCACCAAGCGCTATCAAAGGCGCCCTCTATGTCTAGGGATATCAATATTATTATTTCTTTTTTCTTTATTCGTTCTTTTATATCATATATCAAGTCATAGAGAGCATCCTCTGTACAGCGCTGTGGGACGAAGCCATATTGGCGTGGATTTAATTTCGGAATCACGTGCCACTTCAAACGAGAAACCATCATCTTCTCCAAGGTTTTACCAAGAATCGATAGAAGTCCGATAGGCCTGTAGGATTTAGGATTGTTGTAGTCTGTTTTCCCCGGTTTTCTCAAAACGATCACAGTTGCCGTTTTCCAGGGGTCTGGGAAGTGAGCCAATTCCAGGCACTTATTTGCTATATTCAGAAATATCTGGGGGTTGTAATTAATTGCAGCTAGGCATATATCAGCCGTGAAACCATCTGAACCTGGTGCTTTACGCGGACTAAAACTATTTACTGAATTTTGAAGTTCGTTTAGGGTAAAATACGGGTCATCACTGCCGTTGTTATTTGATTCAGCTGTCATTGACCTTATACGAGAATGATTTGGAGTGTCGTCCAATGGGTTGTCGTCTTGAAAGAAAGTTTCTGTTATTAGTTTTACGGAGTCTGCGGGATTAAGTGTTTGTCCATCCTTCATCATGGGTTTGTCATCAGTTCTTTTCCCTGTTAGTTTAATAACTCTATATATACTATCCCACATACTTTCTCTGTCCTGTTTTGAACAAAAGGTTTTCCAGCTTTCGGTTTGGGCAGTATTTGCTTTCTCTTCATATTTTTGTTTTGCCTGAATGTATTCTTCCACCACATATTTCCGTCGAGATTGGGCTGCATTTCTAATTCTTCGCTTCTTAGTTGTCATATCCCTTTTTAGTAGCTCTAGGTCGTGTGACCACCAAGGAAGATTAAACTGGTTCTTTCTTCTTAGTTTTGATAGTACTTTATCGCACGCATTTGTTAAGCTTCTTATATACATGCATATTATGTGTTCCAATTCTTCTGTTGTATATATATGTTCTATGGTATCTTCGGTGATTTCAGCTTCCTGCAATTGTAGTTTAAATTCGTCTGTGAACTGTGCCCATTTGGCTTTTTTAGTATTATATTTCCTTGTAGATCTATTAAGTTTAGATTGTAAATCCTTTTCTATTTTTATATTAAATGTGATAGTGTTATGGTCTGAACTGGTGTAGCCCTTGTCTATCTTCCAATCATCTACCTTGTCCAGCATATCTACGCTACATGTCGTAACATCAACCGTACTTGTAAATAGTTTTCCATCTCTGACTGTTTCAAAAGTAGGCTCGTCTCCAAAATTCAATATGTGGAGATCCAGTTCATTTAAGAAAGAAGATAGATCTGCTCCTCGTTGGTTTTCCTTTGAGCTTCCCCACCAAGTACTCCAAGCGTTAACGTCTCCCCCCAAGATCAGGTTCCTAGTATTAACTTTTTGAACTATTGCCTTAACGTGATCCAGATATGGTTCAAGAGGTTCGTCAACTTCGAAGTAAACCGATAGTAGGTTAAGCATTCGATTTTTAGTTTTGATGGAAACATATGCTATATTTTCAGTTGTTAATGATGGATCCTCGTATATTTCAACCTTATCGTTATGGATTATTATTGCAGCCTTTACCGGTTTACTTCGACCTTGAGTCTTTTGCACCACTCTGATTCCATTATACTGTTTTACAAAGCCATCTGCTCCTACATAGGGTTCTTGAACGAGAGAGACGTCGGCCTTCCTGCTTACTGCTTCATTAAGGAGTTCTTGTGTGGCTAACCTTTTTCTTTGCAAGTTTGCCTGTACGACCGATATTCCATTTGATACTTTGGCTAGCAGTATGAAACGCTTGAGCGCGCTATGGTGTCCCATTTTTTGCGGGTGGGGCACTCCCTGTCGAAAGCGCTGTGGTCAGTTCCTTCAAGTTTGGCCATATGGCAGTTTCTACAGCACGGAACATCGCCGATCACCCAAGTAGGACAGTCAGCACGAAGGTGCGGTCCAGCACAATGGCTGCAGCGGTCCACTGTATCCTTACACATTTTCTTACCGTGCCCGTATCCCAAGCATCTGCTGCATTGTACTAATGGCGATTGGTCAAAAACTTGGCATCTCTGTAAATCAATATGTACATGTCCTATCGATGTAAGCGCTTGCCACACCCTCGGTGAAACTTGCAGTATGGCATGGCATTCGTGGGGGTTCCTTGCATTGCGTCGGTATTTGACTATTGCTCTAAAGTCTTCCTCTGGAATGTCTCTCAGGGCTTCTTTGTTCTGGGTCTTGAGTGAAGCTTGAATATCCTCGTTGGTGTTGTAGGTTAGAACATTTTTTATTATAATGAGCGGGTCTTTGTTTTTAGCATCGTCAATCTTTAGGTTGACGTCTGTTTTCAATTTCTCCTTAAGGTCAATTAAGGACGTTTTTGAAGAACAGCTTATCACTACCTTTTGATTTCTTGCTTTCCTTATGCGTTCCACTTTGACACCACTCACACGTGCATTTGCTGCCCCTCGGATTTTATGAAGGACATCTTCACTCGTATCTTTTTCAATTTTTGATGATACTATTATTGAGTGTTTTGGCTTATCTGCTGGTCGAGCTGCCATATCTGCGTACGTCACATGTTTTTTTGATTCTTCTACTATCTCTGCTAGTTTGTTGCTTGATTCTTGGAGCTGTTTCGTGATTTCAGCAGTTTGAGGCAGCTGTTGTTGCTGGTTGTTGGATAATTGGTCAAGAACATCGAAGACTATGATTTGACGTAAGGATTTGACTTCGGTTAAGATTTCGTTTATCGAAGGTCGAACGTCCGCTGTTTTGACACCTTCCGCCAGATCCACTAGACGGCCTGCGTACTCCTGTTCCTTTGCCAGCACTTGGGTTATAGTGTTTGCGCGAGCTTTTTCGAGTTGGATTTGGAGAGTTTGTCGCGATTCGCTCAAGCGCAGTATTATTTCGTACATCGCAGCAAGATTTTCTAAAACTTTCTCCCTAGTGGAGACTTTTATGTCCACGGATTGTTCCATTTCTTCTTTTGCCTCTAAGAATAATCTGTTTGCTGTTGCTGGTAGCGTGGCCATTGATTGTTGAGTAGGCTCACCTATTGAGGTTCTGCTAGACTGGCTGGTTTTTGTTGCTTGCGTGTCACTGTCACTTGTATCTGATGGGCTCAGTTCTTCCATCGCTTTTTTGAGGACTTTTTTTCTCATTGGCTCCGCCTTTTTGCTAGTTTTTGATTCGACAGCCTTCCTTGTTCCTCTACCGGACGTACTCGGTTGCGACATTTTGGATGTAATATTGCGGAGTGACGATTAACACCTAGGCAGTAATTTCGCTACCGCTTATGACTTGTGGCAAGCGACAGCGGGTGACGTGTTCGAGCTCGATTGCCGCCGCCGCCGTGCGAACAGGTTTTGAACGCGTTTGTTTCGCGCGGTGCAATACGTTGTGCACACGTCTGCTCACCGCCGCGGTACGGGGGGAACATCGATCTGGAGGTTTGAGACTTTGCTTGTCGATATTCTCTCTAGATAACATAGACCACCTTAAGAAAGAATTTAATTCTAAGCATACGAGGCCGGGACAAAGATTTTTTATTACATTCTTATATTTTGCTCCTTATGATGTTTTTTAGGGTTTCGTACACAGAACATATAATAAGAGGTTAGAAAGGCGATGTGGGCGGGTCACGCGCGCCACTATGTTGAGCGAACGCTCAAACGTACCAAAAACACACCTCAGTCGGCCGCGGACTGTCTTGGGAAGTTTTACGCGCAAAAAAGTGTTTAAAATGCCTTCTTGCGCGGTAATAACCTGCAGAGCTAGAAGCCAAAATGTCAATGTGACTAATGACAAGATATCTTTTCATCGGTAAGTACATTAAACCTTGATTTTAAATGATTTAATTGAAAATACTAAAGATATTATGTTTTCCTTCACTAGTGTGACTGGATCGCAAATTTGTATGTACATCGCTGGTGCGAACAACGCGCTCCAACAGAGTCATGTACGCGAGCTGCAATGTAAAGCGTAGTGCGTATGAACGATCAACTCCACTTGTTACCTGGTATTACCCAATAAGAGTAACTTGTCGATAGGGCTGAGTAGCATTTTTCCACCGTATCGATAAATAGTTTATTTGTTTCTGAGTTTATTATTAAGAACTTTTAATGATAGTTACAGATTTAGATTTTAATCATAAATGTTTGAAATATTGTTATAGTATTTTGTGTTTGTTGGTTTTGTTGTATAGTGTGTTTTAAATATTGTTGATGTATTCAAATAAAAACCATTTGTAAACCATAGTTGTTTTTTTATTTTATTTATTTCTTATAAAGAAACAGTAGTTATAAGCAAAAGAAATATCATTATGTCTCCATACATTTTTTAATCTATACTTATAATAAAACTGTAACAGGTCCAATTCTGTACATTGAAGATATTTTGAAAATTTTTTTTGGAGGTCACTCATTATTCGATACTGAAGCCAAATCTGTAATTTTTTTCATTTTTATCTGTCTGTCTGTCTGTATCTTGGCCGCGCATCACGCCGAAACTACTGAATGAATTCAAACTTGGCACGATTTGAGCCCATACTACGAGGCAGGACATAGGATACTTTTTATCCCGAAATTCGTTCCATAGGCGTTGAAAGTTTGTATGAAAGTCCTTAATTTCTCAAGTTATAGCCATGAAACTTGGTATATGAGCTGCGAGTTGAAAATGAAAACATATGTGTTTCACAGTTTTTCGAAATTCCACTCCCGAATGGGTGAAATAGGAATTTGAGAGTTTGTATGAAAATCCTTAATTTCTCAAGTTATAGCCATGAAACAGCATTTGGGCTTTCGTTAAAATATGAAGAAGTACGTGTTTCACCATTATAGGGGGATTATACCATGGGATAGTATAATATAGGATACTTTTTATCCTGGAAAATTAACTGAAAAACTTATTCCACGCGGACGAAGTCGCGGGCATCAGCTAGTTTAAAATAAAATATTAAAATCTACAGACATAGAGTCCAACTTAAGTTAACAATATGAATATTGACATGCTGTCGACCGTACGAAAAATAAACATCGATAAAAAATATTTTAGTCAATCCCTAGCGTATGTTGCTGTTTTACACGACAACACGCGCAAGTTTAAAGTTTCACTAGTGTGCGTAGCTTCGCCAATCGCAGCGTTTTTTTCTGCCTCACGCACACATGGGAACTCTCGTGTGTATTCGTTTAGATTAGTAGTAGTGAAGAATGGTGGGATCAAAACGGCGACAGCGGTTTCCGTACAAAATTTGCACTAGGGCCTTTCTAACCTCTTATTATATGTTCTGTGGTTTCGTACCTCAAGAGGAAAAAAGGAACCTTTCACTTCCGAGGACACTTTTTTTTTGGAGATCCTCCTCCAAAAGAAAAGTGTCTTCTTCTTTGTCCGTCTGTCTGTCTGTCAACCACCTATTTCTCGGAAACGCGTGGAGGTATCAAGTTGAAATTAACATCAAATACTTAGGCAAATACAAAAATTAAACTTCTAAGTCATCGCAATCAAAAGATACGGCCGTTTATATAGCGTACCATTTACCCATAGGTACAGTAATTCCCGTTGACTTAGAATCGGTTTTTAATTTTTTCAGTTAGGTTTCGGCATCTACGGGCCAGGCTGCAGCGCCCCGGCCCGGTTCCTGGACTACGCATCCTACAGACCGTGGGTGCGCAGTAGTATTACCAGAATCGGCATGCCCACTGTCACCAGGCTTGCAGACAACCATCTCATTTTGAGGAGGAGTAAGCGCTTTGCTCTTATTCTTTTGAGTCTTTTGTGGCTATTGAGAATGCATTGTCTTCAGTTTGGCTTCGGATTTATGACTCGGCCTACAACGCTTCGGCCCTGTTTCACATGTACAGGCCGTGGGATTTCAGATCCATTCACTTCTCGTAGTAATGTACCTACGTATTTAATGAGTATTGGTTTTAACTTTTTGCCATCGATTTGTGTTTCTTTATAATAAGTTGACATGTAGTTAAAAAACTGAAAAACACTCTTCACTAATTGTACCTACAATGTAAATGGGACTGGTCAAAGCTCAAAGAGTTTACTAGAAGCCATTGAAGAGGTCCACTATCCACATCCTGGTTCCATTAACAGCTGATAGTTACTCAAAAATTGATAAAGTGGCGTATTATGTGTTTTGAAATCATGCATTCTTGTCGGTTAATTTTTACAATCTTTGGCGTTCCGAACCAGTGGTAGATTATTAAAAGTTTACTTTTTTTTTTGAGTTTGAGTTGAGTATTCATTACATCATCAAAATTAATTTAAATACCTCATTTCTTATGATTTACTTACATGAAAATGTCCGCAGGTCTCACAAATGTTCAAAGATTTGGTCCCTGCGACCCCGAGGAAGTCAGGGCGGAACTGTTCACCGATCGCACCGTAATACAAAGGGGGCCCACTGCTAAGAAGCAACGAGTTAGTTACAATGTAAACGATGCACCTTATCACTAAACTAACTAAAAAGACGATAAAAAAAATGAGGATTAAACTATTACATAGTTAGTTCATTTGATAAAATGATACGTAAATTATTATTTATTTCACGTAGGACGACGCAGATCAGTCGATTGCGATTGAAGCATCGTTGACCCAAATCGGTATACCAAATCCGGGTCCGAGAAGATTTAATTAAAAGCATCAAATACTTCAAAAAACTTGCATACATTTTCTTTTTTCTGTTACAGTTTACAATTTTCTCCAACCTGGAGTACTCCTGCATCGCATTTCGATCCTACGTGCCCAAAACCCCAAAGTGGCTAGAAAAACCCAAACCATACATCCGCCTGAAGCGATGGTGTTTATCCCCAAGGGAAATCTGCTATAATAGCAGATACCTACAAATAGACTTCGCTATTGAAATCTACTTCCACGAAACTGTGGTCTACCGCGTGATGGTGTATGGAAGGGAGATAAGGATCATTGACAGAAAGAAGCTTATGAGTCATATAAATAAGAAGAAACCGTATGTTGAGATATCTAGAGGATTGGAAAATTCTAAACCATAATACCTACGTCAGGAGCACTGCTAAGGAAAGGAACGCCCTTCCAGAATCTGTGTTTCCTGCTACGTATGTACCTAAGTTCATTTACGTCATGTATAAACACATAAGTGCCTTCAAGGCAAGAGTGAACAAGCATCTTCTTGGCAAGCACGCTCTAACCAAGAACTCAACATTGCTTTCTATACCTAGGTATTATTGACGATAAGCCTAGCCTGCCCTGCAATAAAGTAAACTGAAGTGATTTTTGCATTTTCAATATGAAACCACAGTAAGGATCTTGACGTAACAAAGATGCAAGTCCCATTAGAAAAAGTATTTATAGGAACTAAGTAAATGTTAAATATATAGCTGTTTCCCTAGGTTCCGTGTATAAACTTTTGATAATACCACTAAAACACAAAACGTTCTAGCCCGCCTCAACCTGATAGGGCAACAAGTTTCTCGTACCATAGTTACACGTTACAACTCCAATAACAATTTACATAAAATTTCAAGTTTCTTTCACACAAAACTTAACTTTGTCGTTTAAATTTTGTAATATAAAGACCAACAAATTAAATAAAAGGCAAGAGATAATATATATTGTAGACTAATACCTACCTAACTCTTGGGTTTTGATTCCTCATGAATTTCTCAGTTATAATAATTTAACAAATAAATAATAATAATTTAATAAATAATTGGACTTTTATACATATTTTTGTTAAGCTTTTACGACTACTGTTTTGTACCTACTGTTTTTTTAATAACTTTTGTTTATTTAAAACGTTGCTTTTTTATGGTAAGTAGGTATGTATCTATATTTTATTAATATCTAAAAAAAAATTTTACTTACAATTTAATATAATTTTTATCAACCGGAATGTTTAAACACGTTTTCCTCTGATTTTCATGAACATTTCCTTCCAGAGTGGCGAAAAAAACTGCTTAAATTTAACTGGGTTGAAAAAAAACGTAGACTACTTTGGCTTTGTCGCTAAAGCCATCCTGCTTATAATAGTGATGGCTGAATTTTATCGATAAGTAATATTAAAGAAAAAGTTTATATTCCGTTTTTAATGAAGTTGAAGTACAGCTATTTAACATCTAAGTAATACTTTTGTCTACAATCGGCTCATATTTTCTCAAAAGACATAAACACCATCCAAATTGGAGTATAACATAATCCTATACTCCAACTTTTTCCAATTTATTGTCTACTAGCTGATGCCCGCGACTTCGTTCGCGTGGAATAAGTTTTTTTAATTCCCACGGGAATTCACTGGGGATTCCCCTTAATTTTCCGGGTTAAATAATAGCATATGTCACTCTCCAGGTCCTCAGCTATACCCATCAAAAAATCACGTCGAACCGTTGCTCTGTTGCGACGTGATTGACGGACAAACCAACAAACCAATAAACCAACAAACAAACACACTTTCGCATTTATAATATTAGTATGATCATAACATGCAAATCTGAATTAATTCGGATGTGCAACAGCCCAAAACTGTGATAGTGACGGCGAAATCAATTTATTTTTGTCGATAACATCTCTACATCCCTGCGTCAAAGGTTAAACCTGAAGTGGGGACATTTCCAATAGATTAGTTCCATTCTCAAACGGTTCCAGTTCAGCTCTTAAAGATTCCAGCAAATAATAATTACCGAGGTAATGGCGGGGCCATTTCACGCCGGTGCAGATTTTAACGCTCTATGCAATTTCCATTTAAATAAGTAGGTATATGAAAATGAAAGAGATTAGAATTTAGATTAGCACTTAATAAAGGTCGCGCCTTGCGATACTCGTTGACTAAAAATTTTACACCAACGAAAACCGACTTAAATATGCTAAACTAAGTATACCTAAATAGAAGGCATTTTTTATGAAGGCGTAAAACAACATAAGTAATATTATTAATGCATGCCCACACTTGCTTATTGTAGATTAGCAGATTTTACGCACTTTTGAGAGAATGGTGAATTATGGTGATCTTTTATAGATGAAAGTTTTTCCACAATGTTCTTCAACGTCAAAGCAAATGATCTTCAATTAAAATGCATAATGCATGCATGTTTTAAATCTACCTCCGAAATTAGATTCGAATCCCCGATTAGGAGAGGAAAACATCGCATTCACTTAAAACCATTAGGTAAGCTATTACCGATTTGATGATGATACATACACAAAAGAAACAAAATTCATCCTTCATTCATTCATCCTGCAGGTACTTCCATATATCCATATAAATATTATAAATGCGAAAGTTTGGATGGATGGATGTATGTATGTATGGATGTATGTTTGTTACTCAATCACGCTCCAACGGATGAACGGATCTGGATGAAATTTGGCACAGAGATAGATTATAGTCTGGAATAGCACATAGGCTACTTTTTATCCCGGAAAATGAAGAAGTTCCCGCGGGAATCAAAAAAACCTCAACCACGCGGACGAAGTCGCGGGCATCAGCTAGTATAAAATAAATACAATTCGCAACAGCAATAGAAAGGACAAACAAAAATGTTTTTACCTGAAAATTTTTCATCAAAATATACCATCCCAGGCATAGAGCCATGATTCCCAGTACAGAACGTTGATATACCTAACAGAATCGATCGAGCCTAGGCGAAGCAGAAGGTAGCAGTAATTGTAAAATATCTGTATTGGAACTGTTGGACACCGTGGAACCGATAAGCCAGATTAATGTCCACGCGCTGTGGAACTTTCATACAATGTTTGTTCATCGTGAAGTTTAAAAGTAAAGCAATTAAATAGAAAAGCCTACGGTTTTCGTTGAAACTCTGGTGATTTTTAGTAGGTACTTTATTAATTGGTGACGAAGCCTTTCAAATCTACAAAGCAAAAATACGTTCATGTCTTAGCATTCCGCAAGATATATTACTTCGTAGAGTGTGCCCAAATTTCTACTGACCTGATTCTCATGAGACTTTGGACATTAGTTTTGTAACCATGGAATTTAATAAATTGGGGTTCCAACTCCTCAACCTGCGGTACACACTGGGGACACAAAACTGCAAGAGTACTGTCTAGTACATAGCTAGATATCACCTCGGAGTCGGTTCTTGGATAAAGAAGAAGTTTTTCATTGTATTCGATAGAAGTGCAGAAATTATCGAAAAAGCAATCATAGAAAGTTATAGGTCCATTAAATAAACTATAGGATGTATTGAAAATTATGTAATCATGAATGTGATACCCCAAAATCAAGGTAAATGGCGAGGCGAAGTTCGGACCTCTGCAATTATATGCTCCCATTATATGCAATGAATAAAGCTATTTTCATCCCATGTATTCGAAAAGGACGACTTGGTTCGCCTTTATGTGCGCCCAAAGGTGGTGTTTTCTATAAGAAACTTTTAGCGGGCAGGAATGAGTTTTTAATCCTCTTTATACTCGTAAGTGCGCCGCAATTATCTTTGCCGCGCACTTATTGAATTTGGAACATCAAGGTGTTCAGCGCCAACGCTAATTGACGACCTCCGTGGCGCAGTGTTGAGCGCTGCTGTCTTAACGTGCGGAGGTCCAGGGTTCGATCCCCGGCAGGGTCAATTTAGGGATTTATAATTTCTGAATTTTAACTAACGAAAGGGCTATATGGATATATATATTTAAAAAAAAAAAAAAAAAAAAAAAAAAAAAAAAAAAAAAAAAAAAAAAAAAAAAAATTATAATTAAATAAATATTATTATAAAGGCGAAAGTTTGGATGGATGTGTGGATGTATGGTGGTATGGATGAGTGTTACTCAATTACGCCCGAACGGCTGAACGGATCTGGATAAAATTTGGCACAGAGATAGATTTCAAAAAAAAAAAAAAAAAAGATTATAGTCTGGAAATAGCACATATGCTTTTTATCCCGGGAAATTAAAGAGTTCCCGCGGGAACCAAATTTTCTCATACAGGGTGATGAAAAGTAGAGTGTATCATTCGGGCGCAAATATATTTTTGGCTCGGGCGACGTACTTTGAATCCCTCGCTTCGTTCAGGATTCTACTAAAGAATCCCTCGCTACGCTCAGGATTCTACTCTAGAATCCCTCACTTCGTTCTGGATTCAAAAAAGCGCCCTCGCCGTAAAAATATTATTTTGCTCCCTTATAATACAATCTACTATTTCAATACACTTGCTCGAAAAATGCGCTTACAGAGGCAGTAAACAGGGCTTGAAAGTTAAATTTACTGCCCGCGTGCGGTAAATTTGCAGAATTTACTGCCCTCGTGCTATTTTTTTGCAGTTTTTTTTTTATTTTTGTAAGGCCACTTTACTTCTAAATAAAAAGTTTTCTTGCAAGAATGTTCTTATTGATATTGACTGTGTATGTAGAAAACTTAAAAAATAATAACATTTTGATGTGGATTGATGAAATTAATTCATGAAAATACAAATTGTATTTAATTTAGTCAATTAAAATTGTTTTAAGTTTTATAAATCAAAAACTAAAGGCTGAATAGGCCAGGCTGAGAGTCAAGAGCTAGAACCTAGAGCCATGAAGCCAATTTTAAAAAAACGCAATTACAACAACGCGCCTTTATTATCTCCCTATTAAAATCTTGAATCTGTGCGCGCTATTTTCAAAAGTTTTTCTTATAAATTATTAAATAATATGAGTGGTAAAAAGTGATATGTAATAATAAAAATAAGTAAATCAACAATAAGGTATTTTAGATGTGAGAAAAAAGTCGCGCTATTAATAGCCGCCAAAAATCTCGAAATAAGTATGGGCGTGAGAAACCATTTTCTAGTGAGTACAGTGGAGTACCGTACCTACTCCAGTTTTATTTTCAAGTTTTCTCACAAATGTATTGAAAAATATCGTGTGATACACGGGCGTTAAGGTTTCTACATACTCGTGACGATGGTCAGCCCTCGACTGGCGTCATCGGGCTGACATTAGTCAACTCGTATGTAAAAACCTATTTACCGCCCTTATATCACAAACTACTATTAACGATACATTATTTAACATTGGTACTGAAATAAAATATTACCTATATATTTGAATTTTTTTGAAAATTTTGAATAAAGAATTGAATAATTTTTTCACCCCTAGCCTAGAATTAGGTCTTTAAACTCTATGTATATCTGCGGTGAGGATCGATCGTACCCAGTAGCTAGAATAGCAGTAACCAGGTGTAATTGTGAAATATCTGTGTACACTGCGAACCGATAAGCCTGATTAATGTCGACACATTGGGGGATCGAATCTTTATTTATTGTAACGCTTTTAACCTATTTTAAAAACATGACAACCGTATATACTGAAAAGGATTGTCGTGCGCTAATAAGGTTACAGTAACTTTCATAAATTGATTATAAATGAACTTTAAATGAGGCTCGCAATTTGAAAATTTAGGTACCTACCTAATCGAATTTTAGTGATTGACTGAATTTAATTTTAACCCAAGATTCTAGCCACAGATTAAAGATTTAGTATCTATCTACGGACGGTCTGCACATGGATTATGGGTATAGGTATACCTATACCTAATTGTACAGTTACTTATCAAGACACAATAATTAATTGTACAGACACTTAACAAGAGTTACTGGCGGTTATGGTTACATACTTCTATTTCTATTTCTAAACTTATGGTTTGTCTAATTTGGGATGATAATTTTGGCAGATGCCATTTGAATAGTACCTACTGTTTCAGTCTGTGTTACTCTTGTCCTTCACTGTTACTATACACCGATCATCTGTCATAATTATTATCATCATTATACAAACCATATATTTAGTGCGGCCTGTTGACGCCAAAACTTAATTGTACTGAGAATTTAGAAATACCTAAGACGACGATTTCAATTCAATTCAATTTCAATTTATTTTCCAAAACAGCTTACAAAACCACAAAAATAAAATCCATACTTCCATACTAATATTATAAATGCGAAAGTGTGTCTGTCTGTCTGTCTATCTGTCTGTCTGCTACGCTTTCACGGCCCATCTGTTCAACCGATTTTGATGAAATTCGGTATAATGGCACGTTTTTTATTTTTTATCCCGGAAAATTAAAGAGTTCCCGCGGGAATTAAAAAACCTTAATCCACGCGGACGAAGTCGCGGGCATCATCTAGTCTATCATATACTTACTCACTAGAAAACTTACCTACTAAGTAATAATTTAACTGCCTTAAACCAAAGAATTCCTAATCCTAAGGCTTTTAATTTGAATTGACTTCTAATACCGTCTTCCATCAGACAATAACAACAGCAACAGAATATACAAACCTTTGTTAGTTCAGTAAACAAACTATTATTTGCCTGAACTGGCATAATTCACTTCACAAGACGGCGATGGGTGGCGTCAATTTTAATCAACGTAATAACTCGACAGGCTCCATGAGCCGACGGTAAGTTTTAACAGGCGCTTGTTATTAATTAACAATTAAGTTAACAATTCTTTCTATAAGACTAGCCTAATATACTGACAATTCACCACTAAGTGTATGAAACCTCTCGTAAGTCGTAATTATACAAATAGGCTGGGTTGAATGCACGAAAATTTACGTTGCTACGAATATAACGATTGCTACGAAAATTGCTACGAAAATAAAGATTCAAACACCTTGCAAGATAGTCTTCAATTGTTATTAAAGTTAAATATTGTTGTTAAAAACACCTCGCATTTTGCACAGAAATTTGACACAGAGATAGATTATAGTCTGAAATAACACAGGCTACTTTTCATCCCGGAAAATTAAACAGTTTCCGCGGGAACCAAAAATCTCAATCCACGCGGACGAAGTCGCGGGCATCTATAAATCTAGCGTGGAACAAGGAGCGAGCTAGTAGTTCTAGGTCGTTTCCATACTCGAGCCTGTTTTACTTTTCTCAGAGCCTACATGATATTACAATTTTGCTCCATGTGTTAGTTCTGAGAGTTTTTCATATTATGTTTTGTACGTTATTTAACATACTAAATGCATTTTCAAATAGAGATGCGGTTCGATATTATAAGTAAATATTCAGGTATTTTTAAAAGAATGAAAGCTATATTTAGCACGAGATTTCAACGGATTACTGTACTATTGGAACACGAAGACATACTATTTTGGAGTGCTTCCCGTCGAGTTTTCACCACGACTGCATGATAAAAGACCCGAATAATATTTCCTTTATTTCCCATCCAACAAAGCTTATGCTAGGAGTAGATTATGACATAGTGCAAGGGGTAAGCTTTTATTTTGAGCCCTTGACCATTCTGCTCATCGAACATTGACCTATTGCAGCTTCAAATATTATCAAGCACCCCCACAAAATCCCCCACTATCTCTCCAACTTCCAGCAGAAACGGCTATCTCAATTACATTAAGTCAAAACAGCTCCGTTTTGGTCCAGTTATGGTGGATGATGTAGCGTCCATGTTTGTAAATAATTGAGGACAATAAACTGCCTTCCTCGGGCCTTAGATCTTGAGGCAAAATAATTGAACCCTAAGGCGTGGAAGTAAGTCAGTAAAACGTACATATTTTATTCTGTAGTAAATGGTGTTACATCCGGGCATATAACAAAAGTTTTCTTATTTTTCCTACCACTTTAAAGCTATATGACGCATATTATGAACTGTACCTAACTATTATATTTTACCTCATAATCAAAGTCATAAACTTTGACTTTGAAATAAACTTGTACAAGTGATCTTGAATTGTCAAGTGAATCTCCCACTGGCTTGGGATGCCCTTCCTACCTAGAGGAAGCTGAAATCAGATCGATTGTACTTTAAAGCATATTTTTCCAATTCCATTCAACGTCAATGTCGGAACCTGTCTCGGGCCAAGTAAACCCTGTGAGTAAACCACAGCTTTTTCTGGCAGAAGTCGCCTTTTTGCAATGTATGAATCATAGAGCGCGACAAAACAAAGATCGAAAGGATAGCGTTGCAAATGAACGTTTTATCTACTTTTAGACAGCCTGTGCCACTGCTCTAAACCTTACCTACTCACACTCAGTGGCGTCAAAAGCCGTCAAACCAGCTCTGAATGAGGTGTTAACTTCTTTATTAAAACCTATTGAACTGTGTCTATGCCTCTAGATAGGAGGTAAAAAATGAGCTTGTTATTGCGCAAATCTTAAGACTATACAAGATGGATATTATTCGCAATTTATTCGCAATTTCTATATACTATAGAAATTGTTATATCTATACACTAACACGGATATCAGCCGCTATTTGCACCCAATATTATTCCCGTTAATCAAACACAGCGTGGTCGCCCCAACAAAGGCCAACATTGCGTAGGTCGTGTTGAGTAATCGGAATACTACCAAACAATGCCCGCAGTCCCATCCCGGCTTTGTGCTTTGAGCTCTACCTATATCTTACTTGTTATCTATTGTTGAGTACAGTATTGATATGATCGGCCAACGTTTTTTGGACTCGTATCGAATTGGAAAAAGACCTAAGATTCCCTTCGTTAGGTATTATGATCGGTTTACAATATCATCTCTCATCCCATAAAGGACAAAAATTTAATGATGAAACAATGCCCGCAACTTTTTAGGTTTTTAAAAATCCTGTGGAAACTCTAAGAATGTTTTCCTGCGATAAGATGTTATGTAATATCAGACTGGTTAACATTAACATTAGTTGGGTCTCATGAAGAGCTTAAACTATAGGATTGATCCTATGAAGTAAGGTCTTACACACACACACACACACACACACACATACACACACACACACACATTAGTTGGGTCATAATCATAATTTAGGGAATGATTACTGAATTTTCTTAGCTCTTAACAGCGCGGCGACCAAAGGAAGTTTTAGATGGAAGCGGGGTAACCGGGAAGACTTCAGTGCTCTAGCGCCAGGAAGGTCTGCCAATTGCCATATCTTTATTCAATTGAAAATATCTTTATTCTTTTCATATTTTGGCATTCCACAAATCATCGTCCAGTTCTAGCAAACGCAGATGCTGGAAACATTCGAACCAGTGTTTAAGCAAGATTTGATTGTGTCGGACAGACCGACGAGCCTTGTATTTCAATCTGCAATATTGAGTTGTCGAGTTGCGCAGAGACTAGATTCAATTGTGGCAAGTTGGACCGTTTCACAATTACCTAGAAATAGCAGATCCTAATAATATAGTTAGCAGCTGTATCTACTCATGTTTATCTATACCTAAATATACAGAATTGAAGATCTCTCCCACATCATCATTTGACCAGACTTGGCAAAAAGTATTAATTAATAACTATTAATTCATGCGGATTATTATCGCTGTTAGGTAATAGGAATCTACCTAGACATCGTGAGCAATAAAGTTATCCCGCTGAGTACCTACCCCTCTGTTTTTGTATGCGGTGATCGTAAAAAGCGGTGAACAAAATACCTACTTCAGTTTCCAACTGTAACAAAAATAAACGTATTTCTATACTATAACTAACTATACGATAACTAGGTACGATCAAGAAAACTAATCCAGCCCTAAGAATGTTTTCCTAAATGGAAATCTATTCTCCTAATGACCCAAAGGAATACGATATCCGCTCGCAAAAATTATCAATTTCAAGTTTCCCGTCTCCAATTTTGTACAAAAGCCATTTTATCCAACGTCTCAATGTTGTCACATAGATGCGTATCACTCCAGAGTCCAGACATAAAGCTCGATAGCTCGGCAAAATTAAATTGGTACACACTCCGTTCCGTTCCCGGTGAATTTGTATCTGTCCCATTTCCACCTGGCCGTTGTCACCTCCTCGTCCCGTACGTTCATTTATAATTCATTCATTCTCTCACGACCCGATTCGACAACCGAGCCTAAACCCCATCGGAGATACGTCTATAATGCTACTAAATTGTAAATGACCATTCCCGACTTTGAGAACTTCGAATTTGGAGGTGTTTAAATTATTCATCTTAAATTGGCTGCGTGCCATACGGCGGTGGTTTTCATGAATAATTTAGCGTTTGGAAGCACTAAGGGCGCTGCTTGATAACGTTTAATTTTATTTCCACAAGATTTTACTAGCATTTTGTGGGCGAGACTTCGTGGAAACGAGCGGGTGATGGGGGTATAACAATTTTAAGCACGACGTTCCTATGATGCCTTGAGCAAAGACAAATTAATAAAGGTAATTAATATAATTAATTAAGGGTTAATTAATAAAGATTTAACCTATAAGATATATCCAGTAGTATAAAAAACTGTACCAATTTCAATGTAATATGTGAATTATAACTTTTATAAGAAATAAATGTTAAGTTAGTTGAGTTTATTGTGTTTTTATTATTTTATTAAATTGCTTATTTTTTCGCAACTGTATTAAAAATAGTCGTTCAGTACACGTGCGGAACCGTCATTGCAACTTGTTCCGACTGTCAACCCTCGCTTTCGGCTGCGCCTCGGCTCGGGTAGACATTTGTCGGAACTCTTTGCAATGACAGCCTTTCCACACTTGTAATGAAATATACTATTGTTTGACGGTTCCCGTCTATGTAAATTGAGGTCGTTTGTTTTAAAAAGTAAAATAACAGACGCAAAAAACAACACGCGTGCAATACGCCCGAATTCAATACATTCCCGGGACGTACAGATTTGCCGGACCGCTACGAAAGGGCCGCTCTAAACAACGGCCCGGCGTCCGCAACATGACAATCACTAGCATTCGTACTCGCAATTGGCAGTTTACTATTATTCTGTGGTTTAACTGCGAGGCGATTCAATTATTTCGTTCCGAACGTTTTTAATTTGCATCCATCCTTGTTAAGCAACAATAATTTACCTTTACTTATGCATCTAGTAGGAATCTATGACTATATTCGAATGCTTAAATAATACTTATGTAGTGTAAGGTATCTATATACAAAAACTGAGCATTGAATTAAAACCGGCCAAGTGCGAGTCGGACTCGCGCACCGAGGGTTCCGTACAAACCTGTAGTAAGTTTTACGATTTATGACGTATTAAAAATAAAAATTACGTTTGTTGTATGGGAGCCCCCCTTTAATATATTTTACTTTATTGATATTTAATTATTTATTTTGAAAGGTAATATAAAAGTTAATATTCTGTGAAAATTTGAACCGTCTACCTGTTACCGTTTTTAATATTGAGCAAAAAAATACGAAAAAAACACGTTTATTGTATGGGGACCCCCCTTAATATATATATTTTTTTAATTTTTAGTATTTGTTTTTATAGCGGCAACGGAAATACATCATTTGTGAAAATTTCAGCTTTCTAGCTATCACGGTTTATGAGATACAGCCTGGAGACAGACAGACAGACAGACAGCGGAGTCTTAGTAATAGGGTCCCGTTTTTACCCTTTGGGTACGGAACCCTAAAAAGAAAACTTTTCTCCACTTAATTAAAAACTCTCAGTTAAAAACCCTTTCCCCTTGCTAATGTTATTTATAACATGTAACAATTATGTCCCGGGGCTAACTTAAAATAGGCACTGAAATACTTTGCTAGGAACCCTATTTTTAGGGTTCCGTACTTACCAAAATGGTAAAAATGGAACCTTTATGGTGCGACTTTCTCCGTCCGTCCGTCCGTCTGTCACAGTCGATTATTTCAGTAACTATTAAAGCTATCGACATGAAATTTTGAATAGTTGTGTATCCTAACATCATTAAAATAAAAAAAATAAAAATATATCGAAATTAAACGAATCGAAAAATCGGGGGTTTGAAATTTCAAAGTATGATAACTATACTGAGTGGGATATCATATGAAAGGGCTAAACTTCTACATTCTAAAACAGATTTTTATTTATTTTTATGCATAATAGTTTTTGATTTATCGGGCAAAATGTCGAAAATACAACATATTGATCATACAATTCTCTTGACGGAATTTTCACACGCCGAGGTCTTTTGTCGCCTGTATCCTAGTTGGGGTCAATACCAACTGCACCTTCTAGTCCCAAACTCAAAAGTTGCTAGACCCCAAAGTCTACCTATCGGCTACTCTACTTAACAAGCGGAAATTCCCCGCGTTTCCCCCAAGAATTCTCGAGAAAACTCACACCATCGTTAATAATATGGTGGTTCATGGAAAGATGGAAAAGGAATACATTATCTAACATATCATACAATGCAGAGAGATAATTTTCTAAGTATGTAAGTATATACAAATTTCACTTGATTAGTGAATAGATCGAAGGATAGAAATAAGTGGCTTACGTATTTAAACGGGTAGCGCCTGACAAACAATTCGACGCCTTATGAATGCGGAACCCTAATAATTAACGACATTCGGATTTTTTTCGTTTATCTACTTAAGACTATCGTCTAGTGATGAAAAACGACGCGAATAGGTATTTTCAATAATGCTATCTGTTTCACAACGCTTCGCTGCCTTCTCCGCATCGTGCGATAGAGAGAGTTGCAAGTCCAGTAGGTATGGCATATGCCTACATTTTATTCTTGAAATATTGTTTCGGGTGAAAAATTATGAAAATTGGACAACATTTACGGGAAGAAAAACGTTATCGCTTTTTGTATGAAAATTTACAACTAGACGATCCTCCTAAGCTGTGAGACTGTCCAACGGGAAATACCCTATAGGTTTTGATTTATTGGTGAGTGTCAAAATATGCGTTGAATGCGAAACGTATCTTTTGATTGCGTTGACTTAGAACCTTGATTTTTTTACAGCTCCATGGGACCGCGTAGACCTAAGTACCTAAGTCCTATTTGATAATTATTTCGAATTGAAACTTCCACGCGTTCCCGAGAAAAAGGGTGTTGACAGATAGACAACGAAGTGATGCTATAAGGGTTCCTTATTTCCTAAAAAAAACAACAAACAAAGATCTTGTAGGCATAAAAGCCTACTTTAATAAAGCATGCCACTTAAGTGAAAAGCTCGGTCGGGAAGAAGTAAATTGAAAGCGTTCTGTTCTGAACGTGATAATTGAAATGCTGCTCATTTAGTCCGTTAATGGAGCTCCGTGATTGTGCTATAATAGTCGGCGCGAGTCGTTGTTTAGGCTGCCCACTACCATCGGTCTAGAGTTCATACCGATTTCTGGATACAACTTTAATTAATATGACAACCTCATAAGTACTTCATTTTTTAATCCCCGACGTAAACAGTAAGTTTAACGTGTGTTTCTGTGTAGCTTTTGTAGTGTAAGGTTACTATCTTAGCTCCTAAACTGATTTTGATTCTTTTTTTTAAAAGGTAACTTAATCGAGAGTGATTTAAGAAAATCTGTGCAGCAGTTTAAAGATCAAGCTTCTTTCTAGTTGATGAAAGAATTTGCATCTTCCACAGATCTGATCGATTTGAATGCTGCTACTTGAATGCGTCGGGGGTTTTTAAAACTTCAATTTATAAACGTTATAAGTATTTTATTTACTTAATAAAGTTGAAATCTCAATCAGAAAGAAACCAAACTTCACTACAAAGCCTCGCGGTTTTTGTGGAGGCTTGGAGATATCAAAATATCGTGTAATTTGGCCATCGGCGTTAGAAGAACTCTCAGACATGTAGGTTAAATCCTGCACCGTAATTTAGTGAATGCATTTAATATACCAGACACCCGACTTTTAGACCAAAGTCGTACCTTACCACGACTCGACACGAGGCTATTACCGCTTATCTAGCTACGGTTAACTAGGTACTGTCGCTGTCTTCAACCTAGGTAGGTATTATATAGGTCACTACTTATACCCTTATAGGACATCACTTGTAGCCTTGTAGGGACATCCACACCTCATGGATACAGTGTATAGCGTCCACGGTCCAGACACCTACTGGGGTCTTCCAAAGTTGCGCTTTCCAGCATGCGTGACGGCAAATCCCAACATGGGATTGAGACTCTAACGTCTATAAGGTTTCCCATACCTACTCATAAATACCAACACTATCAAACACGACGACTGATGAACCTGATGATATAGGGATCATTAATAATGTCCACCCGACCGAATTTCGGCCATGGCGGCCAATCTCAAGAGAGATTAGCCTTCTGCCCTGGGCTAGCATGGGCCGGAGACAAAAATTTTATCCCCCGATTATATCCACTGACAAGAGATAAAATTAACTTATCCACTTCTCAGAGCACGGCAACAGGGGAGAGGAGAAGTTTATCCCCGTTTGACATTTGACGGGGACTCGGGGGACTATTTATCCACAGCGATAATATTTATTTATTTAAGAATAAAAAATTATCCTTTCCTCGGGCAGAAAATTGTCTCGGCCCATGCTGGGGGGGGAGATATTATTACTTATAGTGCACAAGATGTGTGGCACATACACAGCTGCACTCTCACTTCCTTTACTCTCATAGCCCGATGGCACGAAAAATCCGACACAACCGGAGAGAGATCAGGCGCAGAACCGACGGCTTTACGTGCTCTGCGAGGCACGGGGATGAAACACCGCCAACTTCCTAACTCCGGGCTAGTACTGAGAATTTCTAGTCTGAAAAACCCAATACTTAAATGTGGCCCGACCCGGGACTCGAACCTCGTCGGCCGCAGTCGAACATGCTAACCACTAGACCAACGAGGCAGTACCTAATCATTAAGCACTTATCATACCAACATAACATGCTTACCCATTTGGTGATTGCATACGTACAATAAAGTGAATTTAGCCATTTGTATAAAACAACAACTGAACAATCCAATGCAGCTTGAAAGCTATTGTACCAATACTCCAATTTGAAATTGGCTGTATCGCCGAGTGCGGATTCAATTATTTTGTTTCGAAACAGAATAGTACGAGTATCTACGTAGGTACTTTACATTCTACATCTATCTGCATAGATTTTTTATTTGATAGGGTCTACGATAAGTCTAAGTTACAGATATGGAAGACCATGAAAACTAACAGTAGGTACTTAAATAATCCAATAATTTATAGTAAGCTACCTTTTGAAATGAACTTTTTTGTGACCGAGTAGTAGTAAATTAAAAAAAATATATTTTTGGAATCTATTCCTAATTATCTTTAAAATGATATACCGCAACTCTATGTAACGCTAGAAAAAAATATTTTACTTCGCATTCGCTTCTTGAGAGCCCCCCTGAAATAAAGATTTTTATAACTTTTTAAGCCATATTCGGCGGGAGGCCATCGGTTTACATATTATATTTAAATTTGAAGTAATTACGTTCAGTAATTCCGAAGTTATAAGGCTCTGACAGACGGACGGACGGACGGACGGACGGATAAGTGCCAATTCACTCAAGTAGACAGAGACCTTCGCTTCGCTCGGTCAATTAGTATAGAAGTATAATAGATTATTATGAAAAATCCAACACCTAAATCATGCCTATATCACACATTTTTCAAATTTCAAATGATATGTTCTAAATTTGCTTAGATTTGCATATAAGCTCACCAATATTGAAAACTGAATTTCTACCGGAAATCATAATCTACTGCGTTATCAGATTTGACATGCCAAGAAGTTCTGTGGCGGGTTAATCCGCCTCATGAATTAATAATTCAATATACCTACATAATATTATACATAGGTACCTAATATTATCAATATTCTGAAAAAACGTGTTTTACTTTAAATCCGAACTATGCTTTCGAAATTCAATCCATATTTTTGTCATTTCACGGCATAGACAAAGTTTCAAGTAACAAGTAACCCTCGACCATGGACGCCCTCGACGTACAACCAGTGTAGTGGATAAAAAAATACACCTTTTTTTCTAGTCGGTGAAAACAAAGGAGAAAAACACCCTACTATATAGTCTACGTCATTAATTGTGTAGTTGTTTGTATTGGTCTGTGGTATTGGTATAGACCTTAGATTAGATTTGGGCTGTGTTCCGTTATAGACTGCGAGCACTGTTCAGTGCTCTTACTGTGGAGAAATTCGTTCCGTTATAACTGACAGTAAACTGCCGCAGTATCCTAGGGAAATATATGACGTCATTAATCGACGCCATCTTTGTACTGTGAGCACTGGCGTTTTCGAGGTAATGTGCTCTCAGTGTTTGTCTCAGTGCTGACAGCGTTCCGTTTTAAGCAGTACCCAGTATACCTAACTATAAAGGAACGGCTTCGCAGTGTACTGAAGTGACGTCACACCTTACAGTGCTCGCAGTGTATTTCGGAACACAGCCTAGATCTAATATGATATTTTGAATTACAACAAAATTGTTATTATGTGTTGAAAGAAAAATACACAGCGTCGCTATGAAGATCATTTTGTGTGGTGTGTACTATCCCTTAATCTCTGTGTGCACTCACCCTTAATCCTGCCATTGGTAGTTGGTACTATACCTGCCTGTCACCTGTAAGGGCGCCTATCTCTCTTAAGTTGGCAAGCCCTTTTTACTGTCATAGTGTCTTCACCAGGAAGACATTCCTGCGACGCTGTGTATTTTTCTTTCAACACATAATAACAATTTTGTTGTAATTCAAAATATCATATTATGTGTTTGCTAAAAATACACAGCGTCGCTATGAAGACTTGTTTGTTTTCTACTGGTGACAAACACAAAACGCTATGTGAAAAAATAATTGTTTATTAATACACAAAATTACTTAATTATTAATCAAACAACAAAAAATCAACACATAATCAACAAAAAAGGAAAAATAATTAATCATTCTGGTTTAAAATTATTAAAAAGTAATTGACATGCTTTAGTTTTTCTTTGTATCTCTTTACAATAGAATCTTTGGAATGTATTCTCACTCTTCCAGTTTCCTCTGGCTAATATCTCATCTATTGGATGGTTGTCTACCCAACTTGCCGATGCCACTGCAGATCTAAATGATCCAGGAGTTGCTGTCACTCCTGCTTCCCTTAAAACTGATTTTAACCATCCACCAATCACTGTTCTAGAGGCTGGTCGTGGTTTACCAATTATAGTTATGAACAAGTGGTTCAGGCCTTCCTCCTGGCCTCTCCTGTCTGCTGTGAGTGCTATCAGATGCTTGACCCATTTAACTGGGCAAACCTGTGGATCTGGGTGTTGCAATAATAACCATCCTGATTGTCTGTGTTGTACTGAATCTGTCTTTGAGCCAAACACTGGCCATAGAATAATTTTATCATCTGAGACACATATCTGAGATTCTGATATCCTTAATAGTGTCAGATCATGCACTCGTCTACCAGATGCCAAAAGAAGAATAGCTGCGGTTCTACGTGATACCTCAAAGAGAGTAACTTTGTCATTTGTTTTAGACAACCAATCAAAAACAATTTGAGCATCCCACACAGGTGGCTTTGGTTTAACTGGGCGTGCTGTAGCTATAGCCTTAAGAATTTGTTTTATAAGTAATGAATCTCCACCCTGCTCTAAATTTATTTTGCAAAAAGTGAATATTGCAGACTTATGAATTAAGATAGTATTATAAGCAAGGTGCAATTGTAAATGCAGATAGGCAAGAAATCTAGCTATCTCTGGCAACCGTGGCTTCTGACTATGCACTTTATTCTCATCACACCATCTCAACCATCTTCTGATAGCTGGATAATAGGTTTGTATGGTTGACTGTCTCCAACTGGTGTTTAACAACTGCCTTTCTCCTTCTGACCAGCTGCCGATCTGTTCCCCCCACCTCCAACTAACCAAGCCTGAAGGGTCAGTTGGTCTACTTGTGCCGGAGGCCGGCCTGTCGCAGTGTCGATCAGACATTCCGAAAGTCCCTCTATCATCACTGGTGGTTCCAAGGCCCGTGATTTCAGATCCGCTACCCAAAAAGTCTTTTCCCATAGTGGTGCTATGAGTATATACCGACCTCTCGCACTGTTTAGCTGGGCTAAAACTCGAGGAATAAGATTGGGTGGAGGAAATACCCACCCGAGGCAATAGTTCCACTCTTGACTGAAGGCGTTTGAGAATAGCGCCGAGCGATCTCTGCAGTCTAGAGAGACGTAGTTGTTGACCACGGCTGTTTCTGCTGATGCGAATAAGTCGACGTCTGGTTTTCCCCAACGATGAAATAATCGGTTTGTTGCCGTGGGCAATAGATGCCACTCCGATAGCCTTTGCCCCCTTGACAGGCGATCGGCTGTGCAGTTGTACCTCCCCGGGAGGTAATGAGCTGACAAGATTATGTTCTTCTCTTCTGTCAGCCTCAACAACTTGCGTGTCAGATTGAGTAAACTCAGGGAGTGTGTCCCTCCTTCGTTCCGAATGTATGAGACCAGTGTCCGGTTGTCTGACTGGACTAGAACATGAGCATTGATCAATGTATGAGACCGATTCCGAATCGATACATATACTAGTACGGGACTATTAGACATTGACCCTAAAATAAAAAATGTAAAGCTGATTTTTGGTACAAGTGTTCCTTGGGGCCTGAAAAGTACCTGTTCAAAAATCCCCCCCCCTAGGCCGCGGGCTTCCCCCCCTGCCTCCTCAAACGTCTCCCCGACCACAGTTTTTTGTAATTTTCTCAAAAATTATTAAACCTAGAAAAAAACGCTCTATGGTGAAAATTGTCTTCATTAAATTGTCTACAAAATATTATTATGGTTCATTTCGATAAGACTAATAGTTTAGGAGATATGTTAACCCTTTGTGCAAGAAAAGAAAATATTTTGCATGTATCGCTTTTTGTAATGTACTTTCTTGTAATTTCCATAATAACTGATAGAGCTACGAAAATGTTGTCTGAAGCAAAATGAAGGGTTTTTAAATTATCTAAAAAATAATGTTTAGTTTATATTGTTAAGAATAATAGTTTTAGAGATATACCTACTTATTGTGTTAGATAACGAAAATAATATTCAAATACCGTGTACGTTGTTTTTAATTTCTGGGAAAAAAATAACAGAGTTAGGAAAATCTGATTGAAGCAGTAATAAATATAGTTAAATTACCTACAAAAAATATTTTGTTTTATTTTGATAGCACTAATAATTTCGAAAATATACCTGTCATAATTAACATGAAAACAATATTTTTCAAAATTTTACATGTTTTCTGTAATATCTAGAAAACTATTAGAGCTAGGCAAAAAACTCCCAGAAGTAAAAATAAACACCATTTAACCAATTATTTAAAAAATATTAGTTTATAAAGATAGGACTAATAATTTCGCATATATATCCATGTATTGTGTACGTAATAAAATAAAAAAATTGCTAGAATCCTGTGTTACTTGCAATTTGCACAAAAACTATTAGAGCTGGGAAAAATCCTCGGAAGAATAATTAATTTCATTAAATTACCTACAACAAAGTCTTATGGTGTATTTAGATAGGACCAATAGTTCGAGAAATATCCCAACCTTTATTCCATGAATAATTTTTTTTTTTTCAAAACCTGTGTAATATTTTAGAATTTTCACAGAAACTATTACAAGTAGGAAAAAAAATATCAGTAGCAAAAATGAACTACATTAAATTATCTCCAAAATAGTTTTTACTGTATTCTGATAGAACTAATAGTTTCGGAAATGTGGCTGCCTAACTGGCATAAAAAACTAAACCTTTGTAAAAACCCTAAATGTTTTTTGTAATTTCAAGAAAAAGTATTAGAGCTAGGAAAAAAGCTGTCAGGACTTAGTAAAAAGTTTATTAATTTACCTATAAAATAGTGCTTAGTTTATTTTGATAGGACTTATAGTTTTCGAAATATACCTTGCTATTGTGTAAGAACCGGTGGTAGTCATGTAGACGTAGCATAATACTATGGAATAAATAGAAATTAACCCCAAATAAATAACGTCTTGTTGATTTCAGGCACAAATTATGTCCTCTTTTCTCCTCCACAACCCTCCCCCACCCCCTCCCACCCCCACCCCCCTCTCAAACATCTCGCCGGTTGTGCTTTTTTGTAATTAAATTTCAATTCAAGTATCAAATCAAATGTTTTTTGTTCAAATAAACTTTTATAATGCTTTTGAATCGTCCAGTGAATCTACCATTGGTTCGGAATGCCGTTAAAAGTTAATCTGATAAAATTATCTACAAGATGGCTGTTGGATGTTGGTGGTTCATTTTATTAGGACTACATTGTTTTTGGATGAATGCATATTGCTTAACTACATATTGTTGAAAGTACTTCGACACGTAGGTATATCAGCATTTACTAAGACTGTGTGGTGTTGTTTTGTAGATAAAGATATTATGATAATTATTACTATTAGTTTATTGCATTATAGAATCGATGATTTTCAAATAAAATGAGTAGGTACAAACATTGACTTATACTACTAGACAAGCAATTTGGAATAATAATTGTGTCGCAATTTCGGATCGCGCGGGCGGGTAGATACATATAAGTCAATGGGTAGAGAGGGTAGCTACGGAAGCGAGTTAGGGACAACTAACCCAACCTCAGTGGCGAATTATTTAAGACCGCAGAGCTCGTCTAGTAGTATACATATAAGTCAATGGGTACAAAGACTAAATTATTACAAAATATTTTTCTGTCATGCACGTTTCCGATCGTCATATTTCCGAAAGTATTAAGTTTATTGAAATGAAATAAAAATCATTTTGTAGGTGATTTCATGAACTTTAATTTTGTTTCTGTCGTTTTTTTCCTATATCTTATACTTTTCGTGTAAATCACAAGAAACATACACGATTATTCAAAAAAAAAAAAACAACTCAAAATAAGCTGGCATATTTCCAAAACTATTTGTCTTATCATAATGATCAAAACGCCATTGGGTAGGTTATTTAATGTAGATTATTTTTGCCATAGACGGTTTTTTTCTAGCTGTAATAGTTTTCGAGAAAATTATAAAATACTGCGCTCAGGGAGACATTTTAGGGGGGGGAGAGGAAAGCCCGCACCCTAGGAGGGGGGATTTTTGAGGAATTACTTTTAAGACCCTAAAGAACACTTGTGCCAAAAATCAGCTTTACATTTTTTATTTTAGGGTTCCCATACAAAGCTTGCATAAGTAGCCTGGGCTATACTGCGAACAGCTCTTTCCAGTTCGAGTGCCATTTCCTCTGTTCTTCCGTCCAGATGCCCGACATCAGACTCTCGTTTAACTGGGCTCCCCAACCTGCATCCGCTGCATCGGTTGTTAGAAAGTGAGTGTATGGACGTTGATGTAGAAGGGATTTGGTCCTGATTGAGTGAATCCACCATTTGAGATCGCCCATCACTTGAGGCGGTAGTCTTTTCTTCAGTTTGTGGTTCCGTTTGAATCTCTTCAGAAATATTTGCAGATACCGACAATGGAGGCGACCTCTTGGAACCACAAAATTGGCGAAATTTAACTGCCCTAGCAACCTTTCTACCTGTTTTAAATTGCACTGCCTCTTGTTTAGTATACTCAGAACAGAGACTCTTATTTTCTTCATTTTCTCTGTGGACAAGGATATTTTGTTTGTCTTGGTATCCCAAGTTATCCCTAGATACTCTAATCGCTGTACTGGTTTCAACATGGACTTTGGATAATTTATTTGCCATCCCAGAGATTCCAAGATCTTCACGACTTCCGCAGTCTGAGAAATCAACTTGGACTGGTCCTGATGGACCAAGAGGAAATCGTCTAGATAGACTAGAACACGAATTCCCCTTGAACGAAGGATTTCCGCAATCCAATTCGTTAGAGCTGCAAATGTCCGAGGTGCTGATGCTAGGCCAAAAGGTAGGCATGACATCTGCAGTAACTCGCCTTGGTAAAACAATCTGAGGTAACAGCGATGGGACTTTGCAATGGGTACGTGAAAATATGCATTCGAAATATCTATCTTGACCATCCAGTCTTGAGCCTGTAGGAATTCCGGTACTGATGCATGGGATATTAGGCGGAAATGTTTGGGTTGAACATACTTGTTTAGCCCCCTCAGGTCGAACACAGGCCGGAGGCCGCCACTGCTCTTTGGAACTAGAAACATCTTTGATAGGAAGCTTGGTGTCAATTGATCTGGTTTCTCCAATACCTGTTGTGATTTTAAATCTTCTATGATGCGTGTCATCTCCTGGGTCACATTGGTACAGTATCTGTTCATCAAATTCCTGTTTGGATATATCAGAGGGGGTTTTTCCATGAAGGGTATGCGAGCCCCAGAAATAATTTTCTTTATAAAATCGTTTGCCCCTAGAGCCTCCCATGCTGATAGGAAGTCTCTTAGGTGACCCCCCCTGAATTTTATATGTCTGTCATTTTCTATCTTTTGGGCGAAAGGAATTGTTTTTATTATTATTAAATTTTGTTTCTTTTTTCAAATTCTTATGAAAAGACTTATTCTTACCAGGTTGAACAGATGAGCCACCATATCCCTTATTCACATACCTTGATGTGGAAGCGGTAGGTTCTCGTTCCGACTTACTTTTCTTATTAAAAGTTTTACCTTCCTTAAGATATGTTGGCATATTCAGCCAAGAACCTGAACCCCCTAAGGATTGAATAACAGGCATTAGCGCTGTAGGATCAAATAGGTGATCAGCACTTGGAGGTACATTCTTCAAGGTGGATTGTAGGTTTTTATTAGGGACCTCTCCTATCAGTCTGTCTCTTCTAACCTCAATGCATTCTGCTCGCTTGCCACAGACTACTTGTAAGATCTGATCCATTTTCTTATGACTTTGAGACTCCGGGCCAAAGAAACTCACTATTTTCTTATATAAATTGTCCGGGGTTAATTCTTTTGTTGAATTACTACTAGCCCAATTGACAATTTCTTGTAGATCATTCCGAACCAACTCCTTATATTCTAACAGTCCATTAGTAAGACCTGCCAACACTCTCTCTGTGTTCATCAGATAATCTTTCCCTTTATTAAGGTGGCAGAGCTCGTCATTTACCTTCAAGTCTGTAAATCCCGGTCGAGCTAATAATGTTTGAAGACTCTTGTTATATTTAACATCTTTCCATTCAATTGTGTTAAATCGTTGAAGTCTACATAGAGCCTGAACACGTTCAGCCGGCGCATTTTTTATTATGTTTGCCGCATCTACTACTGTTTCATTTTGTCCTAAGTCTAACTGGCCAGCACTAGGGTTAACTAGAAACTCCGCCGAGGAGCATGACGGCATCTGCAAATCATCATTCGCCGATACCCCAGGCTTCGCTGGCACATTATACGGCATGTAACACTGCAAGTAATTAGTTAACTGACTTACATGGTCCAACAGGAAGTCTATCCTCGGATCCGAGCTCTCCTTACTTCGTCTTGTCCTCTTGTTAGGAGGACGCGAACCACAGATGTAGTAAACAGATACCGCGCTCGGAACATGGAAGTGCGGCCAAAATTTATTCGAGTGTGCGTGACAGCACTGTCTGAACACATGCATCAGTGTGCGTGAAATGTTGCCAGATTAATGAAAAAGTGCCAAATTAATGAAAGAAAATCTATTTGTTGGTTCTTTCTTTAGGCCTTCGATTTCAACGACTTATGGTAGGAGAATAGGAAAATATCCTGGAAAAGGAGATGCGCATATTACTGTGGTGGTACGCTGGCTACTTTGGAGCTACGCTGAGTACTTTAGCGGTACGACGAATACTTCCAAGATATGCCAGTTAAATTGGTGGTACGTAGACTACTTTAGAGGTAGGCCGACTACTTTAGAGGTACGCCGACTACTTTAGAGGTACGCAGACTACTTTTAAGGTACGCCAGCTACTTTAGAGGTACGCAGGCTACTTTGGAGGTACGTAGGCTACTTTGGTGGTACGTAGGCTACTTTTAAAGTACGCCAGCTACTTAAGAGGTACGTACGTACCTCGTACAGCTCTTTGTACCTCGAAAGTAGCTGGAGTACCTTAAAAGTAGCCTACGTACCTTAAAAGTAGCATGCGTACCTCTAAAGTAGCCGGCGTACCTCTAAAGTAGCTGGCGTACCTTAAAAGTAGCCTGCGTACCACCAAAGTAGCCTACGTACCTCCAAAGTAGCTGGCGTACCCTAAAAGTACCCTACGTACCACCAAAGTAGCCTGCGTACCTCGAAAGTAGCTGGCGTACCTTAAAAGTAGCCTACGAACCTTAAAAGTAGCCTGCGTACCTCTAAAGTAGCCGGCGTACCTCTAAAGTAGCTGGCGTACCTTAAAAGTAGCCTGCGTACCACCAAAGTAGCCTACGTATCTCCAAAGTAGCTGGCGTACCTTAAAAGTACCCTACGTACCACCTAAGTAGCCTGCATACCTCGAAAGTAGCTGGCGTACCTTAAAAGTAGCCTACGAACCTTAAAAGTAGCCTGCGTACCTCTAAAGTAGCCGGCGTACCTCTAAAGTAGCTGGCGTACCTTAAAAGTAGCCTGCGTACCACCAAAGTAGCCTACGTATCTCCAAAGTAGCTGGCGTACCTTAAAAGTACCCTACGTACCACCTAAGTAGCCTGCATACCTCGAAAGTAGCTGGCGTACCTTAAAAGTAGCCTGCGTACTACCAAAGTACCCTACGTACCACCAGAGTAGCCTGCGTACCTCGAAAGTAGCTGGCGTACCTTAAAAGTAGCCTACGTACCACCAAAGTAGCCTGCGTACCATCTGCGTACCAAGCAGCTGGCGTACCTATAAATTAATCGGCGTACTTCGAAATAAGCCGGCAGCGTAGCTGTTTCACAAAAAAACTATCTACTAACAGCCCATTTACACCTTTAATTTAAGGGAAAATATTTCAACGTAAATTAGCAACACTGATAGATATCGTTGAGGTTTTGTGTTTCAAGTCATCAGCAATTAATTATCATGGAAAAAAAATCTAACAGAATGAAAATATAAATTTTTGCCTATGAAACGAAACATCATCTTCCTTTTTTAATTTTTGGTAACAATTTTGACAGTGTTTCAAGACACAAGACGGCATTATTTTGAGAAACTTGTCTACACACACGTCACGTCAAAACTTCTCGACGCGTCGCATCCATTTAACTGAGAATTGTATTTGCTTTTCGTTTTGTATTCGCTTTGTTGGCGCGTCTGCCGTGTTCCGAGCGCGGTATCTGGTACTACATCTGTGACGCGAACATGCTCGTTCCGACTCTGAATCGGACTCCCCGCTGCTCTCACCTGATGAGCTGCGACCTCTTTTCTCTCCGTGAGGACGAGAATTTTGACCACTATCATTCATCGCACTTTGTGAGTCTCTATCACTGTTTCGACTCATTTTGCCTCTATGGCCATAAACTCTCACCTTCGTACACGAAATATTAGATCAATATTTATTTGAAAACTATCAAAAAACTACTTTTTCCGAAAAACGAAAAGTTTTCGACCGTTAACGCAGGAATTCACAAAACGCTATGACAGTAAAAAGGGCTTGCCAACTTAAGAGAGATAGGCGCCCTTACAGGTGACAGGCAGGTATAGTACCAACTACCAATGGCAGGATTAAGGGTGAGTACACACAGAGATTAAGGGATAGTACACACCACACAAAATGATCTTCATAGCGACGCTGTGTATTTTTAGCAAACACATAATTTAAGGTTTATACACATTATACTATGGGTATAGACTATAGAGGAAGTATATGTATTCTGTGATAGAGGAACGACGCCAACGACATCTCACATCGAACTGTCAGTATTTTGTTTTGCTGTCAGCGCCAACTGCTGTCACCTGAAAAGGGTAGGTACAGGATCAGAAATAAAAAATATTAAATTATTTTTGTTTTTATCGCTTACAAATACAATGTTACATTAATTCCGTTCCTATAAAGTTATTGGTACCCCCTGTTATTTTCTCAAATTCTCATTGAGTTGCCTGCAAAATGAGCCAGAAACAGAATCAAAACAAACGAGGCGTTATTTTGCCTGGAAGAGCGCGAGAGATCGTCCACAACGTAGACAAATACTTCGAGAACGAAAAACAAAATAGTGTTGCATTACTAGAAGAAATGAAGACTGCAAGCTACATGTCAGGCCCAGGTGGCAATATAACTGTGACGCGTGAAGTGTATGCGAGTATATTGAAAACCCTGCAAAATGCGAGCAGAGTGGCCGAACGTGTCCACTTGGCGACTGGTATAAACAAAAATACATTAACTCGTATTCGACGCGAGTGGAGGGAAGCGGAACCTGCCACTGGCGATGTACCGACATCTGTACTCGAGCCACAAATAAAACTCGAAGTTGACGAATATCAATCTGATGATCAGTCATAGGTTAAATTATTATTGTCAGCTGCAAATTATTGTTACCAAGTGTTTTTCAAATGTGACCATTGGCAAGGTAACTACTTCACAACTCTATAAGTGACCTTACAGGCTTACCCATACACCTCATGTAGTTGATAGTTGATCATTGATCAACACACAAGGCTCAAGCAGTCATCAATGTAATTTAGTTAGCGATCAACTGTGTTGTGTATCAAGTGGTATTGAAAGCCTGATCTCCTGCAGTTTGAAGCAGTTAGTGCCAGATCTATAGGATGTACCTTCACTTTGCTCACACATAAGACACTGTTTTAACAAGACTGACTAATGTCTCTGCCATAAATCTGTCTTGTTTTAATTTTAAGTAAAGTCTGAGCAGAGCGAGTTATTCAGAGGTTGCATGTATCTATTTTCAAATTCAAATTCAAATGTTTTTTATTCAAATAAAGTGCTTTTGAATCTTCAAGTGCATCTACCTACCACTGGTTTGGAATGGAAGAACCAGCAAGACGTAGAGGTGCACTAGTAGATAAATTTCTTTGCTTGGTTTAAGAACTCAATAATAGTTTCAAATAATATTATGGTGAGTCTTCATATTTAAAACACAGATTTTATTGATTATTAGGATTTAAAAATATTGTAAATAATATTGTAAGTACTTTTGTTGTATTGTATATATCAAATTATCTAATAATTAATATTTTTATTCACAACTAGTTTAAAAAAAGTGGCAAGTTTGTTTGAAATATAACATCTTGAGTGAAAAACATTGTTTTTTATTTACAGTAAACTAAATACCACTAACACTCCACCACTGTAACACTGGAAATGGAAGACTTCAAGTCATTGCTGCAAGTGTCCCCCGCCCTCACCAATGAGCTGCTCAGTGGAGCTCTGACGGAATGGTTCAAGGAGCGTGTGACCTTTACACATTGGGAGGTGAATTACTTTTTTTTTATCCACTACAAGTTAGACCTCGACTGCAATCTAACCTGATGGTAAGTGATAATGCTGTCTAAGATGGTAGCGGGCTAACCTGTTAGGGGCATGGCAGTTATATCAAACCCACACCCCTATTCGGTTTCTACACGGCATCATACCGGAACTCTTAATCACGTTTTTGCTGGTAGGGTGGAAACTACCCACGGCCAAAACCTCCCACCAGGCCAGACCAGGGAAAATTCAGAAATTATAAATTCCCAAATTGACGCTGCCGCGGATCGAACCCGGGACCTCCGCACGTTAAGACAACAGCACTCAACACTGCACCATGGAGGTCATCAAATAGGTAACGTCATTACTTAGTTAACTTAAAAATCTATTCATAGGTATTTTATATAGATTATGCATGTAAATTCTCTCCACATAATATAACTCCATATAATATAAGCCGACTAGCTGATTCCCGCGACTTTGTCCGCATGGAATTTATAATTCCCAGGCGAACTCCTTAATTTTCTGGAATGAAAATTACCCTATATCACTCTCCAGGACCTCAACTATACCCATTACACATGCAAAAAATCACGTCGATCTGTTGCTCTGTTGCAGCGTGATTGAAGGACAAACTATTAAACCAACAAACAAACACACTTTTTCATTTATAATATTAAGTATGATAGACCCCATTGTGGAAGTTTATTTAGATATTCCACCTGAACAAAGCTAAAACCCGAAGCATAGTCTGCTATGCTACTTTTTATTCCAGAAAATCAAAGAAATTTCATGGGATTAAGAAAAAAATCTTTGTGGATAAAGTTGTGGGCATCATAGTTAAGTGTTTTGCACATAATTTCAATTCCATATAATTATGTTATTCTTTAAGGAACTAGGGGTCAATGCACTCATTTACACATTATTATCGTTATAAATTAATTATTATTATCATTTGAAGTAGTGATTTTATAAACATTATTTGTTAGCAAACAAATGACTATGTTTTCTCTAATGAGGTCTAAATACTTATATTCCTACTTACCATGGTAGGTAAAGGGCACGGTTATTGCCTGGGACGAAACTGGGAAGAGACAATAATAACCATTTAGGAATTCCTAAATCACCCCTGCTGGGGTCGATTACGCCAGGCCTTTTCTATAATACCTTATTCATTTTCAGTATGTCGGAGACACAGGAAAAGGAGACTCATATTTGAGTGAAGTTATTCGAATCAAAATCTACGGGACTTCAAATGGAGAATCAAAATACATTCAAGTTATACTCAAAAACATTCCGAAAAACGTCTGCAGGCGCTTAACCTTCAAAAGCAACGAATTCTTCAAAAACGAGATCAATTTCTATCAAAAAGTCATTCCGAAACTTCAAGAATTCCAATCAAGTAAGAACCTCTCAGATCCTTTTACTGGATTTACTAAACTATTCCTTGCATATAGTGATGGTTTGAATGACGTCATATGCCTTGAAGACGCAAACATTGAAGGTTTTGGAAGCCACACCTTACGCCAAGAAGGCATTGATTTTGAACATTGCAAGGTTACTATGAAAACTTTAGCCCAATATCACGCCCTATCCTTCGCCATAAAGGATCAAAAGCCTGAACTGTTGAACAGGATAAGTGATGCCATTTTCGAAACCTACTATGATCCTAGGCTTTGGGATTGGTATAAGAGATTTTGGAAGAGAATTTGTGGCATAGCCATCGACGCTGTTGAGAGAGAGTATCCAAATTCTATATATGAAGAGAAAGTTAAACAGTTTGCTGTGCCCGAGAGGTATGAAGATATGATTAGGGCAGTAAGGGATAGGACCAATGGAGTTATGTCCCATGGCGACTGTTGGACGAACAATTTTCTGTTCAAATATGAAGGTAATTTATTATTTTTATCTTGTGTTTTTAAAGATTTTTCGATTTGGACTAAACAGTTCAACAATTTAAAGAAAGCCTAGCACCTTAATTTCTTATAGAGGGGGTTTTATGAAAAACAAACCTAATTAACCTATAGCGCAGACTGAAATTCGATAGATTGTTGTTTGTTCATATTTTCCAGTTTTCTTCCTTATTTAATAGATTCTTCCATTAATGCTAGGTAATCGTCCGGTGGGCGCAAAGATCATCGACTTCCAGCTGACGAGATGCGCGAGTCCAGTGTTGGATGTCGTATTCTTCATTTACGCGTGTACTGACCAGGTATTTTTTATTTATTTTCATACCGATATCGATTTTTCTATAATCTTGTGGTAACTTTGATTTCCCAAGATAAAAAGTAGCAAGTCCAAATTCCATCTGAATTTATGTCAAATAATATTTCTACTCTACTCAGCCTCGTACCGGAACACTCAATCGCTTGTTGGCACGATATTGCTTGTAACTACCCACGTTCAAGCCTCAACACACTATTGGGAACTAGATGATACTCGCTTCTTCGTCCTTAATTTTCTGAGATAAAATGTGGCCTAAAAATTTCATAAAAATCTGTTGAAAAGATGGGCCGTTAAAGCGTAACTTTAACTTTTTACTTTTACGTACACCCTTAACCCTTTCTCGCTAGTTTTAATTCCTATTTGACTCGGTTACCAGGCAGAAATCGCTTCAAAGCGATAAGGCCGCCAATTGTACCGACTTGTATTTTTTGTTTTATAGTTTCTGATTATTTATTTTTTGTTTTTGGTGTACAATAAAGAATATTTCATCCATTCGCATTATAATATTAGTATGGATGAAGCTAGGTCAACTGTTTCAGGTTTTGCGAGAACAGTATTACGATGACCTCCTAAAGTACTACTATGAAGTACTGTCAGAACAGATCAGGCAGTTGGGCAGCAACCCTGACAAGGTCTACTCCCGGGAGACGTTCCTACAAGAGGTCAAGAAGTATTCCTACTTCGGGCTTGCCTTCAGCTTCGAGTCCACGCCGTTTATTGTGTTAGCCCCCGAAGACGCCGTTAGCATGGATATGGAGGTATGTAATATACTAATACTATACTATACTATGTATGAAGTATCATACTAATCTATAACTACCTAATATTATAAATTAGAAAGTTATCCAAACTTTCTATCTATCAAGATGTTTGTTCCTCAATAACTGCTGAACGGATCTGGATGAAAGGCACAGAGATCTTAAGTTAAGAGAGTTAAGTTTTTATTCCTAATTTTCCGGGAAAAGTAGCATATGTGTTATTCCAGACTATAAATAATCTATCTCTGTGCCATATTTCATCCAGATCCGTTCAGCCATTCTGGCATGATATGATTGCGAAACAAACATTCATCCATCCATCGAAACTTTCGCATTTATAATGTTATAGTATGTAGTATAGATGTATCATACTAATATTATAAACGAAAGTATGTTTGTTTAATGGTTTGTCCTTCAATCACGCCGCAACAGAGCAACGGATCGACGTGTTTTCTTGCATGAGTATAGTTGAGAACCAGGAAAGTGACATGTGCTAATTTTTATCCCAGAAAATTGGGTATTTGACAATTCGAATTTAAAGAAATTTGGTGCGAAGATAGGTTGGTTGCATAGCGCCCATAGGCTCAAACTCCAATCTTTTTTATTCAAGTAAACTTTGACAAGTGCTTTTGAATCGCCGAATGAATCTACCTCGGAATGCCGTTCCTACCGAGAAGAACTACTTTTTACACCGGGAAATCAAAGAATTCACACGGGAATTTCATAAAACGAAATCCAGACATACGAAGTCGCGGGCATAACCTAGTACACTAATAGGGAAATAGATCATTTTGGTTTTAATTAGTAATCATTTTGGTTGATTGAAATATTTATTTATTTTAAAAGCCCGAGGGCACCCTGTAGTGCACTAAAAGTTCTATTTCTATTTTCACAGGGCGATAAAAAGTTGGACATCGAAGACTTTTGGCAATTACCACCGTTCAGGAGCAGTGAGGGGCGCCTCCGGGAGGCCAACAATGTAGTGCACTGCGTTGACAGAGGCTATATATGAAGTTTATTTATCTATTTATTCACCTTACTGTAGTCCACTGGGCCCATAACCTCTTGTGCAGAGTGGTTTTCTACAGTGGATTTATTTTTATTGAAACATCTTTTACATTTTATGTAGTAATATATTTTTTATGAGCAGACATTATTATTTGGACATTTTTATAATAACGTTTCCTAGGTTACATATTTTATTTTTCTAAAGTCTATGATCTACAAATTTCACTATGGTCAAAGGAGTTTTTATTCGACACTTATATCATCTTTACAGGTATTCCTAAATAAGATAATGCAGTTACAATATTTATATCTAGCTTAGCTTATAGAAATGCCTAAAACCTAATATCCTATTTTAAAAAATACTAACAAAAATATCACCTACTTACTTAGTTATAACTTATAGTCCACACTGCTATCTTTGTGAGTTCACTCAGAGAGCAAGAAAAGATAATATCAATTTCTTCGGCTATAAGATTAAGGGTGCGGAGTGCGCGGCGCCTTCTTGAAAAGGTTGGTTGGTGAAAAGTTGAAGTTGAAGTTGCAATATCACACCTAGAGTCGAGATCTCGAGGGATCAAAAATTCGATCTCGGCATTTTCGAGATCTCGAATGGATTTCGAAAAGAATTGTTTTAATTAGATAACTGAAACATGATTGAAACTGCTTAGTGGTTGTGATTAATGCGAGTAAAATACAACATGAATTTTTGATAAAGTCTTTATTTTTATAATTTTTTACTTATGTTATGTTAATGAACACAAAAATTCAGACCCGTAAAATCTCTTATAAAGAAAGTACTTATTAATGATAGTGAAAACAAAAATTTTCAAAAATTGCTATTTCCAAAATCGCTCCTAAACTAGGAGTGATTACGAGTGATATTTAAGAGTGATTTTGGAAATAGCTTCTTAAAAAACAAATAGTCAATCTCTAAAAAAACAAATCGTCAATCTCGGCTGAGATCTCGACATTTTATGCTTCGAGATTGATCTCGAAAAGTGAGGCGAGATCTCGGATGATCGGGATCTCGCGATTGCATTCCCTAATCATTGCGCGCTATTGTTCCATAGCGCGGATAACGTGCTATGTGAGGAGCCGCCATGATGCTACGGCGTTATCACGCGATCGCGCGCGGCGCCTCGTAGCACTTGTAGCGGCGCCCGCCTGCCGGTAGCGCGCTGCCGCTGCCCGATGGTTAGTTTCGCGTAACGCGCTGTTGTGAGTGAACGTCATCTTTGCGTGTTACGAAATCTAGCGTGCTGCAAGACATATCGCGCCTGTCGGCCGCCCACACTCTTTCTTATAACAAGCGCGTTATACTCGTAACATATCGTATTGAAAAGCATGCTATAAATTTATAGTTTATAGTCCGTAGCGTGCTATGGATTTATAGCAGTTTTGAACAACTCTAGTGTACGGCACACAAACAATGCGCCAGTGTATCCATACTATCCGTGCGCCCTGGTGGTGGGCGCCCGGTAGCCCTGCCGCGGGTTGGGCTTGCCGGTCATGTACTGCACCGGCGTGGGCGGCGGCAGGGTATCTATTGGCACCTTCAGCCGGCTATCGCCAGTCGTCTCGTCTGGCTTCGACGGTTGTTCGTTCGCTGCACATATACAGATTAACATAAATTAACCAAAGTATATAATACAAGACGATGCCCGCGACTTCGTTGTGGATTAAGTTAATTTGGTTCCCGCGGGAACTCTTTAATTTTCCGAGATAAAAGGGTATAATCTATCTCCATTCTAAATTTCAGCCAAATCCGTCCAGTTGTTTTTGCGTGAAAGAGTAACAAACATACACACACACACACACACATACCTACAAATTTTCGCCTGTCACTACCGCATTGACCACTCATGTGGCACACAGATCGTAACCGGATTATTCATTAATCAGTAGCGGGCAATATCTAATATTAGATGATGCCCGCGACTTCGTCCGCGTTGATTAAGTGTTTTAAATTCCTGCGGAAAATTCTTAATTTTCCGGGATAAATAGCCTATATGTCCTTCCCCGGGGTGCAACTTATATCTCTATACCCATCAAAATCGGTTGAAAATATGAGGCGTGAAAGCGTAGCAGACAGACGGACAGACACACTTTCGCATTTATAATATTGGTATGGATATCATGTCGTTTGTGATTCAATTAATATCTGAGCCAAGTTCTGCTAGTGCCATAGGTGCAGAGTTTAAGCATGCAGGGTGATATCAAGCGTGTGTGTGTGTGAGTGTGTGTGTGTGTGAGTGCGCGCGTGTGTGCGTGTGTGTGTAGCAGCTCACCGGAGCGGACGCGCCTGGTGGTGGTGGTCGCGTTGGGGTCGGGCGGCGGCGTGGTGGACCACACGTCGTACTCGGGCACCCACATGGACTCGTCCAGCGGCTCGAACCCGTACAGCGTCTGATGGGTCGGCCCTCTGTACTCCACCTCCCTCGCGGTGAAGTCCTTTGAAACGTACAATTGGGTTTTTGACAACTATTCAAATAAATTATTTTTTAGTGATTATTAAATAGAGGATCTCCCAAAAGTAGTAATATCCACGTCCCCTGTTAATTTTATGTTGAACTAGCTGATGCCCGCGACTTCGTCCGCGTGGATGGAGGTTTTTCGGTTCCCGCGGGAACTCTTTAATTTTCCGGGATAAAAAGTAGCCTATGTGCTATTCCAGACTATAATTTATCTCTGTGCCAAATTTCATCCAGATCCGTTCAACCGTTGGAGCGTGATTGAGTAACAAACATCCATACATCCATACATCCATCCAAACTTTCGCATTTATAATATTTATTTGATAACTATTTTAAACTATCGAGGCAAAAAAGTGCGTCGAACTTTGATGACGTCACTGTGCAATGTTTCATACAAAATCTAAGCACGCGTATTGACGTTTGAAAAAAAGTTGCTGATTTGACTAGTTGTTGAATACCCAGTTGCTGCATGAGGTTTACCTCATTTAGCAGAATGTTTGCTGAATCATTGAAGCAACGCAGTACAGAGGCCTAATTGTCTAAGCAAATGGTAATCATTTGACAGCTTAAAACGTATTACTCGAAGAGTTTAAAGAGTTCATACATGCTTTCTGACGTGCAGGCATCTATGAACTCCTTAAACAGGTCGAATTTCCCGTTTGACAAACGATTACGATTACGATTTCGTTACACAATCGGGAGGCAGATGTCAACCTCACCTCGTAGTAAGTCCCCTCCTCCCATTTCCACTCCTGGATATCGAGCAGGGTCATGTTCTTCTTCCAGCCCCACGCGAACATCTCGAAGCGACAGCTCTCGGAGAACATGAGGTATACGGATATTTCGAACACGGATCCTGAAATTTTACATTACGGTTAACGTTAGTGGATGTCCATACTAATATAATTAGCATTTGTCCTTCCCCGGGATATAACCTATCCCTGTACCAAATTTAATCAAAATCGGTTGAAAATTTAGCATTATGTGAGTTGTAGCTATTTGTATTTTTTGTTTTAAATTAGTTTTTATATTGTAATGCATGGAATTGATTTTGTGTTCGTACCTACTTGTGAGTTGTAAAAGAATTTATATAAAGTGCATGCGGTGTTTATCTATAAGTGGCTAATCGTTTTATCTTAGTACCTAATATATTGTAAAATTTCTGATGTATGTTTTAAATGATATAATGAAGGAACTAGAAATTTAATTCGCTATAATCCGCAACAGTAGGCAAATCTATGTGGTACAGTGTATCTTGCACTCGCAGCTTGCGATATTCACCACACCATATAAATCTTCCAAATTATTCTCAACGTACGTTTCACTCCGGATTATAGCGAATTAAATTTCTAGTTCCTTCATTATCATGGACTTCCGCAAAGTAACGCCTGCTTCTATCCAATATTTAAATGATATAGCTGTTGGTAGACCAAATAAACAAAAAAAAACCGGCCAAGTGCGAGTCGGACTCGCGCACCGAGGGTTCCGTACAAACCTGTAGTAAGTTTTACGATTTATGACGTATTAAAAATAAAAATTACGTTTGTTGTATGGGAGCCCCCCTTTAATATTTACTTTATTGATATTTAATTATTTATTTTGAAACGTAATAAACAAGTTAATATTCTGTGAAAATTTGAACCGTCTACCTGTTACCGTTTTTAATATTGAGCAAAAAAATACGAAAAAAACACGTTTATTGTATGGGGACCCCCCTAATATATATATTTTTTTAATTTTTAGTATTTGTTGTTATAGCGGCAACGGAAATACATCATTTGTGAAAATTTCAGCTTTCTAGCTATCACGGTTTATGAGATACAGCCTGGAGACAGACAGACAGACAGACAGCGGAGTCTTAGTAATAGGGTCCCGTTTTTACCCTTTGACTACGGAACCCTAAAAAACATGGGCCGTGAAAGCGTAGCAGACAGGACACACTTTCGCATTTATAATATTAGTATGGATTAGTATTAGTATAGACCAATAAATAATTAGATTCACCTTTGTACCGGTAGCAGGGCACGCCGAAGCCGCGGCGCACGCAGTGGTGGTGGATGCGCATCTCGGACGCGGCGGACGCGTTCAGCAGCTCCATCGTGAGGCACGAGAACTCCACGTTGTCGTACACCGTCAGCTGACGACCGACCCACCGACTGACTGACGTGTACTGACATGCGCTGACAGCTTGAAGCAAGCGCGTGCGCCTGCTTCAAGCTGTGACTCACACTTTTGGCCAGATGAAGGGGCAACTCCAATTTATTTTTGGAACGAAGTTCCTTATTCCGAAGTTCCGATGCGGAGTAAAATTTTTATGTATAGTTTATTCGAAATTAAACCTTAACACTAAAGCATTAAAGTTTAATTTCGAATGTAGTGTAGTATATTTATATTTAAGACCTTTTGTCTTCGTAACAACGACATGCTCGCGTTGTTTTTCTTTTTACCTCGACTAGAACTTGAAATGAATATTTATGTAATAAGGAACTTCGTTCCTATCTGGTGTCCCACTACACCACACGTTTTTTACAATTGTGCTCAAAGATGGCGCTACATCGGCAATTTTAAATTATTATGGCTCTGTTTCGGGCAGAACAAAATTAATCAAATATAAAATAACCGTAAAATCAAAGGTAAAATATAACAAAACGTAAAGTAATAGATTCTGTAATATTGTACGTCTATTGGTAGGTAGGTCTGATAACTCATAGGATGCGAGGTCTTAGTTCGGGGCGAATCACTAGTATGTTAATAGTGATAATAACCTGGTTTTAAAATATACAAGTTTACTGTTCTATTAGCATGAATTAACATTTTGTAATATGGGCTACTGCCTACTAGGTACTCATTTTTAGGGTTCCGTAGCCAAATTTGGCAAAAACGGAACCCTTATAGATTCGTCATGTCTGTCTGTCTGTCTGTCTGTCCGTCCGTATGTCACCGCCACTTTTTTCCGAAACTATAAGAACTATACTGTTGAAACTTGGTAAGTAGATGTATTCTGTGAACCGCATTAAGATTTTCACAAAAAAAATAGAAAAAAAACAATAAATTTTGGGGGTCCCCATACTTAGAACTGAAACTCAAAAAACACTTCCAAAGTGGTAAAATGTTGCCCCCCCCCCCCCCCCCCCCGTAACTTCTAAAATAAGAGAATGATAAAACTAAAAAAAATATATGATGTACATTACCATGCAAACTTCCACCGAAAATTGGTTTGAACGAGATCTAGTAAGTAGTTTTTTTTTTAATAATTTAAAACTTACTACAGGTTTGTACGGAACCCTCGGTGCGCGAGTCCGACTCGCACTTGGCCGGTTTTTATTATTGGCAATATATCGATAAAATATAATCAATCAAACAATATTGACGTGCTAATAAATAAATAAACGATTTATTTATTTATTTAAACCAGGTTCAGTATCTAACATTGAAGTCTCATAATGACCTGCTTAAATTTTGGCGAATCGATCCTAGTTATTTAAGTATCACCGACTGCGCAGGTACAAGGTCAAGTTTTTTTTATCCACTACAAGTTAGCCCTTGACTGCGATCTCACCTGATGGTAAGTGATGATGCAGTCTAAGATGGTAGCGGGCTAACCTGTTAGGGGCATGGCAGTTGTATTAAATCCATACCCCTATTCGGTTTCTACACGACATCGTACCGGAACGCTAAATCGCTTGGCGGCACGTCTTTGCCGGTAGGGTGGTAACTAGCCACGGCCGAAGCCTCCCACTAAGAAGTGCGGCAGTATACTCACGTTGTAGGTGAGGAACTGGTACTGCATGTTGTCGGTGCGCAGGACTATCATCTCGCGGAACACGAGGTTGATCTTCTCACCCTCGTCACAGTTGCCGAACTTCTGGTAAGCGTGGTCTCCAGCTGGGAAAACAAACATTTTTTTTAATAAAAAAAAAAAAACGTGCATTGTAAACGAAAATTCCTCATAATCCATACTAATATTATAAAATGCGAAAGTGTGTCTTTCTGTCTGCTACGTTTTCATAATCCGTCTTTTACACTTAAACTAAGTAAAGAACATTTTTTTTTGTTAATTTTCTCAAAAAGCGCTACATCAATTTCGATAAAATTGATATGGGACCACCTCTGAAGTATAATCTATCAAACAAAAAAGAAATCATCAAAATTGATTCATAATTGGCGGAATGATCGTGTAACATAGTACTTAGTATATAAAAAATATTGAGTCGAATTGAGAACCTCCTCCTTTTTTGAAGTCGATTAAAAAGCCAAAAATGAAGAGAAGAAGAGGGATATTCCACTCACTTCGCATGATGTACTTCTGTTTGGATATCTTGGAGATGCTGATGCGGCGGAACCGGCTCAGGCTGGACTCCACCCAGGGGTAGTAGCTCATCATGTCCAGAAAGCGGGACGGCGCGCCGCAGCCCGGCCCGCGGACCGACATACCCAGCTGGAATTGTGTACAATACATACTAATATTATAAATGCGAAAGTGTGTCTGTCTGTCTGTCTGCTACACTTTCACGGCCCACCTATTCAACCGATTTTGATGAAATTTGGTATAGGGATAGTTTCTATCCCGGGGAAAGAGATAGGCTATTTTTTATCCCGGAAAATTAAAGAGTTCCCCGCGGGAATTAAAAAAAACTTATTCCAAGTGGACGAAGTCACGGGCATCATCTAGTACACAATATAAATCTTTCAATTTTTTTTTTATCCACTACAAGTTAGCTCTTGACTGCGATCTCACCTAATGGTAGGTGATGATGCAGTATAAGATGGGAGCGGGCTAACCAGTTAGGGGCATGGCAGTTACATTAAACCCATACTTTTATTCGGTTTCTACACGACATCGTACCGGAACGCTATATCGCTTGGCGGCACGTCTTTGCCGGTAGGGTGGTAACTAGCTACGGCCGCAGCCTCCCACCAGGCCAGACCAGGGAAAATTCAGAAATTATGAATTAATTCCCACAATGGACATTATCGGGACCATGACGGGGATCGAACCCGGGGCACTAAGTGTACGGGCACGAAACTAGCGGTAGCGGGGCGATGCGATTAGTCGGAGAGCTGGCGACGAATTTCGGGAACAATTTGAAAGAGGTCTGGTAATACTTTATAACCAACAAAAACGTGTGGGATTTATTTTTTCGAATTCTATAAGTATAAAATTTAAAGATAAAAAAATCAAGTTGCCAAAAAAATCTATTTTTGGATTTTTTTTAAATGTTATATGCTACGCAGTAGCGAAATAACCGCAAACTCTTTAAAAGACTGGCAGGACTGGATTCGCCACTGAACGAAATTACATTTTTCCACAATTTCAGCTTGCCTAAAGGACCTTCCCGAAATTCGTTGCCAGCTCTCGGATTCCATCGCCCCGCTGTCGCCGTCGCTAGTTTCGTGTCTGACGCCGACAACAGCGCTAAACACTACGACAGGACGGATCGGGCTGAAATTTGGCATACAGATAGCTTATATGACGTAGGCATCCGCTAAGAAATGATTTTAGAAAATTCCAAAATATATTCCTTAATATTATAGTAAAATAGGGGTTTGAAAGAATGCAAAATCGAACAACGCTCGCACTGTTTTTCGCAATGCGAACGTTGCCTAAGGTGAGATGATAGTCGATACCTTGAGCTCAATGGCAATGTCATTGCCTAGAGGTCAATGTCACCGCCTCGTTGGTCTAGTGGTTAGCAGGGTCGACTGCGGATCACGAGGTATTGGATTTGATTCCCGGTCGGCCATAAAAATTGTTAGGTATTGTGTTTTTTCAGTTAAGAAATTCTCAGTGCCAGCCCGGAGTTGGAAGACCCGTGCCTCGGAGAGCACGTTGAGCCGTCGCGGTCGGTCCCTGTTATTAGTACTTACTAACATGATAATAATCGTTAAAGTCCGCCAACCCGCATTGGAGCAGCGTGGTGGGTCTAAGCTCCAATCCCTCTCTCTTATCAGAGTGGAGGCCTGTGCCCAACAGTGGGACGCTAGTGGTGGTGGTGGAGAGCACATACCAGCTGCCAGCGCCCCCACACGTCGCGCACGACGAGCGCGGCGCCCGCGTCCCACACGCACACGTTCTCTTCCAGTGACACCGCGCACGCCACGTGCGGCGGACGCATCTTCTTCGCATACAACTGCATCGCATAGCAAACGCACTTATTATTGCATTATGCGTTACAAAAACATTGTGCGTGTTTAGATTTTGAAAATGAGCTTTCAACCTATGGCTCTTATTACTTACAAGTTTGTATAGTTGACCGAGCGAAGCGAAGGTCTCTGAGTCTACTTGAGTGAATTCCGTCCGTCCATCTGTCAGAGCCTAATAACTTTTAAATTACTGAAAGTAATTGCTCAAGTAGACACAGAGACCTTCGCTTCGCTCGGTCAATAAGGAAACGAAATTATTTAATTTTTAATGAGCTTCAGTATTTTTAACAGAACTTCACAATGATGTCAATAGATGGCGCTCTGTAAAAGTTTATTCGTTTGTGCTTAGGATACCACGAGGTCTCAGTTTGGGGCGAACCACTATATTTATTGCAATTCACGCGAGCGCGTGTGAACTTTACTTGTAGCTATGCACATTGCGTAAGTGTGCGTGCCTTTAGGAGCGGTCAGTCGTACGCGCAATCACGTACACGCACACATTTACACGTCATACAAATACAAATGTTAGTTGTTACATACAGATAACACAACCATGAGCCACGCGCACTCTTGAATTGCATGAACTATACTATAACATGATATTTATTATGTACTTACTCGACCAAACTTCATTAGGTACTTCGGAAAAAAGATTGCGACAATGATGCTCAACATGCGTTAAGCAGCATTAAGTATTGGATAAGGTACAAAACATTGAAGTAAAGTTAATGTGTAGGTAAAATCACAAATGAAACTACGTGTACGCTAACAACGTACGTTCGCACGGAGATAGAACTCCCGGCAGAGGCCTGGCGGAACATGGGTCACGGGGACTACTTGCTTTTGAAGTATATTGTAATCTGAAAATTCAGAACATCCTTAGATTGCGCATATTGTGCCTGGTCGGAGGCTTCGGCCGTGGCTAGTTACCACCCTACCGGCAAGACGTGCCGCCAAACGATTAAGCGTTCCGGTACGATGCCGTGTAGAAACCGAATAGGGGTATGGGTTTAATATTACTGCCATGCCCCTAACAGGTTAACCCGCTACCATCTTAGACTGCATCATCACTTACCATCAGGTGAGATTGCAGTCAAGGGCTAACTTGTAGTGGAATAAAAATAAAAAATTTAAAAATATAAAGAAATGAAACAGCATTATAATAATTGAGGTCAGACCGTAGCTTCACTGACGCATCAAAAACAATACAAACAAATGACCATAGCAAGGAGATTTCGCCTACGTTGGGAGCAGAAACCCCCGAGTAAAGCCCGCGGGCATAAAAGCCGATTTCCATTTCCCAGTAGCATGGTCGTAGATCGACCAACGATACTATACTGGATGAGGAAATCTGAGGACTGGTTGTGGTGGCGCTTTGGATTTGGAAATACCTTAGTCCCACAAACTTATCTGACTTATCTTGTATATATTAAAAATAAAATAAAAACTAAAACTAAAAAGACATAAGAATTTGTTCCAATTTTGGCCACCTAGGACGTTCGTAGGCCTATATTCGGCTGTGGAGGTATATAGTGTGAAACGATGATGTGATTTTATCTATGTAAACATGGCCGCTTACCATCACCCTCCTTGAATTTGACAACATAAAATTCTGGATTCCTCAGTCTCTCCGGAGGTGGACATAAGGGCCGAATGTTTACTGAAAAAAAAGACAAAATTGGAAAATTATTTCTGAAATGCGTCTGGTGATTCCATCGTTTAAGCCGTGCCACTAATAGGGATGATGACAACTCAATCAAATCAGAAACTCTTTATCAAACTTAAAACGCACATCTAGTATGGAAGTTGTATGAAATTCACAGCTGTGACGTCATAAAATTTCAACGCACATTTTATCTTTAATCTATATTTTAAAATGGTTATCAAACTTAAAACTAACCGAGGATGTGAATTTTAGGTCTTTTGGAAGACCCTCTATTTAATAATTAGTTATTATAAAAATAAATTATTTCTAATATAGACATCATCCCTATATGGGTATATTAAAGGGTTTCAGGCTGAAACTTTCAGCACGATGCCGTCGATGTAGGAATTATCTTCTTAATATATAAAAGAGCAACTAGGTACTGAGTTTCTTGCCGATTCTTCTCAGTAGAATCTTATTTCCGAACCGGTGGTAGAATCATTTCATAAGTGGCACAAGTTGTCCTACGTGAAAGAATAAATAAATCATTTCATAAGTCTATGGTCTCAGGGACGTACGGTAAGGATACGCCTCCGTTGACGTTTTGTTCACGCGACTGTATCTGCGACTACCTACAACACAACATATTATTATTATCATAGTTACGGTTCCGCACGGGCGACCGCAGCTGCACCAGCGCGACGGTGTTGCACGTGTCGCCGTACTCCGGGTGCAGCACGAAGTTGCGCACGCGCCGCCCGCCCGCGCCCCAGCGCTCGCCGAGTAGCACGCGACTGTTCTCTCTGACACAAAATCACTCACAATGAGTAGGTAGGTACGCTGTCAGTTACGTGAAGGAACAAGACGCTTAATTCGCTGTAATCCTCCAAAGCAGACAAATCTATGTGGTACAGCCAATTGCTTGCACGTATCTATAGATTGCGATTGTGAATATCGCACGCTACACGTGCAACCAACACGCTGTACTACATAGATTTGTCTGCTTTGGCGGATTACAGCGAATTATCGTATCGTCGTCAACCGATGGACGTCCACTGCTGAACATAGGTCTCCTGTAGGGTCCTCCACAAGTCACGGTCTTGCACCGCTTGGATCCAGCGACTCCCTGCGACTCGCTTGGTGTCGTCGGGAGTCGCTGGATTATACTTAGTCCATCAAATTTATCTGGCCCGGTGGCCAAAATTGGAACAAATTTTTATGCCTGTTTAGTTTTTGTTTTTATTTTTTTCATATCTACTAGGTCAGTTATGTTTGTGAGACTATAAGCTTCTTGTTCCTCGATTATCATGGACTTCCGCAAAGTATAACGCCTGCTTCTATCCAATACGCTGTCAGTTGTCACTTTGCTAGTCCAAAATATGTCCAAATTAATTTTATTGTGTTGTTGCATTGCAGAGACTTAGCTTGTTAATGGAGCAAAAACGTGTGTGCTTCAACCGATCAGAGTATCTATTGAGAGATGACGTTATAAGATTTTCACGTCTTCTATCAGTTGTCTAATTGGTCTGCTGAAAGAGGAGGCAGCCATATTTGAAATGGGTCTGGACATTGGTCTGGACGAAGCGTGATCCAACGAGCAACGTAGACCTCATCATTGCGTGATTGTAAGTAGTCAAGCGCAAGTTAATTTGCAATTTTAAAAAAAACCGGCCAAGTGCGAGTCGGACTCACGCACCGAGGGTTCCGTAAGTTTTACGATTTATGACGTATTAAAAACAAGACGAAATGAACCGCAAAACTAATTTTGTTTGTAGAGGTTTATTGTTAATATCAAAAAATTACGTTTGTTGTATGGGAGCCCCCCTTTAATATTTACTTTATTGATATTTAATTATTTATTTTGAAAGGTAATAATACAAGTTAATATTCTGTGAAAATTTGAACCGTCTACCTGTTACCGTTTTTAATATTGAGCAAAAAAATACGAAAAAAACACGTTTATTGTATGGGGACCCCCCTTAATATATATATATTTTTAATTTTTAGTATTTGTTGTTATAGCGGCAACGGAAATACATCATTTGTGAAAATTTCAGCTTTCTAGCTATCACGGTTTATGAGATACAGCCTGGAGACAGACAGACAGCGGAGTCTTAGTAATAGGGTCCCGTTTTTACCCTTTGGGTACGGAACCCTAAAAAAATGTCTTTGTGCCTCTTTTCAGAAGCGAATCGATTGACAAAACAAGTTGGTTGGTAGTTACCTAAAATCGAGTTTGGGCATGGGACCGATGTCCGCGGCGGGCGCGATCACGAATTCCGCCTGAATCAGCGCCACTGTGGTGACAGCTCGCGCCTCACTGTCCCCGCTATCTAAACATAGAAACAATGCAATTCCTCAATAGGTTTAGTAAAGAATCGAAATAATCTCATACACCGAGTGATGTACTTACAGTATGAGTAGTATAGCACGCCCAGCCAGGGGTACTGCGATATTTCGACGTCGCCATGCGTCACGTCAAGCTCATGGTCGATGCCGCAATCTATCACGTCTAGCTCTACCGCAAGCACCTGTAAAACTAAACAGAGTGATATTTTTTATCGGATTGAGTAGCGTCTGCGTAGGCTCTAGGATGGAATCTCTTTTTAACCGACTTCAAAAAAAAATGAAGAGGTTCTCAATTTGATTGTATGTTTTTCTGTTTCTTACGCGATTACTCCGCCAATTATGAATCAATTTTGATGATTCTTTTTTTGTTTGATAGATCATACTTCAGAGGGTGCAGATCTGATAAATATCTTCGGACATGGACACCGGAACTCCTCAATGGATAAGTGGAATAGCTTAGTAAACAGTAGGTTTTTAACCAGACATAGCATATTATTTTAATAGGTACCTACGTGACCACTAAAAATTGTGAAATAAAATAATTCCAAAAATAATTAAAAACCGACTTCAATAAACACAAACACTAAAAAAAATATTTTAATTTATTATATTTAGAAAATGTAGTTATTCGGTAATAAATTAAAATATTTGCTATCTTAGTAAATTTCATTGAATAAATAAGCATATTCAATAGGATGTGAAAAGAATAACCTTGAAGAACTTTTGAACTTTTTTTTTTACTTTTGTTTTATTTAAAACACAAATAGCCTACAAAGAATATTTAGACAGTAAACTTACATTTCACCCATATAAATATTAAAAGTAACATAACAACACCAAATTTACTTCAACTTATGATTAAATCGTTAACTCTATTGTACTTTCTTCTTCAGTTACTTTAGCACTGAGTAACAACCAAATTGTTAGTAAGACAAAATTAAATAAACAAAACATTGTTTTGTTTGTACTGAAAAGTGATCTTATAGATAGGATGTTGATATTAAAACATTCGAAATGAAACAACAAATTCATGAACATATCATTTTATAATTCAAATTAAAAAGGTTTGCTTTAGTTAGACTCTACTTACTTAAACTCTAATATAAATTCGAAACCCTTATTTTTAGAAAAATCTGAGAAAGTACTAGGATTCTTATTAGACCAGAGAAAAGTAACGTATCCTTGATATCTTATTTGTCTCTTGCTATCTGTCAAAGAGGGGTTTTTAGTAAATAATTAATCTTTTATAAAAAATTGTAATGATCAATTAATCTTTTCCAGTTACTTATCTTAACATACAATAGGTTTACTTACTTATCTTAAATACACAATTTAGTATTGCAAGTAGGAAATACCTATGAAACTAACTTGTCCATATTTACACAACTTGGCAACATTACACTCACAGCACTAAACTGCACTTCGGTGACCTGTGATTTTCCTGTAAGCACTGAAGTGTTCTAAATACTGGTATATGGTGTCTATGGGTGTATAGATCTCGTTCATCCTGCCGAGGAAGTGCTGTGGGGGTTGAACGGGCACCGAGGGGCCCAATAGACCCTGCAAGAACTCACGCAGGAGACCCCATACTGCGTTCCCCATAACGCAAGGTCGATATTCTACCTAAACAATACAAAAATATATCTTAGATTAGCTGAATTTTTTTGCTGACGAATCAGCATATCTAATCTATTCAGTTAGTATCATGGAAGCATATATGGTAACTAGCTTTTTCCCGCTGCTTTGCTGACATTAAGACTTAGCAGATACCTAAGTGATAATAGCTATGTGTGACAAATTTCTGCCGATCCATCCAGTGATTTGAGCTGTGCGTTGATTGATCAGTTTACATATGAAGATGTATCAGTCATCACTAAGTTGTAAAATTCACCATATTAAATAGCGACTAACCGTTTTACAAAATTGAGTCAGTCAGTTACTCAGTGCTGAAAAAATTTACAAAAAATTTAATTGGGGCTGATGCTGATGAGACACTTCACAAAAACAAGTGATTTCATAGGATTTATATGTGAATATTTACCTCAACAAGAACCCCTTTGAAGCTTTGGTTCATAGTAACAGAGCCAAGTTTAACACAGAAGTCACCCAGCTCAAACCTGGTGCCCTTACTCTCCATCTTAGTCTGTTTCTTAGATGTATAGATGTTGCTCAGCTTCATCATGAGAAGATCAAATAGACTGTCTGCTACCACGTGGATATTCTTTGAACCACTCTCTAGGATTGAGAATACCGATGCTGGCTGTTCTGAATTGTGTAGAACATGCACTGTTTTTGTTGGACCTAAAAGAGCAATACAAAATTATTTATTAAATGTAAAACTCACTATCTCTATGGACAATAATAAGGCTCAGCTTTAGAATACATACCGCGGAGTTTGGACGTTCACATATTTTTTTACAGAAAAATTCTGATGTGGTAAGCCTTGCACTAAAATATTTTATGTCGGAAACTAAATATTTTACGACGGAAACTAATACTTTTCGAGAAATAATTTTTTGAAAATTCGCAATCTTCACCACTTTTCGCTATTTCTTACGACATTTGCCGTAGATTGTACCATAGACTAAAGACTCGTTGGCGTTTGAGTACCTAATCTGTGATTAAAATCCGTTCCATGGACGTTATTTGACGTTTTTCAAATAAAACCATAGAAATAGGAAGACTATAGTCGTAATTTCCATGGAATTATCTTCCTATTTCTATGGTAATTCCTAATTCCATGAATAAAACACAGAGTTTCAAGGTTATAAAATTAAATAAAAAGGTATATAGGTAGGTTATTAAATGTTTATTTAGGTACTTTTGATCACAAAACCGAATCGGCACGCCCCGACTCCACGCAGTCTTGTCTGCCCTGCCCCTAGAGTGTTTTTTGTAAGCGCGAAGCCAGAAGCGAGTCTTCTGGCGTAGCCCATTCCATTTCAGAAATTAACCTTTTCCACTACCTAAAACAAAAGATATAAGGGTAGGTTAAAGTAGGTGTAATTACAAGATATAAAGGTAATACCCCCTCCTTCTCCCTCCCTCCCACCCTCCAAGCTACTTTTACCCAATCTCCGTCATAACTATCAGTGTTAGGCAGGAAATTTGAGAACCTAACCTCAAAATTAAAAAAAATTAATATCTCGAAAACTATTAGGTTCCTACAAGTTTGGCTTGGAGGGGGAGTAGACACCCTCCCCCCCCTCCCCCTCGCCCCCCCCCTCCCTCCCCCCTCGCGGTATGTATACTAAAGCCCAACCAATAATAATTCTGTATACCTAATGGATATTAACAGGATTTTCTAAGCCTGCATTTCTTATTCCAAATCTTTTAACTAAAACTCTTTAGCAAGGCAGTCATTTTAAGCATAGGTTATAAGCAGAAATCGTCACAAGATTACTTCTGTTCTGTATTTATCTCTTAACAAAACAAAGTAGACTAAAATTTATGCCTATTCTTATTCTTACCCATTTGAGGAAGCGAAAGATAGCTTTCACAGTCGACTAGGAACTGACCCTGTTGAGTAGCACCCAGCGCTAGTAACCTCTTCGTTAGCATATCAATCACATATGTACCGGTTTTGTTCTCCGGCACTGGATACTGCTGTAGACTAACAAAACACAGGTACCTTACTATTTAATCCCATAAATAAATAATTATTAGATAATAGGCCGTATGATACTTACACTGTGACTCCCATTTTGTATTAAAAGGAAGAATTAATGGAATTAATTTGGTCTTTAGACGGGCATCAAGATTTCTAGGGGCTCAAATTGAGACTACTTGCCGCGGAGTTGGATGTTCATATTTTTTTTACAGAAAGACCTTGATGTGGTAAGCCTTGCACTAACATATTTTACAGCGAATTTCTAATACTTTTCGAGAAATAATTTTTTGAAAATTCGAAAATACACCACTTTTCCCTTACGACATTTGCCATAGATCACCGACCAGCCATAGATTACAGTGGATTACAGACTCATTGACGTTTAGTTGGCGTCCACAGAGTACTTTTGAATAAAAGTAGTACTTACTCTTTGATTATAGTATAGCACCACAGAGTTATAAAGAGAAGCAGAGGCAAGATAACGTACAAAATAGCGTGGCAATTACAAACACACGAAAACAATACGCACACATACACAAAACTCAGGGCCGAACCTTGTTGCTGCACATTATATTAATATGTAGGGTTAGGTTGCGTGAAAAAAATTGACCTAAAGACACCTATCATTTGGAAGCTATAATTTGTAAGGTTTTTAATAATAATTATTATTGGTACTTTTATAACTTCCTCATCACTGTTAAAAGAAAAAAGTTTGTTCGTTTTGTATTTAGTTTTTATTTATAATATTGTCTATTATATGATATGTCACTTTCTGTCTTCGTAGGAAAAATGAATATGGTCTCTTTGAATATGGTTGAACATTGATAAAATAATAAATTAGTTATTTATAATACAAATGTGTTTTAAAGAAGATATCCAAGGCCTCACTTCAACATGGTAGCAGAGCGAATGAAACTACTTTAAATATGAAATGAATATATTGAAATGGTAAGAAATGTAAAATAAGATATAAAGATGTCGTACTGATAAAACAATTGAAAGAGGCGAAAAAATTTAGAAAAAATGGATAGTAATAAAGACGATTACAAAATCCCTATGTTTAACGGTGATAATTATGAGTTATGGAGATTCAGAATAAAATTATTTTTGAAATTAAAAAATTGCGAAGAGGCCGTTTTAAAGGAAGAAGTAAAACCGGAAATAGATGTAAAAGCACAAAACTACATAGTAAATAGTATAAGCAATTCACAACTCAATATTATAATACAAGAGAATACAGCATATAAAATGTTAAAGAAATTAGATGATATGTATTTATTGACAGGATGTGCAAACAAACTATTATTAAAAAGGAAACTACTTGATACAAAATTTAAGGAAGGAGATCCTGTTGAATTTTTCCAAATATTTGAAAAACTAGTAAATGAATTAAAAACTGCCGGAGAAATAATTACAGAAGAAGACAGGCTCAATTACCTATTGTTAACGTTACCTGAAAAGTTTTCTCATATAGTAAATATTGTAGATGCACTGCCCAAATCAAGTCAAACCGTCGAATATGTAAAATCAAAATTAATATTAGAATACAAGAAAAACGAATCTGAACATCATCAACAAGTTTTTAACAATTATCATGGATATAACTCGCAAGGACAATATCAACGTGGACAATATAATACAAGAAGGTCAAATTATGCTCCAAGAGGAAGAACTCAGTACACAAGAGGACATAACAATTATGCAACTAGAGAATACACGAGAGGGCAAAACTATTCAAGATACATACATCGAGGTAGAAGATTTGGAAACTTTAGAGGACGATATTATAATAGAGGAGTCAGAAATGAAAATGAAGGTGCTTTCATAGTAGAAGTTATGAATTCAGCGAATGAGTCAGAAGCAACAACGGTAACGAGCTGGCTGCTAGACAGCGGTTGTACTCACCACATTATTAATGATGATAAACTATTTTAACGTACGCGAATGCAGTTCAAAATCAGACAGGGAAGCGAATAAAGGAAATAAGGTGCGATAATGGTTCTGAATACCTAAATAGAGTTTTTTATGAATTTGCTAAACAAAATGGAATTTATCTCAAACCAGGACCACCCTATACTCATCAATTAAATGGAGTTGCTGAAAGATATAATAGAACAGTAATGGATCGAGCTAGATGTTTGATGACGGAAGCTAATTTGGACAAAAAGTATTGGCCTGAATGCGTATTAACTGCTACATATCTAGGTAATAGAATTCTTACAAATACAGTCGAGAAAAAGAGTCCTTTTGAAATATTTTTTAGGAGGAAACCAGATGTACAAAATTTGAAAGTTTATGGTAGTAAATGCTTCGTCAAAATACCTGAAGAAAAAAGAACGTCAAAGTTGAATCCAAAAGGAATGAAAGGTACTTTAGTAGGTTATACGGATACCGGGTATAAAATTCTAATAGAAAATAAAATAATTATAAGTCGTCATGTAATCTTTATAGACCCTGAAGCAGAAGTAGTAAGGTTTCAAATGTCAGATGAAGAAGAGAAATGTGAAGAAAACAGAATTAATGAAGAATCTAATAAAAATGAAATAAAGAATAATGACAATAATAAATTAAAAGAAACGTTTGATAATGAAAGTGAAGAATTTTATGACACTATTGAAGATGAAGAAGATATAAGAAACAAACTTAGAGTTGAGGAGGTGAGTGGACAAAGCCGTCCAAAAAGAGAAATAAAATTGCCAAAAAAATTTGATGATCACGTAGTTTATGTGAATGTCTGTAATGCCACTATACCTGAAACATATGAAGAAGCTATAAAAAGTCTAGAATCAAATAAGTGGAAGAAAGCGATGGATGACGAGATAAATAGTTTAAAACAAAATGAAACATGGGAAATTGTTGATGAACCAATGGATAAAAATGTAATTGAAGTGAAATGGATATTTAGAATAAAATCGAATGGAAGATATAAAGCGTGTTGTGGCGAGAGGTTTTCAACAAATTTATGATGAAAATGAAGAAATATATTCACCTGTGGCTAGAATGATAACAATGAAAATTTTAATGTCGATTGCATGTGTCAGAGGTTGGCATATAGAAAGTATGGATGTAGAAACAGCTTTTTTTAATGGAGTAATTAAATCTGAAGTTTATATTTATCCTCCAGATGGTTATGAAATTGGAGATAATAAAGTTTGTAAGCTAAGAAAAGCTTTGTATGGATTGAGAGAGAGTCCGAGTGATTGGTATGAATGTTATAACGAATTTATGATGAGCATTAATTTTGAAAGATCAAACTATGATTATTGTTTGTACACAGGATGTATTAATAAAGAAAAAGTCTATATTTGTTTAAATGTGGATGATATTTTAATTTGTGCAGAAAATGAACATACAATTAAAAAGGTTAAGCAAATGCTCAGTAATAGATTTCGGATGAAGGATTTAGGAAAAGTAACACAATATTTAGGGATTGATATTGATTATAAACCGGAACTAAAGAAAATGACTTTGAGTCAAAGCAAGTATATAGAAAGTTTGGCAGAAAAGTATAAAATAAAAGATTCTAAGAAATATGAAACACCATTGGAACAGAATTTATCTATTGACTCAGGAGAAATAAATAATGATAACTTGAAATATAGAAATTTGATTGGAGCTCTTTTATACATAGCTAGTGGAACACGTCCAGATATTTCTTATAGTGTGAACTACCTTAGCCGTTTTCAAAATACTTATGGTGAAACACATTACAAATATGCATTAGGAGTCTTGAAATATTTGTATTACACTCGTGATTTGAAGTTAAACTATAATTCAGAATATGATGAATGTGTAGATGCTTTTGCTGATGCCGACTGGGCAGCTGATAAAAACGATCGCAAATCAACGACTGGAATCATTTTAAGAGTATACAATAATCCAGTAATGTGGAAAACACAGAAACAGAAAATTGTCTCACGCGCATCAACGCACGCGGAATATTATGCATTGGCTGATTGTGTTACAGAGGTTTTACCAGTTAAAGGAGTTCTTAATGATTTAGATATTGATATTAAAAATCCAATTAAGATATATTATGAAGATAATAGTGGTGCTATAGCTCTTTCTAAAAATGGTAAATTTTGTAAAAATGCTAAACATATTGATGTAAGTTATCACTTTATAACCGATTACGAAAAAAAAGGTGTTATATGTGTTACAAAAGTTAATACTGATCAATTAGCTGATATTTTAACTAAGGCTTTAGGTAAAAATAAATTTCAAAACTTAAGATATTTAATTAATGTTTACTGAATAAAGAATTAGAAGTTTTATTTTATTATGTATAATATAATTGAAATGTGAATGTTATTTGTTAAATGTATTATGTTAATGTTGTAGGAATAGATTAAAAATAATTATCTGATAAAATAAATTAATAATTTAGAAATACAAAACTCAAGGAGGTGTGTTAAAAGAAAAGAGTTTGTTCGTTTTGTATTTAGTTTTTATTTATAATATTGTCTATTATATGATATGTCACTTTCTGTCTTCGTAGGAAAAATGAATATGGTCTCTTTGAATATGGTTGAACATTGATAAAATAATAAATTAGTTATTTATAATACAAATGTGTTTTAAAGAAGATATCCAAGGCCTCACTTCAACAATCACAAGCGATCACAACTGCAATATAGTAACAGTAGTAATGGTAATCATCACCACGTGCGGGACCCTAGTCAATGTGGTGAATATAGATGTGAGCTCCGCGCTGCGTGTGATATCGTCACCGTCGCGCGCGGAGTTATAACTCCTGTTACAACTCAAATCCTGAGGACTCCGTCAGTATCATGGCCAGTGGTTCTCGCGTCGTTCTCGCTCTGCGTCGACGCGCAGTTGATGGGGATATTATTTAGAAGAACAGTACCAACGGATATCGTGTAAATACCGCCAGATTTTAGCTCAAAGTTCCTATTGACAATAATTTCTTGGCAGTAAGCCAAATAAATGTTGTTAAACAATCGAATCGAATCGTTATTCCAAAAAAAGGTTAAATAAAAAATTACAACAGGTTAAACTCATATGTTTTGTATTCAAATAAACTTTACAATTAGTGCTTTAGAATCTGTATTGAGGTTTTCAATAAAAATTAATGAAATTCGTCCACCTAATGGAAGATAAGGTAAATTGGTACCTACTTAGTATAAGACCTCAACTAACTTTTCTTTGAAAATGGTCGGTATTGCACCAGGAGATAGAATTGTACGGAATACATAACGTTCTATTAGATTATTTGTAAAATGCTTGGAGCATATAGCACTCCATGAACTGGTCTGCCAGTCTTTTCTATTAATATTTTTATGCATAGGTCTCTCAGGTACATATTCATCCTTTGGAAACCTGAAATTAAAAGTCGAAGTTATATACTTAAAATAAAAGAGTCGTCGAGTCCGGCCCTGTAATTTGTTAAAGTTCTCAAAATGTCAAAAAAGATTATTCAACAACTTATAGCATGTATTTCTACAGAAAACCATAATATTATAGTTTTAATATATGCATGGCTACATATTTCGTCATAACAACTATAAAATATTAGATATCTTAGCCTTGATACGATGCGATACGAAAACATTCCAAAGCTACGTGATAGCATGAATTTTACTTACCGATGGAACGTTACTTCTGGGGTTTTCCTGTACGAAGCGTTGTAACACAGGGGGACACAACACTTCACCATTTTATTTCAGTAAATATTCATATAAATCTCCAAATTTCATAAAAAACTTATGACAACCAAGACAACACAATGTAAACAAACGCCATAGGTCTCATAAAAGTCTTTTATTGACTGCCATGCATTGAATTTTTGTCAATGTGTGCGTTGGTGTAGCACAGTGTTGCAGCAAATTAATACATACACATTTTTGCTTGGAGAGAAACGGTCACACTCAGTCACACTGATTCACATACACTTGTCTATGTGGGTGTGAAATTTATGTTGTGTCTGCTTCTATTTATATGTCTGTGGTACCTACTTAGCCCTTCAGCCGCGGAATTATTATTCGCACTGCCCCCTCCGCCGCGGGGGGTCACGTGACCACACTCATTTCGCACGGCCGCGCAAATCTAAATATTTATATCTCGTATTACTTGTACGAGCTACGCAAACACAGTATGTCATTCAAATCGTTACGAACTAGAGCTATAGATTAAAGTTAAAAAGGTTATCCCTCTTCTTTATGGTTTAAAATAAAAAATAATAAAGAATAAAACAAAAATTGCCCCCTTTTTTTTTTTTGAAATCCAATAAAATAAACAATATCACCAGTATCTTTATATTTTTGGTTTGGTTCACTCTATGGTTAGTCATTTCACAGCATAAAAACACGAAACAAAGACTTCTTTCCATATATTTTTTCAGAGGACCAAAAATAATAAAAGTATCAAATTACAGGTCGTGTCCTTCTCGCACGAAATTTCTACTCATAGAGTTATCGCATAGAGTACGGCCCCCAAAAAATTCTCAGTGTTTCCTTGTCTATCCTATTAGGTTTTACCGAAGTTTGAAAAGGATCGGAGATGTATTTTATTTGCTAGACCCCACCTGCGGAAAACGCGATCGCGCCATACATCGGCAGCCGGTAAACGGCCGATCCGCAGATAACCCTAAAACCACCTAAGAGCCGGCAAATGGCTTTTCCGCAGTTGAAGGGTTAGTAGGTAAAAAGACTTTATTGTTTGAACCATAGAAATAGGATAGTCGTAATTCCTAATTCCATGGTTTGAACATAAAAACACGGACACCCAGGTTAGCCAACCTTTCAGCGAGAGGTACTGAGAACCAGAGACAAGTTTGTGAACGGTCTGTAGAAAACAAATTAACACACTTGACACTAAGATCATAGATAATAGAATAGACCAATCACAATACGCAAACTCTTTACGAATAGTTTTATAAACCAATAGCAATCAAGTTTTATTGCTAACGAAACAAACATTCCTATAAATAACTTCTTTGCTGGACCAATAGGAAAGCGACAGATAATTTCAATAGGCAAATTGTGCAAATTGACAAGTGCGCGGCCGCGGGGTGTCTTCTTTTATTTTACGAACTATTTATTTACTTGTGATTCGAGTAAAATTGGCTTTGTTGGAAGATTCAGTGAAAGATTAGTAAAAATTACTTGTTGCGTCATTCAAAAGTGATAAATTTTCGCGTGTATACTTGTAGCAAATACTATTATCTAACGTTCTCTTAAATAATTGGATGAGCAAAAATGATAGCAGATAACGTGACATTGATTGTGAAGGCACCAAATCAGCAGATCGAGGATCAAAACATCGAGTGCCAGACGTCGTGGACCGTGAGACAATTGAAGGGTCACCTTTCAGTGGTATACCCAAGCAAACCGGTAATTTTATAATTTAGATTGCTTCTATTCTCTGTAACATGGAGACCTTTGTAATTTGCCGAACGCGACATTTATTTTTGTCTCGTACGTTCTTTATCCTAGCATGTTCACTGTATTAAACCAGGGTTTCCTTAGATTACCATTCTAAATAGATATTTTTATTGTTGTTTTTTTGACTTGGTCCCATCTGCCCCGCTGGCTCTGCCCCGCTAACGGGGCAGTTGGGAAAAATAGTGCCATCGGCCCCGCTAGCCTCGGCGTAGTCGCTTAACGGGGCAGATGAAACTTTTTCAAACATATTTTGTGTCATTTGCCCCGCTACGCTTCCGTAAGAAACTTACGAAAAACTTTATTTTTGTTTTTTACCTATAAATGTAAAAGTTTGAAGTTTGGCAATAAGTCAACACTATAAAACATTATAAATAATATCCTAAACAGCTACATTGATTAGTCTTTTTATATCATAGTCAAAAATTAAAATTACCAAACAAGATCATTATAAAGTATATTTACTATCATTAAAAAAATCAACACCTTTAAATAATTTCCAAATCAGCTACATTGATAAGTCTTTTATATCACAGATTATAAATAAATAAATAAATTATAAAATGAATGAACGAGAAGTTTAATTCGCTATAATCCGCCACAGCAGACCAATCTATGTGGTACAGTGCGTGTCCTTCGCCAATAGCATGCGAACAACCACCACCCAGCAATTCGCACCGGCACCGCACCACACCACACAAATCCTCCAAATCACTCTCAACGTACGTTTCACTCCGAAACCGGAGCATCTTCAGGAGATGTTGACTCGACAATGCACGATTGTAAACAACAATCGTTCATTCAACAACAATCGTGCATTGTCGAGTCAACATCTCCTGAAGATGCTCCGGTTTCGGAGTGAAACGTACGTTGAGAGTGATTTGGAGGATTTGTGTGGTGTGGTGCGGTGCCGGTGCGAATTGCTGGGTGGTGGTTGTTCGCATGCTATTGGTGAAGGACACGCACTGTACCACATAGATTGGTCTGCTGTGGCGGATTATAGCGAATTAAACTTCTCGTTCATTCATTTTATAATTTATTTATTTATTTATAATCTGTGATATAAAAGACTTATCAATGTAGCTGATTTGGAAATTATTTAAAGGTGTTGATTTTTTTAGTGATAGTAAATATACTTTATAATGATCTTGTTTGGTAATTTTAATTTTTGACTATGATATAAAAAGACTAATCAATGTAGCTGTTTAGGATATTATTTATAATGTTTTATAGTGTTGACTTATTGCCAAACTTCAAACTTTTACATTTATAGGTAAAAAACAAAAATAAAGTTTTTCGTAAGTTTCTTACGGAAGCGTAGCGGGGCAAATGACACAAAATATGTTTGAAAAAGTTTCATCTGCCCCGTTAAGCGACTACGCCGAGGCTAGCGGGGCCGATGGCACTATTTTTCCCAACTGCCCCGTTAGCGGGGCAGAGCCAGCGGGGCAGATGGGACCAAGTCGTTTTTTTTGTCTCAACAAACTGCATAATGTGGCTGCCATACTAATTAGCCTTTTCAGTGTAATCTTTGCAAATACGTAGATAAGATAAAACATTTAATTATATACTTTTAATAACTTTGAGAGTCAATTTTATTAGTAAGGGTGCGTTCCGAAATACACTGAGAGCACTGGAAGTCCCCAGTAAAGAGCACTGCCAGTGCTCGCAGTGCTTATAACGGAACACACACTAAGTAAGTAATTTAATATAGTTTGAGTTTGAGTTTTGAACCATTGATGTATTAATTAGTGGTTACTTAGAAATTGAGGAATAATGATTATCACTGTTTTAGGTAATTTTTACTTCATTACTAGCTAATGCCCTCGACTTTGTCCGTGTGGATTGAGGTTTTTTCGTTCCAGTGGGTACTTTTTTATTTTATGGGATAAAAAGTAGCCTAAAGGGTCCCCGAAACGATCATTTGCAATTGACAATGCTCACGTGATTGAAGACTTTAAATGATGAGCGATTGAAGCTCCAAATGAAGGTGTATCATTTGCGCTTGCTTCAGTCTGATTCTGAACTGTAAAGAAGAAACTCAAGAAAGTCAAGTCGCTCGAAATATGATTTCAAACGCAGATATAGCATTTCTTGCAGTAACTATTGCGGTTTTTACTCAGAAAAAAAAGAAAAGAACTAGACGTTGCTGCAAGGAATGGTATAAACTAAGATATCGATTTACTCATGAACATTTGCAAAAAACTCTTCAAGAAACAGAGCCGGATGATTATAAAAATTTTAAGATATGATATGAGCAATAAAACAAAATCGCGCTCTGTTATTAAGCCAGCGTCCAAGGTCGCATCCATGTCGGAATCGTGTTCCGGTACGTCCGCCATGTTTAGTGGTGCGGTTGAAAGAAACGATTGTCATTTGCTGTCATTGAACGTCAATGCACAGCGCGTCAATTGCCATCAATCAAAATTTTTGTCATTTACCGTCAATAACGTAGAAATATTGACAATCGCTTCAATTGCAATTGCAAACGATAATTTTTCGCATCAATGTGTATCAATCACGTAGATATTGTCAATTGCAAATGACCGTTTCGGGGACCCTTTAGATGTGTTATTCCAGACAATAATCTATCTCTGTGACAAATTTCATCCATTAAGTTAAAAAAATTAATTTTTCATAATTTTTAAGTGATTACAAGATGATGCCAGGGACTTTCTCCAATAGGTATCTTTCCCTGGGATGCAACCTATCTCTGACAAAATTTCATCAAAGTTGGATGATAAGATGGGCCATCAGTTACGTATTGTATGCAGTAGAATAATGAACCACAAACTGAAAAATGATAACATTGTTCAACAAACAAATACCTACTCTTACTTATTTAATAATTGTCATCATAATATAGATCATATTGTGTCAAAAACACTTGTAAAAATATATTATACTTATTATGTATTAAGTACATTTTTAATATACATCTGCATATTACGTATTCATACCTAAAAGTATGTACAACATACAGGTAACTTAATTTATTGTGATAAGCATACCTAACATGTGTAGCATAAAGACATTTTTGTGTTTTTTAACTAACAGGAATGATAAATGTTATCCAAATAGATTTTTCTCAATACAGTAAGCAGTTAAGTAAGTAAGTTCATAATTTTACAAGTAGCTAGTTTAGTGAGAAACAATGTAATAACCAACTAAGTAAAACTATAAAACTGTTATCAGTACAAAACTGATTAAATCCTAGTTGTACCAACCATTGTTATTTCATGCTAACAACTAAGTAATAGGCAGTTGTTATAAAATAATATCACTGGAGTGTATGTAGTCTTAGAAACCATTGTTAAATGTAGTGGAAATAATATAAATCTCAGCTCTGCAAAACTTAAAGTAATAGGTAGTTATAAAGGTAAGTGAGGGAAATTATAGAATTAAGTAACTAAAATTAACCAGACTTTATTTATTAACATAAACAACTTTACATTTAAGAAAGTAGTTCTCTACCTCTAGGGGGTTACTACCATCGCTTAAAGCAGTATTATTTCAAAATTGACAGTTTTATGTTGCATAACTTAAACCTTGACGTCCGTAAAATATGGATTAAAATAATTCTCTAAAACATGAACATCAACAATATTGAAATAATACGGATTTAAAAACTGGTAGTAATTCAGCGGCGTACACAGAGTTTGAAGCTAGGGTAGGCATTAGTTAGTCAGAATACCTATTTACTGACTGTCATGATGAAAAATGGGCATTAACGTAATTTCCATTTGGGTAAGCACTTAAGACTATCGTCTAGTGACGAGACGCGACGCGAGTACGTATTTTCAATAATGCTATCTGTTTCACAACGCTTAACTGTTTTACCCCCCCCCAAATGTTTACGAAATTAGACAATTTTGGTCTCATTAGATTCAGTACACCTTAATCTAGGCTCGTACGTTTTATTTTTTTAGTATTTTAGTTTAGTTAAATAAAAAAAAATTAAAATACTTGAGGAAGTTTTTAGGTCAAAAATATGAATATTTAGACGCTAATAACTTTTAACATAAGCAATATTTCTTTAAAATTAAAACGTACGAGCATAGTTCTTCATTGTATTAGCAACATTTCTAAAAATTATGAAAATTGGACAACATTTACGGGTAGAAAAACGTTATCGCTTTTTGTATGAAAATTTACAACTAGACGATCCTCTTAAGCAGTCCTTTTATGCTTCTATGAACTGCACGCCACTGGGTAGTATGCCCTCTGGCCTGGAAAAATCGTATGTGAGAAAGTAACGTTAAACTCTGTCTTTCTCCCTCTAGTATCTAGATTCTTCCAAGTAAATTCACGAAAGTAGACTCAGAGACCTCACTTCGCTCGGTCAAAAATTTACATCTAGTTCGATAATAAGCAAATGTAACTTGTGCTCTAGTGAGTGGTGTGCGTTCTTCCTCCCGTCCTCAAGGTCAGAACAGAGAATCATACTTCCATCCTTTAGCCATCAGATTGGACTCTGATAGAATGGTAGATAATTATGCACTCTGCGAGAAACAGAGGTTTTGTGATGACTTGTACCAGGGCAAATTGATTATCTGACAATACGGTCATCCTGTTGTTTTTGTATCTTCAATTCAACTACATTCAACTTGTAATTCAATAAATCGTTTCAATCTGCGTAGTTGAGAATTGAGATATCATAACATGCCGCCGGATTAATTTTCCGCTTGAATATAACAAGTATGTAATAGGCGCAGATGAAATAATAATAGTTACATATAGTATGGTAGGTAATTGAAGCGGTAGATCGGTCCCCAATACTCCGAGGTGCTATAATAATTTAGCGACATCCGTTAATTGTGTACCGCTTAGGTCATAACACGAAATTACGACAACAGGGAACAAAGGTCGAACGCCTTCTATAGAGAGATCGGTCGCTACCCAACAACAAATTTTTTTTCGTGAACTTGTCTTAGCCAATGGTTGATTGAAATTTGACGAACCATAACTGGTACGACTAATGCAGTTATTAGTATTCAATTTAAGGAAATAGATTTTGCAATGGAACAAGATTTTCTCAGTAACCAATAGAACGATATCATGTGAGAGTAGAATAGGTACCTAAAAGACTGGCTATGGGCCTGGTTATACTAGAAAGCCATTTTGATAGATCTTGCTGCTTGGCAAATCCTGGTTAGATCTTATGAAGATTGCCTATGCTATTCCGAACCAATGGTAGATTCACTTGATTTTTTAATTTGAATTTTTAAGTGTGATTCATCTGTAGGAAAACCCTCAATCGAGGAAAGCGGAAATTCAGACCCTGCATCCATTGACCGTTGTCGATCTATTGAGATCGCCATCGTCTACGTCCTAACCATAATTATTATTATATAACACGCGAAAATAATAAATGCATTATGAAAAATCTGCTATCTAAATATAAACGTTTCATTGTTCCAGAAAGAAGACGAGCAGAAAATAATATACTCAGGTCAACTTCTAGATGACAGCACGATCCTAAAAGATGTGTTGAGGAACTACGATAGTGAGATCGCGCATACTTTGCACTTGGTGTGCTCCAACAAGAAAATGATGGAACAAAAGCCAGAACTACCCAAAACCGACGGCCTTCGCCAAAGGAACGTCACAGAAAACGCGCCGCGCACAGCCGAAACGACGTCCCGGCCAGAAACGAGGCAGAATGTCCAGAACCACACAGTAGAAATGCAGAACTATCTTAATTCGTACCTAAACAACTACGGAAGGGTACCTCCATATCCAAACTACAATCTTAACCTCGGACAAGGCTACCTTCCTGTGCCAAATGATCCAGTTTCCATGGCCAATCATGCCCTAATGATGCAGCAAGCGTATGTCCAGTATATGCAGCAGTATAATAACATGTAAGTGTTACTTTTTTTGAACAGTTGTTGACGTTGATACAAAGTTCAGACATTTTGCTGATAAGATTACATCATTATTTTACTTAATATACTTAATATTCATGTGTACTTTATATTGTTTGTTACGTATAAGCGCGTAATTTGAGGAAGATAATGTTATTCTGACATGGTAGTGTCTTTATAAACTCGTATTAATTTGTAAACGTATGTAACACAACCTGGGTTGTGATTGTATATCATCTGTTTTAGTGGCATATGACTCGCTTCTGATTGAACCAGTTTACGTATAGTGCGACAAGGATCTTTTTTTTTTTTAATCCACTACTAGTTAGCCCTTGACTGCGTTCTCACCTGATGGTAAGTGATGATGCAGTCTAAGATGGTAGCGGGCTAACCTGCTAGCGGATCTTTCGGCACGTGGCCAAAGTTGGACCTAACGTTGCTATCTCACTTTTATATTATCTTACTTTCACACCCGCGCCCCGTTTTCTATGTCATCCAAGCGCCATTAGATCCATGTCGCACTGAACGATGAAGCACACGAAAATTTCGAGATTCGAAAAAAAGTAAGCTAGTGTCGATTTTCCAGGAGGCAAACGCTATCCCAGGCCCAGCCAATCCTTCCCCCGGTAGAAAGGCCCCCGCAGCCGCCGGCCGAGCCGCCCGAGGCCGAGCCGGAGGACGGGCAAGCCAGAGACTGGCTCGACCACTTGTACGCGGCGTCAAGATTCGGCATACTGCTGTCGCTGTTCTGGCTGTACGGAAGCCCGGCTAGGTTGCTGCTCGTTGTCATTTTGGCGGCTGCTGGCTATTTGTAAGTACAGTTTGTTATCTCCAGGCCATAAAAAAATAGGCAATATTGTTGACGCGACACGCTCACCCGACTTCAACGTAGTGTGTAGAAGCCAATATTATTTATTACTTCACAGTGGCTTTGGAAGTTCAGCAAGATTATTTTCTAAATCCCTATGGTTCGGTGTAATTTTTTTTTTTAAATATGCACTGATTTAAGAACCTTTTCCTATTTGGAAGACTGTTAAAAACAATACAAAAGCTACAAATAGGTGAAACTTCTGCAGCCACCCTAATATTTAAACAATTTAAGGAATCAATCAAATATAAATATTATAAATGCGAAAGTTTGGATGGATGTATGGATGCATGTTTGTTACTCAATCACGCCCGAACGGCTAAACGGATCTGGATGAAATTTGGCACAGAGATAGATTATAGTCTGGAATAACACATAGGAGGAACCGAAAAACCTTAATCCACGCGGACGAAGTCACGGGCATTAGCTAGTATAGTATATATATGTATAACTTGGAGGCGCAATATCTTGGTATTTAGTGGTCTCCTATAATCTATAAAAAAAACATCTAGGGTAATTATATATTATGGCTGTACAGTTTATGTTTTCTAAAGGATTTTTAATCATAATATGCTCTCACTTTACGGTTCTACCTAATTAGTGTGTAAGATGTTTTATAAAGTACTAGATGATGCCCGCGACTTCGTCCGCGTGGATTAAGGTGTTCGGTTCCCGCGGGAACTCTTTAATTTTCCGGGATAAAAAGTAGCCTATGTGCTATTCCAGACTATAATCCATCTCTGTGCCAAATTTCATCCAGATCAGTTCAGCTGTTGGAGCGTGATTGAGTAACAAACATCCATACATCCATACATCCACACATCCATACAACCATACATCCATCCAAACTTTCGCATTTATAATATTTATTTGATTTAATTTAAAAATCTTTGCAGGCACCAAATTGGTTTCTTCCGCGATCTCCACTTGAACCCGGGCAACAACCAACCGAATCAGCGGAACCAACCGAACCAGCGGAACCGACCGAACCAGCGGAACCAACCGAACCAGCCGCGCCGCAACCAGCAACCACCCAACAACCGGAATAACGACAACCAGAACCACGAGCCAACCGCCCCGCCCAATAACGATCAGCCGAATAACGGAAACGACAACCAGCAGTCGTTATTAGCCGTTACCTGGATGATATTCACTACGTTCTTCGCTTCGCTAGTACCGGAAACCAATAATTGAGTTTTGGGAACATAATATCATCACAACCTAAAGTTAGTTCATTCAGTCCGTCGAGGGATACGGAGCTACCTACCACTTTTTCTAGAAGTTAGGTTCACTGGGTCATAGGGGCGAGGCTTGGGTGGGGTTACACCCAAGAACCGGCAGAACAAACTTTAATAATTTAGCTTAGTCACAGTGGATTTACTGTGACTATCGTACATACCTGCGAGCTACGACCCTAATGGCTTTACGGTGGTAGCACATAGGTAAAGGTAAGACTTGTCCGCAAACCTCAAATGCACAGTCTAAGGCCACGATTACACTAGTAAGTTTTACTCATCGAAGTATGTAGGTACTATATGGCCCCTTCATAGAAAAAAAATTGGGCGTCCGATCTGTGGAGCGCGCTCCACACCTGTATAAGCCTGTCCTTGTCCCCGCCATAGCGCTGTCCCGCTTTTCGGACTAGATGGCGTTAGTAAAATACGCCCACATTCTTTGTTTGACAGGGCCCGTCTATGTGTAACTTACGAAATTACCTACACATACAAACATGTTTGTTCTTCAGTTTGTCATCTTTGTACAGTGGGGCTGATTCTGTTGTACACAATCTCTAAGCTAAAATGGCAGCATTAAAAATATTGCTAACCCTTTCATAATACTCCCTGCGGAAAGGGACAGAACTAGATTTAAAGGTGTCACTTTAGAGAATGTGATAAACATAATTAGCCACAGCGTTTCTTGCATATAAACGATTGACTGATTGTAAACCGTCTTGTAATTTGTGAATCGTATGCAAATTTTAGGTTTGTAAGTAAGTAACTTAAGTACGCTACTATGTACTTTTGACGACCTCCGTGGAGCAGTGTGTAGCGCTGTTGTCTTAACGTGCGGAGGTCCCGGGTTTGATCCCCGGCATGGTCAATTTGGGAATTTATAATTTCTGAATTTTCCCTGGTCTGGCCTGGTGGGAGGCTTCGGCCGTGGCTAGTTACCACCCTACCGGCCGACGTCTCCGCCAAGCGATTTAGCGTTCGTATTGCCATGCCCTTAACAGGTTAGCCCGCTACCATCTTAGACTGCATCATCACTTACCATCAGGTGAGATCGCAGTCAAGGGCTAACTTGTAGTGGATAAAAAAAAAGTAAAAACTTACAAGGTGTAATCGCAGTCTCACGGTATGTATTTACGCTGTGTTAAGTATCTGAGTAATAATAATTGTATTGCGGCGTACCTCAGACTGGATGTATTTTATTATGAGGCTCGTGAAATGCCCAGATATAAAAAGTTTCGTCTCTTCGTTTACCTACTCAGACGCTAGATTTAATAAATGGCCAGCTATACAATTGCTGGCAACATGTAATATAGTTTAGCTGTAAAATTGCTGTTAAGCTAATAGAAAAGCATTGTGTTTGTCTATAAATCTTTTTGCGCGCTATCCACAAGTTGCAAGTTATGAATTAGCATGCCAAAATACAAGCATGTAAACCGCCGTAATTGAAAAGACATTGGGGCTGATTCTGTAGTGCACAATCTCTAAACTAAACTAAAATTAGAGCATTACAAATAGTGCTAACCCTTTCATAATACTCCCTACGGAAAGGGACAGAACTAGATTTGAAGCTGCCATTTTAGTTTAGTTTAGAGATTGTGCACTACAGAATCAGCCCCAATGTGTTGGAATCTTCTGGATTTGGGCTATATAAGTTGCGTTTTGCTGTCAATATAGCTGCTGAAATGGCCAAGTTGCCGGCTACAGTTCTTGAAGTTGCTTAAATGAATTAAAGCCAGTTTATAAGAGCCTAAATTTTCTAAATTAGCTATTAATACTGGAAACCTCTTTCTCTTATTAAAATTTTTTTGAAATATTTCCAGTTGAAATAAATCCAGTGGTAATGACAACTTTCAAAGTAGCAACACTGTTAATATTAAACACTATATTGTGAAGTTAAACTTATAAAGATAAAATAAAATAATTTATTAATTGCTGCACACTCGCAGACTAAATAAAAAAAACATTTGAATTATGTATTTATGTGTAATAAGGTTGTCTAGTGATGGCTGTGTGGAAAATTTGGTCGGGTATTAGGTACTAGATGTATTGTTGTTTTGACTTGAGATAAGTATAGGCCCCAGTGTTGCCAGTATCTGAAAAAGTGACATCATAATTTCTACTTTCAACTTTCACTAGTGACGACACGTTTTTTGAATAGTTCAATATATATTAGTCATGAAATAGTAGGTCTGTAATGATAAAAAAGTGGAATTGTAACGCCATTAGCGGACCTACGCTTTCGCATGCGGATGGAGATAGGTTAAACCGCATGCGAATGCGTCAGTGTACGAATGGCATGATGTTCTTCTGTTATTTTAGTCTGTGAGTGAACTTCTTAAAATGTTCTTGTTCGAGATAATTATTAAGTAACTATTGAGTTTTGGTTTTGGTGAAGTTTGGGTAAATTGAGAAAATTAAATTAGGACATTGAAATTATTAACAAAAAAAAATATTTTTGGTGTATTGATAAAATGTATTAAAACAGTTGCTGATTTGTCTCTGGCTGAAATGAACCCTAGTGCTATTTTCATTGGATGAAGATTAGGACTATTTTCAGACACCAATTTATTTCTTTTTGAGCAGTAATAGGACACTTTATTATTGGTTTCATTTTCATTTATAAAGCTTGTATTGAATATGCTTTAAATTAAAAACCGGCCAAGTGCGTGTCGGCCCACGCGCAGAGTAGAGTTCCGTAGTTGCCCGTCAAAATATGCGGTCATGTTTGTCGACTATTACTCGTAAACATGTAAAGTCTACTTATCTATGATAGTCTTCCTTTTAACTTCGTTATACTGCCATTAATTTTTTCACATATCCAGAGCTGGACCTGACAAAGATTATCTTAATATTTCGCAAACGAATCCTTGAATCGAAAAATGGTTAAATTCATTCCCCCCCTATAGTACTCTATATTACGTGTGTACTGTGTACCCTAAAAAAATTTTTTTTTTCAAAATTTTATATTACTACTTTGTCGGCGTGATTAATATGTATACCCATGCAAATTACAGCTTTCTAGTACTAATAGTCTCTGACCTTAGCCGCGGACGGACATGGCAAAAGTACAAGTTCACTACGGAACCCGAAAAATGCAATTAAACGCCAGTGACAAATTAGCCACAAGTGAATGACTGCTTGTACTGATGTTAAACCAAATATTAATTGTATATAATTTATTTAATTAGTAGTGATAGGATAGTTTTACGGTTTTATGATATTGTCCAAGGATGCATCTGGACTGATAGATAGATGGACACTTTATTTTGTCTACCGAAGCTAACTTGTCTCGTTACGTCAAAAGTAGAGATAAAAATAATATTTCTTATCTGTGGTATTTTTCTCTACGAACCCTTACATGCAGACTATTTTTTTCTTGTAATATACCGGATTTTGTGCATGTTAAGGTAAACGAGAAGTTAGCCGACATCGACAACATCGCCCCGAGATATCTCGTTTGCGCATGCTAAGCTGATAACCCAACCTTAGACGATGCTACTTTTTCGACATACAAAATTTAAATTAAATCGAGTAAATAGTATACCCAGTGAGTACACATAAAATGTCAAAGATGTCCTGTCAGTCCGTATGCAACCTGGTATAACTATACAATCATGTACATAATATTATACTCTTGTAAATATTTTCTTGATGGTTTCGCTTGTAGGTATCAATTGCCATATATTTTCCCTGTTGTAATGATAGCAGTCACAGTTTTAGATGTGTAGCGAGATAAGTGAAGCTAACCAATGGGAGCAGATAAGCTTCTGAAATGAAGCGATCCTATTGGTGATATTGTCGCACATCATTCATCATCATTAAAAAACAAATTTTTTTTAGCCGTTTGAAGTTTCCGCTGTCCATACTTGCAGTTTATATGCTCAATTCAGCTCTCTAATGCCAATACCCTCATTTTTAAATGTTCAAACAAACGTGTCGAATTAATACCTGTACCTTTTTTGACTCGGTTAAAAAGGCTCCAAGATCCCCTCAAGGTGATATTTATAGAGTTTACTTTGGCATAACTAAATTAATCTGTCTTGTTTTAACTTTTTCCTAGTAAAGTAAGTAGTTATGCTCTATAGATTTCAGCTCAAGATTTCGTAGCTAGAATTACCTAATCTTTTCCTAAAGCGTACCATCAATGTAGCTGACAACCTACAGTTTTCTTATAAATGGTAGACATACTTACAACATCCAACGCCGCCCCATCTAACAATACCGACATCTGAAGTGACGTGATATCCTGTATTGATAGGATCTTGGGCATGCAAGATACGATGATTTATACTCAAACACAGAATTTAAAAAAAAGTTATAGTAATGGTATGTGATGTGCCTGTATTATGACCAGGAGAACATGTCGCTAAGTTTTAGTAAAATCAAAAGCAATATTTTATGCGCAATAAATTTGACATAGAAATCTAAATAATGGGATTCAATTAATGTTTTCTGCTATTCACAAAATAATTCAAGCCCATAGCCACTAAAGCAAGCTGAATTTAACTGTAACGCTATGCAAATACATCTGTTTTTACTAAAACTGACGATGACGATTGAGTGATTTCTATCGTGTTTACGTGCACTGACCAATCATTATAAGGACTAGGTATTCATAATTCTTTGTACTAAAACCTTCTAAAATACGTGGCATCAGGTGTTAGAAGTGGGCCCTACCATAATAAAATTATTTCTTTTTGCTGTTTTGAAATATACAAATTTCATGCATTTTTTGTAATATTAAGTGTTTTATAGGTTAGTTTCGCGTATGCTGAATGTAAATCAATTTCATACTGTGATAAGTTTCGATTATTTGCATTCGCATGAATAAAATTATTAATATTGAAAACACGGTGTTTTATTTTACGAGATAGAAGCCTTACATAGATTGAAGTGTAGGCAAACTTCTTGAATGTTTCAAAAAGGTGAGTAGGTAGTTGCATTACCAGGGGCCATACTGCCATCGCTTAGAGCAGTATTATTTCAAATTTCAGTTTTATGTCAGGTTCCTTGACATCTTTAGAATAAAGATTATAATTCTAAAACACGAACGTCAACAATATTAACACAATACTTACTGCATTAAGCGATGGTACTGTGGCACCAGTACACAACAACACCGGGAGCCCTATTCAATGTACTCTGTGGGCCTTATTACGTTAAAATGAACGATCATCTTTGGCTAATACTCTATCATCGGTAAAGCACGAGGTGGAAAATCTTTTCACTCGAGTGCAACACGTAACTTTTCATCCCACCTCAGCGAGGAGATGACTAAATGCAAAAGAAATCACAAGATAATTTTAGTTCAGTTTAGTTATTAACTACTACATTATGACAGGTAAGTATTACAGAATAATCTTAACAATTAGGTAGGTATAATTTAAGAAAAATTTAAAGTTACCTAAGTTGAGTGTAATATTTTACGTGAAAGAAAATGGTGCGCGCAAAGCAAATTAAAAAACCGGCCAAGTGCGAGTCGGACTCGCGCACCGAGGGTTCCGTACAAACCTGTAGTAAGTTTTAAATTATTAAAAAAAACTACTTACTAGATCTCGTTCAAACCAATTTTCGGTGGAAGTTTGCATGATAATGTACATCATATATTTTTTTTAGTTTTATCATTCTCTTATTTTAGAAGTTACAGGGGGGGGACACACATTTTACCACTTTGGAAGTGTCTCTCGCGCAAACTATTCAGTTTAGAAAAAAATGATATTAGAAACCTCAATATCATTTTTGAAGACCTATCCATAGATGAAATAATATAAATATCCTAACTTATAAACACGTATGGGTTTGATGAAAAAAAATTTTTTGAGTTTCAGTTCTAAGTATGGGGACCCCCAAAATTCTAGTTTTGTGTGAAAATCTTAATGCGGTTCACAGAATACATCTACTTACCAAGTTTCAACAGTATAGTTCTTATAGTTTCGGAAAAAAGTGGCTGTGACATACGGACGGACACACAGACAGACAGACAGACATGACGAATCTATAAGGGTTCCGTTTTTGCCAAATTTGGCTACGGAACCCTAAAAAGTACACCAAGAAGGTTACGAGTGTGAGTTTTTAACAAATTAAAAACGGTTGTATGGAAATTCGGCACCATAGAGGTAGAAGTAAATAGGTTTTAATGATGTTTTGAATTCACAAACTTCATAGACGAGTGATATTTACTGACGTGCACACGATGTTCTAAATTTAATTTGCTTTATCCTCAAGAGGATAATAACGGCTTTTGCATTCAGATATCGAAGAGTAAAAATACTCTTTCCGAGATGGTGGGCTGAAAAGGTATTTTCTTTCTTTCAATTAAATTAATAAATCTTATAATCATTTAATGCGTTTTATTAGACGTTGTCTAAGTACCCAAATTTTCATCTGAAGAAGACAATATGTTGTCGTATCGAATCAAACTAAAGTCCTATGCCCCAAATACGTCCCATTGCCACGTCACCGCCTCGCCGTTTACGCGCCACAACCGCGCCCGTCGCCACTTTTGTTTGTCCCGCCGCTAACACAATGGTTCTGCTTATTTTCAGTAACTTATAAACACGATTCACGAATAAGTACCTTCCCGAAAAAATCAATATTTCTAATTTTATTTTTATTAGAAGTCATCAGCAAATTCCACATCCATCAATTCAATATCAACATTATTTTTAACGTTTTCTGGTAGCCTTTCAACCGGATCCTCATTTACAATTTTATTTGCCTGTTGTTCATTATGCTCCGTTTCTTGAATGTTACTTATTTGAACTGACTTCACACTTGCCATATCTACATCAATATTAGGAGATTCATGCCTATTTGTATTATTTTCGGTTATAATTGTTGCTGTATCATTTTTAATGTCAATTTCAGCATTATCATTTTTTTCTAAAAATTTATAAGTTTGTTTTTTTATATTTTCTTCAGTATTTCTAACTTTTTCTAAAACTACATCATTGTTTAGTGTATTCCCAGCGGTTAGTTTAGGCCCTTTTGTATAATTTGTATCATCTTTGTTAATATCTGCGTAATGTATGTCTGCTCTAATAGACTCACTCATTAAAACAATATCATCTTGATCAGAACTACTATCATTTTCATCATCATTATTAGCATGCCCATTATTTTCTAAAACAACTTTATCGCGGATTGCATGATCATCGGGTTGTTTCGTCCCTACTTCTTTGTCATTCGTATAGTTTTTGTTATCTACTTTATGTACATCAGCCTTAATAGACTCATTCATTAAAACAATATCATCTTCATCAGAACTACTATCATTGTCTTGATCATCATTTGATTTTCTATCAATTTCTAAAGCTACATTACCATCCTTTGTTTGTCCATCAGTTGGTACAGGTCCTCCTTTTATGCCACTAGTATGGTATTTGTCATTATCTACTTTATGTACATCAGCCCTGATAGATTCATTCATCAAAACAACATCATCCTCGTCAGAACTATCAATCACGTTTGTCCTAGCCTTCCTAACCCTTTCTACATGATTTTCTTCATTAAGACTAATAACTTCTATAATTGCATCATCATTTGATACTTCTTTATCTCTATTTGATGGAGTTTTTTCAATATCATCAAAGTTTCGAGTAGCGTTATTTTCTGTAGGGCTATTAGTTTTATCATTATCATTTACTATTTTATTTTGAGGAAAAGCAGTATTATTACTTTTAGATGGAGTGTAAGCGATGTTTTCAGGGTTTTGAGAAATTTTCATAGTTTGTGAAGCGTTTTTAAGCCTAGCAAGTCTCCTTTCTTCAGCAAGTTTTCTGCTTTTGAGAATCCTTTCACGTTGTTCCTCACTTATCGATGGCGAGGAAGTAGCTTTTGGCATCATGATTGATCTGGAAAAATAATACAATGGACATTAGATTTTATTCAATATAATTTAAAATTAAAAATACAAAATATACATTATATATAACTAGATGAGGCGCACTACTGCAGGATTATTTTTTTGTATTTCCGCGTAGTGTATGTCCTCCATCATGCTACAGCCTATCTCTGTACCAAATTTCATCAAAATTGGTTGAAAAGACGGGTCGTTAAGGCATAGCAGACAGACAGACTGACCCACTTTCGCATTTATAATATTAGTATGGATGAAGGATAGAGAACAGATTTTACTATGGGCCGACAGATATAGTAGAAGGGACTATACAGTTGCAATTGCATACCACAGATCAGTCAAAAGATAGCTAGATAGATAGTTAGATGTCAAAAGAAGTTATACATGTAACATGACACAAAGGGTGGTGCCTTGTCATTGCTCGAGTCCCTTATAAAGACTCAATCTGTCTCACCTGTTCTCCTTTACAGCAGTATCCGTTCTCTTCTTCACAGAGCTAGGCGCGGGAGTGGATCGTGCCAGCTCTATCTGTTGCTGCAGCAGCTTGTCAAACTCGTCCTCAGGCGGGGCCTCGCTGGCGGCCTCGTTCGGGGCCTCGTCGTCGCTCGAGTCCCTCTGTACCACTGTCTCCTCTGACATGTACTGATCTGATCTTATTTTGTGGAGATGTACCTGAGATAAAATTTTACTTACCTTACTTACAGCCTAGGAATACAATTAAAATATTCTGGGACTCAGCTTGGAACTCCAACACAAATAATAAAAAAACCGGCCAAGTGCGAGTCGGACTCGCGCACCGAGGAATCCGTACAAACCTGTAGCAGGCCTGGCTCACTTGTCACGTGACCTGAGATATTTAACTACTGCTGCGTGGACGCTCGACGGCACTCGTATCAGTCGAGTGTTGCGCGCGGACCGTAGTTATACGTTTGACTTTTACTCAAGTTCTTGTTATGGATGAACAAGGAAAGATCAGTAAACGATATCGTATCACATTAGGTTGTTTAAACTCTAATTATTAAGACCTAACTTATCGCTCTTTGCACTTCCTAAGGACCCTGAAAGGTAAGTTTGTATTATTTGCCTATGTATTATTATTTGTACATGCGTACCTACTTAGAGTTCTAAACAAAACTAATATTAATACATAATGTGGGTAGTTTTATTTTTATATCCAGACAAGATACAGTTTTAAACAAAAGTAAATATAAACCATAGGTAGTATCCAATATTATAGTGATGGCCTAATGGGTAGACTTCAGCCTCCAAGTCTGGGGTTCGATCCCGGGAACGCACCTCCAACTTAATTAATTAAATATATCATTTACGGTGAACAAAAATCGTGTGGAAAGCTGAACCATGCCTGAGAGTTCTATAATCTTTATAAAAAACTCTAATATGTCTGCCAACAAGAAATTGGCCAGCGTGGAGGAATATATGGCTTAAACCATTCTCATTCTAAGAAGAGCCTCCTGAGTCGTGCTTAGTAGTGGGACTAGTGGGCCGCCGATGAGTCGATGATGATTAATCCATAATGTGGGTACATTATTTTGTCTCGTAAACTCTGGCATGTGGCATATATAACGACTTTTTTTATCCACTACAAGTTAGCCCTTGACTCTCACCTGATGGTAAGTGATGATGCAGTCTAAGATGGTAGCGGGCTAACCTGTTAGGGGCATGGCAGCATATTAAACCCATATCCCTATTCGGTTTCTACAAAATCTATTAATACTAATATATCTTTTATCTATTTTTAAAGTAATTGTCGTCATCATTGCAACCGATTACCGACCCATAGTAATGATGCCGATACAAGAATTTAGAAGTAGTCAACCCTAAGCCTACACGCGCCGCGTCTGAAGGGATAAGAGTTACGCGATAGAAAGAGATATATAGAGGTAGGTATTTAATTATTTTCACTCGCAGCGCTGTGCGAGCTGAATTGCACTTTATTACGACGTAACCTGAGTCGCTGATGGTTAAAAGGTCTTCGCGGAGTAACTTTTCTGTTACTACTATTACCTATTCTGTGCCTGTAGTAAGTTTTAAATTATTAAAAAAAAAATCTACTTACTAGATCTCGTTCAAACCAATTTTTGGTGGAAGTTTGCATGATAATGTACATCATATATTTTTTTTAGTTTTATCATTCTCTTATTTTAGAAGGGGGGGACACACATTTTACCACTTTGGAAGTGTCTCTCGTGCAAACTATTCAGTTTAGAAAAAAATGATATTAGAAACCTCAATATCATTTTTGAAGACCTATCCATAGATACCCCACACGTATGGGTTTGATGAAAAAAAATTTTTTCAGTTTCAGTTCTAAGCATGGGGACCCCCAAAATTTATTGTTTTTTTTCTAGTTGTGTGTGAAAATCTTAATGCGGTTTACAGAAAACATCTACTTACCAAGTTTCAACAGTATAGTTCTTATAGTTTCGGAAAAAAGTGGCTGTGATATACGGACGGACACACAGACAGACAGACAGACAGACAGACATGACGAATCTATAAGGGTTCCGTTTTTGCCAAATTTGGCTACGGAACCCTAAAAAGAGCTGATGACACAATACTAAAAAAAAGCAGAAAATGCCCAGAGATTTTTACAGACAATGAGCTTCATAAGCATCTTTTGAGCAAAGAAAAATAGTAGTTTGTGATATAAGGGTGGTAAGTAGGTTTTTACATATGAATTGACTAATGTCAGCCCGATGACGCCAGTCGAGGGCTGACCATCGTAATGAGTCAATTTAACTTACAAGCCCTGTTTACTGCCTCTGTAAGTGCATTTTTCGAGCAAGTGTATTGAAAAAATTAATACAGCTCTGAAGTGCCAAATACAAGTCACAACTTAAGCACCATTCCAATAAGGGCGCCTTCAAATTTGCCGCAAAGCGTAGCGCGGCTGCAGCGCTGCGGCCGCGCTCCTGTCGCGAGGTTCGAACATCATAGGGTTGTACCTATATTTATTTTCACGATGGACTCTGACGAAGAAACACTGCTCTGTGTTACTATTAATACGAAACAACGCAAATATAAAGTAGTTGATTAACAATACATAATAATATTATACTTACATGCTTCATTTTTTTTCACTTGGAGTCTTAGAATAACTACCTATAGAAACCTAGTAGGTACACTCGCGAAATGTAAGCCGTTCAATTGGTGCCATAAATGGCATCGTACGACGCTCGCGCAGTCCGAAAAAAGCTAGTTAACTTAGTTTTAGAAGCTACAATGCTACAAACAAAACTAACCAATTACTTACCCAACTTTTAGGTGGAAAACATTTAAACTGGCAACATTATGTTTGCGTTTACGAGGCAAGTAAACACAGCACACATAGCGAATTTGTAGCTTGCGTTTTGATTAGGCGTTGTTTGGAAACATACCTTCTTTATGTAGTTATTCTAAGCTTGGAGTCTTGTTTGTGAAATTGTCAATAAATTTAATGCATATTTCTTCCCAAGCCTTTTTCTTTTCGATTTTGTTGCTGTACTTGTTGGACTTTGAATCCCATATTGCTGGACGACTCTCAACCTCATCGATAAATTCTTCTACATGATTTTCGTTCATGTTGAACAAAAATACGTGCGCAGTCCCGTCACTAGTCGATCGATGAACTGATGCGCGGCGGCAGCGCGGGTGCAGCGCTGCAGTCGCGTGTTTTTTATTTATATGGATTTACAAAGCAGCGCGACCGCAGCGCTGCAGCCGCGCTGCTTCCGCGCGGCACTTTGCGGCAAATTTGAAGGCGCCCTAAGCTGGCAGACCTGCTCACTCATACAGTAATATAGTGGTGTAAAGATTTTGGCTAGAGTTAGCTATATATCATAGTTACTCCAGCAATATTTAATATACATATAGGTTTAAGTTTTGAAATAAATAAATACACTAACCATGACAGGTTTCTTCTTGCCTAGGGTCTCAATTTTCTTCAGGCAATCCTCAAACTTGAACTTTGGATACAATCTGTATGCCCAATGCTCTAACTTCTTTAACACTAAATCCAAATCCTCCTTTTCATGGCCTTTACCTATAATTAGGTCATGTTTTGTTTAGTAGCTATGTTTTATACATGTAGCAAAGGTAAAGTGTTAGTTAAAGTTAAAACACACAATCTCTGAGGGCAAACACATAATATACCGTCTCTGTTCCGTCGTGGGTAATGACTAGATGATGTCCACAACTTCGTCCGCATGGATTTAAGTTTTATTGATTCCAGCAAGAACTCTTTAAATTTCCGGGATATGAAGTAGCCTATGTTCTTCCCCAAGATGCAACCTATCTCTATCTCTATACCCAAAGTCGGTTAACAGATGGGTTGTGAAAGCAGACAGACACACTTTTGCATTTATAATATTAAACTATGGAAGAATGGACTCTATGAGATTTAGTATAATAAACTTTGAAAAGGTAGCAGACACTTTCGTATTTATATTTTAAAAAGTATATGGATGTATGAATGCTTATGTATGGCTGTTTCAAATATAATATGTGAAAGCTTATAATCATTTCGATGAAGAATGAGAAGGATAAATTAATCATCCTCGTCTCAGAATAAGAAGGGTTTAAGAAATAGTCCACAGATTTTTTAGACAGACACAGTTTCCCTAGACTCCCTGAATAAGAGATCTGTTCTTAATCATAAGGCTATTGCGACTTGGCTTTACAGTAGAAATCAAATAAGTAAATGATTACCGACCTTTAAATTTGAAATCCTTAAAATGCTCAGGTATCACCTGGATACCCCTAGGCCCAGTCAGTCTAGCCGGGTTTAATATGAACCTTGGGTTTTTGATCACCCGTTTGGTTTTAGTTGATGCTGGATCAACACGCTTTTTCACTTCCTCTGAAATTATTACACTTTTTAGTTTTAGTAGTTAGTTACCAGTACATCTATAATAGGCATAATAGGATAGAGAAGAAAACCATGCAGTGACCCAATGGTTGTATTTGTTTAACAGCTGGCATCATTAGACCCTAGTGTAGGATTTGTGTTTTGACCTAGGGCTGTCAAAACACTTCTGCCTCAATGACTATGAAAAATAATCAAATGAAGATTACTCTGTCCACAAATCTCTGTTGGATGAATAAATTTATCTTTAACCGTACATTTTGCTCCGTCAGCATTAACCTAGTTGTCATTACACATTCAGACTAACAATCAATCAGTGCGCAAAGCAATACCGCGACCAGCACGCGTGCCACTCATTTATAGCATTAGCATGAGCATAGCAAATTGTATTTTTCCATCAATCTATCATTCAAACAAGGTCCTAGACCAGATAGACAAGATGGGTCTAAAGATCAAGTTCATTTATAAGTATAGCACCATGAACATATAAAAAAGGTACCTTTTTAGCATGTGCAAAGCATCGTCTGGTCTGACCCTGCCACACAACTAATATACAAAATAATAAATTTTTTTCGAGGGAAAGTGACTGAACATTGTTTTAGTAGACAAAATTATGATCATTCATAAATTATATTAATAAGCTAATCACCAAAGATTGTCAGAGAGTTCCTTCTATGTAATGTCCTTTGTACACAATTTTATTGCTGTACCTAGGCAGGTTCAGGTAATAAGGTAAGTACAACAGGTAGGCAAGGTGGAAAGTATAGCTTTTAAAAAACTAAGTATAATGCTTGGTACCTTAAATCTATAATAAAACATCAAAATATAAAGTTAAGGAACCGATAAACGGCACAGATCGGTCGGTTAGGTTAACTCTATAAGTTTATACAGAGTTTTGTCTTACATCGTGTCGGCGTTGGTTCAGAAACGCTCTACCCTAAAATATTGAACCAATAACGCTATTATAAAACCACCAACGAAAGTACTTCAGAAACCGGGCATAAGAGCATGCACCCTGGATGGGTATAAGCAATTTTTTCGTTTTCGTAGGTAGGCATCAGTTGCAACAAAGCTTCACTGTGTGTTACAAGCTATGCTAAGCTTAGCACTATGTAAAGTTTCGGTTGCAGTGTATTTCACTCTATTAGATAGATAGATAGATAGATAGATAGATAAACTCTTTATTGCACACACTTAGAACAAGGACAATAAACATAAAGATTAAAAGATACAACAGAAGGGTGCAAAGGCGGTCATATTGCTAAAGCAATCTCTTCCAGACAACCTATTAGGTTGTCTATTAGGTTAAGTTGTACCTACCTGCTTCATCTTCTCTTTCACTGTTATTCTCGCTGTCGGAGCGTGAGCGAGGCCTTTCATCGAATTCTTCGCCTTCAATAACTCTCTCTAAGTCGTGGGCCTCGTTTGCCTCATCTTCCAAAAACACATCTTCAAGCAGCGACATTCTAACAAAGTGCGAACCGGGATAAAGTAATTTAATATTACAAGACTGAAGACACAGTAATTTAAAAAACAGTATTCGTCTTTGACAAATATTATTATTTGAGTAAAAATAAAATAAATGCCAATGAGTAGGTACTAAGTACTTCCTTCGTCATGTACACATACTTTTTGCTTTGAACTTTTAAAGTTGGCTCCTAGTCCTTTGCCTTTCCCTTTGAAAGTTTGAAGCATTTGAAGTTTCAAGTTTGAGTTTGACATAACGTTTCGCGCCAGGCGACGACGGGATGTTGCAGCCATAGAGGTAGGAAATAACTCAACGGTTGCAGAATCGTGGCAGAATCTTACGGTTGCAGCCTTTGAGCCTTTGTGCAGTCTGTCTTTGATTATCTCTTTATCTATGTGTTGATTAACTAGCACAGTAGTGGTTCCACAGACATGTGAGTGGTTCGCCCCGAACTGAGACCTCGCCATAGAGGTATAATATTATAATTATACCTCTATGAACCTCGCGGTATCCATAAGGATAGTTTTAACTATCTTTACGTTCTTAAACATCAGTACCTACTATCCGTAGACTATTTTTTTAATCCACATAGGATGGTGCTAACGTCTATTACTTGTAAGCACAAACGAATATACTTTTACAGAGCGCCATCTATTGACATCATTGTGAAGTTTTGTTAAAAATTAAATAATTTCGTTTCCATAAAATATTCTAATTTTAGTATATTTTGTTGTTCAAGTACAAATAAGTAGTAAAAATATTTTTGGACTCTATGCCTAATTATATTACCTTCCGCTGGAGGCCATCGGTTTTCCAAAAAAGGAGGAGGTTCTCAATTCGGCGCGTATGTTTTTTTTTAAATGTAGGTGCTTAAATCTCCGTGGTTTCTAAACCGACTTGAAAATATTTTATTTCAGTGGATAAAGGAAGCTCGCTCGGGGACCACCACAGGGGACCACCCATAAAAAATTCTGACTCCAAATCCTCAATCCTGATGCTGCAGGTGTACCGTACTACATAAAATCCTCAAAACTAGGGAGTTAGGTGACGGTGAATTCATAAAGCTATTATGTATCAAGTCACGTGTATACGATTCAACTCTGAGTCCCAACTTCTCAACCCTGATGTTGCAGGGTACAGAACTCCTTAAACATAGCGATTTAGGATTTTTTTTTGGTGAATTCATATTGTACCTAGGTGCCAAGCAACGACTTCATACTTAAACCCAAGTCCCAATTCCTCAACTCTGATGCTGCAGGTTACTGCACTCCTAAGCCGTGGGGATTTAGAGCACACTAGGTAACTAAAAAGTTAGAAATAAAAATTCCTTCCAAAAAACTTATTTCCAAAGCCAGCTGTAATCCAAATTATTTTTTACTTTACAGTGGCTTTGGAAGTCGGTTTTTTGGAAATAATTTTTTATTACTTAAATAGTAATTACGTTAATTCAGAAGTTTTAAAGCTCTGACAGACGGACGGACGGACGGAAGGACGGACGGACGGACAAGTGCAAATTCACTCAAGTAGACTAGACCTTCGCTTCGCTCGGTCAATTATTATAGTACACAGTACACTAGAAAAGCCAGGAATAAACTCATATATATTAGTAAATTATATAATATACTGAAGAAAAACTGGCCATTATTTGAATCGGAACTTTTGACATTACGGTACAGTACAACACTATTAGGTCACGTGACCAGCTTGCGTTTTGAGAGCGCATTCACAGGTATGGAAATTCGTGAATTTTATTAGAAATCGTGATAATTTACGGATAAATCCATAGCTTTAAGGTAAATTCATTAATTTGGCGTGGAAAACGTGTTGATGAGTGCATAAATAAGGTGTAAATTGGTGTGGTGAATGGTTATTTCGTTAACAAAGACTGTCATTTTGATACCAAGAAAGGTGCTTCAAGAATGGCGTCCCCCACATGTGCCGCCTATTGAATTTCGTCGTCGTTGGGAATTTTAGAAATTGATGACGTGAGCTCTCTTATTACGAACGAAGGTGCAGAGTGCAGACTGCTGGATTTCCGTGGCTGTCCGTCGGGAGTCGTTGCAGTTGCGCTGCAAATTTTCAAATTGGTATCGCCCTTGCAGTTTAGTGATTCATTGTCCTGGTTTCTGCGAAAAGTAATGCAAAATTTTAGGTTTTTCATGAAGTAACTCGTTTGGATGCATATATTCCATGTCTGATCCATTTTTCATCGATTAATGAGGTTAATCATTCATTTATCCGCTTAGGTGTTTGTTTACTTATTTTACGATAAATGATAATACTGCCGATTGGCAGTTCCTTCCGTATCATGTAATAATAGATAAATAATGCATATTATAATGAGCGTAGTCTTCCTTTCATTTAGGCCTATTATGTTTACCTCTGCCATAAATCATGTACTATAATATTTCTTACACAAGCTGAGTTATTAAAGTTAAATGTTCATTTTGTAAATAATATACATCCCCAGTCAGTGTTATGTATACAGGCAGGGTAATTTTTTTTATAATATTGTAATATGAACTCCTTCAAAGATTGTAAGCTTTGTTTTGACCATCAAGAAATGTTTGGTTCCAATTGGACATGTTCAAATCAATAATAATATCTCATTCTCTTTATATACACACTGTTTTATCACCCTGTCAACAGTAACAAAGGTTTACTGGAAGAAAATACCTATATGAGTTAAAATCGCCTTAGTAAATTGTATTTTTATTTGCATTCATGGATTTAAAACAAAAATAATAGATTTTGTCTCATAAGCTCTCGTACGATTCTTCAAAAGCACCCAATAATGAACAGGATTTGTTTATTTATTTACTAGCTGATGCCCGCGACTACATCCGCGTGTTTTTAGATTCCTGCAGGAACTCCTTCATTTTCCGGGATAAAAAGTAGCCTATGTCACTCTCCAGGTCCTCGGCTATACCCATGCCAAAAATCACGTCGATACGCTGCTCCGTTGCAGCGTGATTGAAGGACAAACCAACAAACAAACACACTTTCGCATTTATAATATTAGTATGATTTACTAATTGGCTTGCTTAAGACAATTAGTTGGCACAGAATGTATCAGACACTTCAAGCATTGAAATAATCACATTATGTAACTAGCACTTATGTCTCAGGCTTTAAGGTTACCTTTTTAATTTCTTTGTTGACTCTCTATCTATCTATTGTTCTGTCCATGGGTGATATAGCAGGTCTAAACTCAATAAAAAATGTATGTCTGTCAACAATAATTATTATTCTTATTCATTGGGTTGATTCTTTGCACCACTCGTCGTAGTCATTGTCGTCATCGTCGTCAATCGATACACATCCACTGCTTGACATGATCTCTTGTTTAGACCTCCACACTCCACGGTCTTGCGCTGCCTGGATCCAGCAGCTCCCTGCGACTTGCTTGATGTTGTTTGTCCACCTAATGAACCCAGCACCTTAGGGTGCCCAAAGTCCATCTGCACAACAAGTTAAAGAATAAAAAATGTGGTGCTTCACTTCAGAATTCCTTATTCTGTAGTGGTCCTTCTTGAAAGTTAATCAGTATTGTGTGCCTTACAAATTTTGTTGTTTTTAGTTGATACATCTTTCTACAACAAGAGACTAAATAAATCCAGTTTCCTGTCCAGGTGCATTTCAAACATTGCAGCATTGTTGAAATTAAATGTTCGGTGTTCTAGTATTGAAACATTATAATGTCACAGTGAAATGGACTCAAACAGCCTTCTTTTAAGGTTCTGACTTGTTTATACATTTGCAGTCGGCCAGGGTAAACCTAAAGACATAAGCAAGGGTACTTTATTATCTTGTATGTGTTTGTTGCAGCTGCTTGTAAATAGAAGCTGTAAATATTTAGGCAGTTAAAGATGAGTTTGGGTGCGCGCGCCACCAAGGGTGGTGCGAAGAAGGATGGCAAGGCGGACAAGGGCAAGCCCGCCGACAAGCCTCAGCCCAAGGAGAAGACTAAACCACAGGTAAGACTTGCTTAAAATTACCCCACAGTTGATCCTTGTCTAAAGGCCAGTACAAATGAGCATGCAAGAGACTGCGATTGGGAGTCAGGTGGCCACAGTGGTTATATTTTTAGATATTTCTAACCAGTTACAGATTAATTGATTGAAATGATTAATATTTTAAAAGTGAGATCATTTCCCTCAGAATATTGGAAGCAATCGACTTTGTGTCCAGTGTCTCAAAGAATCGTATTATATGTTTTACTAGCTGATGCCCGCGACTTCGTCCGCGTGGTTGAGGTTTTTTTGATTCCCGCGGGAACTTCTTAATTTTCCGGGATAAAAAGTAGCCTATGTGCTATTCCAGACTATAATCTATCTCTGTGCCAAATTTCATCCAGATCCGTTCATCCGTTGGAGCGTGATTGAGTAACAAACATACATCCATACATACATACATCCATCCATCCAAACTTTCGCATTTATAATATTTATATGGATTGTAAACCTACTTTGTGTAACATTATGCTTACTGAATGTAGCAACTGCTGAGTTTTTATGCTGGCTCTTATCAGTAGAATCTCTGCTTTCTGAACCAGCGGTAGAGTCAAGACGACTTAACGTAAGTCAAACACTTGTATGGCCAATATGAAATAAACTAGGTAATTTAAGTTTATTATTTTTTTGTTTATCTTGTTTCAGGCCACTACAGAACAACTACGTATGGCCAACATGATTGACTGTAAGAGTGAGGACGCCTCGGACGTGCGACGAATGGTAAGCTATTTTCATTGACGTAATTTAGAAAGAAAAAGGGCGTCTGGCATTACTTAATTAATAGATTCTCCAGTTGATTATCAAGAATTGATTAGAAACATAGTTTCCTTTGAATTGAGAAATATTTCAACTCTTGGAGCAGTTTTAAAGGGGTTGGAATATTTTGGCATGCCTATTGTCTCGCCATTTTAATTTTTTTTCGAAATAACGGTCACTCATAAAACCTGTATAAATCAATTATAGCTGGCATTAATACAAGCAAGTAATTTATGAGATAAAATTTTCTAAAGCGTCTGGTTTCCGAGATATAAGCTATCAAAGCTGTGCTGGAGTAGCACCATCCATTAGACCAGGCCAGGCTCCATACACAAATATTTAAATCCCTTGGATTTTAATTTGAATATGTACAATTCGACTGATTTATTGGTTTTGCTTCATCATGTACAAACAAATGAATGCATAATCTAATAATATTACAATTTTATAATAAATAGGAGCAAGTGCAACAGATCAAATTCATATTATTTTTAACATTTCTTTAATGATTTTTGATGGATAATAACTAGGTAAGTACATCTAATAAGTAAGCAGGATTTTTATCTTAATGTATGTTTTTATCTGTGCGAGCATCGCAGAAAAGTCGCGCAAACAATCATAAAGGTCGTTTACCCGCGCATCCATTCACATCGTATATTGTTTTGTAAAAGCATTGTTTTTCTCTTACTGTTTGCAAACAAAATTTATAACTATTTTACTATACGTTATGATAATGTGAATTTGTTGTCATTATTTTTCATACATACTTAACAGGTATAACTAGACATAACTAGACAATTAATTAAATTGGATAACTATGCTAAAATATTCTTGTCAGGGGTTCAAACTTTCAAAGTTTAGGCGTAGTGCGCGGCTGCCGCGCTGTTATTGGACGTCTGCCGCGCTTATTATATTCGTGGGGACTACCCACGAATTCAAGTCTTTTCAAGTTCCAATTGTGTCCTACAAGTGTAAGTGTGCGGGCACGAAATGAGCGACGGCCTAGCGACGGCGACAGCGGGGCGATGGAATTCGAGAGCTGGCGACGAATTTCGGGAAGGTGTTTTTAGGCAATCTGAAATTGTGGATAAATATAATTTCATTAATTGGCGAATCCAGTTCTGCCAGTCTGGTAGAGCGTTTGCGGTTATTTCGCTACTGCGCAGCATATAACATTTGCAAAAAAAATCCGAAAAAACATTTTTTTGGCAACTAGATTTTTTTAGCCATAAATTTTATACTTAAAGAATTCGAAAAAATAAATCCCAGATGTTTTTGTCGGTTATAAAGTATTACCAGACCTCTTTCAAATTGTTCCCGAAATTCGTCGCCAGCTCTCCGACTAGTCGCATCGCCCCGCTACCGCCGCCGCCCCGCTACCGCTAGTTTCCGTACACTAAATACCGCGTGTTGCTGCCGCGCACTTGCAGCTCTTAATATGTTTGGGACACACCTTTACCGCCTCGGCCTAGCCACGAAATTTCCGCTATGAGCCAAATTTCAGCCCGATCCGTGGCTTGAGCTCTGCGTTCATAGATCAGTCAGTCAGTCACCTTTTCCTTTTAAATATTATTGACCGAGCGAAGCGAAGGTCTCTGTGTCTACTTGAGTGAATTTGCACTTGTCCGTCCGTCCGTCCGTCCGTCTGTCTGTCAGAGCCTATAGCTTCTGAATTACTGAACGTAATTACTTCAAATTTAAATATAATATGTAAACCGATGGCCTCCCGCCGAATATGGCTTAAAAAGTTATAAAAATCTTTATTTCAGGGGGGCTCTCATAGAAGCGAATGCGAAGTAAAATATTTTTTATAGCGTTACATAGAGTTGCGGTGTTTAAAGATAATTAGGAATGGAGTCCAAAAATATGTTTCTTTTAATTTTTCCCCTAAAATTGACGAAATGGGGGGCTTTCAAAGTGGCGATTTTCTAACGTCCAAAGTTGACCTCAGAACTCTCAATTTTCTGAAAGGCTGAGCCTGAAACTTATCAATTATTTGAATTACTAGATGATTCCAGCGACTTCGTCCGCGTGGATTAAGATTTTTTGATTCCCGCGGGAACTCTTTAATTTTCCGGGATAAAAAGTAGCCTATGTCCCGGGACACAATCTACCCCTGTACCAAATTTCATCAAAATCGGTTGAAAAGATGGGCCGGGAAAGCGTAGCAGACAGACAGACAGACAGGCAGACAGACAGACACTTTCGCATTTATAATATTATTATGGATTATGGATATCCTGTACTTGAACAACAAATACTAAAATTAGAAAAAGTAAAAAATTGTTTTTTGTTAATTTTCTCAAAAAGCGCTAAATCAATTTCGATAAAATTTATACGGGACCACCTCTGACGTATGATCTACCAAACAAAAAAAGAATCGTCAAAATTGATTCATAATTAACGTCGGTTAAAAACACTGCATATTCATTTCATTATACTTTAATTTAGCAATTTACACAAACACAGACGTAACGCCATTACAGAGAGAGTACCATTGACCAGTGGCCACCGTAGACCATGCGGGCAGTGATACCATGTGCAGCTCGCTTTAAGTTTCCATCTAACAGTATTTGTGAATGCGAATGATTTGCCTCAGGTCACGGAACTGATGGAGATGACGTGCCGCCCGGAGGAGGAGGTGTGCTCAGCTCTGCACGACACCAACAACGACATGGCCGCCGCCTGCAACCTGCTGTTCGAGGAGAGCCAGCGGATACAGGTGCCGTTGTTCAACTAGACTTTGACAAGTGTTTATGAATAGCCCAGTATATCTATCACTGGTTCAGAATGACATTCCTACCGAGAAGAACCAGCTAGAAACTCGGGTGGTTGCTCTTTTGAAAATATTGATTTACTAGATGATGCCCGCGACTTCGTCCGCGTGGATTGCGGTCTTTTGATTCCCGTGGGAACATTTTAGTATTCCGGTATAAAAAGTAGACTACGTAACCCGAGATGAAACCCACCTCTATACCAAATTTCATCAAAATCGGTTGAACAGGTGGGCCGTGAAAGCGTAGCAGACAGACAGACAGACGCACTTTCGTATTTACAATATTAGTATGGATAATTACATCAATGTGTAGATACAAAAGTAACCGCTGTCCTTAGCATTGCTCGTCAAATCCATGCTGGATGTTGATGTTCCGGGATAAAAAGTAGCCTATGTCACTCTCCAGGTCCTCAACTATATCCATGACAAAAATCACGTCGATCCGTTGCTCCGTTGTGGCCTGATTGAAGGACAAACCAACAAACAAACACACTTTCGCATTTATAATATTAGTATGATTTCTAGCTAGAGGCTTCTGTTTAACTAGTAGCTACCAAGTACAGCAGCATCTTCTTGCCAGGTTACCGCATCCTCCGGAGTCTTTTTAAGCATTAGTGCAGGGCAGTATTAACAATGGCGTTATAAATGTGTGCAGGGCGAATGGCAGACCACAGAGAAAAAGAAAAAGAAGCCCCCCGCGACCGCGGGCAACGGCGACGCGGAGCCGCCGCGAGACGCGCCGCGCTCGCGCTCCGGGCCGCGCACGCGTGAGTAACGACACTACACATTGTCGACTTGACGACTTCTCGTACCATTAAACCCTTAGCAAACAGGAAGCGTGGCGAAGCGTCGCGTCGTTTGAATTTTGACAAACGGCGAAATAGTCCTAAAAAGTGCGTCAAGTTTTGATGACGTTACAAGCAAGTATTTCACACAACATCTCATACTATGCCTGCATTTTGACCTTTATTTTTCCACTACAAGTTAGCCCTTGACAGCGATGATGCAGTCTAAGATGGTAGCGGGCTAACCTATTAGGGGTATGGCAGTTATATTAAACCCATACCCCTTGTTGGTTTATACACAGCACCATACCGGAACGCTAAATCGCTTGACGGAACGTATTTGCCAGATGGGTGGTAACTAGCCACGGCTGAAGCCTCCCGCCGGACCAGACCAGAAAAAATGGGGAAATTTTAAATTCCCAAATTGACCCTGGGTATCGAACCCGGGACTTCCCATGTTAATACAACATCGCTTAACACTGCGCTAAGAAGGGCGTCGAAAACATTTGATTTGACTAGTTGTCGAATACCGAATATAATAATGTGCTATGTTGTGTGCGTGCGCAGGTCGCGGCGAGGGCGAGGGTGCGATTCGCGGGCGCGGGTCAGGTCGCGGGCGGGGCGGCGCGCGCGGCGGACGCGGGCCGGGGCGGGGCGCGCGGCGCGGCGGCACGTCGCGCGCGCACTCCATGCGCAACGACCAGGACTGGCCGCACGCGCCCGACACCGGTACGACCATGCAACGTTACAACACACACACACACAGGAGAGAGAGAAATCTCTCCCTCTCACTCACACACACACACACACACATTTACATACACTCACAATACACTTTTTTTGCTATTATTGAGTACCTACCAGTGAGGTACGATACGATACTGCGATCTAGCCTAACTAATTGGCTAATGTGTAGTAATACACATGGTTTATTTAAAAATATGTACTATAACATATTTAGGGCAACTTTTCTATTATACCTACATATTATTATTGATTCATCATTCATCCACTTCAAAGTTCAAACCATTGCCAGCTCCCTTCTGAGTCTCTTCTCAAGCTAGTCAAGTGCGGATTGGACTTCACCGACCTTTGAGCTTCAGCTGTACATACAAGTAGTACAAACATATTATTAAAGTCTGTTTTAAAATTTGGCATCGATTGGATGCGAAAAGCCGAGGAAAGAGCACGCTGGCGCCACTTGAAAGAGGCCTATGTCCAACAGTGGATGCACAACGGCTGATGATGGTGATGATTTTAAAAATAAATATTTCTAGTTTTTTTTTTGTCGCAGGTGGCAACAACGACTCATTCCCCACCACAGAGGATTGGGACAACGAGGAGTGGTCCGGCTCTCTCTCAGACACTAAGGTGACTAATTATTTGATCTATCTTTTTTTCTGATAAACAGAGTAAAATAATAATTATCAAAATTAAAAAAAATATCCAGATTCACCCAAATTCTACTTTCACCTGACAACGTAAGCCACGTCAGCTACTGTTTGCTGCTGTCGTGTTGTCTCGTTTTGCACTGCCTGTAACTTGGCGTGCTCAGTATATCGGTTAAATGGTTTTTAAAAATAAACAAAGAGCAACGGCGAACTTCCATACATCAATATTATTGAGAAAAATAATTATGTACACGTGTGAAAAAAAATATGTTTTTATAAGCGTCGAATATGAAGCTCACAGCAGCTAGAATTTTTTTTTTATGAGCCTAGAAAAAAAAGATATTTCGTTTTAAAGTTTTGTAGGTTATGTGGTAACATCGACCACACAACCAATAGACGCCTAATTACTATGCGTTCCTAATGCAAACAATTCAGTCAAATGTCTGAGGTAAGCGGGCGCGGGGTACTAAACGCTGATTGGTCTACTCAAGGTCAAAAAAATCATAAATCAAATATAGGGATGGGGTCCTAACTCCTAATAATTATTTATCGATAATTAATTATCGATATACCTACTCTAAACATAAGCTGAGTTTTTCTGTATTGAAACTATTATCATGGTGTATAATTAATGAAATCAATAGTACTTAGGTACCTAACTCGCACATAATTTAAACTACTAATTATTTTATTAACAGCTCTTGATTCTCTTGCGACGACTATTACCTCAGTGGACTAAATAAGTTTTGATAATGAATGTTAGGTACCTACATTGTATCCCAGAAAGTCCACGCGGACGAAGTCGCAGGCATCGGCTAGTATATAAATAAAATTTAAGTTACGGCATGTGATGTTGTAATAACTACCTCTAATTATTAGACTCATACATCGACCATACAATTGTATGGTCGATGGACTCATCTGATTAGAATCCCATATTCGGCAGTAGGTATATCGGAAGACTGCACGTACCCAAAAAGCATAGACCAGTGCTTTTGACGTTCCTCAAAAATTTCGAAAATTCTTAGCTACGCCGGTTTCTTTACAATGTATATCGATTTCGTTGGCGCTTCAAAATGGCGCTGACTTTATTAAATTTTGGTACCAGTTTCCTGTTTTGTGATCATAGGGATCCTCAGATATCGATTTTGAACGAAATCGGTTCAATAACAGAGAATTTCAAAATGGCGCTGACTTTATTAAATTTTGGTACCAGTTTCCTGTTTTGTGATCCTAGGGATCCTGAGATATCGATTTTTAACGAAATCTTCTTTATATTAAATTATATACAGGTGTACCAACCTTTGAGACGTATCGTTTTTTTTTCTGTTTTTAAATAGCGGAAACTGCGTCTACAGACTATAGAGCGTTATTTCCGTCCGAAAAATGATCTGAGTTACTCTCAAACTGCACAAGAAGTTTTACTTCAAAAATATTCTCAAAACTAGACCTTGACGTATGTCAAAACATTTAGCCAAAATACGGAGATTTTCATTTCAATAATCTTTGCTATACCTAGTATTAATAATAAAGTATATTAACATATCTAAATCATAATATAATTATAAATACCAATCGAATCATAAAATTTACAATTTATCATTAGAACCGATATCGACAATCTAACTATTTTATCCATAATATCCAAAGCGCCCATCACTATTTTACACGTGCCATTGACAACGTCTACTGACCGACCAGTTTAATGTTGAACTCCGGTGATACAAAAACCAGTGTGTAATATCTTAATACAAATAAAATTAACGTATCTTACCGGTGAAATGTTATACCATCCGCTTTAAAATTTGAGGTTTGACTTTTTTGCCACACCACTTCATTGTACATGGAGCCATTACAATTTTTTACGATAATTGTAGTAAGCGAGCGCAGAGATGTTGACAGGTCACAGATCTGGTCGTTACTAATTCGACATAAGTGGGCGTGGAATTATATAAGACCTATTAAGTCTGATGTGTTGTCTGAAAGTGTTCGCCCTATATGCGGCGTCTATTGGTTGTGTAGTCGATGTGTGGTAATGTCCATAGAGGTAATATATCTCTATGGGTAATGTCACTTCTAAAAATGACAACTGGAAGAAAGCCACAAAAACAAAGACAGATGACAACCACAGACCAGTAAAACATTCGGCACAACCACAGACAATCAGCATCAGTGCTGCCATAATATTCTTTCAATTCTTACCATTGTGTTAAAGATTATTAAATAATGTATGCAAGAAAAATCACTTAAATAATATAAAATACACTAAAAAAAGAGCAATACTATTATTTATGCAAACATTAATCAGACGAAATAATTACAATTTTTAAAACGATACAAAATAATCTATTAATTTAGATCTATTCTAGCTACTAGGTAGCTTATACATAAAATGGTAACACTAAACTGAGAAACGGGAACTAAATAATCAAAAAAGATTCCCTAAATATTTTATTTTTTTACCTAGGTTCAATTAATTAAGGTGAATACTTAATAAAATATAAAAAAATAAGCAAATTACTTTCATCTTTACCTTACTTGTGTACAATCAAGATTTAGTAAATGTGGTCAATAATAATTTCGCCGTTGCTCTTTATAGTATTACAAGGAAACTCGGTTATCCACATAAATACAAACACAGCCGCACTCCATTACCAAGTACCATAGACCTCCCACTCTGGTCTCTCGTGGTCGACACGCGGCCACGCAGAGTCGTAGAGTACAAAATAAAGGCCTCTCAGACTGAGTAGAACAATAGGCTAGCGCTTGGCTGCAATCAGACTTGCAATATATATATATTTTAATTTATTTAGTGTTAGATATACCTTAAATAGCGTGTCGGGCGGCGCACTTAATTTTTTTACATACTATCATGTCAACTGGAAATCAGCTCTGGCTATTGGTAGCCAATGCCCATCACTAGGCTGAGTTTGCTACCTATTGTGTTGTTCGTACTTTTTTTTAAATATTTATTTTTTAAGTTTAAATAAAATGCAACAATGTAACGCAATAAAAGATTATTTATTTATTTATTTAATAACTAGTGGGCCCGGCAGACGTTGTCCTGCCTTGAAGCTAGAACCATTGCAGCGCCCCCTATCGGGTCCAATTGTGAATATAAACTATCCTGGGACCCACAAAAACACACTCAAAAAATTCCATTTAAATCAGCCCAGCCGTTCTCGAGTTTTAGCGAGACAAACGAACAGCAATTGATTTTTATATATATAGAGATATAATCAATGTAGGTCGGTTGTCCAGTGCGTGTTGGTCACATTGGTGTGTATTTGTAGGTGTTCACGCCGAGCGCCATTGCGCAGAACGCTGGCGCGGAGGACGCCGCGCCCGTCGTCGCCTCCACTGTAAGTGCACTCGCCCATATGCAAGGATCATCTCAACGGCCACTGTCTCTAATCAACATTTTACACTGTCTGTTTGCATTCACAACCTATGTGTGTATCATAGCCGCCGCGTAAGTTGAATTATGCGCAGCTAAACACATTTCGAGTGTCAAGCGACGTGCGGTATGAGGTGCGCCGCGAGGGGCCGCGCGTTACCATACCCCTCGCTCCCCGCGCATGTTCCGCTCGGCCCTGTAGTACAATGTACCTGTGCAGACGACCGCCATTTTGGGTCAACTTACATACAGTCGATTGTACTCGATTTGACAAAATTTGGTAAAAATATAGTTTGCATGCCGGTGCCGGTGAGAGTGTTGCCACGGAATTTTTTAAAGGCCTACAAGGCATGGATTTAGGTTCTTTAAAACATCCGTGGCAACTCTTGGATTTTTCGGGATAAAAGTCCTATACTGTAGCCAATTCTGTATGACACAGTCTCTAAACTAAAGTAACCTAATAGCTATATAGCATAAGCAGGTTTGTATTATTTAAAACTAATAACTTAAATGCCGATTTTATGTCCAATCCCCATTTCAACCCCTTAGGAGTGAATTTTCTGAAGACCGTTTCTTAGCTACACTATAGCTCCTCTATAGGAATCCAAATTCGAAGCTTGTATGCTTTATAGTTCCTGAGATATCGTGATTAGTCAGTCAGTCAGTAGAGTGAATGAGTGGTATTTCGCTTTTATATATAGAAGAAGAAGATGCTTTCATTTCAGTTTAGTTAAGAGATTGTGTACAGCAGAATCACGGGCATTGGGGCTGATTCTGTAGTGCACAATCTCTAAACTAAACTAAAATTAGAGCATTACAAATATTGCTAACCGTTTCATAATACTCCCTACGAAAAGGGACAGAACTACATTTAAAGCTGCCATTTTAGTTTAGTTTAGAGATTGTGTTACACAGAATCAGCCCCAATGTCACTCAAAATTTTTTTACCACATTTCGTCGCAGTCGGTTACGCTCGGGCGAGCTTTGAAAAGGTAACAGATTGATAGACAAGTGACAAGGCATCTTCTAATCAAGTGTTCTCCATCTCTGACCTCATCAATGCTTTCCATGACGCATGATTTTCGTTGAGTGCAAATAACACTTGTGACAGACACTATGCATTTGTTTTTAATGAAAACATTGGGGCTGATTCTTTAGTGCACACTCTCTAAAATTACATCATTAAAAATATTGCTAACCCTTTCATAATACTCCCTGCAGAAAGGAACTGAACTACAGGACTAGATTTGAAGCTGTCATTTTAGTTTATTTTAGAGATTGTGTTATACAGAATTGCCCACATTGAGTGCACAATCTCTAAACTAAACTAAAATTAGAGCATTACAAATATTCACCCTTTCATAATACTCCCTACGGAAAGCGACAAGCTGTCACTTTAGTTTAGTTTAGAGATTGTGTTATACAGAATTGGCCACATTGCCTATCTAACAACCTACCAACAAAGTATCCATCGGTGGTGTTATTAAGCTTGGACTCTTGTTCGCAGGAGGATTGGGAGTGCGGACCAGAGACCAACGGCCCCAACATCCCAACCTACACATACCACAACACCCAGCAGCACATACCGGTAAGTCATCATCATTACATCTCTTACGGGCCCACTACTGAGCGCGAATCTCTTCAGAATTAAAAGGGTTTGACCGTAGTCCACCACCCTGGCCGAGCGAGGATCGGCAGACTTCACATACCTACGAGAACATTTTAAAGAACTCGGACTTGCATTCCTCACTATGTTTTCCTTCAATATTATAAAGTGTCCTAACAGGTTAGCCTGCTACCATCTTAGACTGCATCATCACTTTCCGTCAGTTGAAATAACAGTCAATGGCTAATTTGTATTGGGTTAAAAAAAAATGGCTTAAAACACACCAAATTCAGAAAAGTTAGACCTGACTACGGAAAGTTGTTGAAAGGTCCTCGAGTGGAGACCGCGTTTTTGGTGTTTCATTTCCTGCATTTCCTGCACATTGCGAATATTATGAATGCGAAAGTGTGTTTGTTTGTTGGTTTGTCCCTCAATCACGCCGCAACGGAGCAACGGATTGACGAGATTTTTGGCATGGATATAGTTGAGGACCTGGAGAGTGACATAGGCTAGTTTTTATCCCGGAAAATTAAGGAGTTCCCGCGGGAATCAAAAAAACTTAAACCACGCGGACGAAGTCGCGGGCATCAGCTAGTTGAGAATCATATAAATATTATAAACTAGCTGATGCCCGCGACTTCGTCCGCGTGGATATAGCAAGTTTCATCGAAATAACTTGAGAAATGACGGACTTTTATACAAACTTTCAACCCCTATTTCACCCCTTTGGGGGTGGAATTTTGAAAAACTGTGAAACACGTATGTTTTCATTTTTAACCCGCAGCTCATATACCAAGTTTCATGGCTATAACTTGAGAAATGAAGGACTTTCATACAAACTTTCAACCCCTATTTCACCCCTTCGGGGGTAGAATTTCGGGATAAAAAGTATCCTATGTCCTACCTCGTAGTATGGGCTCAAATCGTGCCAAGTTTCGTTTGAATTCATTCAGTAGTTTCGGCGTGATGCGCGGCCAAGATACAGACAGACAGACAGACAAAAATGAAAAAAATTACAGATTTGGCTTCAGTATCGAATAATGAGTGCCCCCCAAAAAAAAATTTCAAAATATCTTCAATGTACAGAATTGGACATGTTACAGTTTTATTATAAGTATAGATAGATGCGAAAGTTTGGATGGATGTATGGATGTATGGATGTGTGTTACTCAATCACGCTCCAACGGCTGAACGGATCTGGATGAAATTTGACACAGAGATAGATTATAGTCTGGAATACCACATAGGCTACTTTTTATCCCGGAAAATTAAAGAGTTCCCGCGGGAACCGAAAAACCTCAATCCACGCGGACGAAGTCGCGGGCATCAGCTAGTATTAAAATAATTATAAGAGACAATTTCTTATTCGTTTTTGGTTACTTTTTCTCACTATGTACGTGTTTGTTTGTCAGCAAATGGGCGTCGCTAACAACGCGGTGTCGGCCGCCCCGCCCGCCGCGCCCAAAGCCGAGCCGCCCGAGACCTACGTGCCGCAGCATCATCAGGTATTATCCTTAACTGTCACTTACACTGACTGACTGACTGACTGTGAGATCGCAGTCAAGGGCTAACTTGTAGTGGATAAAAAAAAATTGTTTTTTTTTTAAATAATACAAAATTGACCTCCAACTGGAGGTTTACGTGAGGAAACCTGCCCAGTAGGAAGTCGGAAAAAAAAGGAAAAAAAGTTCTCTATTTAAACTAAATTATTCTATAGTAAGTGGGCCCGGCAGACGTTGTTCTGCCCTGATTCTAGAACCTGTTTGCAGTGCGACCTAGCGGGTCCAATTGTTAATATAAATCATCCTGGGAAGCAATCAAACACACAAAAAAAATCTTACGCCTTATATACTTAGTTATCCAAAAGACAAAATCTATGCCCCCTGTTAGTTTAAAAATTTTATTAACCACTTTATAGTGTCTATGTTTGAAGGCTGCCAAAGGTTAGGTACTACAAAACTCTGATGAGATTCGTGTGCATCCTGCACTTGTGACAATATCGTCCACATTTTTTTTTTATCCACTACAAGTTAGCCTTTGACTGCGATCTCACCTGAGGGTAAGTGATGATGCAGTCTAAGATGGTAGCGGGCTAACCTGTTAGGGGTACGGCAGTTATATTAAACCCATACCTCTATCGGTTACTACACGGTATCGTACCGGAACGATAAATCGCTTGGCGGCACGTCTTTGCCGGTAGGGTGGTAACTAGCCACGGCTGAAGCCTCCCACCAGGCCAGATCAGGGAAAATTCAGAAATTATAAATTTCCAAATTGAACCTGCCGGGGATCGAAACCGGGACCTCCACACGTTAAGACAACAGCGCTCAACACTGCGCCACGGAGGTCGTCAAAATATAATTATCCATATACCTAACATGAAAAGTGATGTTGTGTGTGTCTGTGCCGCAAGCCGCAGCCAATGGGCATGTCGGGCAGCCTGAGCGCGGCGCAGACGCAGTACCTGTCGCAGCTCACGCAGCAGACGCAGCGCCACGACGCCAGTACGTATGCACTTACCCTCTTATTCATAAACGTGCAATAACGGTGGAATAGTTATAATCTGTTTTGCCTTTTTCCTTCGCATGTCAAATTACTGTTTACAAACAAAGACAAAACAGATTATAACTATTCCACCGCTATTGCACGTTCATGAATAAGAGGGTTATTTTACTTCACTTTTTTTTCGACATTTGCCTTGCCCACAATATCTAATTGTGATCGATATATTGCCCGAAACGTCACCATACTGCATTTTTCACTAGTCCTGTTGCCTTGTCCTCACTAAGGAACACATGCCGAGGGACACGATGTCGCACGTTAATGTCCCCTGCGAGTCACCTGACCCTTAAAATTCGCATTGAGCGCCGAGGTCGCAGGACAAATGTCCCAAATGAGGTCTACTTTGGAACGCGCTTCTTTCTTTCTTCTTTCTTTCTGCTGGGCTGGTTTCCGCACTTAAACCTCCAGTTGGAGGTCTGTTGTACGTGTGTCGCCCTCCCCGCAGGAGTTTTCACTCCAACCATCCGAGCTCGCTCCAGAAGCCTAGAAGACCGCCCAGGTTGTCTAGGGCCTCTCGGAGCGAGGTTGGGGATCTAAGGTGTCGCTCTCGTTGGTCTGTGACGCCTGTGCATTCTAACAACACATGCGTCGGCGTTTCGTCTGTCTCCATGCAGGCTCTGCACAGAGGGCTGTCGGTGACGCCTATAACAAAGAGGTGTTTGTTTAATGGGCTGTGCCCCGTTATAAGTCCCACCACCTTCCTGAGTTTACCTCTATCCAGGCGGATTAGTTTGTGTGTTAAACGTTTGTCGATGTTAGGGAATGCCTCCCTGGTTTGTTTACAGTCCGGGGCATTCGTCCACAGTCGGGAATGCTCTTTGAGTGTTAGTTCATGCAGCCAGGTTTTATACTCACTGAAAGGTATGGGCACGATTGGTTCGGGCCCTGCTACCTTCAGCGTCGTAGCCTTACGTGCCAGAGCGTCTGCTGCTTCGTTACCTGGATCCCCATCGTGTCCTTTGATCCACCGAACGGTGATTTCATTGGAAGCGGCGAGTGTTTCCAGGGATTTGTGGCAGTCCTGTATAAGTTGGGAGGTTGTCGAGGGGCTGGCCAGGGCTTTGAGAACAGCCTGACTGTCTGAGTTAATGTTGATTTTGAAATTCGTTACCTGTCTGTTGACCATTGCCATGGCCGCGGTGGCGACGCCCACACACTCTGCCTGGAAAACCGAGTTGTCCTTACCGAGTGTCTGGCTTATTCTTATGTTAAGTTCTTGGCAGAAGGCTCCAGCCCCGGTGCCTGTTTTGGTTTTGGATCCGTCAGTATATACTTCTATTGCATCTCTGACTGGTTTCAGATCCTTGTTATGCTCTGGATTTATCTTATAGCTTCTGTCCAGTATGTGTTGTTTCCTTGTTCTATCACATTTCCACTCCAATCGTGGTTCTTTGTTAAAACCCTGTGATAGGATTTTGGTGTGTTTTGTATTGTTATCTTTCCATAGACCCGAGGTTTTCAGTCTGAGGGCCGCGAGTGTTGCTTCCTCTTTAATGTGTAAATGTAGGGGTGGGATCCCCAAAATGATTTCAAGTGCTGTAGTTGGTGTTGTGCACATGCAGCCTGTGATGGCGAGGCACGCTTGTCGTTGAAATTTTTGAAGCTCTTGCTGGGTGGTTGTAAGATGTGTTCTTGGCCACCATATCAAAGCGGCATATGCTAGTGAGCTTCTTACTACTGATAGGTAAAGCCATTTCATTATCTTTGGCTTTAGGCCCCAGTTTTTTCCCAGCATGCGTTTGCACTGACTTAGTATAATAAGGGATTTTTTTATTTTGTTATCTATGTGCCTTTTCCAACTGAGTTTGCAGTCGAGCGTCACTCCAAGGTATTTGACTTCATTGGAGAGTTTAAGGCTTGTGTTGAATAGGTTTGGAGGTTTAGTTGGTTCCGTCACTCTTTTGTTGGTGAAAAGAACCATCTCTGTTTTCTTTGGATTTACTGTTAGTTCATTTTCCTTACACCATTTTTCAATTAGTCGCAATGCTCGTTGCATTACCTCGTAGAGCGTATTTTCGAGTTTGCCACTAATTAGGATGGTGAGGTCGTCTGCATAGCCTATGGTGTAGAACCCTTGCTTATTAAGTTTAGTTATTAGGTCATCAACTACGAGGTTCCACAGAATTGGCGACAGAACACCGCCTTGAGGGCAGCCTCTCGCTACTATGCCTCTTGTGATTCCGTTGATGTCCAGCTGTATAACTCTTTGTTCTAGTAGTGATCTTATCCAGTAGCGTAGGATCCCTGGTGTATTATAACGACCTAGGGCCTTGTCTATGCTTTCGAAGGTTGTTTTATCGAAAGCTCCTTCTATGTCGATGAAGACACCCAGTGTTGACAGTTTGTTTTCAAGGTTATGTTCGATCTTTGCTACAACTGAGTGCAGTGCCGACTCTGTTGACTTGCCTGTGCTATAGGCGTGTTGATGGGGGTGTAGTGGTATGTGTTGTAGTGTTCCGTCTCTAAGAAAGCGATCTACTAATCTTTCTAGAGTTTTTAGTAGGAATGATGTTAGGCTAATTGGTCTGAAGGATTTTGGGAGAGTGTAGTCACTTCTTCCAGGTTTTGGTAGGAAGATGACCTTCACCTCTCTCCATGTTTTTGGTATGTAGTTATAGGCTAGGCAGGCTTTGTATATTTTTATCAGCCATGGTATTAGTTGGGTTTGGCCCCATTGTAAGAGTGCGGGGAAGATGCTATCAGTTCCCCCCGATTTGAAAGGGTGAAAGCTTTCTATGGCCCATTTTACTCTATCAGGCGTAACTATTTTGTCTGTGAGGGCCCAATCATTTCCTGTTGGGTGGCTTACAGGGATGTTTGTCCAGTCTGGTGAGTTTATTATTCTGCAGCCTGGAAAGTGTGTTTCAATAAGTGTTTCACTTATTTCTTTGTCATCCTTAGTGTAAGTACCGTTAGCTGTTTTTAAAGATCCGAGTGACCTCGTGTTGTCATCCGCTAGGATCTTACGGATGCGAGCAGCCGTGTCGTTTGATTCTATGTTTGAGCAGAACTTCTGCCAGGAATTGTCGTCCTTCTCCCTGACGCGTTGGTTATATTTGTACTGAGCTTCTTTAAAGTTGTCCCAGTCTTGACTTTGTCTAGTGTTTTTAGCCCTGTTAAAAAGCTTCCTGAGGTTTTGCCTCATTCTTTCTAAGTCAGGGCCCCACCAACTGTTTTTTGGTGGTTGTTTTGTGTTGTTTTTCCTTAGAGGACAAGCTCGTTCGTAGCTTGATTTTATGTACTCCGTTATTTTTACTACGTTAGTTTCTATGTCGTTGGTGTCCTTGATTACTTGTGGTTTGTCCTCGCCAAACTTGTTAGTTAGCAGGCTTTTGTATTCTACTCTGTTAGTTTTCCTTGGATTTCTTTTCGGTATGTGTTGCGTCTTTACCAGGTCAAGTTCATAGCATATTCTTCTGTGGTCAGAGAGCGAAGGTTCGTCACTGACATGCCAGTTCTTTACCTGGTCTGCAGCTTTGGAGGATGCTAGTGTTAGATCTATTATAGTTTGATACCTACTGGACACGAAGGTTGGTTCGGTACCCGTGTTTAAAATGGTGAGGTTAGTGGTTAGTAGGTACGAGACAAGAGACTCACCTCGTCTGTTACTATCCTTACTGCCCCAGATGATATGGTGTGCATTGCTGTCAGCAGAGATGATAAGGTCTGTATCTGTATCTTCACAGTGTGTAATGAGGTCCATTAGTTCCCTTGATGGCACTTGGTCCTCGATGGGCATGTATAATGATGCTAGCACCAGGGGTCTTGGTGGCCGGCATCTACCTTGTTGTATTCCGTTTTTTATTTGTACCGCTGTTAGATCTCTGGAACAGTATTGTGTTAGAAGTGTCGCTGTTATACAGCGTGGTATGTAAATGCATGTTCTTGGTGGTTCGTTATTACTGTATGAAAAGATCTTACCGTGACAGCTTCCGAAACCACATATGTTCTGGCCCCTGACCCACGGCTCCTGGATCAGGAAGACGGTCTCGGCTTCAACCTCCAGCAGCCTTCGTAGAGTGGCCGTGGCGAGATGTTTGTGCTGGAGGTTGGTCTGTATCATCTTTATTGTTGTCCCCATCTCGCCGGCTCTGTGTCGGCGGGGGCTGTCGCGTCTGGTGTGTTGGGAGTCTCTTTCCTCTCTCGAGGTTGTGAAATGTCGACCCGAGAGCCCGACAGCACTGCCTCGATATTGTCAAGAACAGTGCTTACAGATGGGTCTGGTGTTTTGGGTTGCTGGCCGGTTGGTGCATCCACATCCATGCCCTCGGTCTCGCCTGGTCCCCCCCGGCTTTCAGGAGCAAAGTCATGTCCCGGTGGTACATCACTGAGCCCTTCATCCGTGAAGAACCTGACGTAGATCGAGCCCGTGGAATAGGCGACCTTCCTGCCGCGCGCCATGATGGTCGGTAACTCCTCCTTTGGTATACCCATTATTAGGTGTACACCAGAAGGGCTGGTTGTTTTCCGTTCATAGCTGAACAGAACGGTTCATGGAACGCGCTTATTCAGACGATGATAACAGACGATGACGAGACTATTCAATCTGGGCATGAAGTCTTTAGAATCACTCTGCATAATCTGAGAAAGTCTTTCTCCGTTTAAGTCTGTCTAAATCTGTTCAGAAGTGGAGCTGTGACAAGACAGGCATTCTTACGCATTTATAATTTTCGTAGGAGTTAGTGTGAGATCTATAGAGCAAACTTTGTCTTTGCTTAGACTTAAGATATGGTTAAAACGAGACCGATTTATGTTATTCACATAAGTCCATCTTGTTCTAACTCTAAGGAAAGTCTGAGCCGAGTCAAAGTACGCTGTATAGATCTCAGTATTAGAGACTTCAGAGTCTGTTGACAATATAGTGTAGCATAACCCTATGTTTTATACGTCAGGTGTGTACACAAGTAACTACGGCGTATACGCCGCGACGGACATCAGCACACAGAGGAAAACGCAGCGAGTCAGGGTGCCTCCGCCTTCAAAGGTTAGGCTATTACATTTTTAGTAGTTAACTATCTTTGTCTTTTGGGCATGGGCCAGGTAGTTAAAGAATAAATCCATGTAAATATTTCCGCTTCAATGTTACACATTCTAATAAAAAATACTTTACTTTTAACTGCTGGTGGTGATAGATTTGCAATTCAGCTATTATAACCTAGTAGTGGTACCATTGAGTACCTCGAGAGAACTTGAAAGTATATAAGTTTATAAAATTACCATACATATTAGACTGCATCGTTATTGCCACCCTTCGAAAACAGTTAAACTCAACTCTGCCATTAGTAAATAATGTCATTTCTATTTCTCCCACAGATACCATCATCAGCTGTGGAAATGCCGGGAGGTACAGAGAACAGCGGCAACATGTTCCTAGACGTGCAGTTCGGCGCTCTGGAGCCCGAGGCGTTGCACGAAACACCGCCGCAGTCCACCCACACCGCGCATCCCACGCATCCCGCACACCCCGCGGCGCATGCCGCACACCCGACTGCGCATCCTGCGCATCCCACAGCGCATCCAGCGCACCCCACGGCGCAGCCTACGCATCCCGCGGTGCAAACGTCGCACCCGTCGGTGCAGACGCCGCACCCCGCGGTGTCGAACCACTCGGCGGCGCATTCCGTGCAGCCCGCTGTCACGCCGTCCCCGCCCACGCCGGTGCCCGTCAAACAGGTGAGTGTATCTCTTACTACCCGCGTCTTTGCCCGCGTGGGTTGAGGTATTTTGGTTCCAGCCCCCCGATTGTGTAAGTAAATCGTAATAAGTTTAAGGAGTTCATAGATGCCTACACGTCAAAAAGCAAGTATGAACTCCTTAAACAGTTTGAGTAATACATTTTAAGCTGTCAAATGATTACGATTTGCTTAGACAATCGGGCCTCAGGTTTTAATTTCCCAGGATAAAATAACCTATGTGTTATTCCAGACAATAATCGTATCTCTGTGCCAAATTTCATGCAGATCAGTTCTGGCGCGATTGAGTAACAAACATCTATCTATCCATCCAAACTTTTGTATTTATAATATTAGTATAGTAAGTATGGATAGTTCGTGTCACAAAAGTCCCCTAATGGTGGCACTAATAGTTGTATACAAACATTAACTACAGTAAAACTTAAATCTAGCTAGCCTTACTCAGTTACAAAACAAATTATGCCCACATGGAATGGTGGTAAGAATGCTGGCTTCATTTCCGCAATGGACAGCCAAGCTGATCCTTTGTGCAAAATATGAGCCAGTCCCTTCTCCACTCATCCATGTAGTCAGCTGTAAACCAACCTCGTATTTATGTATTGTACTATCTTTCAGGGCAGATGGCTTACCAGTGTTGCCCGCTGCTTAAAAAGAAAACGTACTAAACAAACCTAGAAAATGCACTAAATTATTTGTAGGAGCAATCATTACTGATACGGGATTTCTTCCCCTTTTGAAATCTAACTTCGTATGTCTTACACTCCATTCAAATCACATACATTATCCTGGCAATTAAACATGACAGAGAAGATGAAGGATACAGTGTTGCCAGTTCGATAAATAATAGGGATATTCTGTATGATTGTCTGTCTGTTTTGCAGCAGGTGACGTCACAACCAGAACAGCAACCCGTGCCCACAAGCCACGAGACAACGACTGAAGCGCCTAGTAATAGCTATCCCAACACAAACAGTATGGTAAATATCATGATTTTGACTATACATAACTCCCGGATAAACTCACGCGTTATGACACTCGACTCGGTCGAGCAGCGGCCGCGTCGTGGAAACAGGCTCATGAATTCGGGCACTTTCCGACATAACACGTGAGTTTATCAGGGAGTTATGTATAATTATAATAAATGTCACTCATGGTACGTTTAAACTTTAAAATATCATGATTTTGCTGACTCGACAATGACAGACTGACTGATCTGTCGATCCGATTGAGATTGATGTATATTGTGTGTCTAGGGGTGAAACAAGACTATTTCAGACGAGGGTGAAGTTACCTGCCTGAGCGAAGCGAGGGCTGGCATCACCCGAAGTCTGAAATCGTTGGTCATCCCGCGTCACACACTATATTTTTCATATTAACCTGCATTGAAAGTGCGAGTTTCATTAAAATTGATTTTTTTATTTATTTTAGTTGCTAGGTTGTTATTTACAATTATGTCTGTCAGTGTAGTTGATGGGTAAAATGACAAATAAAGGTTTGTAATAAACAAAAGAAACTCTGTCAGGATTGAAAGGAGGGCTGCTACGTCATTCATTCGGTAGAAAATTCATTGTTTTCTGCCCGCTGAACTCTCCCGCTCCGCTTTCGGGTGGCTCAATAGGCATTGAAACTCACACTTTCAATGCAGGTTATATGAAAAAGAAATTTTGACACAACATGATGTTCTGTCAGACAAAAAATTGCCATGTTAAGTGCAAGATTGAATGTAATTTGTATTGTTTCCAGTTAAGTGAGAGCTTATCAGCAGTGGAGTCGGCGCCGACGAGTCAACCTGTGACGTCAGAGCCCGCAGTCACGAATAGCACGTGTAAGTCACAATTGGATTTGATGAAATGAGAATTGGGTCATAATTAATTCAAATTGAAGTTATTCCTTCAAATAAACTTCACAAGTGCTCAATCATTTGAATTGACAAGTGAATAGTGAAGATAATATTATATTTTCAAATAGTAATTACTACAGAAAACTGTTTTTTTTCAGTTCTTGACTCCATTTCTAAATTAACGTCAGAGGTCAGAGGATCGTGTCCAATGTCGCGCATTTTTATTTAAAAAAAAAAAGGTTAGCGACGTTTGGATAGGGCATAGTCGGTAATAAAACTCGCCGACTAGACAGCGCGAATATTAATAACCCATGTGAGAGATAGATTACAGGACCAGGCAACAACTTTACGTTTCGTAATTACAACAATTAGGGTACATTCGCACTACAAAAAATATTCGCGCGAATTTTTTTTTTTAAATTCTGTAACACAAATCATATGGAGGTGTACGCACTTGTCAATAAAATCGCTGGTTTAATATAATTAGTTTCACGCGGTGCGATAAGAATTATATTCGCGCGAATGTTTTGTGCTGTACGGAATTGTATGACGCTCACCGCATTGGTGAACTCGCCGGTGAAATCTGTACGCGAGACATAAATCGCGCGAATAAATTTCGTGCGTATGTGCGAGTAAATTTCGTGTGTATGTTTTACTTTTTCGCAGTGCGAACTGTTACATCCCTAGCTACTAAGGCGTATATTGCTGTATAATAGACCATTCATGTATAATTTTGACCCACTATTCGAGATCGACGCTAGAGAGTAAAGTGTTAATCAGCAATATTATGCCTATAAAAGCAGATAATTAATTCTAAATCTCCAGTCGTTCTGGTAATTAGCCTAATTGCTTCCCACCTACGGACCTTGTTTCGGCCTGCCGGACTGGACCAATAATAAAAGCTAAGGCCCTTGAACAAAAGTATCGCCGAAAGACCTTTTGGAGGTCCTCGCGAGTCGCGTCACGCGATTTAAGTAGTGAACCTTATACTTTTGTGAAAATACTAAATTTATCGCAACTAATAAACAACAGTTCAAGTATTCGCGCTGTTTCTTTTATAACCACCGAGTGCTTGGGACTAACAGAGCGTACCCTAAATGTTATGTTCCTCCTTTGCAGCACTAGAGAAGTTATCGGCGTCGATGAAGCAGCTGGGTGTGTCGGGCGTGTCGGCGGTGTCGGGCGTGTCGGCGGCGGCGGCGGCAGCGGCGGCGGCGGCGGCCGGCGAAGCGGTACCGCAACCGCAGCCGCACCACCACTACGCGCCGCACCACAGGCCCAAGGTAGTGCGGCGATACACACGCTTGGAAGCTTTCTCACGAGATATTTTAATTAATCACATACTGGGTGATATTTTTATCGTCTCGAAAAAAATAGGGGGTGATAGGTAATTGGAATAGAAGCCCACGGAATCGTTCCTTTCCTTTTTACTTTTCAATATTTTTATTCTATCAATAAAAATACTACACATTTTGCCCGTTTGCACTAAACTTAGGAATCGCCTAATTTCCTGCCCAACTTGTTTAGGCTTATCCTAGCGTTTAAAAAGCTTGCACTAACCTTAGGCCATTCCTAAATCCACTTAGGAGATGCCTAACTTTATGAGCCCGATTAGTAAGCGCCCAAGCGTTAGGCGATACTTAAGTTGAATTTTTTGTAGTCTGTGGACCATTTTGATTGGTCTCACGGTTGATATGTACCTACTCTGTGGTTGATAGGTATCACAACCACAGAGTACCTACATTGTTATTGTGATTGTTAATTAGGTAGAACACTACACTGATCACAAGCAACAATGGCACAAGATTTATTAGATTCTTTCTCCTTCTTTCTCATTATGTCACCACTGGAATTGTGAATTTGGGTGATTTTTGCCCAAGCCTGTTCTTTCTCTTTATTTGATGCAGTATCGTGTGCTGTTACTTTGGAAATAATGCACTGCCCCTCTTCGCACAACAACCGTACAAACCGCAACTTCTCCTCTGCCGTAAAATTGGCAGTTCTTTTTCGTTTATTTATTTGTCTTTCCATTTTAATTGCTGATTTATAAAATCCCTTAAAATAAATAACCTTCAACTCCACGTACTTAATGTCACCTGTGCAATATATAAACCAATAAAATAAAATACACCAATGTTTTAGCTTTTGTCTCTATTCAACTCATGCCTGAGGTTATGACAAGATAAGGTAAAAAAATATTCTAGTGTTTACATTACTTTGCATGATATATTTAAAAAAAAAAAACCATAAACAATCATTCATTCCATTCGTTCCTAGAGATGCCTAACTAGGCAATGCTTAAGTTACGACACAGCAAGGACAAGACTGTCATGCCCGTTTGCACTAAACTCAAGTTAGGCTTTACCTAGATAAGATACACCTAGGCTTAAGAACGGCCTAGCAAAAAAATTCGTTTGCACTGACAGTCTTGTCCTTGCTGTGTCGTAACTTAAGCATTGCCTAGTTAGGCATCTCTAGGAACGAATGGAATGAATGATTGTTTATGGTTTTTTTTTAAAAATATATCTTGCAAAGTAATGTAAACACTAGAATATTTTTTTACCTTATCTTGTCATAACCTCAGGCATGAGTTGAATAGAGACAAAAGCTAAAACATTGGTGTATTTTATTTTATTGGTTTATATATTGCACAGGTGACATTATGTACGTGGAGTTGAAGGTTATTTATTTTACGGGATTTTATAAATCAGCAATTAAAATGGAAAGACAAATAAATAAACGAAAAAGAACTGCCAATTTTACGGCAGAGGAGAAGTTGCGGTTTGTACGGTTGTTGTGCGAAGAGGGGCAGTGCATTATTTCCAAAGTAACAGCACACGATACTGCATCAAATAAAGAGAAAGAACAGGCTTGGGCAAAAATCACCCAAATTCACAATTCCAGTGGTGACATAATGAGTAAGAAGGAGAAAGAATCTAATAAATCTTGTGCCATTTTGCTTGTGATCAGTGTAGTGTTCTACCTAAATAACAATCACAATAACAATGTAGGTACTCTGTGGTTGTGATACCTATCAACCACAGAGTAGGTACATATCAACCGTGAGACCAATCAAAATGGTCCACAGACTACAAAAAATTCAACTTAAGTATCGCCTAACGCTTGGGCGCTTACTAATCGGGCTCATAAAGTTAGGCATCTCCTAAGTGGATTTAGGAATGGCCTAAGGTTAGTGCAAGCTTTTTAAACGCTAGGATAAGCCTAAACAAGTTGGGCAGGAAATTAGGCGATTCCTAAGTTTAGTGCAAACGGGCATCAGTGCAAACGAATTTTTTTGCTAGGCCGTTCTTAAGCCTAGGTGTATCTTAACTAGGACAAGCCTAACTTGAGTTTAGTGCAAACGGGCATTAGAGTATTAAAACATTAAAGGAATTCAACAAAAAAAAGTTAAATTATTAAAATTGTGAGACTAAAAATTTCAACTCCTTGATGTTTTGTTTACATTTTGTGAAACATAAATGGAGTTAAGTATTATCAAATAATATTGCGCATTGGTTCCAATCTGTATATGTGGTAGGGCTGTCGATAAGATAGGATATACGATAATACCGATCTTTAGATCATTCGGTTGTGTCGCCTGTTGGTGAGGTTTGACGACCTCCGTAGCGCAGTGTTGAGCGCTGTTGTGTTAACGTGCGGAGGTCCCGGGTTCGATCCCCGGCAGGGTCAGTTTGGGAATTTATAATTTCTGAATTTTCCCTGGTCTGGCCTGGTGGGAGGCTTCGGCTGTGGCTAGTTACCACCCTACCGGCACAGACGTGCCGCCAAGCGATTTAGCGTTCCGGTCATGTAGAAACCGAATAGGGGTTTGGGTTAAATATAACTGCCATGCCCCTAACAGGTTAGCCCGCTACCATCTTAGATTGCATCACCATTTACTATCAGGTGAGATTGCAGTCAATGGCTAACTTGTATTGGATAAAAAAAAGAGGTGATAGAATGACAATGCTTGTGGTGTGCGCAGACAGTGGGGCAACAGAACGTGTACGCGCCGCACCACGCCGTATCGCACCATCCGCCCGTCTACGGAGCCAACGTCTATGCGCCACAGGTGGGTGACACCCCTAATATTTACAATCCATCTCAATGAGTGAAGAGATCGCCTTTGCTCATTTTGTTTTTTTTTTTGAAGTGAGACTTCTTTAGTATCGTGATTTGAAAATTCAACGACCAAAAAGAGAAACATATAAAGGATTTAGCCTGCGAGAAAATGAGATAGAATACAAGTTATAATTATCTCATTCTCTCGTAGGCTACTTTTCTGAAGTTTCACATCTGCCGTGTGTGAATTGCATACACACACTATTTTTAAAATGTTTTTAAAGAATTTGTCTGTCTATCTAGCCATCCTTTTATGGCTTTTCAGTATAAAGGATAATGCTTATATTTGGATGGCAATATATACAATTATGTATTGTAAACAGGTGAACTCAACCAACGCGTCAATGTCGGGCGCGTCGATCGCCAGCGCGTACCCGTCCAGTGTGACGCTCACACAGTACCAGCCCATCATTAACTCCTATCAGGTATTGGATAGATGCACTTACTTTAACGTTTAAACTATATAGATATTAGGGGGTAATCTCTGGATCTACTAAACCGATTTTGAAAATTCTGTTACCAATAGAAAGCCACATTATTTGTGAGTTTAGTGCGGGCTTTATATTAACCCGAATAATTAAGGAGTTCCCGTGGGAAAATAAAAAAACTTATTTCACGCGGACGAAGTCGCGGGCATCTGCTAGAGCATAATAACCGGATAAACTCACGAGTTATGTCGGAAATGCCCGACTAGTTTCGAACCCGTTTGGGGCCCGTATTCATGGGCCTGTTCGTGCGACGCGGTCGCTGCTTGACTGCGGGCCGCGTACCGTAAAGCTGTCTGCGACTTTGACTTACTTTGCCAAAGTTCAGGCTAATGAAGGAATTAGAAGTTTAATTCGCTATAATCAGCCAAAACAGACAAATCTATGCAAGCTACGCGCTGTACTACATAGATTGTGTCTGCTTTTGCGGATTAAAGCGAATTAACTGAATCCTTCATTCCTATCAGATAAACACGCAGTTTGAAGTCTTTAATTTACTGGTTGCTGGAAGTCCTTTATTCAGTAGCTCGACTGTTTCGTTACTAACAAACTTTAGCGACGTCAGTGGCGGCTGAAATTTCGGCTAACGTAGTACACTACAATGTCAAATAAAAAATACCCTTATACTGCGTGGTGTAAAGTCGTTTATTGATTGATATCGATGTTCTGCTTAGCAACAAACGTCGGCGACGTCAGTGTCGGCGGTGACGGCGGCGGCGTACGGCGGCAGCGCGCTGTACACGGCGGCGCCCTACACCGCGCCGCCCTCGCACCCCGCGCAGACCTACCACCACGCGCCCAAACACCACAAGGAGCAGGTGAGCCGACACTACGCCCGCACGACGTGCTGCGCACACAAGTTAGCCCTTGACTGATGGTAAGTGACGATGCAGTCTAAGATGATAGCGGACTAACCTGTTACGGGGTATGGCAGTTTGCCCCTAGTCGGCTACATGTGTTTTTATATAATATGTCCATTGAGATGTTTATAATTGTCTCTTCTAGATGTGGACATGGTATGCATGGTAATAGGGCACTTTAACCACTTTTAACTACAACACAAAATCAGTAAACAAAACACATCCAAAGCCAAAAAAAATACTAACTAAAAGTAACTAACTTAGCGTACTTAATTTCTTTTTAACTATAGGTACTGTCACAGAAGATATCTATGGAGTCTATAACTATTAGCGAGAAATTGCATTCTATACAACGGGTTGCTTGAACCAAGCTTGCTTATGGTCAACATAGCACAACTCCCCGGACTAGATTTCTAGCTCAAACCCATCTCCAGCCTATTAATAATCCTCCAAATCATTCCTGAAATATTCAGATAACAAGAAAATATAAGACAGAGCAACCAACCCCACATATGAACTTATAGTTTTAAATTTTGATAGTTGACAGAAGAGCACGCAATTTAAGCCTACGTGGTTTATCGCAGTGCTACCCACCAAAATTGTAACAATTTTTATTCTGATAATATTAAAAAAAAACTAATATACTCTTCTTCTTCTTGCCCTTGTCCCACGCTATGTGGGGTCGGCACAACATGTTTTCCTCTTCCACTCACTTCTGTTATTCGTCAACCTACCATTCACCCCTTTTATACGCATATCATCTTTCACACAATTCATCCATCTTTTCTTTGGTCTCCCTCTACTCTTTTTTCCTTCCACATGCATATCTATCATTCTTCGCGTAATATGCCTTTCTTCCCTCCGCATAACATGCCCGTACCATGTAAAAAAAAACGAATATAACTTACTAATTATTATTTTTCTGTGATTCCAGTATGACAACTCAGTAGCATCTAGTAACAGTTTAACGAGTACGTCCACGACGCAGACGTCGACAGCCAAAGTTGCGACCACGACAGGTGAGATGACAAAAATAAATAATTAACTGGACGATGCCCGCGACTTTGTCCGTATGCATTAAAATTTTTTGATTGCTGCAGGAAGTCTTTGATTTTCTGGGATAAAATGTGGCCTATGTGTTAACAGGTAATTTTGTTTATAAACAATCTCCATTCCAAAGTGGTTTGAATATGTTGGCCTACCAACCGTTCCATATTACCTATATCTAAAATAAAAAACCGCATCTAAATCACCACATTTGATTTTCAAAAAATTGTTACACATTATAATGAAATAAAAACAACTATTGCATGCGCGTGATGGACTTTGACCTTAAAATATATCTAAGAACCCCCTCACAAGCTATATATATAACTAATACAAAAAACCGTATTTAAATCTGCCTAGTACTTTTTAAGAAACAAGGCAACATTAAAAAAATAAAATAACGATTGCAGCGCAGCTTGGTGGACTATATGGCCCTAAACATATTTATGAACCTTCTCAGAAGCTATACATATCTAATGCAACTAACCGCATTATAATCAGTCCAATAGTTTTCCAGGAAAGTGGTAACAAAAAGTGCACAAACAAACAAACACACAACCTCTTAGGGTAAACACATATACATACTGTCTCCATTCCGTTGTAGATAATAAAATAAAACATTAATAACACTGATTACCAAAAGTTAATTTTCGTTGTGCCACACGAACTTTCTTAGTGTTTCTACCATGTATTAGGTATTGTGACTAAAAATACCAATTTTTATATTTATATTATTTTTATATTTATATTTTATATCAATTTTATTTGGTGATGAAAATTGAATTACAAAGAAAATTAGTTCTCCAGAAATATGTGAATAATGTGGTTTGTAAAGAAAAGGTCTACGATTTTCTAGAATATTTGGTTTCCGGTTGGTCCCTTTTGATCGTCCAGCAGTAGTCAGCCAACATCCTTGGACTCGATCTACCCTGGTAACGCTTCTCCATCTCATCGCTCCTCCTTCTTCATCAACGCTTAACGGTGGGAGGCTTCGGCCGTGGCTAGTTACCACCTTACCGGCAAAGACGTGCCGCCAAGCGATTTAGCGTTCCGGTACGATGCCGTGTAGAAACCGAATAGGGGTATGAGTTTAATATAACTTCCATGCCCCTAACAGGTTAGCCCGCTACCATCTTAGACTGCATCATCACTTACCATCAGGTGGGATCGCAGTCAAGGGCTAACTTGTAGTGGTTAAAAAATCCATGCTCATCACTCGCGGGGTAAATACTCTGGGAGTATATAAACAAAAAAAAAAATATACGCGCCGAATTGAGAACCTCCTCCTTTTTTGGAAGTCGGATAACAATGAATTTTAAGCGACATATTGCAACCCAAAGATTATTGTTTTCGTGATCAGTAAGCGGCGCGGTGAACTCGGGCGCGTCGGCAGCGGCGACGGGCAACGCGAGCGGCGCGAGCGCGGCGGGCGCGGCCGGGTACGCGGGCGGCGCGCTGTACGGCGGCGCGTACGCGTACGACGAGCAGCTCATGAGGAGCGGCCTGCCGCACCACATGGTGAGACTGTTACACACGAGTATTCTTCGTCGACATTTTTTTCTGGCACCGGTCTCCCTACCACGGCCTCTTAAGGAGCAATCATTTTTTTAAAATAAATAAATCATTTAAATCATCATCATCAACCGATATACGTCCACTGCTGGACATAAGTCTCTTGCAAGGATTTCCACTTGCCCTGGTCTTGCGCAGCCTGGATCCAGCAGCTCCATGCAACTGGTTGTCCGTCCACCGAGTGGTCTGCTAACGCTGCGCTTCTCAGCTCAGCCCAGTTCCTTAGGAATAAATAAAATTGCTCCTTAACGGGCCGTGGTAGGCAGACCGGCACCAGAAAAAAATGGCGAGGGAGATTACTTGTTAATTTCACTATTTTTTCTTACACACCAATACCTTAGACGCACCATCGAAACGCAAAAAACGGCACGGTCAAATTGTGCACAAATAGATATTGTGAACAATTTTCGCCTCAGTCGCGCATGAGTACACTAGGCGACAAAATGTCGTATGTGTCGAATTGTTATTACAAAATTGAACCCTAAATATAAAGCTATATGGTTGGTTTTTGTGAACAGTTTGGTGTCTCAGTCTATATTATATAAGCGATTGTGGACGCTTTTTGAGTATTAATTTGTAGGTGATGTTGTATCCTTAGTTGGTAAATTGATGATTTTTCTCTATCAAAAAGTGGGTATTTTACACAGATCAGAGAATCAAGGGAGATATGCTAAGGGGGCGTGGTGCGTGCGAACTCATCAGGTCATAAATAGACATAATTTCGGTTTTTGTCTTTAATCGGACGTCATTCAACGATCGCTTCACTTCTCTCGGTTTTTAGCAAAATGCCGTGCTGTTCAGTGGTTGTTTGTAAAAATTCAAGTAGCAAAGTGAATTACATGAAAGATGGCATCTCATTTCACACGTAAGTACAAATATATTGTTGTAATTACCCATAAAAACCAATAAAACATTATTTAGTGGTATCAAAATTTAATAAAGTGACAAGCCTATATCTCATTATGAACAAAAACCATTGCTTGCTTAGTAGAAGTCTATCAATGAATCGGCCGGTCTTACGACGCAATGGTTATGTGTTCTTTACCGATTCTTTCACTAGCACGATAGATAAATTTCCGTGGTACCCTAGAGATGTGACGATGTAAATACGAGTACATTGTTGTCGATATTTTAACAACCAAACTATGATCTGTGATACAATTTAATAGTACCTACTTAGTAAACAATAATTGCTATTTTAACGTTTAAACTATCGCGAGTAATATTCATTAAAACTATATTTTTAGTTATAATTATTACCATTTTTAGGGTTCCGTACCAAAATGGTAAAAATGGAACCCTTATGGTGCGACTTTCCGTCCGTCCGTCTGTCACAGTCGATTATCTATAGTTGATTATCACAGTAACTATTAAAGCTATCGACATGAAATTTGGAATAGTTGTGTATGTTTTGACGACCTCCGTGGCGCAGTGTTGAGCGCTGTTGCCTTAACGTGGGGTTTGGAAATTTATAATTTCTGAATTTTCCCTGGTCTGGCCTGGTTGGAGGCTTCGGCCGGGGCTAGTTACCACCCTACCGGTAAAGACGTGCCGCCAAGCGATTTAGCGTTCCGGTACGATGCCGTGTAGAAACCGAATAGGGGTATGGGTTTAATATAACTGCCATGCCCCTAAAGGTTAGCCCGCTACCATCTTAGACTGCATCATCACTTACCATCAGGTGAGATCGCAGTCAAGGGCTAACTTGTAGAGTATAAAAAAAAAAAATAGTGGCTTAACATCATTAAAATAAAAAAAAATCGAAAATTATTTTTAGTTTAATTAAAAAGGGGGAAAATGGGGGGGTTGAAATTTCAAAGTATGATAACTATACTGAGTGGGATATCATATGAAAGGGCTATACTTCTACATTCTAAAACAGTTTTTTTTACACACTACAAGTCCCCCCCCCCCCCCCCCCCCTTATCTCCGAAGTTTACCAATTGAAAAATCTGAAATAACTATGGTCAATAGAAGCTTATGTATATTTTACAGGAAAAATAAAACCAACGCTCTAACTAGCATAGTTTTTTTGATATTAACAATAAACCTCTACAAACAAAGTTAGTTTTGCGGTTCATTAAATTCATTAATCGTAAAACTTACTACAGGTTTGTACGGAACCCTCGGTGCGCGAGGTACTTAGCTGGTACTTAGCTGACGAAACGTATAAAAATATACTAGGTGAATTAATATAATGTCAATTTACGTAGATACTCATTACTCATGTATGGATATATTTAATATCACTCATTAATATTAATATTTAAGATACCCGAAGGATGCAAAAAGAAAAGAAAAGTGGATAAATGCTACAGGAAGGGGTCCAAGCTGGTTTCCTATGAAAAATAGCACAATATGCTCGTCTCACTTTGAGCCAAAGTGCTTTCAACCATTTAATTTTTTTTAAAGTCGGTTAAGAATAATCTAATATTATGTAAACGATTTTTTACATCTTATTATTTTTGGTACATAATATGTAATATATCGCTTTTCATAATAGGTAGTCATTGTCAAAAACCCAAATATTAAGAAATTGAGCATCGATAGATCCATTTTAGTCAACCACTATTAGGACATCGACATCGTTTGACGTTTGTGTGTGAGTAAGATGCACGGTGATTGAAATTGAACGCTGTATACTAAACAATAAAGTGTAATTTTGCACAGCACATCAACAACGTTTGACGTTTGTGTGAGTAAGATGCACGGTGATTGAAATTGAAAGCTGTACGGTAAACAATAAAGTGTATATTGGTTCGTGCTTCATGCACTTACCTATCGGTATCCGTGTGTTAGTGCGACTTCATCTATTATTTTTATTTAGTTGCATGTGTATTGGTAGCGAGTGGTAGGGATAAGCTGGCGACAGCAGGTTTCTATACAATTTGGTTCATAAAACATATCTCCCTTGATTCTCTTATCTGTGGTATTTTACAATTTTTGTCAACAAGTCAATTCGGCAACCTCTTTTTTAAAGGTAAAAACGCGCATTTAGTATGACATGTTGTATGAAATATTTAACTGTGACGTCATTAAAAATTCGACGCACTTCTTTACTTTAAAATGATTTTCAAACATAAAACTAACAGATGACGTGGATATTACGACTTTTGATCCTCTATTTAATAATCACATAAAAAAAATTATTTGAATGGTTGTCAAATACCCAATTAATTAAAAAAATATTAAAATGTCCGTAATTTTATTGTCAAGTGGTCGGTCACATTTGTCAAAAGTATAATGAGACTTGCACAATCATTGGAAATGTTAGAATGTTCGAGAGAGGGGGAAAGTCGAATTCGCTTCTTCTGGACAAGGTGCTAGCGCACATTAGGGATGGAGCCGATCCCTGTCCCTTGTCTATCCTAGAAATTTACTGAAGCCTTAAAATGGTTGCATTGGTTAGTGAGTGGGACTTGTGCATAGATATAATTTATTTAAATCCTTGCCTTAGGCTTAGGAGCTGAAGTTACGCCATTTATACACTGTAGTCTGTGAGTTACGCTACGACTTAAATTCTTAACTTTACGCTCTTGTAGCATTATCAACTATTTTCATTGCAGGGCGGATACTATGAAGTAGGCTACGGCGCGCGGGAAGGTACCTTTGGACTGGGAGCGGGCGAGAGGTTCGGTCGGACGGACGCCGCCTCACCGCAACAGGTATTAATACAAGCTTTTATGTGTGGCTGTAATGTTGTGGATTTGTGCTACTCAAATCTTGCAACTGATTTTTAAAGCAGTTATCCCCATCTGATAAGGAGTAGTTATTTTTTATGCACCCTAATGATATGGGTATCAATTAAAAGGGTTTGCTGAGAATACGAAAAATAAAATGACGTCACACTAAATTCAACATGGCGGACGATAAAAGCTTGTTTTTTAACATGTTTTTTTAGTGATTCTAGACTTACTTTTCAAGTAATTTTAGTTTATCAACCGTGGCATATCATGATATTTCATGATGATGTTGGTATCATATCAACCTATTAACTGCCCACTACTGAGCCTTTACTAAGAATGAGAAGAATTTTGGTAATGTGGTGGACGTTGGCTAATTGACTTTAATTTTACTTAGTATGTTGAGAAAGTGTGCCCAATTTAAAGGAGATAAAAATGTTCATTGACTTTACCAGGAAAACTGATTTATAGTTTATACCTCTTCATAAGAGTAACGACCTTTCGTTCGTTTATTTACATACGTACATTTAGAACTTTATTATTGTTCTGTCGGCGCAGGTACCCGCCGCGCTACCGCCCGGCTACGCGTACTTCTACCAACCACCTCCCACCACATACCAGTATGGCGTTTCATACCACCCCACGGTAAGGCTACACCTTCAATCATACTTAATATTATAATTGCGAAAGTGTGTTTGTTCGTTTGTTTCTATTTCAGTCACGTCGCAATAGACCATCGGATCGTCCGCAGGAAGTACCTTCTACCTCCCTGCACGTGTCCCCTGGGTGGTGCTAAACGAGCGACGAACTTGCAGGCGAAATAAGCGTTCTTTTGAATTTGCTTGTTAATATTATAAAAACGTTTTTATACACTAAACGCCATACGATTAAATAAATCGAATCGACGTTATTTTCTGCATGGATATAGCTGAGGACCTGGAGAATGACATAGGCTACTTTTTATCCTGGGAAATCAGAGCTCCCTGGAGCTTTTTAAAACATAGATCTACGCGAACACGGAACAACATAGCTTAGCTTCCAACATGCATGTTTACTATATGCAAGTTCAAGCTCGTATTTTATTGGTGCGTTTTACTTCTTCTTCTTTCTTTCTTGTTGATGCGGCTTTGCAGGGCTCTGTGACGAGACCCGGTATCACTTTGACCGTTGCCGATCTATTGTGATCGCCACTATCTAAAGTTCCTGACCAATACTACTTGCTGCTAGGATCAGCAGCATAAAAGTGCGTTTTACTTGCTACGAAATTTAGTTAGGCTTACAATATATCTACTTATTTTTCTTGCAAGCGAAGTGTAAAACAGAGAGCATAACTCTGATATGAAGCCCATTTTATCCTCGACTTAAATATCGGGTATCGAGTGGATGGACTGGATGGATAAAGATCATTGTTTTCTGCATTTGAACAATCTAATACTTATTTTCCCTCGAGCTGTACAGCATAGTTTTCAGTACCGCTTACTAACTGAATATTTTGTGTAGTACGGCGGTGGGTCGAGCGTGGGCGGCGTGGGCGGAGTGGGCGGCGTGGGCGGTGTGGGCGGCGTGGGCGTGACGGCGGGCGGCAAGGTGTCCGCCTACTCGCAGCAGCAGCAGCCGCCCTACGACGCGCAGGACTCGTACAAACCAGGTACACCATTGAAGTTTGAACCTTTTGAAACATTTACAAAAAAAAACTAAGTATAGTAATGTAGTATTTATTTATTTATAGTAATGTAGTTAAAGTGTAGTAGTGATGTAATACTTCCACTGTAGTACACACTGGCACAAGCTGAACTCTACTCTTCCAGTTAGATTTGTGAGTAGCTGCCGTAACACAGGTGGAAACCTAGACTGCAGTCAAGACTAGTTTTTTAGCGTTTAACCGATAGCCTGAGTGCCTTGAAAGAGAGATTGTGAAGTTTGATAGGAGGTTGTGAGAAAGAGAAGTTTGGGGATTTTATCCATGGTTCTGCAATTATTCTATTCAAGTGTAGGCAAACACTTCAAATATAATACTGATAATACATTTGTATGATCCGCAGCCGGCCCATACACAGCCAACGCGAACAAAGCGGCCGGCGCCGCGACCGCGGAACTGCCCACTGCGATGTACGCCAAGACGCACGTCGCGCTCAACAAGGTTAACGTGAGTATTGGTACCGATATTATACTAGTACTAGCTTATTTATGCCCGCGACTTCGTCCGCGTGGACTACACAAGTTTCAAACCCCTGTTTTACCCCCTTAGGGGTTGAATTTTCAAAAATCCTTCCTTAGCGGATGTCTACGTCAGTAGCTATCTGCATGCCAAATTTAAATTTCAGCCCGATTCGTCCAGAGGTTTGAGCTGTGCGTTGATAGATCAGTCAGTCAGTCACCTTTTCCTTTTATATATTTACGAGTAGATTATTATGCATGCATGGTGAATGTACACTGGATCGGCCACACTCTACGTAATGAGCCAGGCAGTATCGCGAGGCAAGCTCTCGACTGGAATCCTCAGGGAAAAAGAAAGCGTGGCCGACCCAAACAAACTCGGCGACGTACGGCTCTGGCGGAGGTCGCGTGGATAGGGATGGCGTGGGATGAGGTCATGGGTGTAGCTTCTAACCGCTCGAGATGGCCGCTAACCGCCGATAATGTCCTGTCAATGTCCAGAAGGGGACAGGACATTAAAAAAACATGGTGAGTACAACTATTGAGAAGAGTGGAAACAAAACAGCACTTTTTTGTAGTAACAACTCGCAAAATGTTATTCATATTCATTTATTTGCAACAACTTGAACAATACATCAATAATTGCCAAGTCACCCCGTTAGGGCATATGCAGTTTGAGTGGCAGGGCTTCGAAATTATTATTTTTATGTCTATAATCAAGTTAAAAAATAATAATTTCGAATTACAAATGCGAATAATATTTATTTTTTACAAAATTTTGACAATTAATTTACAATTTAACAATTTAATAATTACAATGGACAAAAATACAATAAATCAATGCTTAAAAAACAATTATAGTCATACATCACAATGTCAATAAGAACAATATTTCAAAATAACAAATAATTAATAGGTTATTAGGTAATGTCAAATATTATGGTTTATAGCAATGGTAAGCGGTTTATTGCTCTGTAAGATATTCATTTATCGTATAATAGCATTTATTTATCAAATAGTCCTTCAACTTGCGGTAAAAGGTGGAATCATTTTCAATATTTTTAATGCCATCCGGTAGTTTATTAAATATTCTTACTGATCTTGAATGTGGGCTTTTAGCAAACATAGTCATGTTGCATTTAGGTATCGCTAACCCGTTTAGTTTTATCCTTATTCCGAGTGTTGAAGGTTTGATTTCGTTTAATTTCCTTAAATAAGTGTGGATTTTTTCGAACAAATGTAGAAATTTCATAAATATATATACATGGCAACGTTAATAGTTTTTCTTTAATAAAGTAAGGCCTACAGCTTTCACGTCGTTTTATATTAACTAGAACGCGCAGACATTTCTTTTGCAAAATGAACAGTTGGTTGAAGTTAGTACTATCCCCCCATACAACTATGCCGTAACGAAACCAGGCGTATGCGTATGAGTAGTATGTTGATAGGGCTGTCTCAAAATTGGTTTTCCTTTTTATAACGCTTAGAGCATAGATGAATTTAGAGATTTTATTGGTTAAGTTTTCTAAATGGGTTTTCCAGTTCATATGGGTGTCTATAGATAGTCCTAGTAGTTGAAAGTGGTTTACCTCTTCTATATCTACTTCATCTGATTGCAGTTTTAGACATAATGGTTGTTTTTGGTATGGCCTGAATTGAATAATTTTAGTTTTTTTGAAGTTTATTTCTAGGTTAATATTAAGAAGCCAGGATTTAATGTTATTCAAAGTTTCGTTTAACAGCGAATTAGCCTCGTTACTGTTAGTGCAATTGAATATAATGGAAATATCATCCGCAAACATGATACATAAGCCTTGTTGAACTATATTTGGTAAATTATTTATATATGCTAGAAAAAGGACACACCCTAAAACGCTTCCCTGCGGTATAGATGAATTAGTTGTTATTATATTAGAGGCAACGTTAGTGAATTCCGCTTTTTTTGTATTAAATTCTTCTATTTCAACGTATTGTTTTCGATTTGATAAATAAGATGCAAACCACTTATGTGTATTTCCACGTATTCCCATTTGGAATAATTTTTCGAGTAAAACTTTGTGGGAAACTTTATCGTATGCTTTCGTTGCTTTCGTCATATCGAGTAGCAACCCTACTGCGTATTTCTTATCATTGATGTAGTTCAGTATCTCTTGGACGTATTTGGCCACTGCGAGTGTGGTCGAGTGATTTTTTCGGAAGCCGTATTGGTTTTCGTTTAGTAATTTAAATTTTTCGAAAAAATAGTATATTCGGTTTGTCATAGCTTTTTCAAAAATTTTTGAAATACTCGGGAGCAATGCAATGGGTCGGTATTGGCTTGGATCCTTTGAGTTTCCTCCTTTTTTTAGAATAGGTTTAATCTTTGCGATTTTAAGTAAATCCGGGAAAACACCTTCTTCAAAGGACTGATTTATTAGCATCGTTATTGGTGATGCTAACTGATACAAACATGCCTTTATTAGAGAAATAGGTATATCATCGCATCCGAAACTATGTTTGTAACTCATTTTTCGCACCATGACAATGACCTCCGGTTCAGTCACCGGGCTGCAATAAAATGAGTTTACTGCAGACATACGCGCTTCCTCCCCGAAATGATGCGTTTGAATAGCGGGGGACGTGGTGATCGTATTTATTTGTTTATCGGGGTTTCCTACCGATGCAAAATAGGTATTGAAAGTGTCCGCGACTTCGGCCGCCGAGGTGATTTCCTTGTTTTGAATTAACAGAGTGATGTTGCGTTTTAGTTTCCCACTTTTTTTATTTGTTATTTCTTGAACGAGTTTCCACATCGTTTTATTTTTATTTTTTGATAGTTTTAATCGCTGTATATAGCTTAGTTTATCGCTGATTTTAATACATTTACCTAATAACTTTGAATACCTTTTAAAAATACTTTTTAAGGTTTTGTCATTTGATTGATTTAGCATTATCTTCAATATACGTTTATTTTTACATGAAATTCTAAGACCTGTAGTGAGAGTTTTTTTTGAGTTTTTTGGTATATGTTTAATCCTTTTTTTCGGTATATGCTTATTTAAATATTCACAAAGTAAGTTTGAAAATGTGTTGTAATTTTCATTTACGGTTTTGTTTTTTGGTAAGGTTTTTTCCCAATTAATATTCTGGATAGATTCTTTAAAAAAAGTTATATTTGTTTTATTGAATATTCTTGTTGTAAAGTAATAGGCATCAGAAACTTGACATTTTAAATTTGGGGTAATTATATTGCATTCTATGGCTTTGTGGTCGGAAATACCATGATCAATGACCGCGATATCAAGGTTGTTATTTATGTTAGTAAATAGTAGATCGATGCAAGTTGATGAGTTATGCGTTTCTCTAGTAGGTACTTTAATCTGTTGATGTAAATTTTTTTGTAACATTATTTGGCTCAGTCGTAGGCTATTGTTTGTTTGGCTTAGATAATTTATATTAAAATCTCCGCCTATGATAATTTGTATGGGTGGGGAAGCAAAAAATTTTATAAAAGAGATCGGGCGTCGTCTGAGGGAGAGGGGCTGCGACCCACGTTCTGGTTCCTACCTGGTTCAAAGGTTATCCATCGCCATTCAGCGTGGCAATGCTGCAAGCTTGATGGGTACCTTTGGCCCAGGGGCAACCAGGGGTGGTCTTTTTGATTAGGGGTTTATTTTTATTTTAATTTTATTGTTAGTAGGTATTAATTATATAAGGATTTGTTTTAAATTTATTTTTTAGTTAGTTTAATATTTAGTTTTTAGCATTTTAATATTGTATTAAGTTTTAATACTATCTAGTGGAAAATATTATAAAAGTAGATGAAATCAGCACAAAAAAAAAAAAAAAAAAAAAAAATTTGTATGTTATTTTTATTACAACATATAGGATTTTTATTTAGCACATCTTCTAAAAATTCGAAAAAGGTGTCAATATTTCGATCGCACCTGTAAATATTAACAATTAAAACTTTTAATTTTGGTAACTCTATTGCACAACATTCCACAAAAAACTCACGTGATAGTGTCGTAATGTCATCCCTTTCCTTATATTCGATTCCTTTCTGCAGGAGTATCGCGGTTCCACCTCCTTGGAAGGTTTTTCTGTAATATCCCGATACAACATCGTAGCCATCTATTTTAATTAAGTCTTTTTGGTCTGCTGATATCCAGGTTTCAGTAATACAGGCTATTTGGATATTATTATCATTCAGAAGGCTACTCAAAAGATAGTATTTATTTTTTAAGCTTTGGACATTTTGGAAAAGTATTTTATAAGGATCGAAAGGTATGATTCTTTGATGTTCCATTTTCCTTTTCAGGCAGAGGTTCCTTTTGAGGTTCTAGTTGTGATAAAGAAATTTCTTCTATTTGGCTAAAATTGGTTTCAGGTGTGCGCTGGCGCAGATCATAAGTCATTGTGCTGTCTCTTCCGTTTATTATTAATTTGTTATTTCGTATTATTGCGTGTTTTCCTTGTTGGCGTGCTTCTACGAGTCTTTTTCTTAGTTCTTTTCTTTCTTGTAAAGTTTCTCGGTTTAGCAGTTTCGATATGGCTAGTCCAGAGTTTTTAAAGTAGCTCGCGTTGTCGAATATGTATTTGGCCATTCTTTTGCTTATAAGTTCTATCACTAGTGGTCTTCTACTTCCTTTTTTTCCTAATCTATAAGTGTCCTCTATATATCCATCTAAGTTGACGTTAAGGATTTCGTTGAATACGTTTGTCACTTTTATATGTTGGTCAAATTCATTTTCGTGGTGGTTTTCTGCTAAGCCATATAAGACTATTTTCTTTGTATCGTTGTTATTATTTGAGTTATTTTGAGTTTCGTTTTGTAGGTATTTAATTTTCTCTTCTAAGTTCTTGTTTTCAGCCTCCAATCGCTGGATTCTTCCATTTAAGTTCACTATCTCATTTTGTATATCGTCAGTCTTTTTAGAAATTTCAGTTTTTAATTGTGTCGTAAATTGGCTTACTTCGCTGTGGAGTGATTTTTTTAATTCCATTAATAATGCTTGTTTATTCACTTCAAGTTTTTCATCCAAAAGTTTGCTAATTTGGGCGATCGTTAATTGTGGCGAGGATTGGGTTAAAATTGTGTCTCCCGTAATGCTTAGGTCGTTGTTAAATGCATCGTCGATCGACATTGTGGTATCATTTAAAAGTTGAGATGTAGATTTGGTTCGTATAGGCGTGTTATCGTTTCTGTGGCGACGAGTAATATTCTGGCACGATGGGCAGCAGAAAGTGAGTTTTAGTTCTTGTTGGCGACCTTCGAAATGTTCTGAGGTTATGTTGAGGCATTTATAATGGTAGCTATGCTTGCATTTTATGCATTTTAATAGTTCTTTACTCGAAACTACTTCTTGGCAGGCAAGGCAGATCATTTTTCCTTTTTCAATTTTCAGTTTTCAATTTCGAATAAATGAAAAAATAATAATTTAAAGAGTGTAATTCGTTAGATTTCTTTCAGAGCGAGATATACGATATTACAACGTGCCGGCAAGTTGCTTTACGAGACAGAGATAGACATAGTTCACTCACTTCTAGTTAGCATTGCATTTGACGGTTATGAGTTTTGCTTGTTCATTATAATGGAGTGATTAACTGCATTTGTTAATATTTTATGCTAAAACACTTTGTATCACTATGGATTACTTTATTTTTATGTTTTGATTGTACACTGTATACTTTTGGTCACTTTTACACTGAAGGGAACAACTTGCAACAATATTTTCTATTTTTCCTTTATTTAGTAGGACAGATCGCGTACGCTACGTTCCGCGGCTCCCCGCGCACTCCATTGTTTCATTTACTTTGCGCTGTGCTGAATTATATACTCTACGAATTACGCCCGATCTCTCTTTGGTCATGTCATCAATCCTTTGGGAAGGGTGGAACATCCAAAATATATGGTACTTCCTGTTGACCTAGAATCATATAATTTGGCAAGAAGTAAGGTCTCACAGTACAAGTATAGGAAAAATTTGGAAAATCGTTAATTAGGGTTCCGTATTCATAGGGTGTCGAATTGTTTATCAGGTACTACCAGCTTAGCACCATAACAATATTATGTAAGCCAGTTATTTCACAGTTGTCATAACAACAGTTAAGTTATGACATATTTCTTGTTATTTACTAAAAGAATTTATATTGTGTGTGGACTCGCACATGACCGGTGTTTAAATATAAATTGTGTAAGCATCGCTGATGCGTTTGGTGTTGTTGCAGAGTTACGAGAAGGCGGGCTTCCACAGCGGCACGCCGCCGCCCTTCGGCGCCGGCAGCCACCTTTACATCCCCGCGCCGCCGCACCACCACGCGCACCACCACGCGCCTCAGCAGCACCAGGTGACAACACCACCACACCACCAACACAACACCACCAACCAACACCAGCATCAATAACACCGTACCGCACACACAACAACACTGTCCGGTCCGGTCGGTCAGGCCTGCTGTCATCCGAGCGTGCTGATGTCGCACTGGCTTATCAGGAAAGGGCCTAAGTGCAATGAAGCGCCCAATAATAAAAATAAAATAAATTAAAATTTGTTTATTTCAGACCCTCATTAAACTCAAACTTAGACTCATATTTTTTTATTCAAATAAACTTATTTAAAGTGCTTTTGAATTGTCGAGTGAATCTACCACTGGTTCGGAATGCTATTCCTACCGAGAAGAACCAGCAAGAAACCATTATGTCCATAATAATGTTAGTGCAGTATTAACTTAAAAACTGTGTTAGTACACTCAAAATAAAACATACACAAATAACTAATTTAAATATGCAAAATATGCACTACTCCTTCCACGTTTTATGACTCCGCGTGCCTGGAGCGATCGGACCAGGGTATAATAACATGTACTCATACCACAGGATTCTAATCATATTATCGATGTTTAGCGTATTCGAGATTCGAGCAAAGTGTTTCCAACAATTTGCATGCTGACTGTGTTTGTATGGACTTGAGTTTTAATGTAGATGATTAAGGTTCAATTCTCTTCAACGCCAAAGTGTTTCGACGCTCGAATATAGCTTGGGAAAACCGCCACTATCCCTAATTTGTCTTGAACCCACCCCAATAGTATGACTGAATAATTGTGATACGTTACTGATTTATTATACTAATTAAATCCATGATGATTTTGGCACCAGTTTTGAAAAACCAGTCCGTCAAGAAACCACAAAGTTACATGTCAACACTGACACTACATTATAACACACATTGTACAATATTGCATGTAAAAAACAAGTGGTTTGATAACTTTTAGTTGTGTCTGAAACTCTGATACACGTGTGAAAAGGTCATCGTGTGTGAATGCTCGCCAAAGCATTATGAAATATTACATTCTTGTCATATTTTTATTTCTTGCCACATTTTTTTTAATAAATAGGTTTTTAGTTAGTTAAATATCAAAAAACAAATTTAAAAATTATAACTTTAAAAAAAACCTTTGAAATAAACACAACAGAAATTCACACATTATAAACAGCATGTGGTTTTGTCATAGTGATTTTAATTTAAATATTATTATATTCTTAGAGTTTGCTTTCATTTGTAGATGGATGGTCGGGTGAACAGTAGTCATAATAGGCGGGTAAGTTATACATATTATATGTTTATGTTGCACTGTCTTTGTTAGGGTTGTCAAATGGTCCTGATTTATTTAACGCTGTCCGAGTGCTTATATGGAAAAGACTTATATAGTTTTATATGTTTATATATATATATATTTATATAGTTTTATATATATATATAGTTTTATATGGAAAAGACAAACAATATATGTGTTCATAAAAGTTATTTATAAGTAGTCTGATCAAAATATATACACAAATGGCACATTGACATTTATTGGTGTTAAAATTTAGAATCAGCATTGACATTTGGCAACCCTAATCTGTATGTACACTCTGCAATGTTTATCTATGTATTATATTATATTTTATCTTAATAGTGTTACCCGCCTTGTAATATAATTAATGCATGCAAATTATTGTTTACTCTTTTATATTTGTGTATGCTGGCATAAGCTTGCTAAGGTTAAGGAATTCCGAACTTACTTATTATGCTTTTTATAAAAAAAATCTAAACACTTCGCAATAACTTTTTTTATGAGAAGTTTTCAAACTTTCGGTCACTGAGGAGATGCTTCTAAGGCCAAGGAACACTTTAGGGAAAAGTCAAAAACTACATTATAAAAACAAAATATAAATTATTATTTCGAGGTTACAAAATTTGCTCAGATATAATCGGCTAACCGATGAGTCGTGAACAGGTAACTGAAGACAGACATAACATGGCGCGACCCTCCAAGATTCAATCCTTTTGAAAGTATTTACAAAGTGCCACCAAGACTCACAATGCATGTGTGCTGACTGAAGGCCATTAAACAAAAATAAATCCAAGGATTTGTTGCTCGACGAGCGACGTGACTGCACTATAAAGTACTCCATTAGGAATGTATTTAATTATAGGTACCAAATGCCTATTTTTAGTCTACTATCACATACAAAAACTACAAAATTCGACATTATGACATATCAAAAATATTTCTTCACTTATTTGTAATTATTCTTCACTTATTCTTCAGTAATTTGGAGGGGCGAGCCATGTTGTCGCAGTTAATCTCTAATATAATTATTCGCTTGCATCTAAAACAAAAACCGACTTCAAAACTATACCTATAAGTACCAACTTAAAGGAAAAAAAACATTTTCTGGGTAGGTATAATATATTTTACTAGAGGACGCCCGCGACTTCGTTCGCGTGGCATAAGTTTTTTAATTCTCACGGGCACTCCTTCATTTCCCGGATAAAAAGAAGCCTATGTCACTCTCCAGATCCTCAACTATACCTACCCATGTTAAAAATCACATTGATCCGTTGCTCTGTTGCGGCGTGATTGAAGGACAAACTCTCTATTTAACGTCCTTGGAGATAGAAATTTCAAAACTGTGGAATACGTATTTTATAATTTTAAATCGGAATCCCAAATACCAAGTTTCAGGGCTATAACTTGAAAAACGACGGACGTTCATTCAAATTTTCAACCCCTGTTTTACCCCTTTGGGGGTGAAATTTTTAAATATTTTGACACACGTGCTTCTTTATTTTTTACCGAAAGACAAAATATCGAGTTTCGTAGATATAACTTGAAAAATATCTTGTAAAATTAAGGACTTTTTTTACAAACTTTACTCCCCTATTTCAGCCCTTTGGGGGTGGAATTTTCAAAAACTGTGAAAAACGTAATTCTTAATTTTTAACCGGTAGCTCATATACCAAGTTTCATGGATATAACTTGAGAAATGACGGACTTTCATACAAACTTTCAACCCCTATTTCACCCCCTTAGGGGTGGAATTTTGCAAAATCCTTCCTTAGTAAGCGCCTACGTCACAAAAGGAACCTACTGTCAAAGGACATGTCCCAGTTCAGTATGGAGGGTGGTTTTTTATTCTGAGTGTCAATGAACCAGAACCAAACTGCCATCACGTGAAAGAGAAAAAAATATAACAATAAACGCCATTTAAATAATAATTTTAGAAAACCCCGTTTTTTTTTAAATTAATTAAGAAAAATATCGTTTGTAGAAAATATTTTTCGATGGATGGCAACACTAAAACTTGGGTAATGCGCAATAATTGTGATTATTAATATTCTATTTCGATAAACTACCCATTTTCCACTACATAGGTAGTATATACAACATTATAAGATTATTAAATAATAATTGAGTATTTGAGACATTCGTAAAATAATTATTAGACAACAATAAATCACCAATAAACTATGATAAACAAAACTGACAGTGACATTTGACAATCACCCAATGACATACGTGACAAAAAAAATCAAGTTTTTTTTTTTACTGTTGATAAGATTCAGACGAAGATCTAAAAAAGCCACAAAATAAAAATATATTTTTCTCCAAATTGGGGTCCTTTAAAAATGTGTAAATAATTCTAAAAGCCATATTTTAGGATCCCTATTCACGTGTATTAAAATCATCTTGGTTCATGTTCAAGGCCCAATCTTGGACAAGTCCTTTCAAGTTTCTAACCCCAGCGGTTTATGTGCGTTGATACATAAGTCACTAGTCAGTCACTCAGTCAGTCAGGACTTTGAATTTTATATATATAGATTAATTATTGTTCATTTTCTCAAAAAGTGCTAAATCAATTTCCATAAAATTTATATGGGACTCTGAAGTATGATCTACCAAACAAAAGAAGAATCATCAAAATCATACTAATATTATAAATGCGAAAGTGTGTTTGTTTGTTGGTGTGTCCTTCAATCACGCCGCAACGGAGCAACCGATCGACGTGATTTTTGGCAGGGGTATAGTTGAGGACCTGGAGAGTGACATAGGCTACTTTTTATCCCGGAAAATTAAGGAGTTCCCGCGGGAATAAAAAAACTTAAACCACGCGGACGAAGTCGCAGGCATCAGTTAGTTAATCCATATTTGGCGGAATGATCGCGTGACATACAAAAAAAAAACAAAGTCGAATTATTGAGAACTTCCTCCTTTTTTGAAGTCGGTTAAAAATAATTGCAAGTGAACGTGTAAGTGAGCGGGGGCGGTGTTCGTTTGTCGCAGGAGAGCGGGTCGGGCGCGCGCGCGGGCGCCGCCAAGCCGGCCGCCAACAAGCCGGCCTACTCCTCGCAGTCCTACTGGACGCCCAACTAGCGCACTGCGGCTCACGAGGTAACCAACCACCCACCACCCGTCCCCATTCCCCATACCCCATACCCCATGCCCCATAGCTCATCTGTGACCGTAGGCCCAGTTTTTATTCAAATAGAATTTTTACAAGTCCTACCGAGAAGAACCAGCAAGAAACTCGGTGTTTGCTCTTTTGAAAAAAAATCCATACAGCATTATAATATATATCGCATAATTATATTATTAGTATTATAAATGCGAAAGTGTGTCTGTCTGTCTGTCTGCTACGCTTTCACGGCCCATCTATTCAACCGATTTTGATGAAATTTGGTATAGCGGTAGGTTATATCCCGGGGAAGCACATAGTGCTTCTTTTGGTCCCGGAAAATTGAAGAGTTCCCGCGGGAATCAAAATATCTTAATCCAGTAGTAGTAATATATATTATGTATTTACAGTTACATACATAAGTAACCGCAGTCATGAGCATTGCTGGAGCGAGTCAAATCCATGCTCTTTTATCATTTATATAATCTTCGACAGTATAATAAGTTTTTTCAGGAGCACAATTAAATATTCCCTAATTTGCTATTTAATACATACTGTGTAATATATTGTTTTCAGGCTCTCAACGCAAAGATAGACACGTGTACATAGAAGGCGATCGCTAACCTCAAATCAACTGCCGACCGGCTCGGCCGAGCGCGCTCCGGGCCCGGTACGTGCCCGCTCCGGGCTCGTGCACGCGTCTCGCCACCCCACGTGTAATCATGTTGTGTTTACGATCTGTTGCGCCGCCACGAGGCACTACTCTGTTATAAGACTCCCTTTCGTTGTAAGAATTATGCGTGACTGTGCGTCCGTCGCGCTCCTTGTAGAGTGCCTGTCCACTGGAGCGGAGCGGAGCGGAGACATGTTCAACGGACCAATCAGATGAATTATTACTGATAGATCACGTGATGAATTTATAGCGTCGAAATCTGATCGGTCGTCGTAGGCACATCTCCACTGCGTTCCGCTTCAGGGGACTGGCACTCTTAGCATTGTATATTATAAGGAGCCTCGCGCCCGGCGTTCCGACGTGTTGCTGTGTCAATTTGTATCGAAGTATTTAAAAATAATGATAATATTGATAGTGTATAGGTTGAATTGTAAATGCTCTCATTAACTAAAAATAATGAACGCGAGCGAACGCCGCGCCAATAGCGTTAATGGGCGCGAGAAAAGTTCGCGCGAAGTCTGTATAGGGTAGGGCGCGGCGGACGCACGTGTTCGCGCTACCGGTGCAGTGTCTCGTGTGTGCGTGTAAACGCATCCTATATTTTTTTTTAGTGAATCGTAAGAAATCGGCCCTCCTGAATTTATGTTATGTGCGTGATATATTATATAATTATACATTATAACAAAAGAAACAGACAGTACGTGTATCTATTTAAACGTGTAACTGATATTGTAAAATAAAATGAAAGAAGGTAATTGAATGAAAAAGGTAATCTATGTTAATATACTTGTTTTATTTGAAATTCCTAGTGTATTTAGGCGACGGGGCGCCGCGTTTTTTAGCATACATTTTTTATAAAAAGCTGCGTTTTAACGCGAGATTAGGTTAGTTAGCTATTATTCGGGTCGTTTTAAGGCGGGCACACACTCTGGGGCCAAATCGTTCGTGTTCCTGCATCGCTCTCGGTGTGTCTCGGCTTAAGGCTCGCCGCGCCCCGCCGCGTCTCACTGTAAGTCCTCTCCGTTAGGTTACAATGTTTTCTTTAAATAAATTAACAGTAGTGCTACATTTAACTTTATATATAAAATATGTATTGTATATGTAAGTGTTTGGTGCGCTATGCGCGCCTAGACTTTTGTATTTAGTTGTCATACGTTTTGTAATTACATATTATTGTTAAAAATATTATAATTGAAATGGACGTCATAGTTCGTCGACTGTAATGTAACAACGTATTATTAACGTCTTTTTTATCGTGAAAGAATGCTGAGATGATCTCGCGGGCATTTGAGAGACGAGGGAAATACACATATTGGAACATGAACTGCCTTTTTATTTGCTCACTCGATAACACTTAACATAACAAGAGTTAAATAAAATGAAAATATTATAAAGTACTCTATTAGGAATGTATTTAGTTATAGGTACCAAATGCCCATTTTTAGTCTACTATCACATACAAAAATTACAAAATTCGACATTATGACATATCAAAAATATTTCTTCACTTACAAATTATTATATTTTCATAAAATGATTAAATATTGTGCCATATATTCGTTAAAACTGCTAGATAAACCCTCATAACACAAAAACTGTTGAATTATTGTTTGTTTATAAATGTATTGCAGCTGCATCATCTACGATCCAGTAAACCGAACCTGCTTCTGGCTTCACTCTGCCTGCAGGAAGGTCTTCTTTGTCTTTTAGAATGCGCTGAAAAAGAAATAAACATCACTTTATTTTGTAATCCCCATATTGTTTTATATCATTGAAACTTTGATCTTTGAGGATTCATAGACTTAATCTAAAGTAATTCTTAGTTACCCCATTAATAAATTGTCGAATCATCCTTTTCAATTCAATTTCTTTTAAGGCAAAGTTTTTCCAACATTTGAACTATCTCAATCAGTTTCTAAATAATGAGGCCAGTGACAAATCAAGTGGAAAATCATGAGCTAATAAAAGTTGAAGCCATGGATGCAATGTATCCCACCAAAAAGTGCAAGTCATTACTTTGCGTGAATTCATCCTTTTGAAATGCCGTAAATTCTCTTCAGTGTAGTGTAGAGGTGCTTGACCAATATCATTGTAGCATTGCAGGGATCCGCACGATTTTCAACAAGCTTTGTCGCCAGCTTTATGTAGACAAATATTTGTATAGAAACTCACTTTAACCATATCAGCTTTGCCAGCCCCACTTATAGCAAAAATACAATTCCTTGCATTATTGATAACAGGGTAAGTCAGTGTTATTCTTTCTGGGGGTGGCTTAGGTGAGTCAGTTATTGGTGCCACTTTCAAAGTAGTCTCTTCAAGCAGAGTGTGATCAGGGAATAGAGAGCAAGTGTGACCATCAGGACCCATGCCCAGTAAGAGTAGGTCGAATTTGAAGTCCTCACTTTGGAATACTTTTGCAAGCTGTTCTGTGTAGTCTTTGGCTGCTTCTTCAGCTGTAAAGAAGACTCGCTCTTTAGTTCAGTAAAAATTCATAGGTACTCAAATCAAACTAAATATTTTAATATTTGGGGATGGATTTGACAAAATAGTCAACACTCTGGAAAGAGCATTTACCATGGTTCATTGACTCAATGACATGTATATTGATTAGATTGTTGTAGGAAACAAATTCAAGTTTAAAAGCCTACTCATATTATACCAAGACATATTCTAATATCAGTTGAATGTCTTACTGACATGCAAACTAAAATCTCTATCTATAATATTATAAATGCAAAAGTTTGGATGGATCGATGTTTGTTCTGCAACGGCAGAACGGATCTGGATAAAATTTGGCACAGAGATAGACTATAGTCTGGAATAACACATAGGCTACTTTTTGTCCCGGAAAATTAGAGTTCCCGTGGGAACCAAACAAACCTCAATCCATGCGGACGAAGTCAAAGGCATTAGCTAGTATGTTATAAAATTATCATAATTTAAGATCTATCAATAATCTGATTGGTCCATTGAATATGTAAGATACATATTCAATGGACCAATCAGATTACTTAAATACACATCTGAGCAAGTGCACTCCACCTTATACTGCAACGCTACTTGCCAGCAAGTCTGATTGCAGCCAAGTGCTAATCTAAAATTTTTTTAAAAAATACCCACTTCAGTTGGCAGAAACGGAAAGCTTCATAAAATAAAATTAAAAAGTGTTAAAAACCACACGGGCTGATTCTGTAGTGCACAATCTCTAAACTAAACTAAAATGAATTATTGCTAATCTTTTCATAATAGTCCATTCGGAAAGGGACAGAACTAGTTTTAAAGCTGACATTTTAGTTTAGACATTGTGTACAGAATTGGCCACATTGTGTGGCCGTGTGTTTTTAACAAGGTCAAACCTTGAATCAAGAGAATGGCTTAATTACCAGAAACCCCCTGTTTTATGAAAACAAATTGTTTTCTGTCCAGCCTAGTTTTTGGTATCAACTGTTTCTCGTATGTGCCAAATGTAGAGTCCTCGCTGTCCTCTGGCACAACCCTCTCGTCACAGAAGGCTATCACCCATTTGTCCCACTCTGTGTCCACTTGTGGTAATCCCTCGCACAAGTACTTTACTACTGAGCCTCCTGTAAACAAATATCCATTTTACTTGTATCGAGATTACCTATCACAATTTGGTGGAAAACATGGATTTGTCAGAAATCTCGTATGAATCTGGTACGTTAAGACGTACCTACTTGCGTGTATTATTCTGCAGCTGTTAACTCTCTACTTACACAATATTATGAACTACCTATACTAATAAGGTGATCGTTTATAAAATATAAATGCAAAAGACAGCGATGTACTTAGAATTTTTTTTTACCAGAAAGGCCGACGAAAAACTTTCCACGATTCAAAATAGCATCATTAGAAATTTTTTCTATGTAAGATGACAACTTCTTGATGATATCTTGCTCGTTTGCTACTTTTATAACTGTAGCCATTATTTGAAAAGAAGAACTTTATAGTTTTTGCGAAAAGTTGATACCTATTCAAAACAACCTCAAAATTTAAAAGTGACATTGACATAACCTTCAAGAAGTTGGAAACACGTTCGGAATCAATAGAGACCATGACGATTTGTGTTCATAGATTCTTCAACCACATTGCCATGGCAACTCAACAGTTTTTAGTTTTTACTTACTGATGATTAAAAAAGTTCTTTCCAAAAAACAAAAAACCGACTTCCAAAGCCAAGTAAAAAATAATTTTGATTTCTACACACTAGGGTGCGTTCCGAAATACACTGAGAGCACTGGAAGTCCCCAGTAAAGAGCACTGCCAGTGCTCGCAGTGCATAACGGAACACACACTATGTTGAAGTCGGGCGAGTAGGTATAACAAAGATAGGCAAAATTGACGCGTCAGGCTCGCCCGACTTCAACATAGTGTGTAGAAATCAATAGTATATTACACATCTAGGGCAGTAAAATAAGAAATGTCTCAGATCACATGTAATTGTCGTCCGAGGCGAAGCCGAGGTCAATAAACATGTGATCTGAGGCTTTCTTATTTACTGCCCGTGGTGTGTATACTATTTTTCTCCTCGACGGAGGCGGAAAGCGGCATTTTCGTTTAGCGCAGCGGGAGGAAAATTGACGCTTTCCGCCCGGAGCGGAGGTGAGAAAAATTATTTTTTACTTTACAGTGGCTTTGGAAGTCGGTTTTTTGGAAAGAATTTTTATTTTTAACTTTTTATAAATCCGCACGGCTTAGGAGTGCAGTACCCTGCAGCATCAGAGTTGAGGAGTTGGGACTTGGGTTTGTGTATGAAGTCGTTGCTTGACACCTACAATATGAATTCAACATAAAAAATCCTAAATCGGCTATTTTTCAGCAGTTCTGTACCCTGAAGCATCAGGGTTGAGGAGTTGGGACTCAGAGTTGAATCGTAACACGTGACTTGATACCTACTAGGTATATGAATTCACCATCGAAATTTCCTAACTGCCTAGTTTTGAGGATTTCATGTAGTATGGTAGGTACAACTACAGCATCAGAATTGAGGATTTGGAGTCAGAATTTTTTATGGGACCACCTCGGACCAAAAAATTTTTTCAAATCGGCTAAGAAACCACGGAGATATATACATACCTAAGTACATTAAAAAAAAAAAAAACATACGCGCCGAATTGAGAACGGAGCTCCTTTTTTGGAAGTCGGTTAAAAATAATCGACGCAGTTCCATGAAGTACCTGAATTATTAGTATCTACATCTAGGAGGCGAATAGTTATTTTTTATTAATATTAAGATTCGACTCGGCTCGGCGAGCTTACGTCAGACTTGAACAGAACCGTGTCGATGCTGCGCTGAACAACACTTTTTGGTAGGGATAAAAATATTATTTAGAGGTACCTCAAAGTTTTGAATTAAATTTTCGCCATGCAAATTCTAATAAAAAGTCTTGTCAGAAGTGGGATTCGAACCCACGCCCACAGAAGTGGACTGCGACCTGAACGCAGCGCCTTAGACCGCTCGGCCATCCTGACTTGATTTCAAGAGCTAAAATTAATCATCAGCTGCAAATTTCATACGAATTGAAAGACATTTTGCTACTCGACACTAGATGGTGTTAATGTCTTTTCAAACTGAATTATGTTAAATTCAACTCATTCAACTAGAGAAGAAAAAGTGAAAGTATTATAGAAAATGGGCACGACGACCCTCATCGTGCGGTTGTTGACCGTCAAAATTGTTTGTAGTGACGTAATTGCTGTAACAACAGCTGTGAAGCTTTTACTCCACTGTCGATTTCGTTGCAGAGCATACTTATCGCAGCCCTGGAGCTTTTTGTTGCGTTTTGTGGTAGGGCACCTAAGTATGCAGATAATTCAAACTTTTTTAACTTTACGGGTTTCGAGTTCCAAAGCTTGTAATTACCTTAGATAGGTGCCACCTAGGTGGGCAAATTAAGGTAAGTATTGATCGGAATGTTAATTGTTTAGGTACTTACCTACTTACTTAATTAATTTGGTTAGTTGGTAGGTACCTACTCTTTGATTTTAGGTAAGTACATATACCTAACTATATGTAGCCTATGTTAGTACTAGGTAAATTGGCAGACATTCGTAATCTCAGCCATCGACCTCTATTAACCCAGATAACGAATCTGAATAAAATTCCATGTTCAAATACACCTAGATTTTTTAGCCCCCAAACTGCTTAAGCAAACATAAAATATTTGCGCGAGCATTAACTCAATTCACACTAATTACAGGCAGGGCCGCATGAATTGAGATAGTTCAAGGGCACATGATTTATAGTCATGATTACAGGTCGCGGTACATCAATATAGCTAAGTGGTAGAGATAACACACACTATAAACATAAATAAATAACCATAAAAATAAATAGATAATCATAGGGTTATATAATAAATAATTATGTTTATGTTAGCGTTTTTCTTCGGAGTATGTATATGTATCGCGACTATAATTTCGAACCAGTACAGTGTGCTTAGCATGCGCACAACGAGATTATCTCGCGACGAGAGAGAAAAATGTTGTCGTTACCGGCAAATTTTTCATTTACCCTGACATGCACAAAATGCGGTATATTACCAGAAAAAAATAGTCAACATGTAAAGTTTCGTAGAGAAAAATACCACAGTTAAGAAATATTACTTTTAACTCTACTTTTGACGTAACGAGACAAGCAACCATGTTAGCTTCTTATTTTTACTCGTAGTGCTCATGCTAGCCAATACAGGCTGCTAAGATGAATTTATCGAACACGACAGTTTTAAACGTAGGTAGGCCGTAGGAATCATCTCTGCCCCCCTAGCATGGGCCGAGACAATTTTCTCCCCGAGGAAAGGATAAAATTTTTATTCCTAAATAAATAAATAAAAAGGCTAAATAATTGTGGATAAATAGTCCCCTGAGTCCCCGTGAAATGACAAACGGGGATAAACTTCTCGTCTCCCCTGTTGCCGTGCTCTGAGAAGTGGATAAGTTAATTTTATCTTATTATTGTCAGTGGATAAAATCGGGGGATAAAATTTTTATCTCCGGCCCATGCTAGCCCTGCTGATTCGAAATAGATTCTTTAATGCATGTTTTAACAGGAACACAATAGGTATGTATTAACATTATTGTACTTATTTAGGTATATCAATTATAATGTAATAATCATACATGGAAATTACACCGAGTCTGTGACGATCTGTCTAGAACGTAACATCGAGAATATAATATACATACCTACTTTCCATACTTGCTATGAGTTTGAGAGTTTGAGTTTGCAGTCTAAGATGGTATAGCAGGCTAACCTATAGGTAGGTACACCCCGGCAGGGTCAATTTGGAAATTTATAATATTAGTTTTTTTTTCCCTGGCACTATACCGGCAAAGATGCTCGTGCCGCCAAGCGATTTAGTGTTCCGGTACGATGCCATGTACAAACCGATTAGAAATACAAGCTGATGCCCGCGACTTCGTCCGCGTGGATTGGAGTTATTCGCGTTAACTCTTTAATTTTCCGGGGTAAAAAGTAGATGTTTTATTCCAGCCTATAGGTAGTCTATCTCTGTGCCTTTCATACAGGCCGTTTAGCCGTTCTGGCATTTTCCATCCATTTTCGCATTTATAATATTAGTAGGTATCGATTACAAATTGCGAAAGTCTGTCTATCTGTCTGACACGCACGGATCGTCTTTTCAATCGATTTTGACGAAATTTGGCATAGAGAAAGGATGCAGGTGCAAGATTTTTTTTCCATCTCATCTTGCTGCCATCGGCTTTAGCTAGCCATAATTAGATCTTAGGAATTGGTGTGCTAGTCATATTTTGAGGGGTATTCCAATTAATATCCTCCCCTAGGTTATATTGTCATCGAGGAAGTTTATCTCTCATCCAAATCCAGTACATACCATCTTTTAAGACGTTTTGTGTTGGCGTTTACCAGCAGTTTCTGACCGCGACGTCGGGATGGTTGCAGGTGCAAGATGAACGTAATCTCATGACGCAACCGTAAGAAAACTCACTATAACAGTAAGAAAACGTTTCTGGAGAAAACCGCAATCAAATCCCTAACATCACTGTTGTGTAGGCAGTATAATCAAATCAAATAAATATTATAAATGCGAAAGTTTGGATGGATGGATGTATGGATTTAAGGATGTATGGATGTTTGTTACTCAATCACGCTCCAACGGCTAAACGGATCTGGATCTAAATTTGGCACAGCCCCCCTAGCATGGGCCGAGACAATTTTCTCCCCGAGGAAAGGATAAAATTTTTATTCCTAAATAAATAAATAAAAACGCTAAATAACGGTGGATAAATAGTCCCCCGAGTCCCCGTGAAATGTCAAACGGGGATAAACTTCTCCTCTCCCCTGTTGCTGTGCTCTGAGAAGTGGACAATTTAATTTTATCTCTTGTCAGTGGATAAAATCGGGGGATAAAATTTTTATCTCCGGGCCCATGCTAGGGGGCCAGAGATAGATAGTCTGGAATAGCACATAGGCTACTTTTTATCCCGGAAAATTAAAGAGTTCCCGCGGGAACCGAAAAACCTCAATCCACGCAGACCAAGTCGCGGGCATCAGCTAGTTGAGTATAAAGCACTAACGACATAAAAAACCTTTGCAAATCCTCAAATGGTCATCATTTAAATACTTAATTAACGAAATATATATTTAACGATCAATCGTACAATTAATTATTAAATATCATTGACCTATAACAGCTGACAGCGTATCCGTGTATTATCGCCTCTAAGCTCTACTCAATTAGTTTTTAGAGTGCCGTACCAAAATGGTGCCTACGGGACCCTAGTAGTCTAATAGTATTAGATAGCCTCCGCTGTCGGTCCGTCCGTCCGTCTGTCTGTCCGTCTGTCTGTCTGTCTGTCAGCGGGCTGTATCTAAGAGGTAGACAGTTTTTGCAGTGTGTTTTTCTATTGCCGCTATATACCTAACAACAAATAAAAATAAAGGGGTGCGCTTACACAAAAAACGTGATTTTTGAGCGCCTCTCTGTTCATATTGACAAAGTACAAAGTGTTAAATCTTGTACGATGGTACGGAACCCTTCGTGTGCGAGTCCGACTCTCATTTGCCCAGATTTTCAAAATACATGGGTAGGTATATTTTGCCCGCGGCTGTGTCGAACTGTTGAGCACTGAACGACCTTCGTGCATTCAGGTAAGTACAGGACTGAAACACCAAATAATTTATTATTATGTTATTTTAGATATGTACTGCTATTCCGGGGGTCCAGTGTTTCTGACTTTAAAGATTTGGGTGTTTGACAACTACTTAGTCAAATCAACACCTTTTTTTCAAACGTCAAGACGCGCTTTAGTATGGGACGTTGTACCTATAATATACTGAACTGTGATGTCATCAAAATTTGACTTCAATCGATAGTTTAAAATAGGTTTCAAAAATAAAACTAATAGGGGACGTGCATATTACGACATTTGGGAGATCCTCTTTTATTAATGGGAGATTTAATAATCATTAAAAAAATATATTTGGATAGTTGTCAGATACCCAATTAAATACAACTTGATTTTACGGTAAGTAGGTATAGGATAACAGCACGAGGAAACCTGGATGTCTGAGAGCTCTCCAAAACGTTCTCAAAGGCGTGTGAAGCCATTCCGCACTTGGCCAGCGTGGTGTGCTATAGCCTAAACCCTGAGGAGAACCGTGCTCATCAGTGGGCCGGCGATATGCTAATGAATAATGATAAAGACGAGCATATTTACGCCTCTTGCAATACCTTTTTAGGGTTCCGTAGCCAAATGGCAAAAACGGAACCCTTATTGATTCGTCATGTCTGTCTGTCTGTCTGTCTGTCTGTCTGTCTGTCTGTCTGTCTGTCTGTCTGTCTGTCCGTCCGTCCGTCCGTCCGTCCGTCCGTCCGTCCGTCCGTCCGTCCGTCCGTCCGTCCGTCCGTCCGTCCGTCCGTCCGTCCGCCCGTCCGCCCGTCCGCCGATTTGAATTATATCCTGTACTTGAACAACAAATACTAAAATGAGATATATAAATATTATAAGGAAACGAAATTATTTAATTTTTAATGAGCTTCAGTACTTTTAACAGAACTTCACAATGATATCAATAGATGGCGCTCTGTAAAAGTTTATGGATACCGCGAGGTCTCAGTTCGGGGCGAACCACTAGTAGTAACTGATAAAAAACTCAGCAGTTGCTCTTTTCAAGATGAAAAATGTTACATACAGAACTACTTCATGTACTTCATGTACTATCATTGCGAGTGCTGGACGCAAAGTCGATTGCAATTTAATATTATACAGACATACAATAATGAAATAAATAATGATAAGTCATACATGTCGTTCTAGAAACCTACCATAGCCTTTAATCATGTGAGTCGTTACACTTGACCCACATATGTTACGCTTTCTGCACTCGATACATATGACTTTAGGTATATGCTTCACTGGTTGCCGTCACAGGGTATGCTTGAAACTTTTATTGTCTACAACAAATAATATAATCGGTATCTAAGTACCTACTACCTACCTTTTGACGACCTCCGTGGCGCAGTGTTGAGCGCTGTTGCCTTAACGTGCGGAGGTCCCGGGTTCGATCCCCGGCAGGGTTTGGAAATTTATAATTTCTGAATTTCCCTGGTCTGGCCTGGTGGGAGGCTTCGGCCGTGGCTAGTTACCACCCTACCGGTAAAGACGTGCCGCCAAGCGATTTAGCGTTCCGGTACGATGCCGTGTAGAAACCGAATAGGGGTATGGGTTTAATATACCTAACTGCCATGCCCCTAACAGGTTCGCCCGCTACCATCTTAGACTGCATCATCACTTACCATCAGGTGAGATTGCAGTCAAGGGCTAACTTGTAGTGAATAAAAAAAAAAAAAAAAAAAAAACTAGGTACCAACTTACCTCAGCCTACATTTCATGCTTGCAGGTATTCTACGTTGATCGTACAGTGTCAGAAACTTTCCCGCAAATCCCAACAGCGTACACAGTTTCAACTCAATCATAAGATGAATAATGCATAAACAACGAACTGATAGATAAACAGACCGATAAACAAACATTAATTAGGGCTCCGTACTTCATGAAAAAGGAACCCATATAGGATCACTTCGTTCTCTGTCTGTCTGTCTGTCAACTACCTTTTTCTCGGGTACGCGTGCTGGTATCAAGTTGAAATTAATAGTGTAATCAAGCTTCTAAGTCAACGCAACCAAAAATACGGCCGTTTATGCCGCATATTTTTTTATGCAGTTATTTCATAGCCGATTACGTGTTGATAAGACATCTTTCTTCTTATTTACTATTAGAATTTATATTGTGTGGTGGGTACGGAACCCTTTGTGCGCGTGTCTGACTCACCGTTGACCGGATTTTTTTATACCTATGGTAAAAAAAGAAGAAGATAGGCATACGCTGGACTACAGGTCGGTCGCTACATTTGGGATTTAAACCATAAGCATGTGGCAATTTGCAACGTACGGATAAGCAAATAAATATGTAGTGGTTCGCCCCAAACTGAGACCTCGCGGCATCACAGAGCGCCATCTTCTGACATCATTGTGAAGTTCTGTTAAAAGTACAGAAGCTCATACAAATTAAATAATTTCGTTTCCTTATTATATTTAACTTATTTTAGTATTTGTTGTTCAAGTAGATACAGGATATAATTCAAATAATTGATCAAGTTTCAGGCTCAGCCTTTCAGAAAATTGAGAGATCTGAGGTCAACTTTGGACGTTAGAAAATCTACACTTTGAAACCCCCCATTTCGTCAATTTTAGGAGAAAAATTAAAAAAAAAATATTTTTGGTCTCTATTCCTAATTATCTATAAAATGATGTACCGCAACCCTATGTAACGATATAAAAAATATTTTACTTCCCATTCGCTTCTATGAGAGCCCCCTGAAATAAAGATTTTTATAACTTTTTAAGCCATATTCGGCGGGAGGCCATCGGTTTACATATTATATTTAAATTTGAAGTAATTATGTTCAGTAATTCACAAGTTATAAGGCTCTGACAGACGGACGGACGGACGGACGGACGGACAAACAAGTTACAATTCACTCAAGTAGACTCAGAGACCTTCGCTTCGCTCGGTCAATAAGTATTGTATGTGTAGCAGAGTAGGTACCTACTTTATAAACAGCAATACCGTAGGCAGTGCAATAATAAATAATGTGACCTCTAGGAATTAAGGTTAGTGCTTAAGTGCAACTAATGGGCGGTGCTAATCTATTATCACCACTGAATGTGATTATCACTCAAGCAGGGCCATGCGTACATTAAGTTACACCACCACGTAAAAACCTACCTATAGATATTTAACGGGTCAGATGAAACATTTTTCAATCCTTTTTATTGGAGAACTAGGTACTAGAATAACTTTGATATTTCAATATTTGTTTAGGTCTAATCCACTTCAAGTTAGCCCTTGACTGCGATCTCACCTGATGGTAAGAAAATTGTTCTAAGAAGATTGCCCGGAACTTTCAGCAGTTAAGCTCGTAGGTTAAGCCTCTGTTTTTGAATGAAATTTCAGTCGTTTGATAACTTGAGTTCTTTATCCTTTAAGAACTCAAGTTATCAAATTTCGATGCAAGTAATGCTGCCGGGGCTTATCATGATGGTTTATAAGAACGTTGCTCAGTCGGAGAAAATATAGCACTTTGAATTTGACACATACCTAATAGTGCGGATCAAAATTTCTTTACAATAATATTATAGACTTCGGCTAGGTATAGGTACTAATAAGCAGATTCATATAATTTGTGTTGGTATAAGTAGGTATAACAAGTTTTGAGTTTAGAAGAATTATGAGTGTTCATTAATTTTTTTATGTATATCTATATATATATAAATCTCGTGTCACAATGTTTGTCCTCAATGGACTTCTAAACCACTTAACCGATTATAATAAAATTCGCACACCATGTGCAGTTCGATCTAACTTGAGAGATAGGATAGTTTATATTATATAGATTAGGATTATTAGTGCTACCCGTGCGAAGCCGGGGCGGATCGCTAGTTCATTATAGAAATTAAAAGTAAGAAACGGAGCTTCGAACTTCACAGATGAGTTTCAATGTCACAAGACATCGCCATAGTCGAAGAGATGTTTGTTAATAAATACATGTAGGTAATATTTAAAATATTCGCTCCAATTTAGCCACGCAGTGTGTGAAATCCATATCCTGGATCTACGTTATTGGATTTTAAAACCTAAATCCAGTAGCGTAGTCGAAGTAGTGGTAGAGTCTTGACTCTTGTCTTTTAACATATCATAAAAGCCAGAATTTGACCTTGGACCTGATAAAATTTAAATATAAGACGGTAGAGAGATCTTCAAACATATTGTCAGACTGACGGTCATTTATTCAGTTTCATAAATATTATATACATTTATACTGGCCAGTTCCCACGGGACTCCATAAGACCTAAAATCCACGCGGACGAAGTCGCGGGCATCAGCTAGTTTATATAGTAAACTAGTAGTAGTAATCTTTTTGAAGTGAAACTTCTTTAGAATGTGATTTGAAAATTCGATAAAACGGATGTTGTTGCCACGGTACAAGTGGCGCCACCGGACGAACGTGTATACAAAGCGCGCAATGTAATTTATCGCATAGTCAGTCTTTTGTATATAAGTACGTATAGTCTATGAGTTTTTTATCGTCTTTCGAATCGTAAACATCACGTCATTAATTTTGTATTGAGTCATTATTCTCGTCGTCTTTCTAGGCGTTAACACCGTTATATTGTGTCAGTTGAGATATTCTTATTAAGTTTTACTTGTGTTTATTTTTACAAAGATTTAACGAGAAACGAAACGAAAAAGGGAGACCAAAAAGAGACAAACATATATTCATAATAGGATTTAGCCTGATACAAGTTATATTTATCTCATTATCTCGTAGTATATTTTTCTGAAGTTTCACTTCTGCCGTGTGTGAATTGTACACAAAAACCTGTTTTTTAATTGATATTACAAATACCTACTTATCAATTGGAATGGCTAAACATTAAGCTCTTAGATATTTAAAAGTAAAATAAGTAGAACTGCAATAAATTATAATATAATTGCAATCGCAGAGCTTTGCCGGTCGTCTCTTGCACTAGAACAACTTCAGTGAAGTGGGTGAATGTCGTGTGAAATGCGCACAGCGAGCTATTCTCGCCTCTCGCTAAAATACTACATTGTCAGGATGATGTTATTTTATTGTCATGTTGCTACAACGAAGGTGTTATGATGACTCGTTAAATATTTATTGTCTGAGGCTGCGCTAAGATATTTATACATTACTATCTGATGCCCGCGACTTCGTACGCGTGGTTTCAGTTTTTTTGATTCCCTCCTATGTGTTATTCCAGACTATAATCTATACTCTGTGCCAAATTTCATCAAGATCCGATCAGCAGTTCTGGCGTGATTGAGTAGCAATCATCCATCCATCCAAAGTTTCGCATTTATAATATTAAGTAAGATTATAATTATTATAATAAAAACCGGCCAAGTGCGAGTCGGACTCGCGCACCGAGTGTTCCGTACAAGCCTGTAGTAAGTTTTAAATTGTTAAAAAAAACTACTTACTAGATCTCGTTCAAACCAATTTTCGGTGGAAGTTTGCATGGTAATGTACATCATATATTTTTTTTAGTTTTATCATTCTCTTATTTTAGAAGTTACGGGGGGGGGGGGGGGGGGGGGGGGGGGACACACATTTTACCACTTTGGAAGTGTCTCTCGCGCAAACTATTCAGTTTAGAAAAAAATGATATTAAAAACCTCAATATCATTTTTGAAGACCTATCCATAGATACCCCACACGTATGGGTTTGATGAAAAAAAAATTTTTGAGTTTCAGTTCTAAGTATGGGGACCCCCAAAATTTATTGTTTTTTTTTCTATTTTTGTGTGAAAATCTTAATGTGGTTCACAGAATACATCAACTTACCAAGTTTCAACAGTATAGTTCTTATAGTTTCGGAAAAAAGTGGCTGTGACATCGGACACGGACGGACAGACAGACAGACAGACATGACGAATCTATAAGGGTTCCGTTTTTGCCAAATTTGGCTACGGAACCCTAAAAACAAGCTTTTTGCACACGACGTTGACCGCGTGAATGTAAACGTAAACTCTTTACTCTTCTCATTTTGAGAGGAGAACCGAGTTGAGTTAGCGGGCCCTAGAGATCACAGTAATCCACCGCTGATGATGATAAAACCCTTTGTTTTCTTGGAATGAAAAGTAAATCGCTCTTTGCATAGTCATCTTTCCGCGATGAAGGTCCTGAATTTGCGAGCAACAGATTTTTTACGTTCATAGTAATAATAGAAACGCGAAAGTATGTCTTCATAGCTGTTATCTAACTTTGCACGATTTAACACTGACCGATTTAACCGATTTAGACAAGATTTTTAACAGAAATTAACAACTTGCAACTGAAAGTAGGACAGTTTGCAATCGAAAATTGAGAAGTTCCTACGAGGTTTTTAACGCGCGGCAGAATTTGCGAATTAAAACCTTTATCTGTTTTACTTTCTCCTTTCGCAGATATGTGATTAAATGTGTTAATTATGTCCTAATATAACATTCGCCGGGTCAGCGACCGGCGTGTGGCAAGGCTGCGCTTGCAGTCGGCTGCTAATCAGTTCATATGTCCACTTATCCGCCTAATCAATCTTACCCTACTCTTAAATAAGTAGCGTTAACAAAATAATAACAACGGGCTAAGAAGGTTACATTACGTAGGTTGCATTACGTAGGTTACATTACGTAGGTTACATTACGTAGGTTACATTACGTAGGTTACATTACGTAGGTTACATTACATAGGTTACATTACATAGGTTTTAAATTTGTTTAATTTTTCTGTCTACGACATTTTGATGTCTCGACCATCTCCACGTTGATACAAATTAAATAAATAATTAAATCTTTTAATGAGATTGCTTGGACACATAGACAAAATAAACTACATAACCCATTTTAATTTACATTAGTAAATAGTATATCGAAAATGATATATTTTGCCCTGATCATTAGTTAGAAATCAGTAGGTACATAGGTATACACCTTCATCTCACGATGATCATGATAGAGGTAGGATGATACGAGGTTTATTAATAAAAAAAACAGAACGTAACATTCGTTCTATCTATTTGTCGTGTATGGCTTATAAGTATGCCGCGCGATGGTTTGAAACTTTTTCCTGATTTAATTATTCTCAACCGACTCTGCGAATCCGTACATCCAAATGGCGAAGACAACTTCAGAGATTTGATCAAATTCGACCAATAGAACGCTTTACGGCTTGCATTTTGACATCAGGAAAATATTATGTATCCTGCGTAAAATATTTCGTTACATAAATAATTAGAAAGAAAGAAAGAAAAACAGTTTATTCAAATTGGGTAATTACCCATTTTTTGTTTTAGTTTTTTGCAGACCCTCCATATGAATTTGGTACGTGTTGCGTGCAAGATCCGTGTGCAGCCTGACTTGTGCCATTAAAAGCTCAGAATTCATTGTATTAATATTATAGTAAACGATAACATGTCTTATATGATAACGTGTGTCATATTTTACTACTCAATGTACATAGGTAGTACCTAAACTATAGTCCGAAGAAACCTCTTGGACGTTCTAGGTACCTACTTAGAAAAAAAACAGCGACAGCGTAGGACGCCAAGGTATTATTTCGCTTAGCAAGCCAAGGAAAAGTCTGATTTCCGTAGAGACAGCACAAAATGCTGTACATGATCTCTCTCCGTTCGTGTCAGATTTCCTGACTTATCGGCCTATATGTGGTGTGGACAAAGAGAGTGCACCTGTTTTTCAGCATCATTATAGCTTCTGCACAAAGGCCGCCGTGGCTGAAATTTTGTTACGGTTTTTAGGTACCTAAATGTCTTGATTAGCGGTATCGTAGGTTGTTCAAGTGACAAAAAAACCGGCCAAGTGCGAGCACCGAGGGTTCCGTACAAACCTGTAGTAAGTTTTAAATTATTTTAAAAAACTACTTACTAGATCTCGTTCAAACCAATTTTCGGTGGAAGTTTGCATGGTAATGTACATCATAAATTTTTTTTAGTTTTATCATTCTCTTATTTTAGAAGTTACAGGGGGGGACACACACATTTTACCACTTTGGAAGTGTCTCTCGCGCAAACTATTCAGTTTAGAAAAAAATGATATTAGAAACCTCAATATAATTTTTGAAGACATAACCATAAATTTTTGAGTTTCAGTTCTAAGTATGGGGAACCCCCAAAAATTTTTTTTTTCTATTTTTGTGTGAAAATCATAATGCAGTTCACAGAATACATCTACTTACCAAGTTTCAACAGTATAGTTCTTATAGTTTCGGAAAAAAGTGGCTGTATCATACGGATGGACAGACAGACAGACATGACGAATCCATAAGGGTTCAGTTTTTTGCCATTTGGCTACGGAACCCTAAAAAACCAGAATGTAAATGCCAGAGCTTTAGTATTAGATCGTTATCTTCTTACTATTAACTTAATTGAGAAAATATCCTAATTATTGCGCTAGTCACGCTCGCTTCGTACGCGGCGCCAGCAATAACTAGGTAATGGCTGCATTTCCGCGCTGAACCGCCTGCAGGCTGTGGAAATAAATAAACGTTGGTAAGACCCATCTATATTTATAAATAATGTACATTTAAAAACAAACAGACTGTTTACATTGCCTGCTTCATTCCTTCTTTATAAATTAAAAATATATAAATACCTATCTATATTCTAGAGACCTATGCGCTGGAACTTGACCGCGTAGATTTTTTAAATCCTGTTTTTTTTCTAGTTTAATAAGTAAACGTTAAAGATAGGTACTTTACACTCTCCAGGATGTAATCAAATATCTATATCTATACTAATATTATAAAGAGGAAAGATTTGTTTGTTTGTTTGTAATGGATAAACTCAAAAACATACTTACTCAACCGATTTTAAAAATTCTTTCACGTATAGAAAGCTACATAATCAGCGAGTAACATAGGCTATATTTTATTTTCAAAAAATTAGAGATCCTTAGGAAAATTGCAATTATGTGAACTAAGTCGGAAAAAATCCTATCTTCTGAGAGCTTACGTGGCGTGCGCTGCGTAAATACTTAGATAAAGTTACACGAAAACAATGTATGGTGGAATTGTTTCTCTCAAAAAGTTCTAAAAAAAAGTCCGTGATAGCATCCATCTATCTTTTAAGGTTAACTCACAATAACCATTTTATAGCTGTATTGGGTATATGGGATATATTAGTGCTACCCGTGCGAAGCCGGGGCGGATAGCTAGTATAAATAATATAAATGCGAAAGTTTGGATGGATGTATGGATGTATGGATGTATGGATGTATGGATGGATGTTTGTTACTCAATCACGCCCGAACGGCTGAACGGATCTGGATGGAATTTGGCACAGAGAGAGATTATAGTCTGGAATAAAACATATAGGCTACTTTTTATCCCGGAAAACTAAGGATTTCCCGCGGGAACAAAACCCTCAATCCACGCGGACGTAGTCGCGGGCATCAGCTAGTTTTTGATAAATTTCATCAATATCGGTGCAGCGGTTGAGCCTAGAAATGGTAACAGACAATAATATTATGTGTAATGTGCATTACACAGACACATTCGCGCCTTTCTAATATTTGTATGGATACGGATAAGACGCCAAGAAATAACAGAAATTCACCTCGATGCACACATAATTATATTGCATGAGTATAGGTTGCATATTATGAAGTATAGAGTGTAAGACTGGTAGTGTAGGAAACATAAAAAGTTCTCTAAATAGTAGGTACCTGCCTACATGGTCGGGGATTAACACAAAGGTCAGTATGTAGGTGACCTACATACGGACACCTACTGTCCTTATCATTAAAAGTTCAATCTAATGTAATAAGTAGGTATGTCACGTGTAACCACGCCAAGCTGGTAGAGTAGATCTCTACCACGGCGTGGCGTGGCGTGATAATAAGAAAATCTACTTCCCTATTTAGTAGTTACTTACTTTCGTTGAAAAAAGGAATGGTCTATTTAACAAAATAAGTAAGCAATAGTAGTAAAGTAGTAAGTAAACTTTTTGTTACTTAATACATAGTTATAAATGCAAAAGTACGTCAGTCTGTTACGACCCATCCACATATATCCGATTTTGACGAAGTTTGGTGTAGTTCTTGCAATTCTCGAACGCGTGGACATTAGCCCCCTTATCATGTAAGAATGTCCGATCAAAACGTTAAAGTTCGTCGTCAAAGTTTAAAAACCATAACATCATTAAATTAGAGCTCAATTTCGTGTATCCATTCTTATACGTTCGAGTATCGTTCATACCTAAACGTATAAGAATGGGCAGACGAAATTGAGCTCTAATTCAATGCAGTTATGGTTTATTTTACTTTGACAAAAATCTTTAACGTTTGATGAACAATTCTTACGTAATCGGGGGGCAGGTAGGTAGCTGTAGCTTTTCGCGAAGACGGCATTGGCTATAAAGGTACGCATACTGGAAAATAAAAGTTTCCACTAGATTTTTAATAATATATTGTTCAAACGTACGTAGTCGTGATATAGTCAATACCTAGGCGCCAAAGTCTAGCCATATGGCATTCATCTCCGGATATAAAACGCGTGTATATTCATATAAACTGGCGTGGCCCTGACACCATTGGCCATAAGCCAGGTTCAAGTATGTGCCTTTGAATTGAGCATGCCTGTGTCATATATGTCTTTTTGTGCGTCTGTTATTCTTGTACTGGAGACAAGTACACGAGCAACCGCTGGGACTGTAGAGTTGACCACATTTTATACATATTATATCTCTACTTTCGAAGATGTAGAGATAATGGATTAGACATACATATATATTTCACTACAGCCCATTAGCGTCCCACTGCTGGGTACAGGCTAGGGCTTCCAATACCGGGATCCCGGACTTTTTTCGCCGGTTTTCAATACCGGTATTGAAATGTCTAATACCGGGATACCGGTATTGGTGACACTATAAACGAAACAGTGACTATTGCATATATTTCTTGGTAGATGCCACTGTTTTTTATTCGGCTAAGTTTAAAACTTGTATCTTAAGCATATTAGCTCAAAAAGAGCGCCTTTATTGCTTAAAACCAGTGAAGAAAAGTCGTTTTTGTTTACTCAGAGGGAAAAATTAGTGTTTGAATTTAGATCCCTGTGGCTTGGCATTTCTATTTCATTGTCTCTCAAAACGTTCAGAAATCTGATTTATAACTAATGCATATTTTATTATAATATATTATTTTCTTATAAATAATAACTATTGAATTTTAGATTAATTTGTGTTTTGACAAAATTATCGATTTCTTCGACTTCGATCGACTTCTTACAAAAATATCGTTTATTACTCATTTAGTAGTTCCTCAACAGGTGGGCCTAAAAATGAATATGAGCAAGATAAAGATCATTTATAATGCACACGTTCAGCCCCAACCTGTGTTAGTAGAGAATTCTGCACTCGAAATTCTTGATGAGTACCTACATATACCTAGGACATACAGTCCATGTCAGTCGTGACATGGTATGGTAGGTCCAATTTCGAGAAAGAGGTCAACCGCCGAATCCAACTCGGCTGGGCAGGGTTCAGGAAACTCCGCGACATCTTCTCGTCCAAAATTCCTCAGTGCCTGAAGACGAAAGTTTTCGAACAGTGCGTGTTGTCAGTGATAACTTACGGCTCCAAAAATGGTCGCTAACTTTGGGCCTGATAAGGAGGGTCAGGGTCACTCGGCGGGCGATGGAGAGAGCTATGCTTGGAGTATACCTGCGTGATCAAATCAGAAATGAGGAGATCCGTAGGCGAACCAGAGTAACCGACATAGCTCGAAGAGTCCAAGCTTTAAGTGGCAAAGGGCGGGGTACATAGTTGGTAGAACCGATAGGCGTTGGGGTCCCAAAGTGCTTGAATGGCGGCCTCACACCGGGAAGCGCAGTGTTGGACGACCCCCCACTAGGTGGACGGACGATCTCAAGAGTGTAGCTGGGAGCCGCTGGAAACAAGGGGCACAAGACCGTGCTCTGTGGCGATCCATGCAGGAGACCTACGTCCAGGATGTCTATAGGATGAGATGACGATAGTAGTTTAAATTACAATCTTCGACACTAATTTCACTAATTATTTAAAATTCACTGCCATATTTATTTAATTTTGTGTGTACGTTGAGAAAGTGCGTCACAAATATTCTTTTTATTAAAAGTTCAAAATTCAATGTAGGTTAAAAATATATTATATTTTCGTAAGAATTCATCCAAAAATAGTTCTATTTTAAAAATCATATGGTTGATATTCTGATGGATATGAATAAGAAATTGATTATTTGATAATAATATAAGTATTACTTAATTAAGGTTGTATTTAAAATGATGTGATGGAGTTTCCGAACATTACGTGGTCCGTAATTTTCACCTTATACATACATGAAACAAACGATAGTTTCGTAAGAATTAAGTCAACGCGTAAATAACTATCTCAATGCTCAAAATACAAATAAATCTAAAATAAATACTTGGTGTTTTTTTTAAAGAAAATACAATTTCATAAAATATTGCATGATATAAAATAAAGTGAAGGAGTTACCTAACGCTTCGTGAGACTCAGACAGTGAAATAGACATACCAATTCACAGCGTAATAATCAACCACAGCGTTCTACAACCAAAAAAAATATCGCTGAGTGAAAAGAACGGCTTTCCTTCACTGAATTTATGCAGAAAAGGCACTTTTTTGAGTTAATTTGGTAAAACATTTTTTTTATGAAAAAACTGTTTTTTATGGCTCCGTTTGCTTCAGAAAAGACTAATTTTAAGTTAAAAAACATCTACCACATTTTAAATTTTTTCCAATACCGGGATCCCGGGATCCCGGTATTGAAAAAAATCGTTCCGGTATTAATACCGGTATTGAGAAAAACCGGTATTCGAAAGCCCTAGTACAGGCCTCCACTCTCATGGGAGAGAGGGAACTAGAGTTTAGACCCACCACGCAGCTTCAAAGCGGGTTGGCGGCCTTTAACTACTATTATCATGTTTAGTGATAATAACCGGGACCGACGGCTTAACTTGCTCTCCGAGGCATGGGGGTGGAACACCGCCAACATGGTTTCTCAGTAAGTTCAAAATTCAAAAGTATCAAAATTATACTTCTAGCCAAGTAGGTAATGCTAGGCTTTTGTTGATTTAAATACGCACTGCGTGCGTAAGCACCTATGTGGTTTACATACACATAATCTACTATATTATTTTTCTGCTGTTCCAAATTCCACTCTTGCTCCTGTCACCTAGTGCGTTTTTAGTGCGAGGGCGCCATTTCAGCATCTTATGACTCCAACTTTATAAAATAACTGAATATTATTTCGTCAAGTTGATACACTAAGTAGTTTAATAAATAACATACAGACGACGTCGTGATGTGTTGTTGCTGTCATATTTGCATATAAATAAGGCTTTTACAGGTAAAAGGCCGTTTCATTGTAATTTATTGAATTTAATTAACCACACTTGTATTACTATACGTTTTATGCATACTACATTTACTACTTGCTACTAGCATTTTATACTGGGGATTTATTTTATTATTAGGTTAAAATTAATTCATTACCTTCAGTCTGTACATTGTAGCATGTTTCTTATACACATCGTTGTTTAATTTATTTTAAATGCTTCACAAGCGCTTACTAAACGTTATAAGAACAAATTACAATCACAGAATATCAAAACAATATTTTACCTAAGACGAGAGTGTGTCTGTCTGTCTGCCACCTTTTTGATGGCACACACTCGTCTTAAATTATGACAGTTTGAAATTTTTAATTTGACTGATTGAGATTTGTTACTTTGAGTTGAGCTACTTTTTATCCCGAATATTTTTAATAAGAAATATTTGATGGGATTTTTCGGGGAAGGACTTTTCAGAAAATTAAGGAGTTCGTGAGGAAACAAAAAAAAACTACCACGCGGGCGTAGTCGCAGGCATCATTTAGTTTTACGTCGTCATACGTCTAATCTACTTACTTTGTTGCTTTGATTTTTTTTTATATTTAATAAAATCCAATCAAAGAAACAAAGTACCTACCTATGTCTTGGTATTTCAATACCGTGTTGTTTTTTGACCTATAGGAAAGCCTAGCTAGGTCTCATTGAATGTAAATGTGCGCACAAATCTCGTATGTTATTATATTTTAGCAACATGTCCGTTGCGCAACTCACACGTGCGTTTCGACATGCTACTCAGTAGGGCTGTGTCACCGGTGCAGCTATATAGTGATGTAATAATATCGCATATCGAATATCGATCTCGATTGATATGAAAATGCGAAAAATATCGAGAAATCTGAAAGTTGAGCCTATGTTCTTCTTCGTCTTATAATATAGCTGGTCCCAGCTTACTCAAGGGGTCTGCTTTCCAGTTAAGTCGCTTGCAATTTGTACAATTCATAGCATCCTCTTTCATATACCGTTGGCATAATAATTATTATAAAAAGCTCTTGCACGTTATAAAACCATCTTTTCTGAAAGTTATGATTTTATGTACTATGCTTAGAGTGTTTTCAGAATTTTATTTTTGAATAATGTTTTTTTTCCAATCTATACTGTAGTTAGGTAATATTGTTGTTTTTGAGGTGGTTTAGTAAAAGTGTAAGTGTATCCTTGCTATCGAAGCGTATTAAACACTAGCTGATGCCCGCGACTTCGTCCACGTGGATATACCAAGTTTCATCGAAATAACTTGAGAAATGACTGACTTTTATACAAACTTTCAACCCCTATTTCACCCCTTTGGGGGTGGAATTTTGAAAAACTGTGAAACACGTATGTTTTCATTTTTAACCCGCAGCTCATATATCAAGTTTCATGGATATAACTTGAGAAATGAAGGACTTTCATACAAACTTTCAACCCCTATTTCACCCCTTCGGGGGTAAAATTTACGAAAACTGTGAAATACGTATTTCTTCATTTTTAACCGGTATCTTGTATACCAAGTTTAATCGATATAACTTGAGAAATGACGGACTTTCATACAAACTTTCACCCCCTATTTCACCCCCTTAGGGGTGGAATTTTGAAAAACTGTGACACACATACTTCTTTATTTTTTACCGTAAGCCAAAATAAAAAGTTTCGTTGATATAACTTGTAAAACATCTTGAGAAACGAAGGACTTTCATACCAACTTTTATCCCCTATTTCACCCTTTTGGGGGTCGAATTTTCAAAAACTATGAAACACGTATGTCTCCATTTTCAACCCGCAGCTCATATATCAAGTTTCATGGCTATAACTTGAGAAATTAAGGACTTTCATACAAACTTTCAACCCCTATTTCACCCCTTCAGGGGTAGAATTTCGGGATAAAAAGTATCCTATGTCCTACCTCGTAGTATGGGCTCAAATCGTGCCAAGTTTCGTTTGAATTCATTCAGTAGTTTCGGCGTGATGCGCGGCCAAATACAGACAGACAGACAGACAGACAGACAAAAATGAAAAAAATTACAGATTTGGCTTCACTATCAAATAATGAGTGCCCTCCAAAAAAAATTTCAAAATATCTTCAATGTACAGAATTGGACATGTTACAGTTTTATTATAAGTATAGATACAATATTATAGCGGCATCAAAATGTGCATTGTCAAAGGGTTTTACAATAATATCCATAATTCTAAAACATAATCTCCCTCTTTTATCTGCAACTAATGTTACCTACCCATAATCCAGTTTCGTTGCGTTGTATGTGAAACAATCACAAAGTAACATTTTAAAACGTTCATATTTGTAGTACCGCGTATCTCATAACTCCTCGTAGAATAGTCATTTAACACGAAAAAATATTAGTATAAAATACGGCGTTTCGTGACCGAAAGATCTGAGGCTGGAGAGGCTGGGAAAGTAGGTAATTAGGACCCAAGAATATATTTAAAAGTGGAGCTAACAAGATACAACAAGAGTTACTATAAAGCAAAGCACGAAACGCCGTAAAAAGTGTCTTGTAGAGAGACTAGAAAAGAAATGGCGCACATCACTATTCGCCGGGTCGACCTGGGCGCGGTTGTTCGCCTTGCATATATGCTCTGACACATGCATTGCGTACACGCGCCGCGATTTGTGACTTTTTCTTTCGATAGTTGTTACTTGTTATAACCACAGGTCCTAACTTCTAATGCTTATTTTAAGTTTAACTCGTTTTAAAATAAAATAAGGTAAAAGATATTTTTAGATGACCTTCTGTTATTTTGATATCATAATTCATAATCTCTAAATAATAATGTGTGAAACTTAATAATTCCTTTTATTACTTTTATACCACATTACGAAACTCTATGGGCTTGAGAAATATTTATTCTCCGGTGTGCTACGTCTCGTAGAGGCGGCGTAGACGTCGTAGCAAAAGGCAGTAACGAGCTATTTTTCAATATCCTACTATAAGCTGAAAGGTTTTATAAAGTACTAGATAATTCCCGCGACTTCGTCCGCGTGAATTAAGTTTTTTTGATTCCCGCGAGAACTCTATTTTCCGGGATAAAAAGTAGCCTATGTCCTTCCCCTGCATACAAACTATCCCTATACCACATTTCATCAAAATCGGTTGAAAGAATGGGCCACGAAATCGTAGCAGACAGACAGACAGACACACTTTCGCATTTATAATATTATATACCTAGTATCGATTAGTATCGAAGTATGAATTCTGTACTGTAAATTTTTACGTAAATTTAGCAATTTACAGGAAATTTAATTTACTGTAAATTTAGACGTCTTCTCAAAGAAAAAGTTGTTATATAAACTGATGGAGGGTCCAATAAGATACTATATATATATATATATATATCTTTTATTTAATACATGAGTTACTCGTACAGATTAGAATGCTGCGCTATTTTCGCATTAAAACAAAATAGAAAAATATTAACGGGATCACGATAATGTGTGCTTACTTATCTTTAATACTTACGATTTTTAACCAGCTTAGGCATAAATGATAGTCGTCAATGGTCAGAAAACGTAGACAGAGAAAAGAAAACTTATGATTCTCTATGGTTGAGGCTCGTTTTAAGTTTTATGACGTAAACAAAGTACGTCACAGCCAGAAAATACGCATGATGCGTAATAGAAAGTGATGTCGGACCTATAAATACGACTCGAACTCATACGACAGCAAATCCTTTGCGGAATTTGTTTATGAACTCTTTCAGCGTGTCCCCTTTTCTAACCCTTTTAACTTTTACGTGTAGGTCACTTGTTTAACTGTGTATTTTTTTACCCACGACGGATCCTATCGGATCTTACGGATTTATCTTTGTGTCTTAAACGGATTGTAGGCATCGTAGCTCTTAAACCTTAAAACTTAAAGCTCATGTCCATGCATGCTAATAGCTAATTGAATTGTGTAATATAATGTATTAGTACTCGTAAGTAAATCATGAAAGCTATCAATAAATAAATGACTAAATGGATGAACCGATTTTGTTTTTTTTTGTTTGAAAGGTGACTTGACCGAGAGTGTTCTTAGCTAGGATTCAATAAAATCGGTTCAGCCGTTTGAAGATCATTAGCTCTTTTCTAGTCGATGAATGGATGTGAGCAACTTCCACAAGTCTGATCGAATCGAAATTGGTATCCTGTTACTTCAGTATTAGGGATATATTTTTAAACTAGATGATGCTCGCGACTTTGTCCGCGTGGATTAAGGTTTTTTAATTCCCGCCAGGAACTCTTTAATTTTCCGGGATAAAAAGTAGCCCATGTCCTTCCCCGGGATGTTCCTACCACTATACCGAATTTCATCCAAATCGGTTGAACAGATGGGCTATGAAAGCGTAGCAGACAGACAGACACACTTTCGCATTTATAATATTAGTATGGATTTATTTAATTTTTAAATCTTTTAAATGAGAACAGATAATTTTTGCAGATAATATTATGAGTAATTGTTAAAGCTAGAAGCATTGTCTAGTTACATATAGGTAAGTACAGTAGTTGTATAAGCACTGTAGTTGATAGCAATCGACAAACTCCTGGCTATTTACAGTGATATTTATCCAAGTTAAAAGTGTTAATTTGGTTTGCCCTTAGAGCCTGTCCAGATGAGGCGTTTTACGCGCGAGTCGACTCGCGCGTAGTCGCTCGCGCGTTCCCGAGATACTAGAGCTACATATATTTCGTCCAGACGATGACGCGCGTTTCCTCACTCGCGCGTAAAGCGCTGGTATTGAGCGAGACTCTCGACTCGCGCGTAAAACGCCTCATCTGGCCAGGCTCTTAATGGCGGTTGGAGGTCAGACGTCAGTCGCGTGGAGACTTTAAAACCTGTCATGCTCATTGGTTACTCAGAGTAGCTAGAATTGACTGGGTGCAATTGGCTATAGTCCATACTCCATACTAATAACACTAATAATATTATAAATGCGAATGTGTGTCTGTCTGTCTGTTTCGTTACGGTCCATCACGTTAGTCGATTTTGACATAAGTTCAGACATACGAGTAGATCCTATTATTTACGTTTTCTACCTTCACCGACGCAAAGGGCTGAGCTGGCTGCAGATTGCCTAAAAAGTCTAATAGATATTTGAGAAAAGTTGGATGGTTAGATGGAAAGAGTGAAGGGTTATTTTTATTTTTCTTGAGTCGCGTTGAAGTTGCGTATAAGACCAACGGCTAACAGATCGTTTGAAGAGGCTGGACGACATCGAAGACTGAAAGCCACGTGGACTCCATCTTTAATTATTCCATCAACTAGTTTGACCTGTTTTCAATACTCAGCGGCATGGAATCAACCGCGAAGAAAATAAACAAGACACGAACAGCACATCCTATCGACCTATCGACATAGCAAGATACCAAACCGACTCGAGACTAGCTCCGAGTAACTCGAGTTGAAAAGAATAGACTCGTCCCATCACTAGGGTGGTTCCTGATGTAACCGATGGATGTCATCGTGCATACGGCTGTCTCTACACGTGCTGTACCTACGATTACTTTAAAAAAAATGCACCGCAAAGCCTTAACCGCAATTCACAATATAATAGGATTAAATATTACTACGCGCGGGTGAACTGTTGCGTAAGCCCAGTATACTTACGCCCTATTTATTTTTCACGTTAATCAATATTAAACTTTTATACAATTGCATAGAGTTCAATTTTACATTATGCTTTATAGAATATTGTAGTACAGGGACTTAAAGTAAAATGAATTTTAAAATGTAAAACATAGTGTACAATGTTAGTTGCGTGAGAGTAAAAATAAATTTAAAGGGGAAATACAATATGGCCTGATATTTTTCCACGTCGAGGAAGGATGCTTTATTGGATTATTTAGGGCAAGTACTTAATATGCATTGGTATGTATGTTACACAAGTATTGATTTGTGTACTTATGTATTACACTCAAACTCATTGATAAGAACCAATGAAAATGAAAAGAAATGAAAATACACTTTATTGTACACCAAACTAGATAGAAAACAGAAGAACATAGAGACACAATAATGACCGAAGAAAGCATTAATTTTTTTTTAATTTTAATTTATTGCCTAATTAATGCCTTGCCTTTAATTAATATTATTGCCTAAGTAAGTGCTAGAACTAAGAATTTGGGCATAATATCAATGTCTGTGTGTAAGGGTTCCAACTTCCAACCCTAAAATACTTAAAGGTCTTCGCAGTTTTATTGTCAACTAGCTGATGTCCGCGTCAGTGCAACTTCGTCCGCGTGGTTTAAGTTTTTTGATTCTTGCGGGAAATCCTTAGCCTATGTCACTCTCCAGGTCCTCAACTATACCCATGCCAAAAATCACGTCGATCCGTTGCGGCGTGATTAAAGGACTAACCAACAAGCAAATACACTTTCGCATTTATAAAATTAGTATGATGTTAATTTTATTAATGAGTGTCTGTGAAGTGTGAAATGAAAAAAGAGACTGACTTTTTGACAAGCTATATCTTGATAAGAGAATTAAGGCAGCAGAAGGCGAGCCAGTATTTTAGAATAGGTATTTATTTTAAGTGTTAAAACAGTACCACACATTACTCGTACAGAAAGTAGCATGTATTGAATAAACGTTTAAAAGTCAATGTTCATATGTCAATATTAAACGGAGGGCAACAGGTTTTTGTAATGAATACAATATTTACCCTTAGATGTAACTTAATAAAGGTTAGAATGGAATGAACAATTTATTTGTTGGTGCGGCCATCCATACAAACTCGTATGGTCCATGTGTGCAGAGACAACGCACCAAAACTGTGTCAGGGTCTTCCACTGATTTTTAAAAAGAAATATCTTCTTATTAACAAACATACGACCATATCAAAGTACAATTGGATAAAAACCAATACATATTGCAAGCGAACATTACATCCTTTACTTTGACAGGGTTGTAAGTCGCGCGTCGAATAAATCAATGGGTTCCTCAAATCTCGGAGTTGAGTCGTAAGATTTTTGCTGCTGTTGGGTACTTAAGGAGGTGGAAACATTTTTTACCTGTAAAAACTAAAATCCTTTTGGCTAATACTTTGCTGTTGCCTATTTTAGATTACGCTGATGTTTGCTATCTGGATTTATCAGAGACCATGCTGAACAAGCTTGATAGATTGCAAAATGTATGTATACGTTTCATATATGGTTTACGGAAATATGATCATGTGTCTGTATTTCGTGCTCAGTTGAAATGGCTGCCAATCCGATCTCGTAGAAATTTGCACGCTCTTTCTCTCTTGTACTCCATTTTATATTATCCTCAGACGCCACCTTACCTAAAAGAGCGATTCAACTTTCTTGGCAGCTATGATGTACCTTTTTGTTTGCGGTCGAAAAATGACAATAAGTTAAAAATCCCTCCTAGTCATACAGGGGCGTACAGTAATTCTTTCACAGTTAAGGCTGTACTGCTATGGAATGAATTGCCGAGCGACATTAGGCAGGCAAAGTCTTTAAACATATTTAAGAGTCGTGTAAAGGAATATTATCTTTCTAATGTGCTATAGAATATTTAAGTATTTTTTTTTTTTTTTTGAATGTAAGTTTATGTATGTACCTACTGCTATATATTTTGTATATGTGTTTATATTTATTAATTTAGTTATTTATGTATTATTAGTATGTATAGTTTAAGTAGTATATAATTATTGCATGTTTATTGTTGCACTTTCCCGCTTCTTTTTAATTTTCCTTATGAAATGGGTTGTCTGGAGGAGATCACTTTTAGTGATAAGACCGCCCTTGCGCACGTGTTGTTTTCTGTATTTTGTTTATAATTAAGTTTTTTCTGTAATTTATGTGTGGCAATAAAGAATTTATCTATCTATCTATCTATCAATTCGAGATTATAATTATGGCGAGCGATTTTTTTCTTCAATATGGCAACCGCAGGGTTAACAAGTTCGCGGGAATATTGTTTTTAATTACTCTCCTATGAACCTTGGACTTTAGTGAAGGAAAAAGGAAGTTGGGTTGCCCAATACCTAGACATTTTTAGGGTCCCGTAGTCAACAAGGAACCCTTATAGTTTCGCCATGTCCGTCCGTCTGACTGCCTGTCCGTGGCTTAGCTCAGAGGCCCTAAGTACTAGAAAGCTTTAATTTGGCATGGGTATACATATGAATTATGCTGAAAAAAAAATTGAGGTAAACACACACACACGTAAAGTGGGGGTGTATTTTTTACTCGTCTATCCCATGGTATGGCGTGTCGTTGGATAGGTTGATTCGATTTGCGAAATATTGAGCTTTACTTTATTAATGTATGTTAGAATCGTCCCCCCCTGTGCCAGCTAAACGGTTGTTGTAGGATAATGTGTAAAAATTCATGGCAGTAGTATATAATAAAACGAAATTAAAAGGAAAACTACCACAGCTAAGTAGGCTTTAGTGTACGGGCACGAAATGAGCGGTAGCGGGGCGACGGCGGTAGCGGGGCGATGCGATTAGTTGGAGAGCTGGCGACGAATTTCGGGAACAATTTGAAAGAGGTCTAGTAATACTTTATAACCGACAAAAATGTCTGGGATTTATTTTTTCGAATTCTATAAGTATAAAATTTAAAGATAAAAAAATGAAGTTTCCAAAAAAATTATTTTTTCGGTTTTTTTTTTTGCAAATGTTATATGGTACGCAGTAGCGAAATAAGCGCAAACGTTCTACCAGACTGGCAGAACTTGATTCGCCAATGAACGAAATTATATTTTTCCATAATTTCAGCTTGCTTAGAGGACTTTCCCGAAATTCGTCGCCAGCTCTCGGATTCCATCGCCCCGCTGTCGCCGTCGCTCGGCCGTCGCTAATTTCGTGTCTGACGCCTCAGCTTAACGAGTCATAGTCGACACTCGACCAACATATAAAATGTCCGCTTTACGGGCAACTAACGGAACCCTACACTGCGCGTGGAACGACACGCACTTTGTCGGTTTTTTTAACATTAGGTATGATGCAGCTCATGTGGATGATTATTAGACAAATTTTGTCTTATAGAAGCTGTACTTTACTGAACTATTCGAGCATTGTATGTTCGGTGATGGTCTAGAATCTAGTAGTTAAGTGCGCCGAGTCTTTGGGGATCCAGGGTTCACTCCGGGGCACACAGCTCTAATTTTTTGCGTTTTTAAGCTATTATTTCTTATTTCATATCTTATGCACTGATGATGATGATTGTATTTTTGATGGATTTTGCTTAGCCATTTCCCGTTAATTATCGCTGTGCAGTGGAAACCCATAGACGTAGAAATCTGGAAACCAAAGGCATTAAAGATCTTACCGTCATGATCCAAAGTGACTACACGTACTAAGTAGTATTGACTGCAGCTTCTTTCAACCGGGTCAAATTTTCCTCATATGGGCCGTAAGTTCATAGACTGTTAAATTATTCGAGTGATCATAATAAATTGTGATAAATCTATGTTCTAGTCTAAGAGCGAGCATTTCAGAGGTCCATATTTAGTAACACAGCATAAATAGCTTATAATAATTATGCTTAATGAACCGCATAAAGGAAAATGGATATTATAATTTAGTGTGACCTCTCTGGTATTGTATGTAAATGTTTTAATTCGTATTATGTTTACCATATGAAAAGCACGCGCGCCGGCCGGTTTGAAGGATTTAACCGACTGAGTAGAGATGGTGGTAAACCTTTTCAACATTTCCATAAAATATTGCCTTAGGCAAAGTTCTTTAAGCAAAAAGAAATAGGAAATCATAGGTTTCCTTTTACTTACCGACGACGGAAAATATACAGTAGATAGGTATGTGAAGATACGATATATTATATTGTCTCAAATCTTAAGTCATTTATTTCGATATTTAGATATCTTTATTCCATACACATAATATACCTACAGTAATAAAATTATTAAAAAAAGGAGGAAGTAAAACTACAAAGAAACGTGCAAATGGCGGAGTGTAAAGTTTAAATCTTATTATTTTGAATGCAACTTGAAACACTTAATGTAGCTAATAGATACCTATACGATATTTAGTATCCTGAAAAACAATCGGTATCCTTCGGGATATGGGATGAAAGTTTTTGGCAATCCATTTTCTTTACTAAGGTGATACGGTCAGGTTGGTCCCATGTGTTTAAGGTACATGAGAATCTGATGAATAGTTCGGAGATGGACGGCGGAAATGTCGAAAGGGCAGCAAATCAACCCAAGACCATAAAAGGTAAACCATGAAGGTCGGCCAATGGTCGCTCCGGTCGTGTCGGATTTTCCGTCCCATCCGTCTATGAGAGTAAAGGAACAGAGAGTGCAACAGCTGTGTATGCGTATACGCTTGTGCACTATAATACCTATCTCCCGCGCAGATGGCTAATCTTTCTGGAGATAGGTCGCCGTGGCCGAAATTCGGGAGGACAATAAAACGTGGCTAAGTAGAATTTTCAGAAAGGCACATGAGGGTGCATGAGGTACATGAGGTTCCCGTGCAAAGCCGGGTCGGGTCAATTAGTACAAAATAAGTTTCTACTCGTATCTATATCTTCGATAAGTTGTCGATAATTTTATATATATTTGCGTTAATCGTGCTTTATCGGAAGCACCCTTGACATTCAAAGATAATGACTACTCACAATAATATTTAATAGCATTAAATTGATATATCAGTCGTATTAATCACTATGATGTCACTGTTATCTAATAGATCTTATTTGCTTTTCACCTGACCAAGGCTGAGAGTGACGGTTGATTGATATTGTACACGTACCTACTCGTATCTCAATATAATTACAGAACACAATGGAGTGTAAGTTATTAATTCGATTATTGTGCAGGCTACATAATATTAAGGTGGCGTTTGGTAGCAACAAATCCGCGCCTGCAATCTTTAAATTTGTTCGAAGGTAGGGTAGGAAGGCCAATGACCTATATCTGTCACTGTCACTTGAAAATTACTGTTTGCAAATAAAAAACTATTTCCAATTTCCATGCTTTTTTTTTTTCTACATTATTGTACTAACTTGAAAACATGTATTTCGAAAATAAAAGAAATTTAACCTAATTAAAGCGGTGATAGCCTAGTGGTTCAGATACCCGACCTCCTGTACGGGGTCGCGGGTTCGCTCTCCGGGCTCTCTAGCTTTTCGGAGTTATGCGTTTTGAGTGTTAAGTTTTTAATTTAATTTATTTACATAATTATTGTCTTTGAAAAAAATGAACAAAATTACACCACAATTTTCTAGACCAAAGCACTGGAATAAAACTCAGGCTGGCGATAAAAAACAGGCTGACGTGTCACAGCTTATGTGAAGGAAAACATCATGAGGGAAGCTGCATGCTCGAGAGTTCTTCATAATGTTTACGAAGGTGTGTGAAGTCTGCCCATTCGCACTTGGCCAGTGTGGTGGACTATGGCTATTTCGTTTTCAAGAGGAGATTTTTCCTCAGTAGTGAGTCGGCAATGGGTTGAAATGATGATGAATGATGAATTTAATTTTATTAATGTTCCTTCCCGTTCATGTCATGCTCACGTCCTCCACACAAATCGCTTGTTAGGATTATAGCATAGCAAAACAAGCAACGCGACGCTAGAAAAATGAAGTAGGTATGTCTATTGGTGGGTTTTTCGTCGCGCACCGCTCCTCTACTTCGCACATCTCTAGTGGAAACGCACCTTAAAATGTGAACAGCTGTTGTTGTGAACCACTATCTTCCGTTCAATTAATTACGCAAAAATTTACTATGATGTAAAAATATGAAAATAAATTAGGTAACTTTTTTTCTTGGCGTTAACTCGCTGGCCTACTCAAACGTTTCCTTATGTTCCGTGTCTAGATTTTTAAGATAAAAGCAAATTGCAGTTCCGAATTATAATGCTTATTCGCTGATCGCTGATAGCAAATGTAAATATAACTCACATAAAAATAGCCAGTAAACCTTTCTACTAAAGCTCAAAACCAATTGCAAATTGCATTTAATTTCAACTAAATAAGAGAGCAAACTTATTTGTAGGTAAACATAGGATTTTAGGCGTTATTATAAGTATAATATAGAGTTTATTGAAAACGCAAAATAACTTTTGGTGTGGTTTACTATTGTCACCGCGATGCGACATTGTGGAAGGTCGACGAGTGCGCGTACGGTAAGCAAAAAAATAAATAAATAATTAAAGCAACACCTCAATTGTTAAAACTATGATGTAATAACGATTGTAAGATGGAACACTTTTATGTAATTTTTCTGAAAACAATATTTTGTAATAATAGAGGTGTATAAGTGTCAGATTAATAGTAAAAGATAAGTATAGCCTTTATTTCACCTGTTCTGTTGTCTTATCGATCGTGTAATCAGAGTAGCAAGTTTCCGCGTCGTCTGTACGTAACATGATCTGAAGATAATAATATACCCGTGAGGTGTTTCAATAAAATTTTGAGTAACCTTTTAAAAGAAAACACCTAAGTATTTAGGCGACTTCCAAAAAGGATTTTTTTTGAACAGTGTGTAAATTAATTTCTCCTAAATTTCTGAGATGAGTGAGTTTTTAGAGAACTTTTTTACATTCTCCGAAAAAAACTACGCCCGTTTGTAATCAGATTCTAACAAAAGATTTTATATCTCTACTAAGGTAAGGTAGGTAAGGTATACTATCTATAGGTATTAACCTATATTAAATCATATATTATTAAGCAATTAAGTTTTGACGTATTGGAAAGGCAGTCGTACTTTGTTATTTTTCCTTTACTTAATTACCTTATAATTAATTAATTGCCAAAATGAATGATAACATATTTATTCTGCAGACCGTACTCTTTATCTTTCACCGGTAGTCGCCGATTTGCGTGAGGCCGGCGCGCGCGCAGAAAATGTGTTTACTTTATGTCAATGACACTTCGCCCACATTACTCTATTTGTTTTGTGACATACTGAGCATATTGCCTACTTACTGAATTCAAACTACCGAATGGAAATTAATTGTGGAGATAAGAGAAGGTCAGCAAAAAAAGAAAAGGTTATTGAATCATAGGTGGGCAGTTCTTCGATTTCATGTCATTATCGACCGGTGTAAAAAATTTTTTTTTTTTTTGAGTTATTGTTTTTTTAAGTTGACCTTGACAAAGGGGTACCTTCATTTATCACAGTGATGAGGAAGGCCTCTCACCAGGATCTGATTCTCTTGGAGATATAAGGTGTTTGGTAATTATTGTGGTCATGGTAATGAAAAATTGTGATATGGTAATGAGGTCCGGGATATGGTGATTAGAATATGCATATGGTAATTTGGTAATGATAATGGTGATGAGTAATATGAATAAAACATAAGTGTTTGTGTTATAAAAATCTATAAGAAAATGTGGAAAATTACAGAAATAAAACTGAAAGAACAATTATATTATCTTAATATCTAAAAAAAGTATAAATGAGTCAATCGCCAATTCGCAAAATTCAAAAGTCAGTCACGAGGACAACATAAATAGATTCAGTAATCTTCTTATCAAATATATAGTTAGCTAGAGTAAACGTCTAAGTATATTATGAATATTATTAAATTAACTCTATATATTATTCACAAAATCTTTTTAAAATTGTGAAAGAAATTTAATTACTTGTACGAAATTTAATAAGCAAAAGTCAGTCTTGTCCACGAGATCAATAAATTCAGTAGACTTCTTATCAAATAGATAGTAAGCGTAAAGTAAGCGTCTTTTAGAATATTATCAAAATAACTCTTTGTACACTAAATCTTTTTAAAACGGCATGTCAAACATACTCATACAAAATTTGACAAAAAAATAATCACTCTCGTTAACGTGATATTAAGTAATCTTCTTAACAAACCTACTTAGATTTACCGCGTAATCATCGTCGTAAGCGCCTAAGTATACTATAAATACATAGTATCAAAAGAAGCTCACTGCGCTCAAAATTATTTAAAAAAAACATGCTTTAGTTACCAACATAATATTAAAAAAATTATAAGCAAAAGTCAGTCTCATTGAAAAATCATTTTAACATAGATCGCTTCAGCAATAAAAATAAGACTAAAAATAGCCTAAGCCTCCCACCTCCTGGTGGGTGGTGGGAGGCTTCGGCCGTGGCTAGTTACCACCCTACTGACAAAGACGTGCCGCCAAGCGATTTAGCGTTCCGGCACGATGACGTGTAGAAACCGAATAGGGGTATGGGTTTAATATAACTGCCATGCCCCTAACAGGTTACCCCGTTACCATCTTAGACTGCATCATCACTTACCATCAGGTGAGATCGCAGTCAAGGGCTAACTTGTAGTGGTAAAAAAAAGTCGATCTCGTTGACGAAATCAACCGATTCAGCAAAGTTCTCATAAAATTAATAGTTGTTTATAGTAGGTATAAGTATATAATAATAGTAGTTTATGCAACTGTCATATAATACCCGTGTTATATGCAGTTGCATACACTACTTTATCTTCACTAATGCAATTTATCAAACAACAAGAGTAAAAGCTGACAATAGTTTATGTTTAGACGTGTATTGTCACAGTGAACTTGCCGCCATTAAAATCTAACCAATGAGAGCGCAGCTGCGCGCGCAGGTCCAATCAGAAGCGAGCGCGCGCTGTTCGTTTTTTATTTAATTGGCACAAGATCTTACCAAAGAGTTTTGTGTATGTAAGTTTAGTAGTTTCGACGAAGTTTTCACGTATAACCCAACTGTTTTCAAAAGCCAGCCTAATACCAAAATTTTATACAACTTGTATGAGGATTTTGACATAAGGCTCGCCAGGTTAATTGGTTGCGTTTTATTGATGTTATAATGAGATTTTACGATATCGATGTGGATATTATACCATCATGTGAAATTGCTTAAATTGAGTGTTTTGTTATCTGCGCTATAACAGTAGTAATTATAAGTCAAGTATTGGAAACATAAGTAGAATGTTATAACATTAGTGTAGATAAATAGTATTAAAATAATACTCTGAACTAAAACTCTCTTACACACACAACTTAAAATAACATGCTTCAGTGACATGACCATATAAAAATTTAAAAACAAACGCCAGTCTTCTTGACCACTTAAAAGATAGAACAACAAAGTTTTTGAAAAATTAAGTAAACTAGTATGTCAGTGTTGTTGCACCAAAATGACCAAAATGACTCTGAACCTATTTTAAAAAATAACAGATTTCAGTGAAGGAATAAAGACACAAAGCACTTCGGACGTGTGGATGGAACGTCTACGACATAGGGGTGGAAACTCGCATGGCGCCTTGCGGCACGGTGGTAGAAAGGTGAAGTGAGCACACTCTCCGAAATATATCCCATAAAATACCGGTACGCCGGCTACATTACGGCGGTGATCCAGAGTTTGAAGTTTCGCCAGAAGAGGTGAATCTTCGCCAATCAACCTCCTAGCTCGACGATCTACGGCATCAAGAGCCGCCAGCTGATGCTTAGCAGAGCCATCATAAAGGTGACTGCAGTAGGTACTCCATGCACGACCGAACTTGGGCTTGATATAGGGTAACCAGTTGGCGTGGCGTGAAGTACTGCTTGACCTGGTTAAGTATACCAAGTTTTTTGGTGGCTGTCTTGCCTTTTGCTCCCGAAGTTGATCTTAGCCATGATGTGGAGGCCTAGGATATTGGCAATCGGCAGACGGCAAGGTTATATCTTGAAAAGTGGGAGTCAAGATGAAAGGACTCCGTTTTGCTGTGAGCAAACATGCCTGCGTTTTGGTTGCGTTAAACTCCACCAAATTGGCAACAGCCCAATTTGAAACGAATTTCAGGGTAGAGTTCAACCGCTGAACCATCGCCTGTCTGAGTTCATTGGTACCTGAACTACTTGCGCGTGAACTGGATATGTATCTCTCCATTATAGTGATGTCGTCTTTGTACCCAAGGATACCGGGTTGCAACAGATCATTGATGTGCAACAGAAATAGTGTAGCGGAGAGAACAGACCCTTGAGGAACACCGGCAATAATAACCATAAGATCTGACACGCAGCCATCAATGACTACTCTGAAGGATATTTCACTCAAGAAATCAGATATCCAGTCACACAAGCTCGGCGGGAGACCGAATGCTGGAAGCTTGCAAAGAAGGGTGAACCCGGTCGAAAGCCTTAGAGATATCGAGAGATATAGCAAGCGCCTCTCCATGTTTCTCTATGGCTTCACCCCAAATATGGGTGGCGTACACGAGTAGATCACCGGCAGACCGTTTTTTACGAAACCCGTATTGGCGGACTGAAAGTAGATCATTAGACTCTAGGTACGCCAAGAGCTTCGTATTTAAGATGCGCCCCATACTCTTACAGAGTAGTAAGGTAGTATTAAACTTAAATCTGGCATCAGTTTCTACGCTACATCGTACCGGAACGCTAAATCACATGGCACGGTACGTCTTCGCCGGTACAGTGGTGGGTGGTGACTAGCCTCGGCCAATGCTTACCGCCAGATCAGACCGGAGACCATTTTAAAGATTATAAAATGCCAAAATTGCCCTTGTCGGGAATCGAACCAAGGAACTCCTGTTTTTGAGACCGAAGCACTCACCACAGGAGCGCCAGGGAGGTCGTCAAACCCTAGTAGTTCCTATACATTCAAGCACTAATCTAATTACCTAGCCAATGCCTAATTACCATGTACGTAAAATGGTCATGGTAATAATGGTAATTAGAATCATGGTAATTAGGATTGGTTAGTATTTAAATTTTTACTTGATAAGTAAGCATAGTATTTTTTTTAAATGTGCTTTGTTAGAAAGTAAAACATACTTAAAATATAAAAAAAATACAAATATGTAAAGGTGATAACTACTTACGGTATAGTGAGAGTTCTATGAATGAGGGTTTAAAGTTGACAAAACGAAAATTCCGTTGGAGAATGCGAAATATTTTCGTAACCCAACGACGAAGACACCTCCGTTCTACACGAATTGCTCAAGGCTACTGAATTTGTTCGTACAACGCGACGACGATGCGGATTTTATGGATATGTGGGTAGTTACGTTAGTGTTTGTATAAGTTCACATGAATGATTAAAAAGTCGTGGGACAGACTTTAGTCACTAGTAAAAAAATAATTCAAAGACGTAGTCTCACGCTGCTGTTGTTATTTAAAACATTAATTATTCATTATTGAAATATATTTTTTTGAGAATTTTTAATCCAGTATATACTTTAAATAAATAGGTTTGTTATCTGCGACATGAGCAGTGGGACAGTCATGGAGGTTAGAAATTGGAGGTTTAAAATTTTTTTTTAGATGGATCTCACCTCTTTTATGTTCTTTTTCTTGATGGAGGGTGTAGAGGACACTGTCTAGTGTCTACAAAAAAAATTACATAAGCCAGAGTTAGTTTTAACCTACGTTCTCCAGCTTAGGACATGCTTTTTACCACATTTCGAAGAAGCATCCAGGTGCTAACATTATCAATGCGAAAGTGTGTTGGTTTGTTGGTTTGTCCAATCACGCCGCAACAAAGAAACGGATCGAAGCGATTTTTTGCATTGGTATAGGACTTAGAAAGTGGATAGACTACTTTTTATCCCGAAAAATTAAGGAGTTCCCGTGGAAATAAAAGAAACTTATCCCACGCGGACGAATTCGCGAGCAGAGCTGCTAGTGAATAATATTGTGAACTTACTGCATCATACTTTTTAGTTACTAATAGTAATAATAAAACCGGTCATGTGCGAGTCTCATAACTTATTTCATTCTTTACTATTACCTTTGGAGTTTGGAGGTCCTAAAGATAGCTAATTTATATAAGTGAGTCTCTTATTTCAGGAATTGGTTTCGCAGTTGCACATTATTATCCCAAGAAAACAGTGATTAATGAAAAAGTCAAAACGACCCTCAGCAAAAAAAAAAACGCAGATTAGTTATTATAGTATAAGGAACATAAACATCATTAGGACAACACGAGCATTGCACAAATACGCAATCTACAAGGTCTGCGACTCGACCTAGGTTACCTATAAATAATTGCACGACGATAAGGAAACGCGTCGGAAACAAATGACAAGGATGAGTTTAAATGTACTTAATAAATTATTCTCCACGAGCTAGTGGAGAGCACTGAAGAGTTTATTGTAAAAGGCAGAAGTTTGTAAGCTAGCCTTAAAGCCCTGCAGCAATTGGAGGTACAGTTGTTGTTAGCCAACGACCTCAATTTACATAGACGGGCCCTGTCAAACAAAGAATGAGGGCGTATTTTCCTAACGCCATCTAGTCTGAAAAGCGGGACAGCGCTATGGCGGGGACAAGGACAGGCTTATACAGGTATGGAGCCTGTTCCAAATTTTGTCAAAAAGGTTTGGTTGCCAGAAAATAAGTATACCATATTACATTGGGGAGTCAATAGTTCGGGTGGTAAGTAGTACCTAGATATTAAAATTTCTACCAATTATATCCGAGATACCTCGTAGCAAAGATTTAAAAATCCGAAAATATGCTTAAGTACTTACGCCAATACGCCATGTATTACTAGCCTGGCAAAACTAAATTACCTGTAGCTACTTAATTACTTAGTAAATTATACAGATACACATTTAGCTTTATAAACAATATTTTAAATCACCCACCAGCGCTTGCCCTATAAATTATTATTGACAATCATTTAAGTACAATAGGAAGTATAGGTAAGGTGTACACGGGTTTCCATGCTTTACAGGAACATTGGAATGACGGAAACGAAGGTGTAATGTATAAAGAATGATAATTTATTTTCCTACTGTTTATGAAACCGCAGAACAAAGTAAAAGGGTGTAAACTTATGCACTAGATTAGTGTGTGAACAAAGTTTGAATTTCCTTCGCTATTTCCGTGTGCTTTCAAGATATTTTTGAATTTAAGATTCCTCAAAGATTTTAGATTTGTAAATTGATAATATGATATATAAATATTTAATTATTATTAAAGTAAATAAAAGAGGTTTTTTTAAATTTATTTATGTAATTTTTTTGTTAGTGGTAGTTATATACATAACAATTAGAACCTGCTAACGAATAATGCTGTTTGAGGTTGGCTCTCTAAAAATGATTTTGCCTGTATGTCTTGTGGATGTGGATTTTGCTCCCAAAGAACTGACAAATAATATGCATGCGATGGAGTGGGCTAATTTAAAGTAAAATAAATATTCATCGTAAATTTTTTCTGTACAGATACATGATACCTAATAACTGCCTACTGCACGCTTAGGTACTTGTGCCTTTCTAAACGCGTTGAAATCTCCGCAGTTCCTACAATCTCAGATGCATTAATCTGCTTCCGTAACTTGCCTATTTTATTGTTTTTTACTTTCTAAAAGAGCTACTTTTTCTAATGTACCTACTTAAATATCTAGCACACCTTTATATTAAGTATTTATTTCTAACGTTTCTGCGGTTTTGGGTCAGTTTAAAGACGCAGTATCATTCTAAAGTCCATGAATGTTTTGTCAATTCACAATTGCTAGGGACCTTATTACGTATTTATAATAATTGCTACTGTAACGATCGCAATAAAAACAGTAATTCGCCTGTAGCATCATAATTGAAGAGTTGAAACCCAAAGTTAGTATTTATTTAGAAGCATTTCCGAAACTTGTGAAGTGAAACTTCTTTAGAAACGTTGTGATTTGAAAATTCGATGAAACGAAAAATGAAACAAAAAAGCGACACCAAAAAGAGACAAACATATTCATAATAGGATTTAGCATGCGAGAGAATGAGATAGAATACAAGTTATATTTATCTCAATAACACTTTAGGCTACTTTTCTGAAGTTTCACTTCTGCCGTGTGTGAATTGCACACACACACTTTTTTCTATTCAGCCTTCTTCCTTCTCAAAGTAGTTTTATAAAGCTTTCTGTAAAGTAACTAAGCCGCGTTAATCTTCAATTTATTCTTACTATGTTATTGGTATAATTATTATTTAATAAAAGAAAAAATGAGGATATAAAATACAATCAGGTTACCTAAGGAGCGGAAGCATTTCATCAGTTATAATATTCTTCGAGGAGTTTATATCAGTAAATTAATATTCTTTCACAAAAGTATCAAGAATGTACGCAATATTATCTATTGTCAATATTTTCCCGGTTCCTTATCATTTGATGTAAGTACTATTTATTTTGAACGACGCAACCTTCACTATACTTAATTAAATATCATGAAATTTTTTGTTATACTTACCTTCTTTTTTGAACTCTCACTAATGGTGCTAGAAATTTGTATTTATTACGTTTGTATTTTTTAGTATAGTAGGTAACTATTTTGCTTATATGCATCGAAATAGAAACTAAAATTATACATCAATGCATAAATGAGTTAAAGCCAAGTGTATTATAGAATATGTACCTACCTATAATTCATTTTTTTAAGCATTGTGTAACCGTTTTATATGGAAACACTTAATGTAAGTGCATGTAAATAAAAACACAATTAAACTGTTTATTTGCCACGTAAAACATGTTCAAAAAAGGCCGATGCAAGTTTATTATTTGATAAGTACCGTTTTATAGTTTTTAAGTGAATAGGTTGGCGCTAAATAAATAAAATTTACTGTTAAGTATAATATGACCTTTTACATGATATAATGTATTAACGTATAGATTCACAGATGACATATTTCTATCTAAAATTTTCAATTTTTACTTAGATACTTAAGTATACTTTTTACTTCTTCTAAGCTTAATAACTTAGGTTTATATTATATTAAGTTGACTATCAATCTGTAACAATTTATACAGAACCATATCTAATTATTCTGCGGTACTACTAATAATTACACCTAAACATTGTTCTACATATTATACGATGTAAAAATTTAAAAAAAACATGTCTTTTATGAAATCAACTCGTATTAGTCGAGGTTATAAATTTGTCCTAGAATAAATTGCAAATAGGCATTAGTCGAAAACACAATAATAAAAGATTTGATAATGCGTACGTAAGGTTGCGGTAAGGAAAACCCATACCCATTCACGAAAGCGCCGAGTTTGACACACATAGGTTGTGGTTTTTTAACCTTCTCTGTATGTGCAATATGTATTGCTTAATTCACTTGATATTAAACATATTAAGGGCAATAATAATTACCTACGACTTTGTAAATTTTGTTCTGAAAGTGTGCACCTTCAACTCTGATTCCATCCACAAACTCTGCAGCTCAAACTTGTTAATTCAGTACAAATTATGTACAGATGTCTCTTATGATACGTCTTGTTGTGACTCTACCACCGGATCGGAAAGCATTCAACTGAGAAGAGCCAACAGGAAGCTCAACAGTGGCTCTTTTATATAAGAAAAAATGTTTAAAGTATTTTACACATAACATACATTGTTATGTGTAAAACCTACTAGGTTTCATTTTCAGATTTTGGAAAAAACTACTTTACTATACCACGTAAATTTAAAGGTAAATTTGACATATCCATGACTCTTACATGCATTTGACTAGTTATTTATGCATGGAGAGGTAAATATAGATACTTTATGGTAATTTTAAAGTCTCATGATATTAATTTCATCATAAAAAGTAGTTCTCACAAAACAAAACATTAATTAGGTCTATCGATAGAGCTCTTGTAATAATTCAAATTAATGTGAATTATTCATTATGAATAATCATTGATTCGAATCAATACGATTTAAATATCGGTTATTGGCAGTTCATTTTTAGGGTTCCGTAGCCAAATTTGGCAAAAACGGAACCCTTATAGATTCGTCATGTCTGTCTGTCTGTCTGTCTGTCTGTCTGTCTGTCCGTCCGTATGTCACAGCCACTTTTTTCCGAAACTATAAGAACTATACTGTTGAAAATTGGTAAGTAGATGTATTCTGTGAACCGTATTAAGATTTTCTTACAAAAATAGAAAAAAAAACAATAAATTTTGGGGGTTCCCCATACTTAGAACTGAAACTCAACCCCCCCCCCCCCCCCCTGTAACTTCTAAAATAAGAGAATGATAAAACTAAAAAAAATATATGATGTACATTACCATGCAAACTTCCACAGAAAATTGGTTTGAACGGGATCTAGTAAGTAGTTTTTTTTTAATAATTTAAAACTTACTACAGGTTTGTACGGAACCCTCGGTGCGCGAATCCGACTCGCACTTGGCCAGGTTTTCAATCTGGGGCCGTACTGCCAACGCCATATTGTTTCATTATTGTTGACTTTCGTGTTTTAGAATTATTATAATCCTTATTTTAGGAACGTCAAGGTACGTGACACCAAACTGACATTTTGAGTACTATTGCTTAAATATAGCTTTAGGCATTGGCTGCTGCCAACCACCGTCCGACCTCCGTGGCGCAGTGTTGAGCGCTGTTGCCTAAACGTGCGAAGGTCCCGAGTTCGATCCCCGGCAGGGTTTGGAAATTTATAATTTCTGAATTTATCTGGTCTGGCCTGGTGGGAGGCTTCGGCCGTGGCTAGTTACCACCCTACCGGCAAAGACGTGCCGCCAAGCGATTTAGCGTCCCGGTACGACGATGCCGTGTAGAAACCGAATGGATGTGGGTTTAATATAACTGCCATGCCCCTAACAGGTTAACCCGCTACCATCTTAGACTGCATCATCACTTACCCCCAGGTGAGATCGCAGTCAAGGGCTAGCTTGTAGTGGATACAAAAAAAAACTTAAAAGCTAAAAAGCTCCTGCTTGGCCCCTGGCCTAGCTTTTAAGCCGGATGTGTAGTGTAAACTTCATGTAAAGTGATTTAATAGCCTACTCTGCCCTAGCAGAGTATGAGTACTATACAATTAGTGTAGGCGAAATGTACCTATATCAACTAGGTACTTATATAATTTGTAGACGGGTTTGGTAGAGTTGTATAACACGGTGAGAAAATATGATTTATTTATTTATTTATTTTGTTCGGAAAACTTACAGCTAAATACAAAAAATTTGATAGATAAATAGATATTTATATAGATAAATAGATAATTCACGCATATAATTTACTTAAGATAGAAAAAGCTCGCACGGGTGGAAAAAGTAAATAATTATTGATACAAATATTATACCACTTGTTATCAAGAAACTTTTTGAAACTGCTAAAATATTTTTAAAGAAAGCACTGGATTTTATTCTTGTAGCTATTTAGCATAATCGTCCAAAAATTTGCCCTGTCCTGTACATTATAGAGACTTTTCCAAAGTAATCAAACAAACTATGTAAGCAGTAAGTAAGGTTTTAAATATAAGAGAAGACTAGATTTTATTGCCTCCGGAATATGTTGTCCTTTTTGGAAGGAGTTGACCGTAACGAAAGGTTATCTTTAGTGACATAACATTACAAATAATTGCGTTCACGCCGTTCTTACGACAAACAGACCCGTTCAATAAAAATAGATAGGTGAGTACATAATAATCATGCAAGTTCGCTCGTGATATGTGTTGACACAGGTGTATCGACTATATTGTGTGGGTGGTGCAAGTTGAGGGAGGAAAGCTTACTTAAAAGCTTAGTGGTGAGGCTGATGTGGCTTAGTAGTTGTGTCAGCGTATATCGGTCAACTATCTGACCCCCTCTAGTATCGCTCGAGCGGAATCTTTGGAAATCAATGAAGGTGTGGAAAAATTCTCAAACATGTAGGTATTTCCTCATTTTAACAGAAAATTCAAATACCTATTTTCACGTAAGTAAAATATGACTTGCAAAATACGGACTGCATACAAAAGCCCCTTTAGAAGTGGAATTTCCAAGAAATAATACAAGAATATTTCTTAATAGTGTGTGCCTATATTTAGTTTGTGCATTGAAATAGATCAATCAGTCAGTTAGTCAGCCAGAAGTTTTATACGTACGAGAATAGATAGTGTAACGTTAGCCTTAAACCTTAACTCAACTCAATTCTGTCAAGTTATCGCTTGTCAGAATTGACTTGAATTACCTATTAGCGAATTTACCATCTATCGTCTTTGTCTCCGTGCGCCGGAGAGCTCGATTCTAGTTTTTATTCGTAAAATAAGAGTTTCTGGGAGACATGGTCTAAGAATCACGACCCTCGGAAATTAGGAAACCGACTAAGTTGAGATATAATAGAACCAAAGACGACTTTCACCTTAATTAGAGTATAATTAAGTAAATTAAAATAAGTACCTTTTTACATACTGGTTTTTAATTTCAACGCACCCCGCGCACGAATCCTTTGGGGTAACTTTGTTCTAGGAGTTCCACCCGCTTGCCGCTCGTTTCTTGGCTCCCATATGAGTCTTAAAGAACTTAAGTACACGAGTATGTGGTGTGATCTTGGCCTTATTATATTTTGGCATTGAAAGTATCGCGAATGGAGTCGTGAGTGACATGGCAGGTCTTAGGGTTCCGCTGATAAATGGTGCTCTTTCATCTCCCACAGATAATAGGCAGAGCGACCATCCAAGGTAAACCTAGGTATGTCTTGCAGGCGTCGTAGTAATGAATGTTTAATATTACAGCTTAAAAAGTAAGTATATGCACACACACACAAGCCACACAAGCAGTACAAGACAACGTTCTGTTGGGATGCTTACAAACAGGGGCGGCCTTAGCCATTGCCAGGCTCTGGGCGGTAGATATTTGCGAGCCCCGCTTTGCCCGAGCACTGGCATGAAATTTCGTCATTGTGAAAGAAACACGAAGAAATATTCAGTGGAGTGAACGACACAAATATCGGCGCGTTAATATAGGTATTACCGAAGCGGCAAGAGTATGCGAGTGGCCATCATAGGTTGGTTGGTATCATCAATTTTATAAATGCGAAAGTGTGTTTGTTTGTTGGTTTGCCCTTCAATCACGCCGCAACGAAGCAACAGATCGACGTGATTTTTGGCATGGGTATAGTTGAGGACCTGGAGAGTGACATAGGCTAAACCACGCGGACGAAGTCGCGGGCATCAGCTAGTTGAATATAATATATTAAGATTAATATGAATTGCGTGAGGCCTCTGCTAGAGCGAGGCCACGGGCGGCAGCCCTGCTTGCCACCCCCTAAGGCCGCCACTGCTTACAAAACACCTAAGGCTCGTATTAATAAACCAACATTAACTAAGAACACGTTCTCAAGTATCGGTCGGTATACACTGATACTTGAAAACCCGTTGTTAGCTGATGTTGGTTAATTAATACAGGCCTGACATCAATCGGTGGAGATGACGATCTTGATCACATTATACTTAGTAATTTTTTCAGGTGTACTGATGTTTGAGAAGTTTTAAAGATTTTCAGGTTTAACTATTTGTTCTATGGAAAATAATGACTACCTTTTGTATTGATAAATCTTTACAACTTAACTATTTAGCTGTGTAAGTATATTCAGCCTTCATTTTGTATGTATCTGTGTATAATATGCATATAATATGTATCCGTGTATTTAAATAGAGAGTTTTACTTACTTTTAATGATAAGAGATTTTTAAAGGTTGTATCTTGACCTATGTGGTTACATTAATTTAGGAAGGTGATCTATCTCTTCGGACACGTTTGGAGATGAATGTGATATGACCTAGAGCCTCCTCTTTTTGGTAACAAGTTAGAAAAACATATGTTGTTTGTTTTGGTTCTAAGAGCGATTTAAATGCGGTTTGTGTAAGCTTTTGAACAAACAAAGCTATTCACTGAAGCTGGTATAATCTGTCAATTAATAAGCGAAGCCGTTAGTGTGTATCAATTAATTTTTATTTTTTATGCAGTTTTATTTTCCTTTAAACTGACAGCGTGTCAGACAAACTACAGATTAGAGATGGTCTGTTTTTCAGACTCTTGATCTCTAATGTGTAGTTTTCACCTCACTAACGTTCCCAAAACAACTTAAGTACAACTGCCTGTATAAGTTTAAAAAAAATATCGTTCACTTATGTAGGTACCTACTACCTAGGTACATGCACTTTACATTTGCACCGTCGTTATTGATAACATGTCTCGCTCGACCTTATTTCCTTCCGTCCGGCATTGAGAGCGGCGCAAAAGGCAATGTTACATACGAAATGATTCAGTCTTTCTTATTTCATCGCACTATGAGTTGTCTACGGCTTTGTCTGTGAAAGAAAAATAATTGGTGGGCTTGCATTGCTACAACGCGACATAGAGTGTTTATATTTTTCACTAGCTGATGCCCGCGACTTCGTCCGTGTGTATTGAGGTTTATTGGTTCCCGCTGGAACTCTTTAATTTTCCGGGGTAAATAGTTAAAAAGCCGGTGTGTTATTCCAGCATCTGTGCCAAATTTCATCCAGATCCGTCCAGCCGTTCTGGCGAGATTGAGTACCTAACAAATATCCATCCATGCATCCAAACTTTCACATTTACAATATTAGTATGGTTATAGAAGTCCATGATAATGAATGAACTAGAAGTTTAATTCGCTATAATCCGCCACAGTGAACAAATCTATGTGGTACAGTGCGTGTCTTTCACCAATAGCATGCGAACACCCACCACCCCGCAATTCGCACCGGCACAGCACCACACCTCACATATATATCTTCCAAATCACTCTCAACGTATGTTTCACTTCGAAACCGGAGCATAGACGTTGACTCGACAATGCACGATTGTAAAGACAAAATCTTAGTGGAAAAGCAGGCATCTCTGTAGTACTGCAACCACAATCATAATGAACAAACTCACGTGACGTCACTGTGCTGCCCTAACCACTGCACATGCAGACTGTATCAATCTTAAGATCGTGGTAGAGATTAAGGTTGAAAATACTATTAAGTATATCAAAAAATTGTTTAAAAAATGCAGTTCGCTTTCCGTAGTCAGACATGACGCACCTTTTAGGGCTATAACTAATGTGTGTAGCTACCTATCACTGAAATTAGAATGGATATAGAAGTGATAAAAAGATTAAATGGTTACCCGCAGATATGTAGTGAGACATCGGTTATCTTAAAATCATACCAATTTCAGCCACCGCGGACAATCTCCAGGGAGATAATAATCTGCACGTGAGATATTATAGTGGGTAAAAACTGGTGCGCTATCTCTTCTCTACCCTACCTTTCTTTACTCTGCCCGATTAAAGAGCACCCAGAAGGCAGAGGAGGAAGTGGATGGATTACATATAAAGGAGCGGACCCGTCATAATTATGCACAAAGAATGAAGATTGCTCAAGATCGGAAGGTATTTTACTGCCTGATGACTGCTAAATTTTAATTTGAAGACGGCACCTGATTATGACTCTGGTTTCCTTTACATTCATAGCCCGATGGGACGGAAAATCCGACACGACCGGAGAGAGATCAGGCGCATGACCAACGACTTTACGTGCTCTCCGAGGGCGCAGGGTTCAAGCATCGCAAACTTACTACTTCACTTTTTTTATTCCACTACAAGTTAGTTCTTAACTGCGATCTCATTTGATGGTAAGCGATGATGCAGTCTAAGATAGTAGCGGGCTAACCAGTTAGGGGTATGGCAGTTATATTAGACCCATACCCCTAGTCGGTTTCTACACGGCATCGTACCGGAACGCTAGATCGCTTGGCGGCACGTCTTTGCCGGTAGCGTGGTAACAAGCTACGGCCGAAGCCTCCCACCAGGCCAGACCAGTAAAAATTCAGAAATTATAAATTCCCAAATTGACCCTGCCGGGAATCGAACCCGGGACCTCCCACGTTAAGGCAACAGCGGTTAACACTGCGTCAGGAAGGTCGTCAAAAACTTGAATTGAGAATTCCATTTTAGAAAAACTCAATACTAATATTTAATGGCCCAACTCGGGAATCGAACCCAGGACTTCGTCATCGCAGTCGAACGTGCTAACAGCTAGATCAACAAGGCAGTTATTTTTGAACGCGTGTGTTACTAAGAGCTTACCATTTCTGTCACATATTTTGGATTCGGTGATCTATGTTTGTTTGTAACTTCGTATGTGGATGGAATTTATGGGGAACCTGATTTGAGTGGAATTCTTGTTTAGGCACTATTTACTAGCTAGGTCTATGTGACCTAGATTTTAGATATGTTTGTAATGTTGGGTACTTATCCACTTAAATACTTAACTTTATGATGTAGTTATAACTCATACGGCGTTACACATGAAAATGACATTTCAACATAGTGGTTAAAAGCAGCATTTGCCGGAAAATCCTGGTATCGACCGGACCCGACGATAGTGCCTAATGACAGAAGTACAAGCAGATTAGAGAAGTTCAAACAGCGTGATTCCCGCATTTGGACATTAAATAATATATTATTTACTATCTTTTTTTTTTTTTTTTATTCACTACAAGTTAGCCCTTGACTGCGATCTCACCTGATGTAAAGTGACGATGCAGTCTAAGATGGTAGCGGGCTAACCTGTTAGGGGCATGGCAGTTATATTAAACCCATACCCCTATTCGGTTTCTACACGGCATCGTACCGGAACGCTAAATCGCTTGGCGGCACGTCTTTGCCGGTAGGGTGGTAACTAGCCACGGCCAAAGCCTCCCACCAGGCCAGACCAGAGAAAATTCAGAAATTATAAATTCCCAAATTGACCCTGCCGGGGATCGAACCCAGGACCTCCGCACGTTAAGGCAACAGCGCTGCACACTGCGTCACGGAGGTCGTCAAAAAATCTATTTAAGTTATCTACATAATGTTGGACGCTATATTATAGGCAGTGGGGTGCGTAGCAGTTTTAACTTATTTAGTACAAATTTCTCAACATGAGATTCATTGACCGGTCGGACCAAAAAAAGTTAAGTCCTCCGAGGATTTATCTCAAGAAATACTTGGGAAGTTGGGAGCTACAGTCTAGAGTTGTGATTTAGCGGTGCACCTACTCAGCTCACTGGATTGAAGTCTCATTGGACCATGGGAGTAATTAAAGGAATAGATACTGCACCTGTATTAATAGGGATGATGAAAACTCAATCAAATCATTAACTCTTTATCAAACTTAAAAACGCACTTCTAGTATGGGAGTTGTATGAAATTCACAGTTGTGACGTCATCAAATTTCAATCCACTTTTTTTTCTTTAATCTATGTTTTAAAATGGTTATCAAACTTAAAACTAACCGAGGATGTGAATTTTAGGTCTTTTGGAAGACCCTCTATTTAATAATAATAAGAAATAATATCGCCTGCGTCTCCGAGTAGGGGAATAGTCGTGAAGAAAAAAAATGTGCACGTAAGGAAATTTCGGGTAAAAATGACAAATAATTTTACCCAATTACCAGGCTTCCATAAAACATCACGAGCTAATTATCCCCGAGAGCATTTCCTGCGAGGCGAGGCCGCTTCCTACATCGCATTCAGTGTGTCTAGGTCACACACGAGTTTGTCACACGAGGTAAATGGGTTTTGCCTGTTCGCACTATCTGTTACAGCTGAATATTGCAATGCTTTCAACAATTACTTGCCAAAAACTAGAATGACCTAGGTACTTACCGCAAAAAGCTATTCAGTTGAGGCTCATCCCATTCCCATGTGGTAATAAATGAATAGCCTAATCTAGTGGTTTAGACGCCGCAGACGACCTCTAAAGGAAACCATCGTGAAACCTGCAGGCCCGAGAGTTCTTCCACCACCACCACTACAGCCCATTAACGTCCCACTGCTGGGCACAGGCCTCCACTCTCATAGGAGAGAGGGAATTAGAGCTTAGACCCACCACGCTGCTCCAATGCGGGTTGGCGGGAGAGTTCTTCATCGGTACTAATAGTTGTGTGAAGCCTGCCAATACGCATGTGACCATTGTGGTGGATAATGGCCTACATCAACTAAGAATATGATTGAGTTTCGTACTAAAATGGACTAAACGAACCCTTATGGTGCGACTTTTTCCGTCCATCTGTGTTGACTTGGGTTGTATGGACAAAATGTTATAAATCCAAATTAACACAGTATATTATGTAAATTGTTGATCTATGTATTAAAATATTTTTTGAGAAGTATTTGAGAATTAGTGTAAGTGAAAATAACATCAATGCCATTTTCACGCTTTTTATAGTCTAAGATCTCATGTACAATTCAAGAACAATTTATTTACTTTAATTTTATATTTAACTAAACCTAAATAAAACTGATATCAAGTTAGCTGATAATATAATATTTATACTATTGGCGAATGTCATGATCTTGGAGGATGGTGGATTTGAAATTAAGCAATTAGAGTCGCTGAGTTTAGGCAAAATAAAAGAGCAAATTGCTCAACGGTTCATTAAATAAATAAATTGCACTAAATTTTTATATTGCACAGATGACCCATGATAGCCTTTGGCTTGCGCTTGACCAGTCTTTATTAATTGAATTTAAAAAATTTGCATGGCATCCTGTTATTTACACAGACAAACTATATACTTAAATTAGATTATTTATACGCAATATCTTATAAATATTTATATTATACATATAAATAGTTATACAAAAAGTATATTAGCGAAATATTTCCGATAAGATTTTATTATTTAAATATATTAATCTGATTAAGATCATAAAGTGAGGTCACACTGTTGACCTCAAGGTAATGTAAATAAAAATTGGATTTTATCGCAAGCTCGGAGGGAAAGCGAAATTGTCTTTACCAATAATGTCGCGATAAAATCTCATTAAACTGTGATTAAATGCAAAGAAATAACAAATGGCTGTTTGTCAACGTCAATGTACGCAAGATAAGTGGCTGACTGTTATATTTTTGTTACTTAGCTGCACTCAGAGGAACCTTTGAGTTTGTAGACACAATGCTCTATATTAATATGTATAATGAAATAATAATTATTATTAAGTATTTATCTATCTATCTGTTTTAGGCTTCCATGGTAAAATAAGGCGATCTTATAGTTCTGTAGGTCCGTCTATACGATACTGGCATTTTGATTAAAAATAGTCGATACAAACCAACTGCAAACATACGAGTATACTTATACAATTTTTGAAAAACCTATTTGTCAGGTTACCTGTAATTTTACAGAAACATAAACTTAGGTATTAAGTACCTTCTCGACGTCTAGTTGCTTAAGTATTACCTAAGTCCTAAGCCATAATGAGGATTACTAGAAAGTTTTTGGAAAAAGACAACCTACTATACCGTTTTAAAATTCAATTAGAACACGAAAATCCTATGAATATATGCCTATTTTAATTTTTTTTAAATATCAGGCGATAAAAAAGATGCCCTTCCTCCGACATAATAATTTCCTGATTATTAATTTAAGGATGTTATAAAATTAGGGTTTTAAAATCCTGTGGGAACCTGTCGGAGTTATTCTGTGACTGGGCTTATTTAACAGGAGGATGACTGTTTTTAGGGTTCCGTACCTCAAGAGGAAAAAAGGAACCCTTTCAGAATCACATCGTTGTCCGTCTGTCTATCTGTCAACTCCCTTTTGCTCGGGAACGCGTGGAGGTATCAAGTTGAAATTAATATGACATCTTAGATCTACGAAGCTGTAATAAAATCAAGTTTCTAAGTCAACACAATCAAAAGATACGGCCTTTTATGGGCTCATATTTCGCATATTTTGACACTCGCTAATAAATCATAACCTATAGGGTACTTCCCGTTGACCTAGAATCATGTAATTTGGCAAGAAGCAAGGTCTCACAGCACAAGTATAGGAAAAGCTCCGAAAATCGTTAATTAGGATTCCGTATAATCATAGGATGTCGAATTGTTTGTCACGCGCTACCAGTTTAGCGCCATATGCAAGCCAATCATTTCACAGCTGATTATGTGTTGTTATTAGTTACATTTTTCCTGTTATTTACTAAAATCATTAATTATATTGTGTGGTGGTACGGAACCCTTTGTGCGCTAGTCTGACTGGCAATTAACCGGTTTTATGAAACCCATGACACCAGTTTCACTGCATCATTGTATCGGAACGCTAAATCGCTTGGCTGTACGGCCTTTTCGATAGGGTTAGGGTAATAAATAGCCTTGAAGCCTCCCACTAGACCAATCAGGACAATAGGTATGATGAAATAGTAGGTACATTATTAACCAAGGGGATAAAGCAGTGTCTTCTTGCGGGTGACGATTTAAATCGCGAGCGTAACGAAGGACTCTAGGTTTACTCCCGAGCGTAGCGTGGGTGTTAAAAACTTAAACCACGAGCGAAGCGAGGGATTTAAGACGAGTCCTGAGTGTAGCGAGGGATTTAAGTTCACCCAAGACTAAGACAGCTTTATCACCGAGGAAAATACTCTACTTTTCGTACCATTTGCGAAAAAATTAACACAATAAAATAATATGAGATAAGCATTTATTAAAAATAATGACAATTAAAAGTAAAAGTTAACATTCGAAACATTGGTCCAATTATTGATAGAGAGAGTTACATTTTTGTAACTTAACGTTTATGTATTTGAAGAAAACAAAAACGCGGCAAATTCCTAGACTAATATTTTTTTGTCGGAAAAGCAAAGGCATCAAGCTCATACGGCCTCGTCGGTTTTCGTCATTTTATTTAATAATCATAACTGCATAATAAATGCGTATTCCTTTTTAAAAAAGATGTATAATGCTTTATATACAAACTCAATGGTGTAAACACAGATTGTAGTTCAGTTTAAATTTTGGTAAGTATTCCAAATTTAAATCACATTCTCCCATGGAATTAGGAATTACGATGCATTCTCCCCACAATTCTCCCCCTAGAGGATGAATGAAATTCAGTACAATTTTCTTTCCCTGTTTTTAACAGATTAAAAATGACTATTGTTATGTTCGCTTTTTGTGGCATAGAATGTCACTTTTTTGAGCAAGTGGTACGAAAAATGAATTATTTCTAACTGATTATTAAATAGAGGGTCTTGCAAAAGACCTAAAATTCATATCCTCGGTTAGTTTAAAATTTGATAACCATTTTAAAATATAGAATAAAGAAAAAAAGTGCGTTGTAATTTTATGACGTCACAACTGTGAATTTCATACAACTTCCATAGTAGAAGTGCGTTTTTAAGTTTGATAAAGAGTTGCTGATTTGATTGAGTTGTCATCATCCCTATTATCCATACTTATATTATAAATGCGAAAGAGTGTCTGTCTGCCTGTCTGCTATGTTTCTACGGCCCATCTGTTCAACCGATTATGATGAAATTTGGTATACGGATAGTTTGTATCTCGGGGAAGGATATAGGCTACTTTTTATCCCCGAAATTAAAGAGTTCCCGCGGGAATTTAAAAAAGCGTAATCCACCCGGACGAAGTCGCGGGCATCATCTAGTTAAGTATTATATAAATTCCCAAATTGTCACTGGCAGGAAACTCCCATGTACCTATATTAAAGCGCTCATCACTTCGTTAGAAAGGTTATGCGGGGTATCTCCACCTCTAGTACATGACACCTCTCTGCCGATGACACATTGTTTTGATCTCGACTGGTAAACGACCGAGATCTTGGCTCATGACCTTCGTCCGGTGCGAACTGAGATTTGAGATGAATACTTAATCGCTCGTTATATATTCCGCGCATAATCAGCCATGGGACAGGAAAATGAATTAACTTTGGGGCAATCAACAATTAGTTGTGAACTGTGATACGATCATTAACTGTTTGCTATTTTGTAGTTCCTTGCCATGAAAATAGAATTACGTGGTATTGTTTGTTGCTAGGTGTAAGCTTAATGAGAAATTAATTACGCGATGGTAGGTTTTCACGGTGTTGTAGGCCTAGTGCGTAAGACTTCGCCTTCCTAAATTGGCGGATTCGGTTATTTTTTTAATTTTTTTATTCCACTACAAGAAAGCCCTTGACTACAATCCTTGGTTTTCGAATCCCAAGCAGACAGGCTCGCACCTGAAATTTTTCAGAGTATAATGTGTTTTACTTTCAGAGATGGGACCATCCCCGACGACGCGACGGACGGATGTGAACTGTAGTCATTGGGAGCCGCTGGATTCAAGAAGTTAGACCTACTGTGTCTTCTCCTGCTATGCGTTTTGCAAGTCCTAGCGTCCTTACCATTGATGTCTATTGATTTAAACGACGACACCGATGACTTCCGAATACTGAAAATTTTCGCTTTCGCAAGCAAAGCCGCTGTCTCAAGCTACTATAATAAAATCTTATCTCTGTAGGTTATGCGGATTTTTTTATCTAATAAGGAAGTTTTTGATCCAAAAAATATACCAAAGACTCTATAATTATACATTTCAAAGGTAGCAGTTTTTTTATGACGACGGGTAACGTACGCACTTTGTAAAGGACAAAGTTTTGGCTGATTTCCCGTTGCCACTTTTTTGTTGTGGCCTCCCCGACTATCAGGTTTTAATAAGTGCTAGTAGTTTTCCTACTTAAATAAAACTAAAAATATTTTAGTATTAACTCGGAATTTGAAAATGAAAAAATCAACTTTCTCAGGAAAATAATGTTGCATATAAGGAATTAGTTTTAGTAAGATAATATTATTATTAATATATTATTTATACCAAGTATTTTTACAGATATCTATAAAAGTTTGGATTTCAACAATTTTTGTGGCCAGGCGTTATTCAATTTAAATTATAATTAAAAAAAATGGAATTAGAATCAAAAACTATGCCCCGGGTGAGGATCGAACTCACGACCTTAAGATTATGAGACTTACGCGCTGCCTACTGCGCTACCGAGGCTGTTGACGTGGCATATGAAATTATACTAGGTACTATTCAGTCGTAGAATTACCGACTTAAAAATGCAGAGGTTTTTTTTTTTTATATATTGACAACATTGTATGATTAACTTTAAATATAATATCGTCATTAAAGAATTTTGTTTTTCAAATAACAAACTACCTGCATTACGAGAATCAGCTTTTGTTTAAAAATAACTTGTTTTTAAAAAATACGGAGGCACCCATGATTGGACATTAAAGTGTTGGTATGGGCCATAAAAAGGTAGCAAACAGACAGAAAGGTGGACACACAGATATACATACTTTTGCGTTTATAATATTAGTAGGTAAATATTATGGACTAAGAGGGTTCCAACAAGTCAAAAAAAAAAACCATTTACCTTTTGACATCATAAAATCCTATACCTACTTATTATAATGTGAAGCGGTTCATCAAATAAGTAGGTTACGTCATTGAGTAGGGCTTCCGAAGACTAATGCGGATCTGATTTCACGTACGTATGCAAAATTATTGTTGCTAGGTGGGGTGACCTGACTTAGTCTACTTTACTCTTAACGGACGGACGGACGTTGAAGGACGTCCACTCAATCAATGGACGACAATTATTTACCCCCATAGGTCTCTTCCAGGTGGCTGAATAAGCGCTAAAGTTGAACGCACATTGATCCGCAGTCCGCACCGAACGCGACCATCGAGCCAGACGAAACGAATTCTGTGAAACCACGCTCATTAATCTGCATCAAATTGGGCGAATCGTCTGAAAAGTCGGGATGTGATTGTGAGTACACAAATCTCAGACAAATTCGGATGACGACTTTCGATTCCGTGCGGAAAGACTGTACTTTGAGAAATCAAATATAAGTAGAGATGCGTCAAGGAAATGACTGATACGCTCTTTTCTTTCAGTTATGTCGATATGTGCATTTATTACCCTAGGCGCATGAAGCGCCTCGGGCTTTCGTTTCTAGAGGGCCTCTAAATCAAGAATTTACACTCGTTAGTTCAATCTAAAATCATGCTGAAATATTTATACCTATTTACCGAAAAGTTACAGAGTGCAAAAAAGTGAATGATGCATTAATTAATCATTATGGCAATCACAGATGGCAATAATTTGATAGCCGTATGGTCTTGATCTTTTGCGTATTTTAAGAAAAAAAGGTCAATGAACAATTGGCAAGGAAACTCAAGCAAAAAATGCTTACTTACTTTGTAATTGCAGTAATCGGTTATAGTCATTATAGGTTAGATTCACTAGCGGAAGATTTATAGTTAGGTATAGTTAGTGAATATTGTCAAGTGAGCTTTAATAAGCTTATCATACCGCTCTTGTTTCTCTTATTTATCAAATAAATATTATAAATGTGAAAGTTTGGATGGATGTATGGATGTATGGATGTATGGATGTATGGATGTATGGATGTTTGTTACTCAATCACGCCCCAACGGCTGAACGGATCTGGATGAAATTTGGCACAGAGATAGATTATAATCTGGAATAGCACATAGGCTACTTTTTATCCCGGAAAATTAAAGAGTTCCCGCGGGAATCGAAAAACCTCAATCCACGCGGACGAAGTCGCGAGCATCAGCTAGTCTTATATAACTTCTTACTACTATTTACTATTTTTAAACGCGAAAGTTTGTAAGTAGGTACCTACTTTGTACATTTATGTAGGGATGGATGACTGTCACTCTTTCATTGCAAAAACCAATGAACGTATTTTTGATGGAACTTTACAGTAAATAATAAGCTTATATCAGAAAAATATCTAGCATGTGTATGGTATTAAGGTTATAAGGATAATATTGTACTTATAGACGGTGGTAGATTCTTACGACTCATCATAAGTGGCACAAGTTGTCCTACATGAAATAAATCATTTCTATTTCTATTTCTATTTCTATTTCTATTTCTATTTCTATTTCTATTTCTATTTCTATATCTATCCCACGAGAGTGAAGCCTTCTTCCTCTTTCTCTCTGCGTCTTTTATTCCTCGTGGCCTCGTTCAGGCAATATTATCGGCTTGGATATTTCCCGAATAGAACAACACAAATGAACGAGTTACGATTTTAACACATGTTACAAGCCGAGCAATAAAAAACAACGCGACAAAGGCTTAACGTGCTCTCCGAAGCACGGAGGAAATTGGTCACCCATTAATTTACCGGATTGAGTCAACGTTGCTTAAACTTGCAATTGCTATGCGCTAACGTAAAAAGGTAAGTACCTAAGCTACACCACCCAAAGGGATACCCTGCTTTTCAACAACGGGCTCCATATCCATGCTAATCCATACCAATATTATAAATGCGAAAGCATGTCTGTCTGTCTGCTTTCACGATCTATCTCGTTAACTGATTTTGACGAAATTACAGACATATAGACAGAATAGTTTGCATACGTACCTATGGGGAAGGACGTACATATTATGCTATAATTTTTATCCCGGGAAATGAAAGAGTTCCTGCGGAAATCCACCCGGACGAAGTCGCAGGCATCAAATAGCAAACATCATAATTCACAAGGTGAAATAATTACCTACCTACGCATCTTGCGTAAAAATTGAGCCATATTACAAATTACCCGAAATAGTTTTGTATTATAATCCGCGATGGTCAGTAGCTAAACTAATTAGTGACGTTACCCAATACTCGACAGTCAATAGTCGATAGTCGACAGGGTAACGCTCGCCTGATCTTGTTAATGATGTAGGTGGTGAGTGTAATACCTTCCTACGCTACGTGTAATCTGAGAACGAGTCACTTTTGAAGCGGATTTAAAAAATATCAGTTTTTTTTAAGGTTGGGAAAATTTATGAAAAGGTCAATTGAGCCTACCAATTTCCCTTCATTGCCAGAGGCTCTAGTCTTAGAAAGGTGTAGCTTTAGACTTTAGAAAAGTTATAGCATAAAAGCCTTTCAGTAACTTGCATCAGGAATTAATCCAAGAGGGGATTTTTTGGATTTATTCCAGCGCGTCAGATATTGATAGCGTATACGCCCCACGTGTCTCTGTTATCGAATGGTAACATGGTGGTGTTTGTCTGCCAGTTTACATGGTGGGGTTTGCCGTACGGAAGTAAAAATATTGGTAAAAAAACATTAAAAAAATCGAGTGTCAGATATTCTGAGATGTTAAGTGGAGTGAAATCGTCAGTCTTTGAATAGGAATTCAAAGACTGCCGATTCTGACGTAAAGTCACTGCGGTTTTTTGAAAATGCAAAGAATAATTGCCATTTTGAAATACTCGAGCGCGTCAGATTATCATACATCAGCTTCATGTCCCAAACCTGCTGACCCTTAATCTGACGATTATCTCGAGGAATTTTCTTAATCTGATGATTTGAAAAAAAAAAACTTGTAGACGCTCCCCCCACCGGTGAAAGAATATACATCATAGGTATAACCTTTTTTCTTTCTACCATCTAATCTTCAAATTCCATTAGGTCTCCAGGACGCTCAAGTAAATCCACATTAAGCATCATTGCCTCCCCTACCATTATGTTTCAATTATCAATTTTGAAAGCATGTAACCTCGTAGTCGATATGTTACTAATGTCACATATGTTTTGAGGAGTGGTCCATAACTGTATATTACCAAACAATAAAACCAGTTTAGCTGCCCGGCTGCCAAGTGCCACTGGCTGAACAAAATAAATGATTAGCTGGTACAACCGCGACCTACATATATAAGATAATGCTAATATTTGAATCACTTGGAGTGAGATGAAGTTAATTGTTTTATTTATGCAGATGCCTCTTAATTGATAAAGGCGTGGCACGAAATCAGCTGACAAGACTGAAGATTTCCAATGACAATTTTCTTATACGTTTATCTTTTAGCGCTCATTAAATCGTTAAACTTAACGATTAAAGTGTTCAGTCATTTTATATCAGGTGCTGAGACGAACTATTAAAGATAAAAAATGTGTTGACAAATTAATGAAGAAGTTTTCAGTGGCTATTAAAAAATATAATTACTTTGAGATAGGTAACAGAAACTTATAAAATATTGATTTTGCACCGAACATATCGAGGTGATTCAAATGACAATTGTCACAATAAAAGGTGATAAACCAGTTAAAAATATGATAATAGTAGCTCACTGCTTTGTATTATTTTAATTAGTAACACAGGTGGATAAGAATTTAAAATAAGCAGACAAGAGTAATTAGGGACGCAATTAATTAGTGTACTGAAACACGCTCTGTTTTTTATCTAATTTATAACATAGCGCGCAACGCACGCCAGTCTATTATCGTAGCATAGATTCGCCTAATCATCGCGTGCATATTCATTTATTCATTTCTCTGCAACCATAATACGTTGCGTGAGACCGCGACCGATTTCGATACGACCGCTAAACTGTTTGCGGTCTCCGGCGCGCCCTTTAGCGCCAACACATGTTAAGTAATGAACGCAGAGCGTCTCGTAGTCTGCAATGCCATCTCGCATGCACGTTTCCGAACGCCTTTTACCGCGCATCCCCCCGATATTATAAAACAGTCGCGTGCGCGCCGCGCGCCCGCAGTCGTACCGCGCTACCGAGCGAGTCGCACGCTCCTGTTATGCTAAAGTGGTAATCCCACGCGCTACCAACATGGAGGAGACCCCTCCCAGCCAGGTCGTGCCCGAGCCCGACGAGGGCATCGCCTCCGACCGCCGCCCGTCCACCGACGACAACGCCGACCTGTCCGACTCCGCGTCCGACGCGGGCTCGGGCGGCGGGAAGGACTCCGGCTGCGAAGTCGCTCCCGACGCCCAGGAGCCGCCCTACGCGCCGCCCGACGACGAGCTGGCCGCGCGCATCGTGGCTCAAGTCGAGTTCTACTTCTCCGACGCCAATATCACGAAGGACGCCTTCCTGCTCAAGCACGTGCGCCGCAACAAGGAAGGGTACGTCTCCCTCAAGCTGATATCCAGTTTCAAGCGCGTCAAGCACCTCACCAAGGACTGGCGAGTGGTAGCCGAAGCCTTGAAGAGGTCCACGAAGTTGGAGATCAATGAACAAGGAACGAAATTACGCCGGATAGAGCCCTTACCGGAGTACGATGAGACGACGCCTTCTAGAACCGTGGTGGCCGTCAGGATGCCCATCGAGCGGCCTTCGGTTGAGAATGTGTCCAGACTATTTGCGAGTTGTGGTGAAATTGCTCTAGTCAGGGTGCTCAGGCCCGGGAACCCGGTCCCGGCGGACGTCCGTCAATTCCTGAATAAGAATCCGAGCTTGGTTAATTGTGTGTGCGCGTTAGTCGAGTTTACCGAATCCGAGGCCGCGAGAGCCGCGCTTCGTCTGCAAAGCTCGGATGAGGAAGGCATGCGAGTGTACGAATTGAACGGAGTCCCGCGGGAACCGAAGAGGAAAGCGCCGGTGCGTCGCCCAGCGCCGAGACGCCACGAGTGCGAGTACTCCTCCTGCTGCAGCGGTTCGGAGGCCGAATACGATAACTTCAGATACGGATCGCCGTTCTACCGGCGCAACTCGAGCGGGTTCTTCGCGCCGCGCTCGCCCGAGATCCAGACGTGGGTGCCGCGGCGCACGTCCACGTGCAGCCACAGCTCGGACTCGGGCGTGTCGTTCTTCTGCGGGTCGCGGCGCGCGTCGCAGGTCAGCACGGGCAGCGGCAGCAGCGCGGAGGGCTGGCTGGCGCGGCGGCTGTCGGGCTGCTCGCTGACGGGCCCCGATTGCGGCGGCCGGCGCGTGTCGTGCACGCCGCGCTTCGAGCCGCGCGCGCCCGTCGTGCCCGACGGCACGAGGGGCTTCCACGCGGCCGCGCGCCAGCGGAGGATCTCGGACCTCGCGTTGTATTCGCGCTAGAAAGCGCCCGCCGACCGTGACACCTTTCTAATCACGTTGGATAACTACCTTTCACGTGCTGACCGCCTGGTTTTTAATCTACGAGGAAACGATTCGTGTTCGCGTGTTGAGTTCTCAGTTTATTTATGAAAGAATGCATGTAGAGAGTTTGTAATCTGGGAGAATTTTAGTTACCTAGTTGTTAAAGTCGACGATTGATTCGTCGAGGATTGTGATCGAAGCTCATTTAGATAGGCCTAGATAAGTAACGTAATTTATTAGTAAGTATGTGATTATTTATTACCGCGTATTTATTGCGGGCAGGGCGCGCGCTGTGGGGAGTTTTCATCCGAGTATGTCAGAGTTGTCAGCACAAAATTCAATAACGAGCAAAATCGACATCGCGCAGTTTGTAGGCTCGACATCTGGCGGGAGATGTGGGTGATGGAGACGGCAGAGCGAGCACGTTGCGTAAATTGGATTGCGAACTGTGGACGTTTACATAACGTAAGAGTCGTAAGATAAACGCATATCGCATGAATCCATGCACCGTCGCTTGCTCGCTCCGCCGGAACATAGCATGGGATGCCACAATGCGCCGGACCAACCGTCCTTTTACACTGTGTAAGATTAATTAAGATAATTTAAGTCAGTCGCGCCATGTCATGAATTATTTAAGTTTTTTTAAAACTATTTTTTAAGTTGTTATTTTAATTGCGTTGCGCAACAGTGAGAGGCGCACTACCCGGTCGGAGCAATCTCTTTTGTATTTTATTACCTACTCGATAGTAATGATACATTTCTTCAGTTGTATAATCGATATATCGTGCTTCTTTCTTACTTACATAAGTAAGCAATATACTGAAGCTAGTTTGAAATTCTTTGTAAATTATTTGGGTAGTTTGACGGGAGGCGGGTGGCTTAGCGTCTCAGTTTTCATTTCGCAGCAGGAGATTCATCTTATGATTTAAGAATGTCATAACGCACAAAGCTTTTGGTGCTAAGCTAGTCGCCTTTCAAACTCTTCTAAAGTAGAACCGTGCATTGAGAGAAATAAAGAAAGGAGGGGAAACACCTCCACCACTTGAGGATGTAACTAAAATGCCCAAGCAACTGAAGCGTCAGAGCAACAGAATTGTGTAGCACAAGAAAACCCCGAAAAAAATGACCCATTTCAGCGTCTGTGTCTGCATCATCTGTATGCTTTGTACAAGCTGAAATAAGGGTATACAGCGCTGATTTTCATCTTGATCCTTAACTACAGATAGTAATTACTCATTATGGTTCAAACCAAATGATATATTTGACAGATCCTTGCCTTGCACGGTTCAGGGTAGATAGATAATGTAAAACCGGGAAAACTGTAACAAAATTTTGCAGTTTATTGTATCATATTCGAGTGTATAAGGAGTATCTAGGACAGACAAACTTACACTGCTGTTTTATTTGCTCCAGTTAACTCGTCCATACCTTTCACCTCCACTTTGCTCGGATATGAACATCTTTGTAAATATTATATTTATACCTATCTCTTAATGTTATTTAAGCAAATCTTTGTAAATGTTGCTCTACTTTATGCTCATAATTTAACTATTTATCTTACTGGATATTCCTAAGTTATGAACCTTATCTTTGTATAGAAGCATACTTTTATGAGGTGCATCTAATCGTAATTATCGTCGTCCGCTTACAAAAATCTAAAATTAGCACCAAATCGAACTTTAACACTTGCAAATATGAATATCGCAATTACTTCCGATTGGCTTACAGGAAATGTCTATTTAACTTACAAACACATTTTTACAGAAAGAGACTAGCTTTTTAATCTCGTCTCTTATACTGTTAGGTAGAACACAATTTTCTTACAATTTTCTTCGATGTTACATTCTGTTTTGCGTTGCTACTCGTTTTGGTATGCCATTTTCCTTTTAACCCTATATATAGAAGCTATACAAAATCTGTAATTTTATTTTCTTATTTAAATACACTTGTTATTTTAAAGTATGAAATAATGTTTACTTATTGTTTTACTAATCGATCCACTTATTAACATAGTTCTGGTTTCTCTATTGTCATGATAAAAAGGACATTATATATCTTACAAACAAATCAAACTCACTATAGGTAAAGCTCTAGTTTACCAAGATGGCAGGAGGGTCATCTATCAATATACGCTCTCTCTTATTGGTGCCGTCAAATACCTACTATCCCAGGAAATCAGACATTAAGATTTTTTTGTGAAAAGCAGGAAAATTGATCGCGTAAAAATTACACATAGCGGCATAGGTGACATAATAAAAGCCGCTAATGTTTTCATGCTACATATTTCGAATTCTACTAAATGATTGGAATGAGCCAAAGCTCTGCTCTAAAAAGATTCAAAAACCTCTAGTTTTCTACATACGTAAATTCCATGGAAAGATATGTCGCTTCGAATGTCTTACTATATACTTGTTATTAATGCTATTAGGCTAAAACTCTTTTTATATCTTCGTAGTGGTTTGTTTATATAAAGTGTATGCAGTCTTATTGTACCTATAGCTTCTATTAAAAGTAGGTACTTAGTTCGATTTATTTTTTCCGAGCAGGCGAATTAATTTAGTCTGCAGCCGGCACAATAAACTCGGATCGGTTGCGTCCTCCTCGCTATGGTAATAATGGTTTTTTAAGTATAAGTTTTTGAGAGAACGCTGTTTTTTAATTAAGCCCGACCTTGGTAGTGGAAAGTGTGGTCTTTTCGACCCCGGCTCACCTTGACGGATCAATTCTCACGCTGTGACACTTGGGTTGCTTCACAGGTTAAAAATATTACGCGAATACTATACGATCACTGGCTATATTTTTTTATTATTTTTCTGAACAGGTTTGCGCTTGACTAACGAAGAGTTCACTACATGTATGCAGTTTTAAAATATAAGATAAGGGTAGAATTTTCGGTGGAGGTCTAATTATTAGAGTTCCGTAAGAGGAAAAAGGAACCCTTATAGGACCACTTCGTTGTCCGTCAATCTGGCTGTCTGTCCGTCCCTTTTTCTCGGAAAATCGTGGAGGTATCAAGTTGAGATTAATATCAAATACGGTCTACGGTCCTTGGAGCTGTAAAAAATCATGCTTTTGCCCATAAGAAGCAAAGTCTCACAGCACAAGTATTGAAAAAAATAAAACCGGCCAAGTGCGAGTCGGACTCGCGCACCGAGGGTTCCGTACAAACCTGTAGTAAGTTTTACGATTTATGACGTATTGAAAACAAGACGAAATGAACCGCAAAACTAACTTTGTTTGTAGAGGTTTATTGTTAATATCAAAAAAACTATGCTAGTTAGAGCGTTGGTTTACGGGGAAATGGGTGGAATGGTTCAAATTGTTGGACCGATCACCCGCCGGGCCACGGCAGGCGTCCCCTCCATAAGTATATATATATATAGAGCGTTGGTTTTATTTTTCCTGTAAAATATACATAAGCTTGTATTGACCATAATTATTTCAGATTTTTCAATTGGTAAACTTCGGAGATTAGGGGGGGGGGGGGGGTATTTTTTTTCGACATTTTGCCCGATAAATCAAAAACTATTATGCACAAAAATAAATATAAATCTGTTTTAGAATGTATAAGTATGTATTCATAGACAATCGAATTGTTTGTCAGGCGCTACCCGTTTAGCGCCATACATTTCACAGCTGATTACATCTTTCTTATTTATAAGAATTAACATTGTGTGGTGGTACGGAACCCTTTGTGCGCGAGTTTGAGTCGCACTTGATCAGTTTTATTCTAAAAATATCCATTTCCTATTCAATTCCTGTCCAGAATCGAAACCAGCGTGGAACAGCATGGCAGCAGCTCACTACAATAGTATATTGTGATACAAGGGTGGAAAGTAGGTTATTGCAAACGAGCTGTCATTAATAAGCCCGAGCCGAAGGTGAGGGTTTTAAATGTCACAAGTTTGCAATAACCTTCACACCCGTGTATCACACGACGTTTTTCAGTACAGTTGTGGGAAATAGTAATAAACAAATCAAAGAATTACAATTTTATTTCAACATACATACATACGTACATAGTAATTAATTCTGAAAATTGAGAGTAAAGCTTGAGCAATTACTAAAATTCAGTGAAATTTGCTGCCCGCACGGGTTGAAGATCGCTCAAATCCAAATCGATCGCAAAATTCCATCTTGCGCAGTTTTCGCCTCAAATAAAATATCTGGTGGAGTTAATTCCATTTCATCATTAGTACACGTACTAATAAAACTATTAGTACTCATATTAACAAAAATATAATCAATTTATCACATAAAAAATAAAAAATTTCAGCAAATGGCGCGTATTTACACCGACATATTTTTTTTTTTCAACGAAACTAGGCTACGGGTTCGTACCTACGCGTATACAGCCTATTCGATTTTTGTCAAATGTTGAAAATAATTAAATTAAAACTGGTAATTAAATATAATCAACAACCATTTAAAAGAATTTTGGAAATTATGAAAAAATGTATGAAAACTCCTTGCTACTAAACTTTTTTAATTGACTTGGAAAATTTAAAACTAAACTGCAAAAGCAAGTGTCGAGCTTGTAAAAGTAAGTCACGACCGTGTAAAAGTAAGATGCCTATGCGAAAGATTCAATTTTCGAATCATAACTACAGCCTCTGAAAGTGCGCCATGTTTGACAACTGTATTGAAAACTCTTATTTTCAAAGGTCATATGGCACTGGCAGTGTCTCTGTCAATGGGTACCTAGTACCTATCTACTATTATGCATCGTGGTAGACCTGCCCCCCGATTGTGTAAAGAAATGGTACCTACTCGTTTGTCAAACGTATAATTGGGTATTTGACTACCAGTGAAATAATAGTAGATTAGTAGCCAAGGGCTGTAAGGCATCAATTGCAGCCCGAGATATTTAGGCGCACGAGCACAGCGAGGGCGCCTATAGTTCGAGGGTGCAATTGATGCTTACAGCCGAGCTAACTACTCTGCTTTACATCTCGATTGTGAGGTAAGTAGGTCCTTATTACCCCCAAATGGAGCTTGAAGGTGACCAATTAGCGCTCCAGGGTAATAATGTAGCTAGAAAAGCCCTAGGGCGGTAAGTAATTAAAAAAAAAACTCTTCACTCTTTCAAAAAGTTCGCGTACATCTAACCATCATACTTTTTTAAATTACTTACCGCCCTAGGGCTTTTCTAGCTACATTATTACCCTAGAGCGCTAATTGGTCACCTACAAGCTCCATTTGGGGGTAATAAGGACCTACTTACCGAATATGAGAGATGTAAATGATTTTATACTACACCCGCTCGGAAAGTACCCTCTTGCTTTTGTCAAAACGTGGTAGAAAGTACGTCATTGCTACAAACCAATTAAGCGGGAAGAAAAGATGTATGAAATTTCATTTCTAACGTGCTAAGCGGGGAGAAAACTGTATGAAAATCCATTTCTAACGCGCTGTTGTTTTTTAATTTTAAGTAAATATGGTATGGACGTTGAGAATTTGGATGTCTTACCTTAAGGAAATATAATATTAGAAGCAGCTTCACCATATTTGACATAGAAAAGTCAAATAATATGGTGAATGTCGATTGTCGACATCGACGTCGATTATCGATATCGATAGTCGATATCGATATCCGATATTGATAGTCGATATCGATATCGATGTCGATTGTCGGTATCGATGTCGATTGTCGGTATCGATGTCGATTGTCGATATCGATGTCGATTGTCGATATCGAAATCTATATTGAAATAATCCTCAAAATGTAGTCTAGTTGTGATAGTGAAGCTTCGAATGAAGCGACTCATATACTTATGATAGAACGTCATTTTTTTTTGTTTAATTTTTTTTTTTTTTTGAAAACAATACATTAGAAATTAAAGCTAGCTAGCCTAACCTAATTAAGGACTATTAACTATTATTAACTATTATCTGTATTTTGAATTTGGGTTTGTAAAAATATTTATTTTATATATTATTTTAAACCTTTGTAAGTTCGTTTAATCACTAATTATCGCTTATTTTCCTCGCAGGTGTAGTATAAAGCACTATGTATCACTCGGTAGAAAGTACGATTCCTACCTCGCGTGTATTGCGGCCCTTCGGCTACGCCTCGGGCCTCAAACTACACCCTCGATAGTAATCGGTCACTTTCTCCCCTCGGTGAACAATGTACTATTTCATCCCACCATCTCGGAAAGAGTATTTTTATTCTTCGATATCTGATGGTAAAAGCCGTTATTATCCTCTAGAGGATAAAGTAAATTGAATTTAGAACATCGTGTGCACGTTAGTAAATATCACTCGTCTATGAAGTTTGTGAATTCAAAACATCATTAAAACCTATTTACTTGTACCTCTATGGTGCCGAATTTCCATACAATCGTTTTTAATTTGTTAAAAACTCACACTCGTAACCTTCTTGGTGTACTTTTTTAATTTGCTTTGCGCGCACCATTTTCTTTCACGTCATATTGTTTAAAATTAAAACCGATTAAAAACAAGAAAATTGAAAATAAGTGAAAAACCTAAAATGAGTGATTCTAGTGACGAAGAAATTAACAGAATTGAATTTAATCTTGTGATTTTTTTTGCATTTAGTCATTTCCTCGCTGAGGTGGGATGAAAAGTTACGTGTTGCACTCGAGTGAAAAGATTTTTCACCTCGTGCTCTTTTGATTCCCTCGCTGACGCTCAGGATTCTAATTTTAGAATCCTTCGCTTGCTCGGTCATCAAAATTGAGCACGCGGTTAAAAAACAACTTTTCACTCTTGTATAACAAATAACTATTATCATGTAACTATGACGTCTTCGGTCTTATGATAACCCTACACCCTGCATGGAAATTAATCTAATATTCATCCATCCATCCATCAGCCTGTATGCATCCACTGCTGGACATAGGCCTTTTCGAGAGCGCGCCACCTAATATAATATTATGGAGATGGAAATGTTCATCAGAAGCAACATGCAATTACTATGACTTGACTAAAGTTATCAGGACGAAAACGTGACAAATCATCCCCGCGCAACGTCCGCGTCGTTTAGGAAGCACGTTTCATCGTGTCGCGCAGATCTGTGCATCTCCATTCTCCATAAAAGAGCGCGCGTGACGATTCGAGCTGTCGTTTCGTCTGGTTCAGGGGCTGTACCGCCAACGCTTAACGCAATACTAAAGCAATATTACTCAAAATGAAAGTTTGATGTCACGTACCTTGACGTTCCTAAAAATATAAGGATTATAAATTCTAAACACAAAAGTCAACAATAATGAAATATTATGGCTTTAAGCGTAGGCAGTATGGCCACTGTTAGTGGTGTGTTTTCGCCCTTACTACCAGAACATCAATTCACAAATCACAGCTACGGGTAGGTATATCTAGGAAAAACATACGCGCCGAATTGAGAACCTCCTCCTTTTTTGGAAGTCGGTTAAAAACTAAACATATGGGATATAATATGTTTATAGCGTTTGCTGATATTATAAACGCGAAAGTGTCTGTTTATCGGTGTATTATCTTTTTATAAGGGTCCATCCGTTTACCCAGTTTTGATCGAATTTCGTGCAGGAAAAGCTTTTTACCCCGGAAAATTGGAGGGAAATCAAAACGTTTTCTCGGATTTTTTATTTTCTTTTATTTTCCGTACAGTACAGTGTCCAGTCTTGAAAGAAAGCTAATTATGTAATTTTATACCCATACCTGTATGTTAATTAGGTAATTATTATTTTTTATACGCGAGATAAGGTAAATACCGTAAACGGCAATTGAAAAACAATAAAGATATTCACGGAAAAGAAAAAATATATAAAATATAACGGAAAAAACAAAAATTTGCGTAAATATGCAAGGAGGATAAATAAAACCAGTCAAGGGCGAGTAAGACTTGCCCGTTGAGAGTTCCGTATCCTAATTGAGTTGTATGTTTATTCGTTTGGATGCTTGTTACTTACCTTCATGTCGCCACAATAACTTGTCTAAAACGGTGCGTAGTAAGAGACCACTTAGAGACCAAGATATTTCTTTTCTTGTTCCTGTTTTACAACGATTATTGTTAACTGGAATAAGTAGCTACATTGACGGATTGACAGATGGGCAAAAGTCGAACCAATTAAAGGGGTTAGTTTTTAGCATTCTTGTACGGAACTCTAAAACGGTAAGAAGCAGCCAACATTGTCTCAACAAGGAACTATTAAAGAGGGTCTTGTTTACGTAAACATTAGATTCTCGTAATCTTCGTAATTAATCGGGTTTTCGGTAATTTATTACTTATTTTTATTTATTTGCAAACTTGAAACGAAACCGCTTCGCAAAATTTGTAGGCTGTATTATCAATAAGGTGTGGAAGGAAATAATTTATAGTCCAAGCATAGAGATATACCTAACATTATAATATTATCTCTATGAGTCCAAGGGATGTGAAGAAAATTTTGGATCTACTTACTTGATCCTTACTATGTAATTCTAGAGTGGTTCGCCCCAAGGCCCGAACTTTAGACCTCGCGTCCTATGAGTTCAGATTTACTAATAGACGTACAGTTATAGACCAATTTTTTCACGTGTTATGATATTTTACTATCTAAATATACGGTTACGGTTCCGCAGTTGTGTTTTCACTTGTCGGTGGTTGTCGGTGGCTGGTAGCGGAATACGCCGACTCGCCCATGCCCATGTGATCCGCTAATGACACTCGCCCCTTCCGCCGCCATTTCAGCTCGCCACTGAAAACATAACTAAGTATTCCAAATATTGGATGGAAACAGGCGTTACTTTGCGGAAGTCAATGATAATGAAGGAACTAGAAGTTTAATTCGCTAAAATCCGCGACAACGGGGCTGATTCTGTAGTGCACAATCTCTAAACTAAACTAAAATTAGAGCATTACAAATATTGCTAACCCTTTCATAATACTCCGTACGGAAAGGGACAGAACTACATTTAAAGCTGCCATTTTAGTTTAGTTTAGAGATGGTGTTACACAGAATCAGCCCCAACATCTCCTGAACATGCTCCGGTATATCGGAGTGAAACGTACGTTGAGAATCATTTGGAATATTTCTGTGGTGTGGTGAAAATCGCGGGTTATAAGTGCGAAATACCACATATGTTTACCTATTATCGCGGATTATAGCGAATTAAACTTCGTTGTATCTGTTTACTGTGCTTCTAGTTCCTTCATAACTATTTCATACAAAATGCACCAAAAGTTATGTTACGAGCGTATAGGTATCGCAGCGGCTGCCCACCGAAAATGCAGAAAGAATAGTTATTTGTTATACAAGAGTGAAAAGTTGTTTTTTAACCGCGTGCTCAATTTTGATGACCGAGCAAGCGAAGGATTCTAAAATTGAATCACGAGCAAAGCGAGTGATTCAAAAAAACCGGCCAAGTGCAAGTCGGACTCGCGCACCGAGGGTTCCGTACAAACCTGTAGTAAGTTTTACGATTTATGACGTATTTAAAATAAAAATTACGTTTGTTGTATGGGAGCCCCCCTTTAATATTTACTTTATTGATATTTAAATATTTATTTTGAAAGGTAATATACAAGTTAATATTCTGTGAAAATTTGAACCGTCTACCTGTTACCGTTTTTAATATTGAGCAAAAAAATACGAAAAAAACACGTTTATTGTATGGGGACCCCCCTTAATATATATATTTTTTTAATTTTTAGTATTTGTTGTTATAGCGGCAACGGAAATACATCATTTGTGAAAATTTCAGCTTTCTAGCTATCACGGTTTATGAGATACAGCCTGGAGACAGACAGACAGACAGACAGACAGACAGACAGACAGACAGACAGACAGACAGACAGACAGACAGACAGACAGACAGACAGACAGCGGAGTCTTAGTAATAGGGTCCCGTTTTTACCCTTCGGGTACGGAACCCTAAAAATTAGAATCCTGAGCGTCAGCGAGGGAATCAAAAGAGCACGAGGTGAAAAATCTTTTCACTCGAGTGCAACACGTAACTTTTCATCCCACCTCAGCGAGGAAATGACTAAATGCAAAAAAATCACAAGGTAACTTTTCATCCCACCTCAGCAAGAAATGACTAAATGCAAAAAAATCACAAGATTAAATTCAATTCTGTTAATTTCTTCGTCACTAGAATCACTCATTTTAGGTTTTTCACTTATTTTCAATTTTCTTGTTTTTAATCGGTTTTAATTTTAAACAATATGACGTGAAATAAAATGGTGCGCGCAAAGCAAATTAAAAAAGTACACCAAGAAGGTTACGAGTGTGAGTTTTTAACAAATTAAAAACGATTGTATGGAAATTCGGCACCACAGAGGTACAAGTAAATAGGTTTTAATGCTGTTTTGAATTCACAAACTTCATAGACGAGTGATATTTACTAACGTGCACACGATGTTCTAAATTCAATTTACTTTATCCTCTAGAGGATAATAACGGCTTTTACCATCAGATATCGAAGAATAAAAATACTCTTTCCGAGATGGTAGGATGAAAAAATCTTTCTTTCTTCTTAGGGATGTGGCTGTGCAGGGCATTATGATTAAAGATCTATTATGATCGCCACCATCTATAGTTCTTGGCCAATACTATTTTCTGCCAAGAACAGCAGCAGCTTTTTGGCTGGGATATTCTTTGCCTTCTCAGGGTATACTAGATAAATGCTTCCATAAGTAGGCTTACGTTTGGGCATTAGTGCTGGGCAGTAGCAGATAATGCGTGCAATGGCGTTTCCTCAGCCTCGCGATTGAACATAATATAATAATGTCTGTTCAGCCCGCCTTGAAAATGTACAATTAGCGGTCTCAAATCAATAAATCACTCATAGCAGGCAGGTACGAAGTTAACTCCTATTCCCTATCATAATATCGATTATAGAAAAAAATACCTACCGAAAAACTTTTCATCATTCGGTACACTATTATTATAAACGATATTGCTCTTACACAAGCCTATACTTAGTTTATCACTTTTCGGTCGGCCTTCAGCGAATTCATACGGGTTATGTAGACGTAGCATCGCATATAATTTGTGAACAAAATAAAAGATAAAGAAACTCGATTGATTCTATTACAGTAGTCTTAAAATCGTTCTAGAAATCATTAGCATTGCATTCGATTGCATAAGCCATAACTTTTTAAAGGTAGTTATCTCGCAAATAAATAATTGATGCTTAGTTATAAATAATGTATCGGATTTCGAGCTATAAATGATCACAAATAAAAATAATCTGTTAGAGATAAGGTTGCAACATCGATTAGGTACTTACTTATAGACTTGAGAAGGCATATTGTTTTGAATTAACTTCTGTATAGGTATCGAACTCTATTATAGGAGAGGAAGGGGATCTTAGTCTTCTAAATATTATATACTTAAAAGGAAAAGGTGAGTGACTGACTGATCTATGAACGCACAGCTGAAACCACTGGACGCGATGTATCGAGCTGAAATTTGGAATACAGATCGCTATTATCACAAGCTACCGCTAAAAAAGAACCGCTAGAAAATTCAAAACCTAAGATGGTAAAATAGGGCTTTGACATTTGTATGAAAATTGAGCCGACCTTCGTCTACACCTCCAAGCTGCATAATTATTTTGTGTTGTAGGGTGAATTTTATACCAACTGAAAATTGGCCCACGCGTTTATGTCACCCTGTCTAGAGACGAATGACTGGTGGTAGGAAAGTCCTCTCAAAAATAACGTATCTCTTAACTTTATAGACTGTGGGGAAAAATTACAAAGTGTACAAGTTATATTTAATTGCGTAAAAGGAGAGTAAAAGTATTAAATTGCTTCATCTCAATGGGCCTCGGGCTTAGTTCCGCCTTAATAAACACAAATAAGACGAAACAAAGTATAGGCGCCGTTATGATGTAAAATCTAATTTAAAACAACAATAAGGTTGATAGATACTTTTAAATATACACGAGCATACAGGGCCGCAAAAAATCTATAAATCTATTTGGATCGCACTTTTGCTACGAGTAGGTAGATTGAATAAACAACGCTATTATTTTTATGTAAGACCAATTATGTAAGGTAATTTGCTACACACATATAAGTTACGTAAAGCGTGATTAAGGTCCGTGAAAAAATTGTTTTTGGCCGCAGTCTCTCTCGATATCCTTCTTACTTCCTATACCTCAATACGAGAGTATCTACATAATAATTATTATAATATGATAACTTTTAGTAGATTATAGTACCTAGTCCAAAATATTAATTTACCAATTCGATTAACTTAATCGAAGCTTCATAAGTAACCTGAGTATGTGCTCAGTTATTAAAATTGTTGAAATATTTCAAAAAAATGTTTTTACGAATAATGACAATAAATTATTCAAAGTGCAATAAATAACTGCACAAACGTCAAGTTACTTAATTATGGCATTGATAAAAAGATACAACTTATAATACTTTACTATTATATACATTTGTTAAAATAAACACAATATTAGAAATTCATAATATTTTTTGCGGTAGGTTTACAAATGTACATATTATTATACCTATGTACATTAACATTTACGTTGGAATGAAACTATTTTATTACTCACTGCTGTATCAATAATTATTACTTAGTCTTAATAAAGCAATAAAATCTCCATGGTGACAAAACTGATCCACGTGGCTACCGCAAGGTTGGAAGAGGAAGGAGTAATCAGGCTCGCACACCTTGATTCCCAAGCGCAGGCAATCGGCCACTGGCCACACGAAGCGCTGTCCCGTCACGAATCTTCCCCAAGCTACAAAATGTGGCCCAGGATATACCAGTGCATCGACTCTCTTTCAGATGCCGCCAGCTATGGCCTTTAGCGCGCACTGATATAGTTACGAGGATTAGCCCAAAGACCAGACATTTCATATCCGTAGAAAAACTAGATCTAGACTAGAAGTCTAGGACAAGACGTTCTCCAAGCCGACTTTGCATCCGCAAGACTCTCCACCGCAACATCAGTCGAACTACCTATAGATCTGAACGAAACGAACGGTAGCGAAAAGGGTAATAACTAATAACCTAGAGCCGTTACAAAGTATGTATTGTGTTCATACTACACATGAAAAAAATACGATTTGCTCATTACACGTTTTATTTCATAGACCTTTTGTGATAAATGGACGTTTTGTTACTTAGACCATTTGTATCGTAAGGGATGCCTTAGACTCTTTACTATTGGAATATTATGAATGATTATTACATATTTTATAACAGAAACTACCTCAGTGATAAACATAATGTCTAATAATAATAATTTGAGATTATAAGGGGCCTCAAAATTTTGCCAGCACATAACGTTGTTTTTCCAAGCAAAGGGGCACCATCATTGTCATACCAATACATGTTTGATAAGTCACAGACGATAGGTTTTAAGTTTTAAATAATTATCATAGCATTCGGAAGGCTACTTAATTAATTAATTTTAAAAATTTATTGGTTTTAAATTCACTACTAGAAATAATTTGTAGGCCTACTTAATTAGGGACTGGTTATTTTACTATTTAAAAAAAACTAAACTAAATTGTAATTTCCCAGCTTTAGGCTCATATACTACATTCGCGAGCGACCATGTACCTACTGTTTAGAGCTTTGGAAGCGTCATCTTAACGTAGTTTTAGTATGAATTAAAATTGTGATCTACTGATATCTAAATATCTCCACGACAAAAGATTATTAGATACTAGATGATGCCCGCGACTTCGTCCGCGTGGATTAAGTTCTTAGCCTATGTCCTTCCCTGGGATACAACCTATCCCTCTACCAAATTTCATCCAAATCGGTTGAACGGTTGGGCCCTGAAAGCGTAGCAGACAGACAGACAGACAGACAGACAGACACACTTTCGCATTTATAATATTAGTATGGATTAGAATGGATAGGTATCTATCTGGTTTGTTTTATGTTCTTAGTTCGATTAGAGAGTACCTACTCATCAAGTGTAAACATGTTTGTAAACATTCAATAAGTACTGAAGCACTAAAAATCTGCGATTAATTTCTATTAGGTAGGTATTTCAAGTAAAAGTAAACATGATCGATTATGGCTATAGCTATTAATAAGTAGAGACTTTAACGATTACTTTAATACGTATACTTTATTACTTTAATAATACTAAGAACCTACTAAGTAGGTACTTTAGATGGGAGCAGGTGTGTAGGTAGGTAAATTATGTACTAATATTTTTCATTATTTTAATAATTTCATATCTATAGTAATTATTTTCTTGCCGGCTCCTCTGCGTAGAATCTTCAATCCGATTCGGTGGTAGAGTAAACGTCCAGTAGTAATTTGTAATTACCTAAGTACATCTTGTATGAAATGTTATAAATAAATAAAAGGAGGAAAAGCAGGTGCAAGTACATTAGAAAACAAATTTGATAAAATTAACAAAATCGAACTGTTAGGTATCTGGTAAAATAATAAAATATACTTAGAGTAAGTTGGGGTGTGAAGGTTAATCTATACTATTATTATAAAGAGGTAAAGTTTGTGAGTTTGTAAGGTTGTAGGGGGTAATCTCTGGATCTACTGAACCGATTTTGAAAATTCTGGTACCAATAGAAAGCCACATTATTTGTGAGTGTCATAGGCTCATGTCATAGTATATCTATTCTCGTATTAACCCGAAAAATTAGGGAGTTCCCGTGGGAATTTAAAAAACTTATTTCACGCGGACGAAGTCGTGGGCATCTGCTAATTTTATTCCTATGAATGATATTTCCAAGCAACTCAGATTAGGCAGGAAGGTAGGCAAAAAAGAAGGCAGGTAGGTAGAAGGGAAGGCATTTGCATATATGCATTTCCACGTAGGTATAACCTCATTTTAAGTATAATAATAATGATTCTTACAGGTTGTTACGTGCATTGTAACGTCGTTATATAATAATTGGCCACGGTTGAGTGACCACTGACTGATTTTTAACCGATTAGCTGATTAACTAGTGCATTCGATTAATAATTTTATAATTGTTTAATTATTCGCGCCAGATATTATTATGTCGTAAAATTCGATGCGAAACGAGACAAAGGTACCTCGAAGTATCAAAAGTTATATTTTTTGTGCTTTATTAAGATTTTAATGATTTCCAAGACCGGTGTCCATTGGCTTATCTTCTAATGAGCACGAGTCTCATCAGCTCAGAATGAAAAGGGTTTGGCCAAAGTCCACCACGCTAGCCAAGTGCAGAGTGGCATTCTTCACACAACTTTAAGAATATTATGAAGAATTCTCGGGCATGCAGGTAAGCAGTTGATTTTATTTATCAGTAGTTGCTTAAAACGCACATAGAAGTTAGAAGTAAGCTCAAAAAATCTATATGACAAAAGAGCGGTGGGAACTGGGAAGAAGGACTAAGTCATGGCTACGAAACAAGAAATGAAATGAAATGATTTATTTATTTCACGTAGGACAATTTGTGTCACTTTTGAGAACTCAAGACTCTACCACCGGTTCGGAAGGTGAGGGAGTGGACTATAAAAAAAACAGACTAAGAAGTCGAGAACTATTCCACGTAGCCATGGACAAGAAGAACTTTATAAACTGACTGATGACCTTCAGTAATAGAGGGCACATGAAGAAGAAGAATATTCCTTAGATTCTCGTCTTCCGATTGTCAAGATGTCGATTAACTCGATCGATACTAGTGGATGCCAGTCATGGCCGTGTCACGGTCACGGATTCGATTCCGAGGAAGTGATAAATCTATTATTGTTTACGGATTGTTCAAAAGTAAACAATTAACTAGTTTGTAGTTAAAATGTGTTGAATGGGTTGATCCACAGAACACATAAGAAAGGTTAGTGTTCTGTGGGTTGATCTAGGAAGGTACACTTTTCCAATTAGGACTACTGACAGCGTCAATTAAGTACGATTGGAAAACTGCGAGGGTAGAATTTGAGAACACCTTAATGGCTATCTATTAGGTATGTATAAGGTAATAGGTATTTGGTTTTGGAAAATGTTTTATTTTTTTGTGTGCATATTGCCAAAACAACTCGAGCAAACCTGATGAAACATTCCCTTGTTTGAAAGTAATTAGGTAACTATAAGGCCGGGCTTGAATTGAATTAACTAGTGGTTCGCCCCGAACTGCGACCTCGCGGTATCCATAAACTTGTACAGAGCGCCATCTATTGACATCATTGTGAAGTTCTGTTAAAAATATGGCAGCTCATTAAAAATTAAATAATTTCGTTTCCTTATAATATTTATCTAATTTTAGTATTTGTTGTTCAAGTACAGGATATAATTCAAATAATTGATCAAGTTTCAGGCTTAGCCTTTCAGAAAATTGAGAGTTCTGAGGTCAACTTTGGACGTTAGAAAATCTCCACTTTTAAAGCCCCCCATTTCGTAAATTTTAGGGGAAAAATTAAAAAAAAAATATTTTTGGACTCTATTCCTAATTAAGTATCTTTAAAATGATATACCGCAATCCTATGTAACGCTATAAACAATATTTTACTTCGCATTCGCTTCAATGAGAGCCCCCCTGAAATAAAGATTTTTTCATCCCACCATCTCGGAAAGAGTATTTTTATTCTTCGATATCTGATGGTAAAAGCCGTTATTATCCTCTAGAGGATAAAGTAAATTGAATTTAGAACATCGTGTGCACGTTAGTAAATATCACTCGTCTATGAAGTTTGTGAATTCAAAACATCATTAAAACCTATTTACTTGTACCTCTATGGTGCCGAATTTCCATACAATCGTTTTTAATTTGTTAAAAACTCACACTCGTAACCTTCTTGGTGTACTTTTTTAATTTACTTTGCGCGCACCATTTTCTTTCACGTCATATTGTTTAAAATTAAAACCGATTAAAAACAAGAAAATTGAAAATAAGTGAAAAACCTAAAATGAGTGATTCTAGTGACGAAGAAATTAACAGAATTGAATTTAATCTTGTGATTTTTTTTGCATTTAGTCATTTCCTCGCTGAGGTGGGATGAAAAGTTACCTTGTGATTTTTTTTTGCATTTAGTCATTTCCTCGCTGAGGTGGGATGAAAAGTTACGTGTTGCACTCGAGTGAAAAGATTTTTCACCTCGTGCTCTTTTGATTCCCTCGCTGACGCTCAGGATTCTAATTTTTGAAGCACTCGCTCCGCTCGTGATTCAATTTTAGAATCCTTCGCTTGCTCGGTCATCAAAATTGAGCACGCGGTTAAAAAACAACTTTTCACTCTTGTATAACAAATAACTATTAAAACTTTTTAAGCCATATTCGGTGGGAGGCCATCGGTTTACATATTATATTTAAATTTGAAGTAATTACGTTCAGTAATTCAGAAGTTATAACGCTCTGACAGACGGACGGACGGGCGGACGGACGGACGGGCGGACGGAGTAATTCAGAAGTTATAACGCTCTGACAGACGGACGGACGGGCGGACGGACGGACGGACGGACGGACAAGTGCCAATTAACTCAAGTAGACTCAGAGACCTTCGCTTCGCTCGGTCAATAAATGATTACAGAGGTACTCCAAGTACTTTGATCACAATCAGTTGGTTATAGAGCCTAAGTAGAATCCTAGATTGTACAAACGTAGGTATTAGCTTGAAATTTTTCTTCTTATGAAAAGTCATTATTTTTAGTGGGCATTTGTTTGTGTAGATGTTACGCTCAAAGATCGAAAACGCTCATTGAGCGGAAAAATAGCTCACAACGCGATGTGGTCACAGTAAAACATCCACATAGCGAAATTCGTGTTATGGCTCTAATGAAAACGCGCACGACGCGTTGTGGCAATCAAAGAAAGACCAAATAGCGAAATTCGTGTCGTGGCTTACATGCTATTCGATCTCAACGCGTTGTGGCACGTGCCGCACACGTGCCACAACGCGTTGAGATCGAATAGCTAATCGAATAGCGTTGAGATCGAATATCAAAACGCGTCGTGCGCGTTTTCATTAGAGCCATAACACGAATTTCGCTATGTGGATGTTTTACTGTGACCACATCGCGTTGTGAGCTATTTTTCCGCTCAATGAGCGTTTTCGATCTTTGAGCGTAACATAGATACATACCGTTTTATTCACTCAAAAGTACATAATGCCCATGAGTAGGTATTTCTCATGTTGGTAGGTAGGTACATAAAAGCAATTTGCTTGCCTAATAACCATCTGACAGTCAGACAGTTTTATAAATATTTTCAATAGAGTAAAGCACTCCATCAAGAAGCTTCACAATCTATTCGTTGTAGTATTTCATTGTATTCACATCACGAGCAAGTGTCAAGGCTCGTATTAAAGGTCGACATCTGCGAGGAAGATCGGAAGTGGTGATAAACATCTTATTTTGGTGATTTTCTATTGCCTAATCAATGTGAACAATATATTATTATTTAGATGCATATTTTTTAAATAAACGCACATTACTCAGAAAAGTAAGAATCAAATCAAATCAATATTCATTTATTCAAATTAGGTACACTGTAGCTGTACACTTATTGACGTCCAATTACATAAAAAACATGATGGTGATAATCAGTTACTACGAGGGTTCCAAACGCGTCCTGTGTGGTTAGCATGCGCACAACGAGATTATCTCGCGACGAGAGAGAGAGATGTTGTCGTTGCCGGCAAATTTTTCATTTACCTCATGCACAAAATGCGGTATACCTACTTATACAAGAAAAAATAGTCGACATGTAAAGGTTCGTAGAGAAAAATACCACAGTTATGAAATATTACCTTTATCTCTACTTTTGAGGTAACGGGTAACCATGTTAGCTTCGGTAGACAGATAGAGATAACAGGTAGACATAATTTTACTCGTAGTGTGCATGCTAGCCATAGATACTGGTCTGAGAATAGCCCACAACAAATTCAGCCGGGTTTTTTTAAAGAGGTGCTATATAGGTACCTACATACCAGACTTACGTGCAGTCATCTTACCCCGCCTGCAGGACCCCTCTCCCTGCGACTCTAATATTATGTCGTCCATTCACCGCGTGCGGGGTCTTTTCAACGCTGCGCTTTCCAGTGCAAGGTCGCTATTCCAGCACTTTGGGACCCCAACGCGTATCGGTTCTTTGAACTACGACTATGTGCCCTACCCATTGCCACTTCAGCTTCACTACACGTCGAGGAATGTCGGTTAGTTAGTTCTTCTAATTTGATCCCGTAAATAAACTCGTAGAAAAGCTTCCCGTAGAAATACGGTTCGTATCTACTTATTTATTAAAGTAAGAATGTATGGTTGACGTACATGCATGTTTTGAAGCTGAGACTATGCGTATTGCCTGCTCACTATGTTTATTACCTGTCTATTCGCATCACGAATCGAGTGTCAAGGCTCATTAAAGGTCGACATCAATCTAGAATTCTGCGAGGAAGTGAGGAAGCTGATAAACATCTTATTTCGATAGCAATATCTTTTTTTGCAGATGCGTTATGAATGATGACGACAACTTTGAACCATGACCTCTGTGCAGAGGTAAAATTTTACCAAGGAAGCTTTGGAATGGGTATTCAAGGAATTGAATAAGGAAGCTTTCTGTCTCTCTGCGTCGTCTTCCTCATTACTGAGGGTCGTGACCCCTTTCCATTAATCACATAATGGTAAGAGTTTTCTTAGGATAATAATGCGGTGGGTTCCCACGTCCTTCCGCATCTTTCTCAAGGAAGCTTTAGTGACTGGGAATAAATTTTTATTTTCTAAAGGATTTTTGGTCTGAAGACGCATACTTACGTAGTAATAGCTAGTATTCTGTGCCTCCGTCGGGCTAACAGCCTAAGGTAATTCTATAACCCATTCGATGGATGTTGTAAAATTAGGCACCTACTTGCCTAGTTAAATGTTATAAACACGTAAGCACTTACATAAATAACCCGAATACTCTAGCTAGGTAAGTACCTAAGAAAATAAAAATAAATACACGAAGGTGCCCAACAGTTTTACTTTATCATCCCTCTATCAACACATATATTTTAGGTACTTAACTTTTTTTTTGTAAAACGCTTTTGTACGCAAGTGTACCAAATAGAGAACCATTGCATATCCAAGCACAAAGGTAAGTACCTAAGTAATTAATTATACTTTTTGCATGTAAAATAGGTATAATTTAATAGATAAAGGAAATTGAACCTCACTCTGCTCCTCCAGGCAATACCTACACTAGGTTTCCGACGCGATGTTGCAATAAGGAGTGTTGTATTGAGCAATAACAATTATTTGTACAATTGAGCAATCGGTACACGTCAAGTGATGTAGCATTGCACTTCCTATCTGCTGCGGTTTTCCCGACGCGGCCGTGACTGAGAATTTCCCATGTTTTCCTTTTCCTTCGCGTTTTGAATCTACGTTCAGATGCAAATGAGTCGCTGCGCTGCATATTTGCATATTATAAGTTTTTTTATGATACCTACTGTAGGTACCTACGTAACCAAGTTCTTTTTTCCAAAGATTAATTATTGATAGGTAGAGTTGTATTTGTCGCGTACTAATTCAATTTGCGAGCCGAAAATATTATATCGTCTAGCTTACGAAGGCGGGGCGAAAAAAAAAAACCGGCCAAGTGCGAGTCGGACTCGCGCGTCGAGGGTTCCGTACAAACCTGTAGTAAGTTTTACGATTTATGACGTATTAAAAACAAGACGAAATGAACCGCAAAACTAACTTTGTTTGTAGAGGTTTATTGTTAATATCAAAAAAACAATGCTAGTTAGAGCGTTGGTTTTATTTTTCCTGTAAAATATACATAAGCTTCTATTGATCATAATTATTTCAGATTTTTCAATTGGTAAACTTCGGAGATAAGGGGGGGAACGGTATTTTTTCGACATTTTGCACGATACATCAAAAACTAATGCATAAAAATAAATAAAAATCTGTTTTAGAATGGTATAGCCCTTTCATATGATATCCCACTCAGTATAGTTTTCATACTTTGAAATTTCAAACCCCCGATTTTCCCCCTTTTTTAATTAAACTAAAAATAATTTTCGTTTTTTTTTGTATATTAATGATGTTAGGCTACTATTATACATAACTGTTCCAAATTTCATGTCGATAGCTTTAATAGTTACTGAAATAATCGACTGTGACAGACGGACGGAGAAAGTCGCACCATAAGGGTTCCATTTTTACCATTTTGGTACGGAACCCTAATTAGCCCTTGCTTGACAGCTAGGTACGTTAAGAAAATACAAAACAATTATAGAGTAAACTATATTAAGATGATGCCTTCGTCCGTAAGGTTTATCAAAAGGTTTTTTTAAATCTAAGAATGTTTGATTTTCCGGAACATTAAAATGTAATTTCGTCAAAAATTGATAAACGGATATGAAGTGAAAAGGTAACGTCCAGACACATTTCCGCAGCTGTAACATTTAAGAGTAAAATACTACATAATATTATGTACCTATAATATCTAGGTAGGTAGGTAATAGGCTTTGATTATATATAATAGGTACCTATATTTTTTTTATCTTTTACGATTGATGTCTGCTTTATTGTTTTATTAAGGCACAGTTTATCATTTTTATTTTTCATTTTTATGGCAAATTCAAATATTTTAATCTTCGACTTCAATACCAGAAGATTTTGAAACAGCAGGAAGTATGGGAATTTATAATGGAAAAAACTTTTAATTTTTAGGAAAACGTATCCATAATACTTAATATAGATAATTCCTGGTTCCCAAATTAGGGTCTCCCATTGCTTAGCAAGTATCTACTTAACTAATTCAGCGCGAAAGCAACGGGCTTCGCCTTAACAATCTCACAAGATCTAGGTACCGTCCATTTTTTATGTAACAACATAAACTTTCACTCTCAGATACATAATAAGTTTAGGGTATAAGTTGTTGAGTGCGTAGGTACCTATGAGTTTGTCTCTCGTACGTCGAGTAGGTACGACCTCACCCACCCACATGTTCTTACTTTAAGTAAAGTTCATAAACATAATCATTTCTAACATTATAGTAATTACAAACAAACGATTTTGTAAACAATCTGGCAAACCATGCGCGCTCCGCTCGATTGTCGCTCTTGAGCTTTTTCAGCAATGACACCACAATGACACTGAAGTAACTTAAAAGTAGAAGGTAGGTACATAGTTACGTAGGTATTCAAAAATAAGTCGAAAGAGGCGGCGCTGCAAAAATCTAATAAAAACAAGAAAAAAAATCCAAGATGGTAGAGAAAAGCTTCCGTTCGCTATTTCCTGAAACTGAAAATTGTTCAATTAGCTTTTTGCTGGATTTTTTAAATCAGCGTCATCTAGCGACTAATAGATGATATATTTTTAGCGCCATCTATTGGCAAGTAGCAGAAATAATAACTCTTATGCGTGATAACAGATGGCAGGATATGATAAGTAATAGACACGTATAATTTGATTTATTTTAAAGTTTTATTATTCTGTGTTATTTTGATAGTATTATTATTAATGTTGTTACTGTAGTAATCTTACATTTTAATAAATCTATGCATTTTAACATCATTTTATCCTATTTTAACGAAATGCACTGCAACAACTGACATTTATTATATAACGATAATAGCAACATCGCCCACGGCCCAACTCTTTAGTTTATGTTGAAACCGCTGCTTGACAGCTGTGTTAGGAAAAATTTTGGAATTATGAAGTAGGATATTTTCCAATTTATTGTGTTTAAATGACAGTGGGAAAAGAAACAATGGGGTGAGTTTTAAAGTTTTATATCCTATTTACAATATTGTGTAACGCGTTCCCATAAATACGTCGTTTGTACGTGGAAATTCAGTTTTCCTTATCCCTCGATATTTTAGGGAGGGGGTGCAAAATACCCATGCGATGCGATATTTTAGGGTTTTTCTTTAAAAATAGCGCATATAACCCACGTTGAAGAATTGGCCTGCTGCTTACTTGCGCACAAAATAAATTTTTGGTTAATTTATTCACACAATAAATTGTAAAATAATAAGTAAGTAAGTAAGTAGGTAGGTACCTAGTTATTTCGCAATGCCTTATCCCGTTCAAGCGATTGCAATTTTATCATTGATTGCATTCGATTGAACGCTTACCTGGTCGTTAAGGTCGTCAGGGGACGCAGGGTCGCTGCTATTTTTAAATTTCTTCATACTTGAATGAATTTTTATTTGCCAGTTGAATGAGCAAATTCATAGCGAAAATAGCTTCTCTGGATTAAGTTTTTAATTCCATGTACTTAACAACACAATATTTAGACTGTATTTATAAGCACTTCGAGTAGATATGTATTTGAGGGTAGTTCAAAGTTTGAATCTTCACTATCTGGTTTGTTGTTGATACTGATAAAGAATTGTCAAATGACTAAGGTATTAATTTCTGATCACAATTTTTTTTTAACCACTACAAGTTAGCCGTTGACTGCGATCTCACCTGATGGTAAGTGATGGTGCAAGGTAGGTAGCGGGCAGTGGCGTGCACAGTATTCAGAGCCAGGGTATTCATTGGTTAGGTAGATAAGTGTTTTCAGGCAGGGCAATAGCCATTGAACTTTTTTAACTAGAGTAAGCAATGCCTTTATGCCTCTATGTCGTGCACGCCACTGGTAGCGGGCTAACCTGTTAGGAGCATGGCAGTTATATTAAACCCATACCCCTATTCGGTTTCTACATGTCATTGTACCGGAAAGCTATCATCAACGCGAATTGCTTGGCAGCATGCCTTTGCCGATAGGGTGAAGTAGCCACAGCCAAAGCCTCCCACCAGGCAAAACAACAATAATGGAGGTAATGCTTAAATTAAATAATCTTATCAGCTCTCATAAGAATAATAATAGTGTTTAAGTGGTGTTTGAAAGCCCTCCTTAAATAAATACTGGTAAGTATTTAGGTACTAAAAATTACCAGGCTTAAAGAAACTAAGTACAGTGGATTTCATTTATTACGACCTTGGTTGTAGCGACCATTTACCTATAGCGACGTTAAATCTAAGTCCCTTGAATTTAAAGCATATACTAGTACAAAATTCATGTGGCTATAGCGACTTTGGATGTAACGCCGAGTTCGGGTGTAGCGACTGTTTTTAATGAATCATTTGTAACAAATTCCTAGAAATCCCATGCAATTCCTAGAAATCCCATGCAGATATTGCGACCGGAGTCAGCCGCCAAAGACACAAAGAATTCTTTCTTTCACAAACCTTTCTTATCTTTTGTTTACATCCACACAGATGGTCAGCAAGTGTGGAGACCTTTACCTTTTGTTTATAGATATCAGCTAAGTAGGTAGGGGAGCGTGTACATTACCGAGGTAAATTTATGGTTCAGTTACAAAGCAAACTAATAAATAAGGTAAGGAAATAGGTAGTGCTTTTATGCTTATTTGGTGTGATGGTCTCTGCAATGCTATTACAGGAGAAATAAAATATGTATAGGTTGAAATATGGGTCAGTAAACAATATCTCCTAAAATCGTTCTCCCAAATAAAATCTCTTAACAAATTCAATATTTTATCTCAAATCTTATCAACAAATTCTATTGCGAAGTCTCTCTAAACTCCTATCATGATTGAGATGCCCTTTGAAATATTTGCCAAGGAGATTTAAACTGTAATTTTGACTCGATAAAGCCTGGATTGGTTTCAAGTTATCTCCATATAATGTACTTTTCAATATTACGAAGAGTTTTGAGGATGACAAAAGCAGTATTTTTAAAGTAGTGTAAAATAGATTTGGTGTGTTAACAATGGATATGCATACAAAGAAATCGTAAGTTTAGCTATTCATTTTCTTTTATAGTTTAACTAGTAGCAAATGTCCTCAGCTTCACTTCTTTGGAAATTTCCTACACACAATTTATAAAATAAATAAAATCCTTATAAATTACAGCCTACATGTTACTCCAATGTAGAGTAATTTCTGTGAAGTTTCTTCAAGATTTGTTTAGAGGTTCTAGCAGTAACAAATAACATTTTCATCCCACCATCTCGGAAAGAGTATTTTTACTCTTCGATATCTGAAGGTGAAAGCCGTTATTATCCTCTAGAGGATAAAGTAAATTGAATTTAGAACATCGTGTGCACGTTAGTAAATATCACTCGTCTATGAAGTTTGTGAATTCAAAACATCATTAAAACCTATTTACTTGTACCTCTATGGTGCCGAATTTCCATACAATCGTTTTTAATTTGTTAAAAACTCACACTCGTAACCTTCTTGGTGTACTTTTTTAATTCGCTTTCACGTCATATTGTTTAAAATTAAAACCGAATAAAAACAAGAAAATTGAAAATAAGTGAAAAACCTAAAGTGAGTGATTCTAGTGACGAAGAACTTAACAGAATTGAATTTAATCTTGTGATTTTTTTGCATTTAGTCATTTCCTCGCTGAGGTGGGATGAAAAGTTACGTGTTGCACTCGAGTGAAAAGATTTTTCACCTCGTGCTCTTTTGATTCCCTCGCTGACGCTCAGGATTCTAATTTTTGAATCCTTCGCTTGCTCGGTCATCAAAATTGAGCACGCGATTAAAAAACAACTTTTCACTCTTGTATAACAAATAACTATTACTTACTTAAGTCAATTAAAAAGAAACACTAAAATCAAAATTGCAATTTTATATTTGGCTTGCAACCTAATTGCTGACTGTTGGCATAAGCTTTTGATTTTTATCTAGTTCAACCATGTTATTTTTAACATATTTTATCAACTAGCTGATGCCCGCGACTTCGTCCGCGTGGATATACCAAGTTTCATCAAAATAACTTGAGAAATGACGGACTTTTATACAAACTTTCAACCTCTATTTCACCCCTTTGGGGGTGGAATTTTGAAAAATTGTGAAACACGTATGTTTTCATTTCTAACCCGCTGCTCATATACCAAGTTTCATGGATATAACTTGAGAAATGAAGGACTTTCATACAAACTTTCAACCCCTATTTCACCCCTTCGGGGGTAAAATTTACGAAAACTGTGAAACACGTATTTCTTCATTTTTAACCGGTAGGGTGTAGTACCAAGTTTCATCGATATAACTTGAGAAATGAAGGACTTTCATACAAACTTTCAACCCCTATTTCACCCCTTTGAGGGTGAAATTTTGAAAAACTATGAAACACGTATGTCTTCACTTTTAACCCGCAGCTCATATACCAAGTTTCATGGCTATAACTTGAGAAATGAAGGACTTTCATACAAACTTTCAACCCCTATTTCACCCCTTCGGGGGTAGAATTTCGGGATAAAAAGTATCCTATGTCCTACCTCGTAGTATAGGCTCAAATCGTGCCAAGTTTCATTTGAATTCATTCAGTAGTTTCGGCGTGATGCGCGGCCAAGATACAGACAGACAGACAGACAGACAGACAAAAATGAAAGAAATTACAGATTTGGCTTCAGTATCGAATAATGAGTGCCCTCCAAAAAAAATTTTCAAAATATCTTCAATGTACAGAATTGGACCTGTTACAGTTTTATTATAAGTATTATAAGTATAGATGTATGTGGTATTATTATGTATCATTTGTCAATCCTTTTCTCTTTTAGGTAAACATGTAATTTTAATAAATGAGTTTTAAACCTAGGTATAAAAGAAATGCCTGAGGGGAAGAAGTTACATGAAAGAAAATACCTATTCAATATTCAATTATATTTAATGCTTTTAATATCTATTTATTTTATATCATTTTAATTGTCATATCTTAACTAGGTGTACACTGAAATTTAGGGGCCAATCATGAAAATAATTTCACAAGCAAAGTATTGAGGAGGGATTTGATTCTCAGCAAGTTTAAAATTTGGGAATTTATCCAATACATATTATTTACTGTATCTGCGTATCTTGCATTTTTAAGGCCCATTAATTCAATCGATTTTGAAGAAAATTTTGCACACAGTTAACTTACATTTAAGTACTTAATTAGTACTTTAATTAGGGTTCCGTACCAAAATGGTAAAAATGGAACCCTTAAGGTGCGACTTTCTCCGTCCGTCCGTCTGTCACAGTCGATTATATTTCAGTACCTAACTATTAAACCTATAGACATGAAATTTGGAATAGTTGTGTATAATAGTGACCTAACATAATTTAAAAAAAAAAAACCGAAAATTATTTTCAGTTTAATTAAAAAAGGGGGAAAATCGGGCAAAGTATGATAACTATACTGAGTGGGATATCATATGAAAGGGCTATACTTCTACATTTTAAAACAGATTTTTATTTATTTTTATGCATAATAGTTTTTGATTATAATGTCGAACCGTGCCCCGTGAAATCTCCGAAGTTTACCAATTGAAAAATCTGAAATATTTATGGTCAATATTAAGCTTATGTATATTTTACAGGAAAAATAAAACCAACGCTTAGTTTTTTACGCTCAGTTTTGCGGTTCATTAAATTCATTAATCGTAAAACTTACTACAGTTTTGTACGGAACCCTCGGTGCGCGAGTCGACTCGCACTTGGGCGGTTTTTTTTTTAACACTAATTATAAAATGAAAAAGAGAAATCAATATTTATTTTTACTTAAGTAGGTAGGTACTATTAATATAACCATGTATTACATGCAAATATATTATGTTGACTATTATACAATGAGATGATCATTTAATTATAATATATATTCAGATATCACAGAGTAACATAATATTATGTAAATAGTCATGATGTATGTATAAAGTATAACAATAGCTATTTGTATGTACAGGAAATGTCATACAGAGGACTACCTATTCACTTATGACCTACTTCACATACTATTCAACTGATACAAGAATTTTATTGTGTAGTGGTTTCGACATATAATTTCAATGAAAACAGTAGTGATTTTTGGTTATCCATAGACTTTTGAACTGAGTTGACCCAACCTTAAACAAACTTATTTGACAGGGTAAATTGAAGAGTTCTGTATCCCGATCTATTAGAATTTAGGTGGGAACAGTCTCAGCCGTGTATACATAATATAAAGTAATTTGGACTACTCTGTAAAATAATCTTTAAGCCGATAAATCAAAAGCGGTGATAACCTAGTGATTTAGACGCCAAGCTTCCTTTTCTGGTGGACCGGGTTCGATACCCGGGCATGCACCTCTAACTTTTAAGTTATGTGCGTGCTAAGAAATTAAAATCACTTTATTCAACGCCGAAATTTTGAGAAAACCTGCTTGCCTGAAGTGGTCTTCATAATGTTCTCAAAGGTGTGTGAAGTCTGCCCATCCGCACTTGTCCAGCGTGGCTATTCTGAGAAGACATTTGAAAGAAAGAAAGAAAGAAAAACAGTTTATTCACCAGTGGTGGCACAGACAAAACTAGATACAAACGTAACACTTTCGTATGTGACACCACCCAGAAAGGGTGTACAGCTCAGCGTTTTGCCATGCGTCATATTATGCTAAAAATGCATACAAAGCAAGGTGCTGATTTTCAGCTGCGACTCCGGGTCATGAAGTAATCTGAATGTCGTCTGTTACAGAGAGCAGCCGATTTTCACGTGCAAGGCGCACGTGTTTCACATAGACCCCAAGACGAAGCGCTCGTGGATGTCGGCCAGCTCGGCCGCGGTGTCGGTGTCCTTCTTCTACGATTCCTCGCGCAACTTGTACCGCATCATCAGCGTCGAAGGCACCAAGGTAAACTAGTGACTAGAAAGTCACAACGAGAAACCGTCTGCGTTGGCATCCCTATGTGGTTGACGTCCGATCTGCTCGCACGAAACGTTTTTGCTCGAGGTTTCTGATCCGAACCGCCAAGGTGTGGAACACCCTCCCAGCGCACGTGTTTTCTGCCACGTATAACTTAGGTACCTTCAAGGCAAGAGTGAATAGGCATCTTCTTCAAGCGCGCTCCAACCTAGATCTCATCATTGCTTTGCACTATACATGATTGTCGTCAAGCGCAAGCCTATCTCGCAATAAAAAAAAGTCATCTCGGTCCTAGGCCGTGAGCGTAGCGAGCGTGAATTTTTTTTCGCTTTCTACAGAACAGAATAAGGCCCTTGTTATACACTGCTTGTGCTTGCAAATTAATTATTTATTACTTGCTCTAATGCTCGTTAAATGATAGACTGAAATGTATGTACAAGCCACGTGTATATCGCGAGTGAAACGAGTCTGAAATTTCTTCTCCAGTTTCTATTAAGGCCTTGCACGAGTTTTAGACATACTTTTTAGGGTTCCGTACCCAAAGGGTAAAAACGGGACCCTATTACTAAGACTCCGCTGTCTGTCTGTCTGTCTGTCTGTCTGTCTGTCTGTCTCCAGGCTATATCTCATAAACCGTGATATCTAGAAAGCTGAAATTTTCACAAATGATGTATTTCCGTTGCCGCTATAACAACAAATACTAAAAATTAAAAATATATATATATTAAGGGGGGTCCCCATACAATAAACGTGTTTTTTTCGAATTTTTTTGCTCAATATTAAAAACGGTAACAGGTAGACGGTTCAAATTTTCACAGAATATTAACTTGTATATTACCTTTCAAAATAAATAATTAAATATCAATAAAGTAAATATTAAAGGGGGGCTCCCATACAACAAACGTAATTTTTTGATATTAACAATAAACCTCTACAAACAAAGTTAGTTTTGCGGTTCATTTCGTCTTGTTTTTAATACGTCATAAATCGTTAAACTTACTACAGGTTTGTACGGAACCCTCGGTGCGCGAGTCCGACTCGCACTTGGCCGGTTTTTGAATATCTTCCGGGCACTGTGGTCTCATAAGTGGGAGGTCCCGTGTTCGATCCCCGAATAGGGTCAATTTGGGTAAACTCAAACTCGAAAACTCAAAATATATTTATTCAATTTATGTAGGTACACTTATTTTTTTTTTTTTTTTTTTCGTTTATTCGGTCTACCAACAGCTACATCATTTAAAACATACATCAGCAGTTTTACAATATTTTAGGTACTAAAACAAAATGACTAGGCCACTTAAAGGTAAACACCGCATGCGGTGGTAAGCTCTTTTACAACTTATAACTAGAAACAAACACAAAATCAATTCATGCATTACAATTTAAAGAAAAAAAACAACTAAATCTTATTCAAAATTATTAAAACTAATTAAAAACAAAAAAAAAAAAATAGGACTATTACCTTCTAAATGAACCGCCCTCCGGAATTTAATCAAAGAAAAATTATTATAAAGTTGGCTTATTCTAGGGACTGGCGAGTTGTGACCCGAAACCGTTGAACGACGAGGGAATGTTAGGAGAGAATTTATAGGCATATTATTGACGTTTAATATAATGTTTTTTTTGTCTGGGTTGGTCTGAACGCTCAAGGCTTCTGCCGTGGCTAGTTACCTACCCACTGGTTAAGAAGTGCCGTCAAGCGATTTAGCGTTTCGGTACGAGGCCGAGTAAAGGTATAGAAACCGATTAATAAAAGTATGGGCTAAGTAGGGTTAAGATAACAGGTTAGCCCGCTATCATCTTAGACTGCATCATCACTTACTACCAAGTGACATCGCAGTCAAGGACTTATATGCAGTGAAATAAAAAAAAAAGATAATGCTTATTAATCCTATAATTATTGTCTATGTCCATGATATAATAAACTAGATGATGCCCGCGACTTCGTCCGCGTGGATTAAGGTTTTTTGATTCCCGCGGGAACTCCTTAATTTTCCGGGATAAAAACTTCCCCGGGATATAACCTACCTCTATACAAAATTTCAGCAAAATCTGTTGAAAAGATGGGCCGGGAAAGCGTAGCAGACAGACAGACAGATAGACAGACATACAGACAGACACACTTTAGCATTTATAATATTAGTATGGATATGACCCTAAACAAAATTATCGAAGCATTCTCCGAGTTTCAATTTAGGCAAACAAAAACTTGTGCTAGTTGAAGGTGAGCCCATTCATTCGGCGGTTTTAAAAATGGTGTTGTATAGAAGTACTTGGGTAGGAGTCTAGGACAGGCAGGTCGACCTGTTATGTGCCTATAGATTTGTTATGTTTTATAGAACAACTAGCTGATGCCCGCGACTTCGTCCGCGTGGATCGAGGTTTTTCGTTTCCCGCGGGAACTCCTTGATTTTCCGGGATAAAAAGTAGCCTATGTGTTATTCCAGACTATAATCTATCTCTGCCAAATTTCATTCAGAGCCGTTGGGGCGTGATTGAGTAACAAACATCCATCCATACATCCATCCAAACTTTCGCATTTATAATATTTATTTGATGCTCGCAATAAAGCAGTTTCTACTTTCTACGTCATAGTATATTTCGTGATCTAGTGGTCGTTGGGGTAGTGGTTAGCTAGTTCGACTGTGACCGACAAGGTCCTGGGTTCGAGTCCCGGGTCGGGCCATAACAAGTGTTGGGTTTTTCTGACAAGAAATTCTCAGTACTAGCCCGGAATTAGGAAGTTGGCGGTGTTTTGCCCCCGTGCCTCGGAGAGCACGTTAAGCCGTCGGTCCTGATCTCTCTCCGCCCCCTGAGGTCGTGTCGAATTTTCCGTCCCATCGGGCTATGAGAGTAAAGGAACAGAGGGTGCACCTGTGTATGCGCATACACTTGTGCACTATAATATCTCCCGCGCAGATGGCTAATCTCACTAGAGATAGGCCGCCATGGCCGAAACTCGGTCGGGAGGACATTATTATTATATTTTGTGAGGTGACAGCAATGATTAACATATTATTATGCCATGATTTAGCCACCAACGCTAATTACCTCATCTGTCGTCACTCATCGATCATAATACATAATACAAATTATTATGATTCATCAATTTATTTTAGTACTAGCGTATTTACAGTATACCCAAGACTGGCTTGAGTATAGACAAGAGGTGCCCGACAGTAAAGTATTGTCGAGTCAATATAGCTATTAGCTACTCCTTGTACCGCATAGATTAATTGAGGAGGGTCTTTTCAAAACGGGATATGTGCATGTTAACGTATTTTTCAGAAAATAGAAAAAACTGATTGTAGGATTGGAACTATGGCGATTTTTCTTGAGAAAATATCCCGTTTTGTTCAGAACACGCTTTTTTAAGTCCAATTTTCTAAGTAGCATATCCTGTTTTGCATTCGTTTAAAGTGTGAAATGATGTATTTTAGCATAGGTAAGAGGACCTCATACTCAGTTTAAAAAAATCATATTTTGGACATATCCCGTTTTGAAAAGACCCTCCTCAATTGTCTGTTATGGCATACTCATATTATAAATGTAAAAGTGCGTTTGTTTGTTTGTTGGTTTATTGGTTTGTTGGTTTGTCCTTCAATCACGCCGTAACGGATCGACCTGATTTTTGGCATGGGTATAGTTGAGGACCTGGAGAGTGACATAGGCTACTTTTTATCCCGGAAAATTAAGGAGTTCCCGCAGGAATCAAAAAAACTTAAACCACGCGGACGAAGTCGCGGGCATCAGCTAGTAGCGCCTGCTTCTATCCAATAGGTTCCTAAGTATCGGCTCTTTTCCAGGGGATGTCACAGTTAAGGGCTTGCTGATGATGATGATTCCAGTTAGTAACAAAACAAAACGTTCATTCGTAAAAGGGACTACTATACTATACTATACAATACTATACTTACTAATATTATATAGATTATAGACTATACGTTACTACGTGTGTTATAACTTAAAACCTCGTGGTACAATAAAACAGTTTCGACATCGTTACGGTTAGTGTCAGTTTTAATTCGGTTGATCGTATAAGAATTCGATGACATTAGCGTCAAAGTATAATGGACCCAAAAGCCCTTGTTTTAAAGTCACAAATTCAGTACAACCGATTTTAAATTTACGATACGTTCCAACGTATCGTAAATTTAAGAAGTACCTACCTGCACGTAATTGAGCTCTTATCCCATGCTTTTAAGGTTCATTATACTTTGACTCTAATGTCATTGAATTCTTATACGATCAATCGAATTAAAACTGAGACTGTACAGTACACTTTTTAGTATGTACAGATTTATTGCAATGCTCGCTGTATAAATCGATCATACGTTAACGTTCCGGATCGTTACATAAGAAAGCAGACGCCGTGTAAATGCGTCTTAATGAGCGGTGTCTGGTGTAGTATATCAGAATTGACGTTTTCCAGAATTCGTTATAGTAATAGGTTATAGTAATAATATTATGTAAAAAATGTACTCGGCGGTTTTCTAATGAATTTAGGAGATCACACTGCTCTCGAAACTAAAATAAAATGAGCATTGTAATATTTCAACAATAATTGTTAAAGAAGACAATTACCTATTGTTAAAGATTTATAGTCGTAAGATGAATTTTTTTTTAAATATAAATTAAATAATGTAGTTACTATGATTTTCGCCTCACAAGGTTTGGATGAGCTTATAGAACTTACAGTATAGTTGGCATTTGAGAAAGATTGTGACATAGTTCCATCAACGCACAAAAGTTGGTGTTCGAGCGGTTAAAATAAATTGTGTATTTGACAAGTCAAATCAGGATTTTTTTTTTCAAACTTCAAAAATTTATATATGGGCAAACATAAAATTACTATTGTGCTTAGCATGCGCACGAGATTATCTCGCGACGAGAGAGAGAGATTTTGTCGTTGCCGGCAAATTTTTCATTTACCCTAACATGCACAAAATGAGGTAAGTATATTACAAGAAAAAAACCGGCCAAGTGCGAGTCGGACTCGCGCACCGAGGGTTCCGTACAAACCTGTAGTAAGTTTTACGATTTATGACGTACTAGCTGATGCCCGCGACTTCGTCCGCGTGGATTGAGGTTTTTCGGTTCCCGCGGGAACTCTTTAATTTTCCGGGATAAAAAGTAGCCTATGTGCTATTCCAGACTATAATCTATCTCTGTGCCAAATTTCATCCAGATCCGTTCATCCGTTGGAGCGTGATTGAGTAACAAACATACATCCATACATCCAAACTTTCGCATTTATAATATTTATTTGATTAAAAACAAGACGAAATGAACCGCAAAACTAACTTTGTTTGTAGAGGTTTACTGTTAATATCAAAAAAACTATGCTAGTTAGAGCATTGGCTATAGTTTTCCTGTAAAATATACATAAATTCCTATTGACCATAATTATTTCAGATTTTTCGATTGGTAAACTCCGGAGATAAGGGGGGGGGGAACGGTATTTTTTTCGACATTTTGCCCGATAAATCAAAAACTATCATGACTAAAAATAATTAAAAATCTGTTTTAGAATGTACAAAGTAAACCCTTTCATAATATGATACCCCACACAGTACAGTTATCTCACTTTTAAATTTCAACCCTCTGATTTTCCCCCCTTTTTAAATAAGAACAAAAATAATTTCCAATTTTTTTTAATTCCAGTGTCTTTGGGCCACTAATATACACAACTATTCCAAATTTCATGTCGATAGCTTCGGTAGTTACTGAAATAATCGAGTGTGACGGACGGACAGACAGACAGACGGAGAAAGTCGCACCATAAGGGTTCCATTTTACCATTTTGGTACGGAACCCTAAAAAATAGTCGACATGTAAAGGTTCGTAGAGAAAAATACCACATAGATAAGAAATATTACTTTTATCTCTACTTTTGACGTAACGAGACAAGTAACCATGCTAGCTTCGGTAGACAGGTAGGATAGAGTCTAGAGATAACGGGTAGACATAATATTACTCGTAGTGCGCATGCTAGCCTTACAGGTGACGTGGATATAACGTCTTTTGGCAGGTCCTCTATTTATTAATCAGTAAAAAATATTTATTTTTGACATAGGCAACATCCCAAATACATATTTTTTAAAGAACCATTGCAACGCATGCCAGGCAGCACAAGCAAGTTTACTCTATAAAATTCTTTCGCCTCCGTATTGTCTGTGCTGTATATATTATAACTAGCTGATGCCCGCGACTTCGTCCGCGTGGTTTAAGTTTTTTCCCCACAGGCACTCCTAATTTTCTGGTTTAAAAAGTAGCCTGTCACTCTCCAGGTCCTCAACTATACTCATGCAATCACGTTGATCAGTTGCTCTGTTACGGCGTGATTGAAGGACAAACTCTATATTTCACCCCTTTGGGGGTCGAATTTTCATAAATGGTGAAACACGTACTCTTGCATATCTAACTGAAAGCCCAAATGCTAAGTTTCATGGCTATAACTTGAGAGACGAAGGACTTTCATACAAACTTTCAACCCTTATTTTACCCCGTGGGGGTAGAATTTTGAAAAACTGTGACACACATACTTCTTTATTTATTACTGTAAGCCAAAATACCAAGTTTCGTTGATATAACTAGAGAAATGAATGACTTTCATACAAACTTTCATCCCCTATTTCACTCCATCGGGGGTAGAAATTTCAAAAACTGTGAAACTCATATTTCTTAATTTTTTACCCGTAGCTTGTAAACCAAGTTTCATGGATGTAACTTGAGAAATGACGGAGTTTCATACAAACTTTCAACTCCTATTTCACCCTCTTAGGGGTGGAATTTTCAAAAATCCTTTCTTAGCGGATGCCTACGTTATAATAGCTATCTGAGTGCAAAATTTCAGCCCGATTCGACCAGTAGTTAGAGCTGTGCGTTGATAGATCAGTCAGTCAGTCACCTTTGCGTTTTATATATTTAGATAGAAGATAGATAGATAGATAACGAAACAAATACCGTAGCTATATGATATCGCTAACCTACAAGCGCTCCGACGCGGACGGTTTCATCATAGGTGGTTTAACAAAGGATTTCTCTACGGAACGGAGAAGTCAAGTACCAATTACTCGTACTCGTACATCCCATTTGAAATATGCTAGACTCGCGAGCGAATCACGCCCCAATAGAGCAACGGATCGACGTGTTTTTTGCATAGGTTGAGGACCTGGAGAGCGACACGGGCTACTTTTTATCCCGGAAAATTAAAAAAAAAACCGGCCAAGTGCGAGTCGGACTCGCGCACCGAGGGTTCCGTACAAACCTGTAGTAAGTTTTACGATTTATGACGTAGGTATTAAAAATAATTTAATAAAACAAAAAACCCGACTGCTTGGATACCAAAAAGTATAAAACAAGACATGTATTGAAGTATTTCATTATTATCAATTTACATCGTATAATAATATTAATAAAATTTATCAAGGCGCAGTCGCACGTTAAGGTAAATGTTAGCTATTGGACGTGCGACTGCGCCGTGATAAATTTTATTAATATTATTATACGATGTAAATTGATAATAATGAAATACTTCAATACATGTCTTGTTTTATACTTTTTGGTATCCAAGCAGTCGGGTTTTTTGTTTTATTAAATTACTTTTTTATTTCAAACTTTTTAGTTCAGTATTTATTGTAAACAGGCGACGTTTTTTCTGCCCGAAGTTGTACCAAAGGTACTATTATAGATTTTGTGGTAGCATTTTAGAGCATGTGAATAAGCAGCGGATTCATTTATTCGTAATGACTACCATGGTGATCACCATAACCATCATCAAATTTGCATAATATGTTATAATGCTAATATAAATTTGGTTTGGTAAAGTTCGTGAATCTGCTATTTTTTCGACAGAGAGAGTGAATTAATTTTCGAGAGTCCTATCGCAGCGACGCGACGTCACGAGACCTCGGCATTTACCGCGTCCAATCGCTTTCGTAAGCCAATGAACGTCGGCCACTTACGAAAATGCCCGTGAACAATGCAAAAAAAGTATTTTCAAAAACACAATTTGTACTTATTTAGTACGTAGCAAAGTCGGAACCAATATTTTAATAGACATTAAAAATTTTAGTCGTAAGTTATGTAAGTCGAATATGCGCTGCATGTGGCATTGATGAATTTATTGATTTTTTGACTGATCGATTGAAGGAGTACAAATCATCAAGTTTTTTGAGACTGGTTATGTCGTCACATTAAGCTTTTACAATGATATTAAGTTACTACCGTAATATTATATTGTGAGAGTAGGTACGCGCCCCACCTTCACCCTTTTCTATCCGCTGCCGGCCGCGTCATTTTCTGTTGAACGTTACTGTATTTCTATGATATCTCATAAAATATTCATCTAAATTAAATGGTGTACAGAGCAATTTTTATCTTAATTAAATACTGAAGATGACGAACATATTTATTTTGATAAGGATTAATACTATGTCGGTAAAAACACCTTCACAAGTAAAGCATAGTTTTAAACCAAGTTTGAAAATCATAAAAATGTTTATTGTTAGTCAGCCTTAAAAGTTAGATATATGCTATCGCGGACTTTTTTATAGAACTTTTTAAGAGAAACTATTCCACCATACATTATTTTCGTGTAACTTTAACTATTTACTCAGCGCACGCAACGAAGCTCTCAGATGAGACGATTCTTTCCGACTGAATTCACATTATTGCACTTTTCGTAGGGATCTCTTATTTTTTAAAAAATGAAATATGGCCTATTTTACATGTTAATAATGTAGCTTTCTATAAGTGATATAATTTTTAAAATCGGTTGAGTAGTTTTTGAGATAATCCAAATCTTTTCTCTTTATAATAGGTATCATACCTAGTTTGATAGATAGATGATTTATGTAGGAACTTTAAACATTTCCTTTGAAACCTCGTAAATCCTAAATTACCATTTAAACGGAAAAATGGTATAAGGAACCTAGGTGTGATTTTAAAAGACCTATCTAACGATACCCCACTTGCCTATAGCCTATCGACTTTCATTTATTAATTGGCTTCTAGTGGACGCCATTTTGTTTTTCTCAAATTCGGCCTCCATAGTGACACTCGGAAGATTAAAACAAATCTAGTGGTGCAAGTACTATCAAAATCGGTTCAGCCGTTTTTTCTGTAGTGCGACACAAAGGATTACAACCTTTGAAACCTCGTAAATCCTGAATGATCATTAAAATGAAAAAATGTTCATAGAAACCTAACTCTGATTTTACAAGACCTATTCATCGATACCCCACTTGCCATAGTTTATTGACTTTCATTTTTAAATTTGTTACAATATGGCTTCTAGTGGGCGCCATTTTGTTTTTTCTCAAATTCGGCTTCCGTTATGACACTCGGAAAATTAAGACAAATCTAGTGGTGCAAGTATCATCAAAATCGGTTCAGCCGTTTTGTCTGTAGTGCGACACAAAGGAATACACTAAAAATGAACCTTTGAAACCTCGTAAATCCTAAATGATCGTTAAAATGAAAAAATGGTCTAGGGAACCTAACTCTGATTTTACAAGACCTATTCATCGATACCCCACTTGCCATAGTTTATTGACTTTCATTTTTAAATTTGTTATAATATGGCTTCTAGTGGGCGCCATTTTGTTTTTTCTCAAATTCGGCTTCCGTCATGACACTCGGAAAATTAAGACAAATCTAGTGGTGCAAGTATCATCAAAATCGGTTCAGCCGTTTTGTCTGTAGTGCGACACAAAGGAATACACTAAAAATGAACCTTTGAAACCTCGTAAATCCTAAATGATCGTTAAAATGAAAAAATGGTCTAGGGAACCTAACTCTGATTTTACAAGACCTATTCATCGATACCCCACTTGCCATAGTTTATTGACTTTCATTTTTAAATTTGTTACAATATGGCTTCTAGTGGGCGCCATTTTGTTTTTTCTCAAATTCGGCTTCCGTTATGACACTCGGAAAATTAAGACAAATCTAGTGGTGCAAGTATCATCAAAATCGGTTCAGCCGTTTTGTCTGTAGTGCGACACAAAGGAAATATACATATATAGACTGATGAACACATAACCCTGTGCGTTCCGCAGTCGGGTAACAAGACGAAATGAACCGCAAAACTAACTTTGTTTGTAGAGGTTTATTGTTAATATCAAAAAATTACGTTTGTTGTATGGGAGCCCCCTTTTAATATTTACTTTATTGATATTTAATTATTTATTTTGAAAGGTAATATACAAGTTAATATTCTGTGAAAATTTGAACCGTCTACCTGTTACCGTTTTTAATATTGAGCAAAAAAATACGAAAAAAACACGTTTATTGTATGGGGACCCCCCTTAATATATATACTTTTTTAATTTTTAGTATTTGTTGTTATAGCGGCAACGGAAATACATCATTTGTGAAAATTTCAGCTTTCTAGCTATCACGGTTTATGAGATACAGCCTGGAGACAGACAGACAGACAGACAGACAGACAGACAGACAGACAGACAGACAGCGGAGTCTTAGTAATAGGGTCCCGTTTTTACCCTTTGGGTACGGAACCCTAAAAATTGGCAGTCATAGGGACTGCCGATAGAAGTGAAAACGAATATTTAAAATATAAACCTTAAAATAATGCATTAAAGTTTAATTACGAATGTAGTATATTTATATTAGTAACAATGGCAGAATTTTCTATACAATATTCTGTCACTCTAACTCTAATGTCAAAGTTAGGAGTTTCCTACCTCTCTGAAACTTACTGTTTGAGAGAGATAGGACTTTGAGAGTGAGTACCGTACCTCTACTATTACTGTCATGGTAGCCGCGTCAGTCATTTATATGAGCGTAGACCCACTGTATGGGACAAAGTTGCATGGAAGCAACCGCCTTCGCATCCAGTAACCCACAAGTCAGTGTAATACTTGTTACGTAACGTATGCATTGTACATGCACTAAAAAGAGCAACCGCCGAGTCTTGCCGGCTCTTCTCAGTTTTCCGAACCGGTGGTACATTCTTGAGATCCATACTAATATTATAAATGCGAAAGTGTGTCTGTCTGACTGTCCGACTGTCCGTCTGTCTGTCTGTCTGTCTGTTGCACTTTCACGGCCCACCTGTTCAACTTTCGATTTTGATGACATTTGGTAAAGGGATAGGTTGTATCCCGGGGAAGGACATAGGCTACTTTTATCCCGGAAAATTAAGGAGTTCCTGCGGGAATCGAAAAAACTTAATCCACGTGGACGAAGTCGTGGGCATTATATAGTTTATCAAAAGTAGCACAAGTTGTCCTACGTGAATAAATCATTTCATTTAACTCATCATTCTGAAAATTTCGTTAAATCGAGGAATAAATTCTTATTGCAGGCGGTAATAAACAGCACCATCACGGCGAATATGACGTTCACGAAGACTTCACAGAAGTTCGGCCAATGGAGCGACGTGCGCGCCAACACCGTGTACGGGCTGGGGTTCGCTTCCGAAGCTGAACTGGGAAAGGTAAGCTCCCTTGTATGCTTTCAGGTGTTAGATCACACCGTCGTCTCTCGATTCTCTATAGTAAATGGCATCAAAATTACAACTACCTGTAGGCATCGATATATTGTAGGTACTAGATGGGCCCTTTCATAGAAAAAAATTGGGCGTCCGACCTGTGGAGCGCGCTCCACACTTGTATAAGCCTGTCCTTGTCCCCGCCATAGCGCTGTCCCGCTTTTCAGACTATATGGCGTTAGTAAAATACGCCCACATTCTTTGTTTGACAGGTCCCGTCTATGTAAATTGAGGTCGTTGCCTGTAGGCGAGTAGTTTTTAGGGTTCCGTAACTCAAGAGGAAAAAAGGAACTCTTATAGGATCACTTTGCTATGTAAATTGAGGTCGTTGCCTGTAGGCGAGTAGTTTTTAGGGTTCCGTACCTCAGGAGGAAAAAAGGAACTCTTATAGGATCACTTTGCTATGTAAATTGAGGTCGTTGCCTGTAGGCGAGTAGTTTTTAGGGTTCCGTACCTCAAGAGGAAAAAAGGAATTCTTATAGGATCACTTTGTTGTCCGTCTGCCTACCCTCTTTTTCGGGAGTGAAACTCAAAAATTTTTTTTTCATCTAACCCATACGTGTGGGGGTATCTATGAATAGGTCTTCAAAAATGATACTGAGGTTTCTAATATCATTTTTTTCTAAACTGAATAGTTTGCGCGAGAGACACTTCCAAAGTGGTAAAATGTGTGTGTCCCCTACGTAACTTCTAAAATAAGAGAATGATAAAACTAAAAAAAAATATGATGTACATTACCATGCAAACTTCTACCGAAAATTGGTTTGAACGAGATCTAGTAAGTAGTTTTTTTTAATAATTTAAAACTTACTACAGGTGCGGTGTACGGAACCCTCGGTGCGCGAGTCCGACTCGCACTTGGCCGGTTTTTTTTAAAGGTATTTATTTGTTGTTGTCAGTTCATCGAGAAGTTCCAAGAGGTGAAGGAGGCGATACAGGCGCAGCAGTGCGGCGCGGCGGCCAAGGCGAGCAACGGCTCGGGCGCCGCCACGCCGGTCGCCTCCGCCACGGCCAGCCCGCTGCTGGCGGCGCGCGCGCCCGGCGCCGACGAGCCGCCCGCGCTGTCGCCCGCCCAGGTAGTGGTGTTACGCCCGACTTGTATTTTTTTTTTTCTAAATTGTTAAAGGATCTTTGAATCTCTGTGAGATTATGCCAGACCCATATGTCAGCTTTGTGTTTAAAATTGAAATGAATTTTTAGAAAAGATAGAAGATTGTTAATTTATTTATTCATGAGGGTTTAATTAAACCGATATTTGACTCATTCCATGTATTTCACTCGATCCGTTCGTTGGCGCGAACGCCATATTGTAATTGTTCACATAAATACGAATATTTTGATGGTTGAAAGTCAGTCTCCTACCGGCAGACTTAGCGATTATAGAATACTTTTGTGTTTAGATCACACTTTGATTTTGAGCTCAGTAGTAGCAACTGCGGCCTGATCAAATACTTAATTATTGTAGTAATGTTTTGGCCAAGTTTTTATAATTAACTGTTTACATTAAAACACTCGTGAAACCACTACACGTTGTGACCATTCGCTCGTGCAAGTTTTAGAGAGAGTACAAATACGTTTACTCGTAATTTAATTATTATTGCCCACTTCTGAAATTATGCTTACACATAATACCCTTATAAACTAAATATCTTACTTAAATTAAAGACAATAATACTTAAATAAACAAAGCTTTTGAAATTGATATAACTTCTTAACTTTCTTTATCCATTCTTAAAATTATATGAAGTTACCAATCTCGCAGCTAAAGAAAAAGGCACCGCGAAAACACTCTGAAACATACCCACATCTGACCCCACTTGTTGTAAACTGGATGATGCCCGCCACTTCGTCCAAGTGGATTTAGTTTTTTTTAATTCCCGTGTTGTTGACGTGCTCTGAGAAGTGGATATAGTACATTGTTCACCGAGGGGAGAAAGTGACCGATTACTATCGAGGGTGTAGTTTGAGGCCCGAGGCGTAGCCGAAGGGCCGCAATACACGCGAGGTAGGAATCGTACTTTCTACCGAGTGATACATAGTGCTTTATACTACACCTGCGAGGAAAATAAGCGATAATTAGTGATTAAACGAACTTACAAAGGTTTAAAATAATAAATAAAATAAATATTTATTATTTCAGGCAATTTTACAAACCCATATTCAAAATACAGAAACATAAAAAAAAAAAAAAACAAAAAAAAAAGAAAAAAAAAAAAGAAAAAAAAAAGAAAAAAAAGAAAAAAAAACAAAAAAAAAAGGTTTAGGTTAATAGTTAATAATAGTTAATAGTCCTTAATTAGGTTAGGCTAGCTAGCTTTAATATCTAATGTATTGTTTTCAAAAAATTAAAAAAAAAAATTTAAAAAAAAAAATGACGTTCTATCATAGTCTATACTGCCGTCATAAGGAAAAAAGACGTTTCTGACATTTTTTTCGAAATTGAGTTAGATACGTATTCGGCATCAGTAAAAAAAGACGCATCTACCAGTATTTTTATATTTAACGTAAAATTAACACAACCCTATAAATCTTACTTTTAAATAGGACGCATCTGCGATATGACCTAAATATTACTAAATAGGAAAGACATTACTGGCATATACTAAGTTAAAAAGACGCATTTAAGTAGAAGCGTTTTATTTATTAAGAAAATACATATTTGATCATAAAATGAAAAGACATTTTTGCATGTTCATAAGAAAAAAAGACAGTTCTGCGTAAATGTGCCTTTTCATCTTAGTATTACGAAAAATAGTCAGGCGCAAGTGGCCTTAGCGTCTTTTCTACTTAGTATAATGCTGTGTGCGGGGTGAGTGGGGATCACGGTTGGAAATACTTTACAATCAGTTGCGCCTAGCCTAGGCCGTCAGGACGTTACCACGCGTGCGGTTACCCGGGCAACGACTACTGAAAAGTCGTAAGATAAAATTGCTTACTTTTTGATTATTTTAAGTACCTACCTATATACCGTAGATTCCTGATAATTTATACTCCATTTTTTGTTACTTGTCTTATAACGTTAACTGTCTTTTCATTACTTTTTAGAGTAAAGTTTGTTTTAAAAATAGAAAAAACTAGTGTGTTAAAATAAATAAAATAAATAGAGATTATATGTAAAAACATACATACGTAAAGATATTTTTAAATATCTTTAAAGCTAATTTTACAATAAAAAGTAATAAAAAGATTGTTTACCATATAAGATAAGTAAGAAAAAATCAACTTTACGTAATAGGTATATGTATAATGTTAATTGCACATAATTTTTAAATTTGATGATGACGACGTGATTTAATGGTTTTATAGTGCAATGATTGAGTATCCCCTCTTATATGGAATTTGACATATGTAATTAATTAAGTATTATTATCATATTATCATTTAATTTAATTTAATTTAATTTATAATTTATTTATTTCTCAAATTACATTGGAGCCTTAAAAACTATTGAACGATAACAACTGCGTTAGTTTGAAACTGTGTTGCAGTTGCTAACGCCCACCTCCAGGTTTACAATTATTTCATGAGATAATTATTAGGTAGTCTAAATTAAATAATACAATGAAAGAATACACAATGAATTAAACAATAGTAAAAATACACAATGAAGTAAAGGTAAGTGAACTGTGTTTGTGCCGCCGTGCGTGCATGTGTGTGTGTGTGTGTGTGCGTGTGTGTGTGAGTGTGTATGTGTGTGTGTGTGGGTGTGTGCGCGTGTGTGTGAAAGTTTATTATTTTCCTTCGTTTTTAACTGTAATTTTGTATGACCGATTAATTTAATTTACTACTTTTCTTTTTTAACTTTAATACAATTTTGTCGATTTATACCAAATATTCGTACACCATTCAGATTGTTCTACGAATACCATTCCCAACTCACAACCAATCAACGTAACTAACTGTCCCTGAGTCACCTGAAGTCTCAAATGACGTAGCCACGCCACAAAATCTTATGTTGACATTATTAAAATAATTGTTTTTGATTTTTTTCTGAAAAATATAAGGCTTCCTAATGTCTCCCCGAGGGGGGCAATTAGGGGAGACACGAGTCCGGAGCCGATTTCTATCGTTTTATTTTATATAGTAAATGATTACCATTTTAAAACGTACTTTAGTTTATAGAGGGTAAAGGGTGTTAAGGAGCTAACAACCTACAGGTAGTAGATGGAAGCAGGTGTTAATTTGCGGATCTCCAACGTACAAGAAAATAAACAACAAGAACAGTGAACAATAATCTTAATTTACTATTTTCCACAACAACCAGATAAATCTGTATGGGCGGTGCATAGTGAATGTCGCATACTTATACTGTACAGATTGACCCAGTTTTTGCGGATTATAGCAAATTAAGGTTCTTGTTCATTGTAAATATGCAGGTTATTTTTTAAGTTAAGCATTGAGTAGGGTTACTAAGTTGCTGTTAAAGCAGAAAATGGTTAAAAACGTCTTTTTTATTCAGTTAACTAGAACCTGGTAACACATTATTACTAAGTAGGAAAGACGTTTCATAAATTACTAAATTGATAGGACGTATCTAGCCAGATACGTCTATTCATTGCAGTATAAAGTATTTTCTTGTATTTTTTTTACTAAGAAGAAAAAGAAAGATTAATTTATTTATTACAATATATATATTTTAATATTATTTGCATATATTTTCCGATAGATTGAACTTAAATACACACTTTTGCATTACAAAATTATTATTTTGTGCATTTTCTTTCACACAGCGAATTTTTTAGTTTCAAAAACACTAACTATTTTTTTTCTCCGTTTTGAACTTTATGTAGAAATGTCTTTTTTCTTTATGACGGCAGTATAGAGTCGCTTCATTCGAAGCTTCACTATCACAACTAGACTACATTTTGAGGATTATTTCAATATAGATTTCGATATCGACAATCGACATCGATATCGACAATCGACATCGATACCGACAATCGACATCGATACCGACAATCGACATCGATATCGATATCGACTATCAATATCGGATATCGATATCGACTATCGATATCGATAATCGACGTCGATGTCGACAATCGACATTCACCATATTATTTGACTTTTCTATGTCAAATATGGTGAAGCTGCTTCTAATATTATATTTCCATAAGGTAAGACATCCAAATTCTCAACGTCCAAACCATATTTACTTAAAATTAAAAAACAACAGCGCTTTAGAAATGGATTTTCATACAGTTTTCTCCCCGCTTAGCACGTTAGAAATGAAATTTCATACATCTTTTCCTCCCGCTTAATTGGTTTGTAGCAATGACGTACTTTCTACCTCGTTTTGACAAAAGCAAGAGGATACTTTCCGAGCGGGTGTAGTATAAAGATAATTTTATCTCTTGTCAGTGTATAAAATCGGGGGATAATTTTTTTATCTCCGGCCCATGCTAGCCCTGCAGAGCATGGCAACAGGGGAGAGGACACCACGTTTGACATTTCACGGGGACTCGGGGGACTATTTTATCCACCGTTATTTAGCGTTTTTATTTATTTATTTAGGAATAATAATTTTATCCTTTCCTCGGGGAGAAAATTGTCTCGGCCCATGGTTTTTTTTTAACCACTACAGTTTAGCCCTTGACTGCGATCTCACCTGATGGTAAGTGATGATGCAGTCTAAGATGGTAGCGGGCTAACCTGTTAGGGGCATGGCAGTTATATTAAACCCATGCCCCTATTCGGTTTCTACACGGCGCGGCGCCGTACCGGAACGCTAAATCGCTTGGCGGCACGTCTTTGCCGCTAGGGTGGTAACTAGCCACGGCCGAAGCCTCCCACCAGGCCAGACCAGGGAAAATTCAGAAATTATAAATTCCCAAATTGACCCTGCCGGGAATCGAACCCGGGACCTCCGTACGTTAAGGCAACAGCGCTACACACCTACCGCTACTACGCGCCACGGAGGTCGTCAAAACGGAGGTAGGAGGGCAGGTCGAATAATTATCCGTTTGACAAACGATTACGATTTCGTTACACAATCGGGGGGATGTTTGGAGATAGATTTCTGGATTTAATTAACGTATCTCATTGCAGCCGAAACCAGCAGAAAACGACGAGATGATGGTGCACCAACGAGCGCATTCAGTTTCGTCCACACTTCAGGTACATTTATATTTTAATTTGTACGCGACAGGATTTAGACAGTTTAGGTCTTCAATTTTCCGGGATAGAATGTAGCCTATGTGTACTATAATTTATCTCTGTGCCAAATTTCATCCAGATTCTTTCAGCCGTTCTGGCGTGATTAAGTAACAAACACCCATCCATGCAAACTTTCGCGTTTTTACTAGTGTAGATTTTTTCGTAGGCCACCAGTAGCGCCATCTATTAGCGTATCTGCGAAGGTGGCCATTTTTTAAAATTCCACTACAAGTCAGCCCTTGACTGCGATCTCACCAGATGGTAAGTGACGATGCACTCTAAGGCCGGGTATCCACTATGTTCGCGATCCTCTTGCGCTTCGCGCTCCTGCAACTGCTCCACATAGTGGATACGTTCGCGCTCCTGGAGCGTGCAGCGGTGCTCAGCGCTCCAATCGGTGGCGGTTTTTGGGCGAACACAAAAGGGAGCTCAGTCTGTTCGTGGACGCGAGCAAAATACCATCTCCATCAGAGCGGTTGCAGATGTGCGGAGCACAGTTCGCGAACATAGTGGATATCCGGCTTTACGTGGTAGTGGGCTAACCTGTTAGGGGTATGGCAGTTATATTAAACCCATACCCCTAGCCGGTTTCTATATGGCATCGAACCGGAACGCTAAATTTCTTGGCCGTACATCTTTGCCGGTAGGGTGATAACTACACACGGCTGAGGGCCGAGCCCTCCCACCAGGCCAGACCAGAGAAAATTCAGAAATTATAAATTCCCGGATCGACCCTGCTACGACCCACTTAAGACCAACTAAGACCACTAAGACCACAGCGCTCACCACTGCGCCAGGTGGTCGTCAAATATAATCCATACTTCCATACTAATAATATTATAAATGCAAAAGTGTCTGTCTGTCCGTCCGTCCGTCTGTCTGTCTGTGTGTCTGTCCGTCCGTCTGCTACGCTTTCACGAACCATCTGTTCAACTGATTTTGATAAAATTACATGACATAGGCTACTTTTTATCCCGGAAAATTTAAGAGTTCCCGCGGGAATCAAAAAAACTTAATCCGCAAAGTCGCGTGCATCATCTATACACGGTGGCTGAGCCGCCGTCGTACAAAAGTGGCCCCAGTTATAAGTCCGATATAAGATATCCTTGAGCAGTATTTAAAAAAAAAATAAAGTACATTTCAATGAGTTTCATTTAAAAAATAAATAAAAATTTGCTTTACGTCATAAATCGTAAAATTTACTACAGGTTTGTACGGAACCCTCGGTGCGCGAGTCCGACTCGCACTTGGCCGATTTTTTTTAATTTTTAGTATTTGTTGTTATAGCGGCAACGGATTTCAGCTTTCTAGCTATCACGGTTTATGAGATACAGCCTGGAGACAGACAGACAGACAGACAGACAGACAGCGGAGTCTTAGTAATAGGGTCCCGTTTTTACCCTTTGGGTACGGAACCCTAAAAAATTTTGCCTGGTGGGAGGCTCTGGCCGTGGCTAGTTACCACCCTACCGGCAAAGACGTGCCGCCAAGCGATTTAGCGTTCCGGTACGATGTCGTGTAGAAACCGAATAGGGGTATGGGTTTAATATAACTGCCATGCCCCTAACAGGTTAGCCCGCTACCATCTTAGACTGCATCGTCACTTTACATCAGGTGAGATCGCAGTCAAGGGCTAACTTGTAGTGAATAAAAAAAAAAAAAAAATTCACTAATTATTTTTCTGTTGTGTTTGTTTGGACCCCGGGATGGTTTATATTCACAATTTGACTGGGTAGGGGGCGCTGCAATCGGGTTTGAGGTTCAGGGCAGGACAAAGTCTGCCGGGCCCACTAGTCTAGTAATAATATGAGTGTGATGCTGACTGAGCCCGTTGTCTCAGGGCGGAGGCTACGCGACGGTGGGGCGCGCGCCGCGGGGCCCGCTCGTGTCGGCGGGCGCGCCGCCCGAGCCCTCGCCCGCGGACTCCACGGAGCAGCAGCTGCGCTACGAGAACGACCGCCTCAAGCTGGCGCTCGCGCAGAGGTAACACACCCGTAGCTTAGCCCCTCGCTCATCGATTTACCAACTAACGATACAACATTACCTACAAATTGATACTCAAAAAGCGTCCACAATCGCTTATTCAAACACAGCTATAGATAATATAGACTGAGACACCAAACGGTTCACAAAAACCAACCATTTAGCTTTATATTTAGGGTTCAATTTTGTAATAACAATTCGACACATACGACATTTTGTCGCCTAGTGTACTATCATGCGCGACTGAGGCGAAAATTGTTCACAATATCTATTTGTGCACAATTTGACCGTGCCGTTTTTTGCGTTTCGATGGTGCGTCTAAGGTAAGTCAATGACCTCACTCCATACAAATGAAAAAAGTGTGTGCGTGCCATACGGCAGAAGTGAAACTTCAGAAAACTAGCCGAGAGAATGAGATAAATATAACTTTTATTCTATTTCATTCTCTCGCAGGATAAATCCTATTTATGAACATGTTTGTCTCTTTTTGGTGTCGCTTTTTCGTTTCATCGAATTTTCAAATCACAATGGTGATAAAAGTAGAATAATATAATAAAAATATAATACTACTGATTGTGACACTGTAGTGTAGCGCCATTAAATTTATTGACATTTTTGCAGTTATTATCACTATAGTTATTATTAATTAATGTAATTCATTGGTTTCATTTGGACCGAGGTAATTATTTGCATGTGATTTCATGGCTGATTGTGGCTTGGTTTCTTGTTTAACTGTAAGACCTCTTTTGTATACCTACAATCTAGCAAATAAAGGATTTATTTATTTAAAGAAGTTTCACTGCAACAGAATATTTAATAGCAACGAGAACATACTGTTAAGTCAAACGTATTTCAAAAAGACCGCGACACTCGACTTCGAGTGCTGTCGGCGTACAACAGAATTAGCCACATATAGTTAGAATATCATTTGCTGTTGGTATGGTTAATATGAGATTTACATTACAGCAAAAGTTTTTAGAATAGGGTATTTGACAACTATTCAAATAAATTACTTTTTAAGTGATTATTAAATAGAGGATCTCCCAAAAGTCGTAATATCTACGTCCTCTGTTAGTTTTATGTTGAATAACTGTTTAGATTTTAGAACTATCGATTAAAGTAAAAAAGAGCGTCGGACTCTGATGACGTCACTATTCAATAGTTTCATACAAAATTCGATACTAAGCACGCGTTTTGACGTTTGAAAAAAGTTGCTGATTTGACTAGTTGTCAAATACTCAATTCTCGAGTGTCCAAACTTTTAAGTATAACCACAGAATAGGTAATAGTAGTAAGTATAACGTTACGTAATTTTACGTTTGTTCTAAGTAAAAACCAAATTATTCAAACACAAAAAAAGGTTTATTTTATATCGTTTTTGTACAATTCTTATTAGCTACAAAAGTAATAACATGGTACAGTCTCATCGAATTTAAGAAAAAAAAAGATTTTTCTTATTATTTAAAATAAAAAGTTACTTATTAAATACTAACAAGCATTACTCACTTTCATCCATACGAAAAAACTTAACAAGTAGGTAAATGAGTCTACTTAGCAAGTAATACAATAACAAAGCAAAGTTACCTTTCTCTATTATAAGTTATGTGATTTCATACATATTCTATATATGTCACTAATTTTGATAATTAGCGAGCTCATAAAATAGATTAATCACAATATACAGCCTTACTAATAAACTTTGGATAGTGGGCTCATAGTTAAACACATATTTCTGTCTCTCTTCGCCATTAAATTTGACATTCGAAAGAAAGCGACAAAGCATTGTGTAACTAAACAACCGCTAATTAATGTTTATTTTTAAGGCCGTTTATTTTCTAGGTTTAAAAATAAACTGTCTACAAGTACATACGATACGACTTAATAAACTAAACAACAAAGTTATATCTCTGCTTTATAATATAAGCCAACATACGCCAATTTTTTTCGTCGGTCACTTAGCCAACGGTCTAAAAATGCATCAAGCCAAGCATATTACCTGCGAATTTAAAATATTGGCTCTTTTAACGATGAAATTGGCATTTCATATTTATCGATGAAATTGGCATATGTTGTTAAACATAGGAGATATTTATATTAATACTGATTTTTATAGTAATTGCAATAAGTGGAAAATTGTCTAAAAAGAAATAATTCGTCATTGTACATAGTATTAAAATGGTTGTACACGAAATAAAGAATCGACGGTATTAAAAATACCAATCGAGTACAAAATACAAAATCTTTCTACATCAGAAGTGGGATTGTAATGAAATACAAACAATTTAGCCAGTCAAGGAATTGAGCTGTTTAGCTCAGATATGTAGCATTTGAGAAGCAAATGTAGAATTCTTGGCTTCATTTCAATAATTTACTAGGTTAGTTATAAGTTTTATGGTCACATTTAGAAAAAGTCGGCGAGGAGTAGGAACTAACAAAACTATTGGATAATTTTCGTATACAACCAAATAAGCACTAATATACAAGTACCAGTCTTGTCTAAATCAGTGTTTATAATTAGCTACAATCGGCACGAAACCACCGTCTTCCTCATATTCGTGTTGGTAGTTCTCATACACTGGTTTGCTCACTTTGTATTCCTCAAAGACGGGTTTGGCCAGTTTGTATTCTTCGTACACTGGTTTCGCCACTTTGTATTCCTCGTATACCGGTTTTCCCACTTTGTATTCTTCGTGTTCTTCTTTGGGAGTGCCAATTTTGTGGACGACTGCGTTGAATCCGTTCTTGTCATCTGCCTCGTATTCCACCACACGTTTCGTTCCATCGGTCTCCATTAGGGTGTATGAGCCTGAACAAATGTTAGATATATTTTTAATATGCAAAGCTGTCAGCTTCTAGTGTTGTAGATCCTCTTTAATTCACTGAGCATGGTTGGTAGCTAATGTTCAAGGCACATTAAATACTTGAGAGGGATTTTATACAATTTGTAAAGCATTTAGGGTTTGACAACAACGATTACAGGATAACATTTGTTATTCGTTAAGTTTGATGTCATCTGTGTCATTAATCATTATACGCAATTGAAGGCATTATCTTCAAGTCCTGTCGTTTTGGTAACAGTCTACACTAGCGTGTTAAACTTAGTCACATAAAACTACAACAACTCTACAACGCCCTGTCACTTTAGGTTTCTAGTTAAGGCTATACAATCATTGCTTTTAAAACATAACAGGCGTTCGTTTTTCAACCAATAACGGATTAACATTAAAGCAACTAATTTCTAGTATTTTCTCTGCCCCATTGTGTGCCTAAACATACAGTTGCTACAATTGAATTCAACAAAATACAACGTATTGTAATTCAGGTTCATTTAGTTTAGGGATTCTGGTGGTGGTTGACATATTAGCAAGTGTTTTACCTTTAACTTTGTCACCATCTCTGGTCTCCCAGTGTTCTTTGTCGTCACCGGTGTGAGGGTCCTTCACTGAGTAGTCGAACGAGTATTTCGGATGCGCCTGTAAAGCAGAAACGTTTTATTTGACTAAAAAATACTATATTTTGCATAGTTGAATCAAACACATCGTCTACCCGACCGAGAAACATTAATGTTAACTATGTCACCAAATTTCTACTTTGGGCTGCTATTTAAATTGAAAAGATTAAAAAAATCTTATTTACTTTGTTCTTGGCCCAACCAGGGACTCAAATTGCGCGCTTTTCATTTGCAGTCGAAAATGAAGGAGACTACTTATATAAACAATCGACTAGTATAATAAATACCTACTCATGCTGTGGTTGTCGATTACAAAATGGTAGGAAGTACAATTTAACTTACATGGTAGTCCACATCGTAGTCCTCGTGGTGATGCTCCTCCGAGGCTTGGTGCTGGACGATGGGCTTGTGGTGGTAACCCTCATAGCCCTCCAAGCTGTAGCCCTCGTACTGAGCCAGCGCTGATGCGACCAGAAGGAGTAGCGGTACGGATTTCTGTTGACAGAGACAGATCGACTGATTTCGTTTTCTACATAGAGAGTATAGAGCGGTTGATGTGAAGTTTAGTTGGATATTGGGGCTGATTCTGTAGTGCAAAATCTCTAAACTAAACTAAAATGGCAGCTTTAAATCTAGTTCTGTCCCTTTCCGTAGGGAGTATTATGAAATGGTTAGCAATATTTGTAATGCTCTAATTTTAGTTTAGTTTAGAGATTGTGCACTACAGAATCAGCCCCATTGTCCATGAATGCCCGCACCACCAGATGAACTGGACTTCAAAGAATTTGTATATCCTCGAATAGGTAACCAATAAGTACTATTATTATAGTAGTTTTGAGGGAACATTTAACAAAAAACATATATTGCGTGTTCTATAATTTCGCGCATCGTTCATGCGATAATGTTTTGTACAGCTGTTGTTGGCATTTGCGTGAAGATTTTTGACATACATATAGCTTTTGTCCGCGACTTCGTCCGCGTGGATTTCCCCCCCCCCCCCCCTTAGGGGTTGAATTTTCGAAAATCCTTAGCGGATTTCTACGTCATAGCTATTTGCATGGCAAAATCAGCTCTATTCATCCAGTGGTTTGAGGCTTGAGCTGCGCGTTGATAGATGAGTCAGTCAGTCAGTCAGCCACCTTTTCCATTCATATATTTAGATTTTTGTAGCTTTGGGGGAAGATTTAAAAATAGTAGTTTATGCAACTGTCATATAATGAAGGGTATTAAAACACGAGTGTGAGTTTATGAAACGAGCGCAGCGAGTTTCATAATAGTAACGAGTGTAATACCCGTGTTATATGCAGTTGCATACACTACTTTATCTTCACTAATGCAATTTATCAAACAACAAGAGTAAAAGCTGACAATACAAAACACATTGCGAAACATTAAATTCACGCGTACGTGTATTGTCACAGTGAACTTGCCGCCATTAAAATCTAACCAATGAGAGCGCAGCTGCGCGCGCAGGGCCAATCAGGAGCGAGCGCGCGCTGTTCGTTTTTTATTTAATTGGCACAAGATCTTACCAAAGAGTTTTGTGTATGTAAGTTTAGTAGTTTCGACGAAGTTTTCACGTATAACCCAACTGTTTTCAAAAGCCAGCCTAATATCAAAATTTTATACAACTTGTATGAGGATTTTGACATAAGGCTCGCCAGGTTAATTGGTCGCGTTTTATTGATGTTATAATGAGATTTTACGATATCGATGTGGATATTATACCATCATGTGAAATTGCTTAAATTGAGTGTTTTGTTATCTGCGCTATAACAGTAGTAATTATAAGTCAAGTATTGGAAACATAACTAGAATGTTATAACATTAGTGTAGATAAAAGAACATTTTCTATGATTTCGATGATGACGTTCATGCGATAAAGTTGAAACTTTGTACATCTGTTGTTGGCTTTAAGTATTGAGCTCAGAAGCGCTAGTATCAAATAAACATGAGATCTTTCATATTTTTTCACGGCGACTAAGAAATGAAAATATAATCAAAGTTTCTTTATGAGAAAAGTTAAGCGATCAAGCCGCCTTTGATGTCGGTTAACTCTTGCGTGGCGTCGGGGATAAACTTATTAACTAAGTACTTTTATTTATTTTTTCTATGAAATATTGCTCGGCTAGTCTGCAATTTTTTTCTAACTTCAATTGATTTTCACTTAATAAGGCAATTTCATTCCAATAGAGGTAGTGATAACTGGTAATATTAGGGTTCTTTTCGCTTTTATCTTTTTATTTCAAAACGAATTCAATGTTTATGGTTTAATTTAACGATACCTCGTGCTAATTCACATAATATAATGTAGATACTCAGATTTTAATGAGATTAGAGCTCTAAAGTGCTCTCCCAGCTCTCGGTCGTGCCTACCTTTAGATCTCTATTTAGAATCGTTTTCAAAATAGAGCAAAGACTATTTTTATAGTGTGCTTAGTTCGAATCCGCATCATTACAAAGATTATTACATAGGACGGCATTTGCTATATTTTCGGACTAGATCATTTAAATATTGTAATCTTTCTCTCGTCGTATTTTTCATTACTAAGGGTCGTTACTCCTTCCGCCAATGATCCTTTTATGAACGACTAGCGACCGTCGGTGGCTTCGCTCCTGTGGGGATACCGAAAAATCCAGCCTTGCGTATTATTTTTAAAATGACAGATCTATGTCACGTGCCTTGACGCCCCTCAAATAAGGATTATAATTCTAAAAGTTCTAAGAGAACCTCTTCATAATTTCAGCTTTCTAGGTCCAATGTGTCTATATTGTAATCATTATGATTAAAATGATCAGTGTGAAATCCCATGGCATTAGCTAGTGTTACAAGCAGCCATAATTCATAACGAATGCAGTTTGGGGTGTTGACCATCGGGATGAGGGTGGTATGGCGGTGGTGGTGTGGGGGTATCCTTCATCACCCGGCTTCTCCCCCAGGAAGTTGGGTGTCTTATGAGGATTTCCCCCCCGTAAAGGCATAATCTAGTGTTGTGCAGACAACTAGGCGTCCGCAACAAATTACGTGTTATTAAAATGAGCGCATTGCAAATTCGCGGAAAGATAATGTCACGTACACGAATATGCAATGAAAAGGAAAGTGCTATTTATATGTTTGCGCGGACGCTCCTAGTCATATTTCACTATCGGAAAATCGTGTACGGGAAATATTGTTGCTAAATCAATCGATCATTGTTGTCCATTGGAACTTGCACATCCCTATTTATGTTTGGGTGGAATTTCGGAAAATCCTTTCTACGCCATTGAGGTGAGGTTTAGCTTCGCGCCAAAATTTGGCTTACAGATTTCACACTTACGATCGAATTTTGGTTTTATATCGCGATTTTCAAATTAAGATTGAACAAGCAGGCATCTTCTGGGCAAGCGTGCTCCACCTTAGGCTGCATCACCACTTGCTAGGAACACAACATTAAGAAGTGAAGGATCCTTCACATACCTACTTAGGTACCTAATTATTTTTATGGATGCCTTTTCAACAAGAGGTTATTAGCAATTCAATTAGACTTCATGGAAAAACAATAAGAGCATAATCGAAAAAGATTATTCAACTTTTTGTTACGTCTGTGAATTCAGCAAGCACTAGTTACGTCACAGTATTTCGTATATCAGTTTTCTAAGTTGGTAAACACTAAACTTTCGATTCGAACAGGTGCGAAAAACATAATTTCTTGTAATTATTGCTAGGTCATTCCGATGATTGAAGGCTACTAAACGTTGAGATAAACTGTACCTGCGACTTCGTCTGGGTGGTATAGTTTTTTAAATATTCCGTGGGAACTATTTGATTTTCCGAGATTAAAAGTCGCATTAAAGTCACTCGCCAAGTCTTTAACTATGTGTAAGTATAGGTTTTGGTTATTTTAAGTATTCACTAATATCAACTTGCGAGTATGTTGGACTCATTATCATGATAATGGAGAATCTAGAACGCGTGCAGGGATACCATACACTCCACACACTCAACCGTTTTCACACTCTCAAGCCACTCATTAAATTGTATTTTGAAAAAAAATATCAAATCAGCGAAAAATTATTAAAATCAATACTTAATTTAAACTTAATTTTCCTGTTCTAAGTATGTAATAAAAGATTAAAAATTATTTATTAAGCGTATCTATAAATATGTCACCGGAAATGTATGAAAACAAGAATACATAAAAAATCGTATGAAACGTATGTAACAATGACGAGCCAATTTAGGAAATGTAAAAACTCTTTATTTCACAGTCTAGGATATGTGTAGGAGACTAGACATTGCCGGAGCCTAAAATTGCACCCAGAAATTGCTGTCTAGGAAATGTACTATATAAATAGTATGCAATCCCTAAGAAATGTGTGTAATTAAATTTATACACACATTTCCTTCAGATTTTTGGAAATCTATACAATGTCGGATTTCACAGGTCTACCGCGTATAAATTCAACATTTAATAAAAATATCTGTAATTTGGAACTGTGTACTTAACAGTCCGTAAACCAGTAAACCGACATTTTAAGAACTTTTGATGAGCTTTGTGCATGAGATATTAGTATTATAACAAAAATAAAATTAAAACATTAAAGATTAATTCCTCCTTAGTAGACTGTTGCAAATGAAAATTTAATTTTATTGAAATATAATAGTGAAATTCTCATTCTTGCAGAATACGTTTACCATTTTTGCACTTTTGGGTCACACTTTTCACCCATATAAATCCACGAAAAATTATAATAAATGACTTATAAAAAATACTAATATGATAAACACGCTCTTAAAATTGGACTGTTGCAATTCGTTTTTATACGTTCTATACAAAATTAGTTTAATAAAAAAATCAAATCAATGTGCACGATTTATCAAAATTTACGCGTCACAATAACCTGTATTTCTTAAAAGTTTGACGAAATTACTGATAAAATAAAATTTACCATGAATGTTTAGTATTTATATAACACAAATTGTGTAAAAATAAAGTTCTATAAAATACCTATATGACCAAAAAATATTATCAAAGTCTGATCAAATTCACGTGTAAAATGGTACTGCAGATCGTACGACCGCACGTACGTACGAACTTGACTACGCAAAGTATCAAAGTATCTTTACTGGCCTATATCGCCTATGTATGAGTGCAGCCTAACGGTCTACTGTGCGGTATACCTACAGATTCCAAAATTGACCGATGGCGAGTATACGGCCTCTTAAGAATTGATCCTCAAAGGCCAATAGATCTGTGCCGTTGGGATTCCAGGCACTGGAAAGTACGTGACGTCTGCCATAGTGTCTGGCACTGTAGAGGGCATCCCTCGGGGTTCGGGTAACTAATTTAACGTAATCAAGTGTGATAATATGCACTTGGGCAGCATACTTATTGAGTTTGTTACCGGTAGGTTTACAAATACTTTAATAGTTTATTCGAATCCATACTACATATTTGTATATGCGAAGGAGTGTCTGTCAGTTTGTACTAAATTGAAATAAACTTTTACAAGTGCTTTTTAATCGTCGAGTGAATCTACCACTGGTTCGGAATGACATTCCTACCGAGAAGAACCAGCAAGAAACTCGATGGTTGCTCTTTTGCTACGGAATTAGGTACAACGATTGCTTGTGGTCCGGACACAGGCTACTTATGTACTTTTATCCCGGAAAATCAAACGCTTCCTATAAGATTTTTAAAACAAATCCGCGTTAACTAATTGTGTACATTAATAATAATTCATACTTAGGTAGATTCGATTCATATCTTCATAATATTAATGATCTGCAGATAATAAAACCGAAAGTAAAAGTTTAGCTGTAACTTTATACGGTTTTGCGTTTTATGTTCCGCAGCAAATAATAATTATAGGATCACCAAGTAGATTTTTGTTCAAAGCTGTTTTTATTTTAAAAATCCGTCTTAATTTTTTTTTTTCACAAAATAAAACAAACAACCATCACCGCACTGTAACTGATAAACTATAAAAAAAAGTAATTACTCACAATTAATTCCATATTTAGTAACAATCGATAGAAAATTAAAAAAAAACAGTTTACTAAGTTGTCTCACGTACGAATGCAAATTATTTTATATGTGCGTGTCCACTTATACCCAAGAAATAGTTAATTCTGCGCACCCCCTTCTCTTCGAGAAGTGTCATTATAGTCCGTTGTATACTCAATTCTATTACGAGGCAATAAGATTGCTAGTTAGTCGTATCTGACTTGCAAAATACGCTGCGTATTCGAGACCAATAAAGACAATATTGTATGTAATATCTTTGTATAAAAAATCTTGAACCTAAAATATATAAAACTTTATAAATGAATTGGCAATAACCCTCCCACTTTGCCTAGACGGTAGGCAAAAATGGCAAAATACCAAGGAACGAATATGTCCAAGGAATAGGTGGTTCAATTATTTTCCAATTTAGAATAGATCTTTTTGTACAGTATTAATCCAATTGTCATACTCGAATCATCACTTTGTACATCACACACACTGTACATCACTGATTTTAAAATTTTGACCATATTATGTAGTAGAAACCTGCAAACAAGCTTGCGCGGGGACAAAGGTCCAACGTGTAGAGGCTCTACAAGAGACTTAATATTAATTATGAAATTGATCTTGACCGAAAAAGTGTAAGCCAATCAGAGGTGTTTGCGATCGTTATAACCAATTATGCTATCGCTATAACCAATTAATTCTACGTAATAAGGGCTCGGGTAGTAACATACCCGATAGTTCTCCATAAAATTCTCAAATTCTGTAAAGTTTGACTTGACAACGGCCTAACTGGGAGGAAACGATGTGTAATGAATAATGTCAATTGCACTTACGCCGGCCGAGTTTCCGGTTAAAAGTTTTTAGTGTTATCTGATACAAGAATGAATTTGCATCTTTTGAGAGCATATTATGCAGATACTGAATCATCACTTTCTATAATGCCTTGTCGATATGGATTAACACGACCGTCACCGCTTGGAGATTTTTTGCTCATGATGTAATATAGTCTGCGGTTGCTATCAACCCCTGATCCATTTCTATCGTACATACATATTTAATTTTCAATAATAAAAAAATTGTACCTACGTCTACTGAGGATTTTTGTCTTCTGCTTTTTCTCTGTAACCTGTAAGATTGTCCAACCCCCGGTGTATTTCGTTAAACTGTGCCCCGGTTGTCCAACCGACTTTGCTCAAGTGGGTTTTCTGGACACCATCCTAGTAGGTACTCTACATCATATACCTGCATGCAAAATCTCTAGCTTCCTAGGTCAAATAAGTTTTAAGGCGTATATTGATCTAGTCAGTCCTTTTCAATGTTGTCTAGAGCAGCATACCGTTTCCGCTAAGGCGAAATTTCTAAAAATACTCTCGTCTATAAGTTTTAGAGATAATAATAATAAATAATCTATACTTATAATAAAACTGTAACAGGTCCAATTCTGTACATTGAAAATATTTTGAAATTTTTTTTTGGAGGGCACTAATTATTCGATACTGAAGCCAAATCTGTAATTTTTTTCATTTTTGTCTGTCTGTCTGTCTGTCTGTCTGTCTGTCTGTCTGTCTGTCTGTATCTTGGCCGCGCATCACGCCGAAACTACTAAATGAATTAAAACGAAACTTGGCACGATTTGAGCCTATACTACGAGGTAGGACATAGGATACTTTTCATCCCGAAATTCTACCCCCGAAGGGGTGAAATAGGGGTTGAAAGTTTGTATGAAAGTCCTTAATTTCTCAAGTTATAGCCATGAAACTTGATATATGAGCTGCGGGTTGAAAATGGAGACATACGTGTTTCACAGTTTTTGAAAATTCGACCCCCAAAAGGGTGAAATAGGGGGTGAAAGTTTGTATGAAAGTCCGTCATTTCTCAAGTTATATCGATGAAACTTGGTATACAAGCTACCGGTTAAAAATAAAGAAATATGTGTTTCACAGTTTTCGTAAATTTTACCCCCGAAGGGGTGAAATAGGGGTTGAAAGTTTGTATGAAAGTCCTTCATTTCTCAAGTTATAGCCATGAAATCTATACTTATAATAAAACTGTAACAGGTCCAATTCTGTACATTGAAAATATTTTGAAATTTTTTTTTGGAGGGCACTCATTATTCGATACTGAAGCCAAATCTGTAATTTTTTTCATTTTTGTCTGTCTGTCTGTCTGTCTGTCTGTCTGTCTGTCTGTCTGTCTGTCTGTCTGACTGTCTGTCTGTCTGTCTGTCTGTATCTTGGCCGCGCATCACGCCGAAACTACTAAATGAATTAAAACGAAACTTGGCACGATTTGAGCCTATACTACGAGGTAGGACATAGGATACTTTTCATCCCGAAATTCTACCCCCGAAGGGGTGAAATAGGGGTTGAAAGTTTGTATGAAAGTCCTTAATTTCTCAAGTTATAGCCATGAAACTTGATATATGAGCTGCGGGTTGAAAATGGAGACATAAGTGTTTCACAGTTTTTGAAAATTCGACCCCCAAAAGGGTGAAATAGGGGGTGAAAGTTTGTATGAAAGTCCGTCATTTCTCAAGTTATATCGATGAAACTTGGTATACAAGCTACCGGTTAAAAATAAAGAAATATGTGTTTCACAGTTTTTGTAAATTTTACCCCCGAAGGGGTGAAATAGGGGTTGAAAGTTTGTATGAAAGTCCTTCATTTCTCAAGTTATAGCCATGAAACTTGGTATATGAGCTGCGGGTTAAAAATGAAGAAACACGTATTTCACAGTTTTTCAAAATTTCACCCTCAAAGGGGTGAAATAGGGGTTGAAAGTTTGTATGAAAGTCCGTCATTTCTCAAGTTATATCGATGAAACTTGGTATACAAGCTACCGGTTAAAAATAAAGAAACACGTGTTTCACAGTTTTCGTAAATTTTACCCCCGAAGGGGTGAAATAGGGGTTGAAAGTTTGTATGAAAGTCCTTCATTTCTCAAGTTATATCCATGAAACTTGGCATATGAGCAGCGGGTTAGAAATGAAAACAGACGTGTTTCACAGTTTTTCAAAATTCCACCCCCGAAGGGGTGAAATAGAGGTTGAAAGTTTGCATAAAAGTCCGTCATTTCTCAAGTTATTTCGATTAAACTTGGTATATCCACGCGGACAAAGTCGCGGGCATCAGCTAGTAATAAATAATAATAATAAATCATTTATTTTGCAAAATTGTGGGTAATAACAGCTGTATAATATGTAGAATCTTCCCGTACACAATCTACTGTCAGAGACAGTGTGCAAAAATTATATTACACTAAAATTTATATGTCATTTAAAATTTAAATTCAAAATATGTCTGGTCTACAAAAAAAATTAAATTAAATATTGATCCAAGTTAAAATTATCAGTTACACATTTTATAAAGTTATTTATACAAATTGAGAGTTGTAGGAGTTTGTTTTAACGTCCAAAAACTCATGCCTGTTCACCCAGTTTGAATTGTACGTCGATATGTCAATCATTATATCCTTTAACCTTTCCATCCTATTTCTAAACTCGTATCGATTATGGATTACAGTAAATATGGCCAATATTTCCGGCCAAGTAAATTAATGTCCGTTTTGTACCCGTGTTGAGAAACCAGCTCAGTAATGACAGATAATTACACGTTATGTATGTTAATGTGTTAGTTCTATTATGAAATTAAAACACACGGTAGCAGTAGTTTTACAGTAGTGGACAGAGTGGACAAGTTAATGAAATGAGGAAATAGTATATGAAACTGAAATACGATGACAGTGTAGCACGCGAGTGTTATGTCCGATTTAAATCATAGTTTGAATTATTTATAATATGTTGTTTTTGTGATGTGTAATCTGTACTTGAAATTGGGTATTTGGCAACTATTAAAATAAATTATTTTTTAGTGATTATTAAATAGAGGATCTCCCAAAAGTCGTAGGTAATATATCCACGTCCCTTGTTAGTTTTGTGTTGAATAACTATTTTAAACTATCGATTAAATTAAAAAAACCGGCCAAGTGGCCGGCGGGCCCACCGAGGGTTCCGTACAAACCTGTAGTAAGTTTTAAATTATTAAAAAAAAACTACTTACTAGATCTCGTTCAAACCAATTTTCGGTGGAAGTTTGCATGGTAATGTACATCATATATTTTTTTTAGTTTTATCATTCTCTTATTTTAGAAGTTACAGGGGGGGGCGGGACGGGGGGGGACACACACACACACACACACACACACACACATTTTACCACTTTAGAAGTGTCTCTCGGGCAAACTATTCAGTTTCAATATCATTTTTGAAGACCGACCGAAGTTCACAGAATACATCTACTTACTAAGTTTCAATAGAAATAGAAATAGAAATCGACGAAATGACGAATCTATAAGGGTTCTGTTTTTGCCAAATTTGGCTACGGAACCCTAATAAAAAAGTGCGTCGAACTTTGATGGCGTCACTATGCAATATTTCATTCGAAATCCCATATAGTCTAGGCAACGGGGCGGTCTGTTGTATGGAGACCCCCACATTGAATCCTCAGTCGATGAAACTTGGCAGGGTTTTAGTATTGTATGATCCAAAACTTACACAAAAATATCCACCAAAAAAAAAAACCAGAAGTTAGGTTTTTATACCTAAAAGTACAAATAGCTTAATATTTTGAACTGAATAATATCTCGCTCCATTTTTTTTTTACCAAACTAATTAATAGCCTTATCATGAGGTACTCGATAAAAATCCAAAACATTATTTAAACGGACCTATTTTTTTTTAAAGTGGTTTCCTTTTTTTGTCCGTAATTTCGGCAAAAAAATTGCTCATTCGATTTTTTATTTTCACATGTCCTTAAAATGCTGTTTAGCATAACGTATAAGAAAATCCAACAAAATATTTATACCAAAATCAATTTATCTCACTTCAAATTAAAATTATTTATAACTCGGTATGGAAAACTTCTCATACCTATTTCTTTTCTTTATTATAGTAGGTAGGCAAATTTACACTCAAAACCTAAATATCCAACAAAATATCCATGCAAAACACCGAATTAAACCGAACGTATGAAAACTAAACTGCGCTTACGCGATAATGTATCTTAATCCTTCTTATATTGGGTATAGTTTAGCGTGCGCGAGCGAAGCGTTGAAATCACAATCATAACATCATAATCATATTATTACTTCAGTGTGGATACTACGGGTAGACATGGTTGTCGTCACTCGTTAGCACTTACTGTCTTCTACAATGCAATAATAGCAGGCACTGGGCAGCACATCAGGTTTTACATTAGGGCTGCGATATTTTCGCACTGCCGGCCGCCCCTATTTCTATGGCGCGTCAATTAATTTCCATGATATCTTCTAAGATATTCATCTGAATCAAATGGTGTAAAGAGCGAATTTGGTCTATATTAAATACTTGAGATGACTAACCATTTTATTTTGATATGGATTAATACAATGTCAGAAAAAAACACCTTCGAAAGTAAAGCTTTGTTTTAGACCAAATCATAAAAATGGTTATAGTGAGACAACCTTTAAAGATAGATATATTTTATCGCGGGATTTTTTTAGAACTTTTTGAGAGGAACAATTTCAACTTTTACTATTTACACAGCTCACACCAGCTTTCCGTGGATGAAGCTCTCAGATGGGACGATTCATTACTTCATTCACATTATTGCAATTTTCGTAGGGATTTTTAATTTTTTTAAATAAAATATAGCCTATGTTACTCGCTGATAAAGTAGCTTGCTATAAGTGAAATATTTTTTTAAATCAGTTGAGTAGTTTTTGAGTTTATCCATAACAAACAAACAAACAAACAAACAAAACTTTCCTCTTTATAATATTAGTAATTAGTATAGATAAACAATATAGCATTACAGAAGATAAATTCAACATTAATAAAAACCACTAACTGTAACGACTTGCCTTCAAGGTATATTTCCATAGTTAAATTAAGGGCCCATAAAAAAATCTTATTTTTGAGCTTTGTTTGAATAAATATTTATTTCTGGTTATCCTTAACACAGATCTAAAAAATCTAGCTAGGATAGCTAGTTCTTGATCTTGCAACATTTTATCTACATTTTTTGATGTAAGCACAATAATATTGTAAATCTTCAAATAGTTCCAAGATCAATTATAATGTATCGATAGTAACATAATGATTGAAAATAAACGATTTATTTATTTATTATTATTATTATTATTTAATTGATTTCTTCTCATTACTTCTAGGATTTGAGAAAATGTACTAATTATATTATGTTTAAGTTGGTATTTTGCACGCCAGAAATTGGCAAACTGCATAAAGCCTTATTACTGTAAACATATTTAGACTTTTATTGTAATTTGTAAGTATATATGTATATCTATATATATACTAGTGGTTCGCCCCGAACTGAGACCTCGCGGTATCCATAAACTTGTACAGAGCGCCATCTATTGACATAATTGTGAAGTTCTGTTAATAATACTGAAGCACATTAAAAATTAAATAATTTCGTTTCCTTATAATATTTATCTAATTTTAGTATTTGTTGTTCAAGTACAGGATATAATTATTCAAATAATTGATTAAGTTTCAGGCTTGAGAGTTCAGAAAATTGAGAGTTCTGAGGTCAACTTTGGACGTTAGAAAATCGCCACTTTGAAAGCCCCCCATTTCGTCAATTTTAGGGGAAAAATTAAAAAAAATATATTTTTGGACTCTATTCCTAATTATCTTTAAATTGATATACCGCAACCCTATGTAACGCTATAAAAAATATTTTACTTCGCATTCGCTTCTATGAGAGCCCCCCTGAAATAAAGATTTTTATAACTTTTTAAGCCATATTCGGGGGGAGGCCATCGGTTTACATATTATATTTAAATTTGAAGTAATTACGTTCAGCAATTCAGAAGTTATAAGGCTCTGACAGACGGACGGACGGACGGACAAATGCCAATTCACCCAAGTAGACTCAGAGACCTTCGCTTCGCTCGGTCAAAAATTCAAAGTCCTGACTGACTGACTTATATATCAACGCACAGCCTAAACCGCTGGTCCTAGAGACATGAAATTTGGAGGGTGTGTTCTTTGTAGGTATCCACTAAGAAAGGATTTTTCGAAATTCTACCCCCAAAGGGGTAAAATAGGGGTTGAAATTTTGTATGAAAGTCCGTCATTTTTCAAGTTATATCCATGAAACTTTGTATTTGAGCTACCAGTTCAAAATGAAGAAAGACGTATTTCACTATTTTTGAAAATTCTACCCCCATAGGGCTGAAACAGGGGTTGAAAGTTTGTAGGAAAGTCCGTCATTTTTCAAGCTGTAGCCATGAAACTTGGTGTTTGGGATTTCGGTTTGAAATGAAAAAATACGTGATTCATAGTTTTTGAAAATTCTATCCGCAAGGACGTCAAATAGAGAGTTTATCCTTCAATCACGCCTAAATAGAGCAACGGATCAACGTGATTTTTTGCATGGGTATAGTTGAGGACTTGGAGAGTGACATAGGCTTCTTTTTATCCCGGAAAATTAAGGAGTGCCTGTGGGAATCAAAAACTTATGCCACGCAAACGAAGTCGCGGGCGTGTGCTAGTAATTATATATAATAAATGAATTGTACGCCATACGCCAATTTAAGTCACTGGGCTGCTGGGCATATTCAAAAATGCAGTTATGAACCATTATCTTGCAAACTTAAGGCAACAAAAATTATTCTTTAACAACAACAAGGTAACAATAACTATACATTGAGAAATTAAAAGAAGTCAGTAATATACTTAATTTTTATTATGTTTTAAATTTACTTATAGTAATTTCGCTTCCATGTAAAGAAAATGTAAAAGTAACGCAATCCAAAATATGGCCCTTACGTTTGATAATTCATTTTTGAAAAATTTTGAAGCAGAGATTTATGTATTCATTTTCAATGCTCCGATTCTTGCGGGGACTGCGAAATCTGTGATTTTTTTATAGCTATTAAATCAGGCACTTGCCTGTAAAAACCCATATTATCCTTGCTCTAAATCTTCTTTTCTTTAGTTTTTTTCGGAAATGGTAAAGAATTTTAATTTTCTTTAATTTTGTAGTTGATTAAAATAACCATAGATGCAGATAAGTAATTTAAATTGTAGTGTATTAAATGCTATAATTTGATTTTTTCGCTTTGTGGCCAACATCGCTTTATTGCCATCTCTATTCTGGTACACTAATGAGAAAAAAAAATATCTTTCTCACTTTCTTTGCATCGTTTTGAGGCAAAGAATAACAGCTCCAAACAGACGATTACAAATGAAAATCTCGTTTACACTACAAAACTTCTTTTAAACATACAAAACTTCTTATTATATTCGGTAACGCGGTGCGTCTAGAGTTGTCTTCTATATATACATATAATGCACTGTATGTCCCGGGAAAGAGATGGCAATAAAGCAATGTTGGCCGCAACGGGAGAAAATTATCATATTATATTTTATTTAATAAACTAGGTAGGTACTTAAAGTTACTAAAATTTAACTTTCACATAAGTAATATTATGTAAATTTTTGTTATCTACTTAATTTTAAAAAAGTACAGAAGAATTCTTAACAGGTTTACCAATATTTTTTTTGGAAAATAGTTAAGTAAGTATATCGAAAAAATTGTAGCCAATTCGTCTCCGTGGATTAAGTTTTTTACTTAACTCCTTAATTTTCCAAAATTACCTCCCCGGAATACAACCTATCTCTACCAAATTTTATCAAAATTGGTTGAAAAGATGGACCGTTAAAGCGTAGAAGACAGACATACAGATACACTTTCGATTTCATAATATTAGTATGTATAATAGTTTTCAAATAAAAAGCTTTCAAAGATCGCAAAAAAATTGTATGACCCCTTAAACAACCAAATGCGAGAATACCCTTGGATACAGTGCGAAGACACACCAATTTCAAAGACCATTTTGTGTTCGGACGATATAAGTGTTACTTTACGGCTAGGGAAATACAATCGAGAAATCCAAATTTCATAATCATCACTGTGAGGCTAGAAACATTATATTTTAAAGCAGTTTTCGTTGCACAAACCAGTTTTAGAGCAATCAGTTACTTTAACGCTCAGGCAATACGGTTCAGAACGCATTGATCGTCATACTGATTGTCATTTGCAAAGCTTTTGATTGAAAATTGAACTGTTGAATCAACGAAACACGGTCGGTTATCGAGTACAGGCTCGCGTCGCCGTAGGCATATTATCTCGGTCTCAGGACGTCACCACGCTCCTGCTTCCCCCGATTAATTAAATACAAAATATTTCTTTAGAAAATGATTTTAGTTTTTAATGCGTTTGATTTTATTATATTTGATATTTTCATAGTTGATAGGAAAAAAAATATTGTAATCGTATCAATAAAAAAAATTGACGGAGAAATTTTTCACTACGAATAAAAAGGTAACTTTTGAAAAAAATATAGACTGATAGTATATTTGTTGGATTTTAAATTTTTAGGTATTAAACGGCAATAAAATGACATTCCAGTGAAAAGTTTCAATGAGCAAATTTTCCGATGCAAGTAACATTAAAAAAACATATTTTTTCAAAATTTGATTGTTTCATCTTCGAGTATTTGTTGGATATTTCTTATTTAGTTTCCATACCTTTACATGAATGTTTCAAGTGAAGAAAGTTTTGACGGATCATTTTTGCGGACCAAGATATTAGACATAAAAGAGTTTAGGTAAAAATACCTAACTTCTGGTAAAATTTTTTGTTGGATATTTATAAAATACCTTTACGTTATGATACTTTATCATACTGTAAAGTTTCGTCGTCTGAGGAATTACTGTTGGGGTCCACTAGCTTCCTTTCCTAGACTAATAGGCACTAAGCACGCGTTTTGACGTTTGAAAAAAAGTTGCTGATTTGACTAGTTGTCAAATACCCAATGGTTCTTAGAGCTACGTTAATTTCAGCATTTTTTGCAGTTTTTTCGCCTCGACTGAACTTTGGTTTGTTTAGTATTTTGTAGAATGTGGCTAATTCTGTTCTACACGGTCTCTAAACTTTACTACATTGAAAGGCCTAAATCTAGTGCTGTCTCTCTCCACAGCCCCCCTAGCATGGGCCGAGACAATTTTCTCCCCGAGGAAAGGATAAATTTTTTATTCCTAAATAAATAAATAAAAACGCTAAATAACGGTGGATAAATAGTCCCCCGACTCCCCGTGAAATGTCAAACGGGGATAAACTTCTCCTCTCCCCTGTTGCCGTGCTCTGAGAAGTGGTTAAGTTAATTTTATCTCTTGTCAGTGGATAAAATCGGGGGATAAATTTTTTATCTCCGGCCCATGCTAGCCCTGCAGGAAGCATTGTGGGTGGAATTAGTTTAGTTTAAAGATTGTTATCAACAGATTTAGCCAAAATGACACGCAATGTTTACACTTAGACTATCCAAAAATTTGTATCAAACATCATAAATTTCATGTTGTTTCATTTTGAATTGAGCATTTATCATATTTCCATGTAAACATTGTAATGTATTCATAATATGTCATAACGTAAGCTTTTCTTAATTGACCGAGCGAAGCGAAGGTCTCTGAGTCTACTTGGGTGAATTGGCACTTGTCCGTCCGTCCGTCCGTCTGTCAGAGCCTTATAACTTCTGAATTGCTGAACGTAATTACTTCAAATTTAAATATAATATGTAAGCCTCCCGCCGAATATGGCTTAAAAAAACTATAAAAATCTTTATTTCAGGGGGGCTCTCATAGAAGCGAATGCGAAGTAAAATATTTTTTATAGCGTTACATAAGGTTGCGGTATATCATTTTAAAGATAATTAGGAATAGAGTCCAAAACTACTTTTTTTTTAATTTTTCCCCTAAAATTGACGAAATGGGGGGCTTTCAAAGTGGCGATTTTCTAACGTCCAAAGTTGACCTCAGAACTCTCAATTTTCTGAACTCAACAATTATTTGAATTATATCCTGTACTTGAACAACAAATACTATAATTAGATAAATATTATAAGGAAACGAAATTATTTAATTTTTAATGATGATGATATTTTTAACAGAACTTCACAATGATGTCAATAGATGGCGCTCTGTGATACCGCGAGGTCTCAGTTCGGGGCGAACCACTAGTAAATAAAATAGATTAAAAATTTATATGTGAACACATTGTTATATGAATTAATGTTGTGCAGATCATTCATATACTTAGATCCGGGGAGGCGTAGCGGATTGGCATTACGTTCTCGTGCTTTTAGAAATTCTGAGCTAGAAGCTATTTACTAGATTCACTGTTTAACTTCACGTTTAACGATTAACTTCTTTTTCGTACTTTTTTAATGTCAATTTTTTGCAAAAATGTGTCTGTAGTGCACAATCTATAAACAAAACAAAAATGACGGTTGATTGTATACCCACCTACTATCCCTTTAATAATCCTCCATTCGGAAAAAAACAGACAATACATTTAGAGATGTCACTTTAGTGATAGTGTCCAACAAAATTAGCCATATATATACATTTTTAGGGTTCCGTAGCCAAATTTGGCAAAAACGGAACCCTTATAGATTCGTCATGTCTGTCTGTCTGTCTGTCTGTCTGTCTGTCTGTCCGTCCGTATGTCACAGCCACTTTTTCCGAAACTATACTGTTGAAACTTGGTAAGTAGATGTATTCTGTGAACCGCATTAAGATTTTCACACAAAAATAGAAAAAAAACAATAAATTTTGGGGGTCCCCATACTTAGAACTGAAACTCAAAAATTTTTTTTTCATCAAACCCATACGTGTGGGGTATCTATGGATAGGTCTTCAAAAATGATATTGAGGTTTCTAATATCATTTTTTTCTAAACTGAATAGTTTGCGCGAGAGACACTTCCAAAGTGGTAAAATGTTGGTCCCCCCCCGTAACTTCTAAAATAAGAGAATGATAAAACTAAAAAAAATATATGATGTACATTACCATGCAAACTTCCACCGAAAATTGGTTTGAACGAGATCTAGTAAGTAGTTTTTTTTTAATAATTTAAAACTTACTACAGGTTTGTACGGAACCCTCGGTGCGCGAGTCCGACTCGCACTTGGCCGGTTTTTTTTACTAGATCCATAAATTTTCCAAATTATCCAATCTTGTAATCAATCATAGAGTCATCAATTATAATTATTGATTACACGTAATTATATAATGGAATACAATAAATGTAGCATAAAGAATTGCATACGCTCTGTTTCGTTAGGAAAGCGATTATTAGATTATCTTGTCTGTGGTAGGTAATTATTTTTTAATGTAATCATTTTTATTATCAGCTTTATGAGGAGTTTGGTCTTATTATGTTCTCGTTACGTACTTTACTAGCAGTCTGTGTAAATCATACTAATATTATAAATGCGAAAGTGTGTTTGTTCGTTGCTTGGGTTGTCCTTCAATCACGCCGCAACGGAGCAACGGATCGACGTGATTTTTGGCATGGGTATAGTTAAGGACCTGGAGAGTGGGGAGGAGAGTTTGTATCCCGGAAAATTAAGGAGATCCCGCGGGAATAAAAAATATTTTAGGTACCACGCGGATGAAGTCGCGGGCATCAGCTAGTGTGATATAAGATTACTCCTAGCGATATGTTTGTTGGTCTGGCTAGCTTCGGTAGCGGATATGGAGGTCACGGGTTCGAGTTCTGGGTCGGGCCAAAAAGTTTGTGTTAAGAAGGTTTCAGTGTTATTATTTTTTGGACTTGGCATATTGGAGGTGTAACGTGTTATAGGTTATAGGTGAAGGCACGAAATGCCGTTGATCCTGCGACTATATATCGTAACGATATAGAGGCATATTAAACTTTTGGAAAAAAATATTTTTTCAGGGTACTTAGCTCCCGAAAAAAAGGTGGAAAACAAAATGGTTTACTGCCCTCGAGTTATACTAGGAACTTTAAATAGGAACTTTAAAATCATTGTGAGGTTTTCGAGTTTTTGGCAAACAACGCAACGACAGTACGAAATAATGACCATGCAGATAATGAAAGAACTAGGAGTTTAATTCGCTATAATCCGCGAATTGTCGTTTTATATAGTAATACAATAAATCATGTCGCAATACGACACTCGAGGAACAAACGTGGTGAATTTTCCGGCACATTAATTTAATATAGCGATATATGAAAACGATCATCGATCACCGTAAGGAAATGACTCGGAAATAAATTATTATCCTCTTTCGTAATACAATAGTTCATTTAAACTTTTTTTTTTAAATTTTTCTTCTTATGTTTGACTATGATCGTGCTAAATGATGACATAGTCTCTTCAAGTGCTACCTCGGTTCCCCAGCCATGCTGCGGGAAGTCTGCCCAGAACGATAAAAGACGACGTCTCTCAAACCAAAATTACTAGACTAAAGTCCAAGTAATAATGATGGTAACATACTAACGAAGTTGTGAGTGGAGTGAGCAGGAAGCACTTAGTGGGATCCGTGTCGTTGGCCCGAGGATATCATACGAGTTGCAAGGAACCGTTGGATGCAAGCGGCCCAAGACCATGTTCGGTGGAAATCCATGCAAGAGACCTACGGGTAAATCCAGCAGTGCCCGATCGGTAGGAAGTTACGTGTCAATTTGCTTTTGAGAAAGAAACGTGGAACAACTTAAAAGTCTCGGATCATAAAAATTAAAAGAAAATGCGTGAACGTACGAGATCGTTGGCGTTGATCAGAATACGAACCATAGAGCGTGGAAAATCATTAGTTTGCTCACGCTCATTATAAAAATAAGTGGCTTGGTACCTATCCGGAAAATGCATCGATCGTAATAACGCGCGGCTTGGGCAATGCATCGCAATTATATTGTGCGCCAGCTCGCTGTACTGTAATAATTATAATGCACTGGTTGTTTAGCTGATTTAACTCGTAAATTATTACATAAGTAATGCTCAACCCTCACTAAATTAGTGAAGATCTTATCAGAAAAATACCGAATCAATGGAGGTGCACGGGAGAGCGCCAGGTGAAGTTCCGGTTCCGGTACACAGTTTTGCATCCGGAAATTCTTGAGTTTGCAAATAAAAAATCCTAAATCCGGACGACGATATAACGGTTATCACCTTGTGTTAAGTAAGTGAACAAATCCTTTGTAAATTAGGAAAAGATAATGAAAAGTACGTGTAGTGTGACTTATCTATCGCCAATTCGAAATAAGTAGAGCAACTAGCGCATATAATTCGAGATGAGCACTGAACACGCAGATGTGCATAATCGATACAGTATCCTGTATCAGTGTTGAAGAAATTAAAAATATAGCGGCTATTGCGGATGCTACGCCATTTTAGCTCTTATTCTATAGAATTAGGTTTTCAGTAAAATGCTTAAAAAACATATATCACATTTTCACGATATCGTTCAGACAATTATTATCGTTATATTATACAAAATACCTATAATAATTGTAATTATTATTTATATTTATTTACATACAACATCCCTATCACATTTAAAGTTGAATTCCACAATAACAATAAACTTTGCAAAATATTACTTTACTTATACATTTAGTTCTTTTAAACTATGTCGGTGCATTGTTTAAAGTTATACAGTTATGAAGATCCGAGACTGCATCCAAATATGTCACCAAATAATGTTATGGTATTATTGAGAATTGATTTAATTATAATGAAAAAATATTGCCTTTTTGTCACAAAATAATTTGTGTGTTTCCAAATAGACTTTCTTTTTGTTTTTCATTTTTTTAAAGATTTGTACATAATTGCATCACAGTGTCACTTGCATATGAGAAGAAATCGCATAGACGTCGTGTAAACGTGTCTTACATACGCGTCATATTACGCAACGATCTTGTTTTACGATCGAAAGTGTTTCGGACGTTTTCACACACGGCGTTACGGCTCGGGCGGCGTCATTAGTGCTTGCATGTTTTACACGATTTTACATACTATTTCTGTCTATTAATCATCCATGTTTAGGTATAATGTTTCATACAATAGACAACATAATAACATAACATCCATAAGTAATTAATATAGGTACATCTTCGAGGACTGAGTAGGGTGGGAGGGATTAGCTAGTTTACATATTGAAATAAACGATATCTTTGAATAATATTGATCCCGTGAATGCATTCAACCCTGTCAAGAATAAATCGTTTTTCAAATCACCCATTTTCCATTGTTTTAGGGTTCCTTACCTCAAGAGGAACTAGGAACCTATAAAGGATCACATCGTTGTCCGTCTGACTGTCAACCATCTTTTTATCGGGAACGCGTGGAGGTTTTATCAAGTTGAAATTAATATCAAAATCGGTCTACAGTCCCTAGGAGCTGTTAAAAAAATCAAGCTTCATAGTCAACTCAATCAAGAGATACGCCGTTTATGTCGCATATGTTGCTTATTATTTTGATACTCACCAATTCATCAAAGCCTATAGGGGTACTTCCCGTTGACCTAGAACCACAGAATAGGTAATAGTAGTAACAGAAGAGTTACTCCGCGAAGACCTTTTAACCATCAGCGACTCAGGTTACGTCGTAATAAAGTGCAATTCAGCTCGCACAGCACTGCGAGTGAAAATAATTAAATACCTACCTCTATATATCTCTTTCTATCGCGTAACTCTTATCCCTTCAGACGCGGCGCGTGAAGCCTTAGGGTTGACTACTTCTAAATGCTTGTATCGGTATCATTACTATGGGTCGGTAATCGGTTGCAATGATGACGATAATTACTTTAAAAATAGATTTAAGATAGGTATATTATTATTAATAGATTTTGTAGAAATCGAATAGGGATATGTGTTTAATATGCTGCCATGCAGGTAAGCCCTAACAGGTAAGCCCGCTACCATCTTAGACTGCATCATAACTTACCACCAGGTGAGATTGCAGTCGAGGGCTAACTTGTAGTGGATAAAAAAAGTCGTTAAGTATATATGCCACATGTAGTGAAATATCAATGAATATTTTACACTTGTATGGGGCGGAAGGGGGCCCATGCCAGAGTTTACGAGACAAAATAATATACCCACATTATTGATTAATCATCATCGACTCATCGGCGGCCCACTAGTCCCACTACTAAGCACGACTCACGATGCTCTTCTCAGAATGAGAAGGATTTAAGCCATATATTCCTCCACGCTGGCTAATTTCTTGATGGCAGACATAGAGTTTTTTATAATGATTATAGAACTCTCAGGCATGGTTTCAGCTTTCCACACGACGTTTGTTCACCGTAAATGATATATTTTAATTAATTAAGTTGGAGGTGCGTTCCCGGGATCGAACCCCAGACTTGGAGGCTGAAGTCTACCCATTAGGCTATCACTATAATATTGGATACTACCTATGGTTTATAATTACTTTTGTTTAAAACTGTATTTTGTCTGGATATAAAAATAAAACTACCCACATTATGTATTAATATTAGTTTTGTTTAGAACTCTAAGTAGGTACGTATGTAACCTAGATAGGCAAATAATACAAACTTACCTTTCAGGGTCCTTAGGAAGTGCAAAGAGCGATAAGTTAGGTCTTAATAATTAGAGTTTAAACGACCTAATGTGATACGATATGGTTTACTGATCTTTCTTTGTTTATCCATATCGAGAACTTGAGTAAAAGTCAAACGTATAACAACGGTCCGCGCGCAACACTCGACTGATACGAGTGCCGTCGAGCGTCCACGCAGCAGTAGTTAAATATCTCAGGTCACGTGACAAGTGAGCCAGGCCTGCTAGAACTATGAAATTTGACAAATAATAAATAATAAATAGTATTTATTTGCAGGAATATGGGTACAAATTAGGTCTTAAAGTGGTAATTCCTTTAACATATTCTACCATATATAATGGTGTGCAAATTGTTTGTTTTTAAAGTAATTAAATTAAATTAGTTCATAAAATCATTGAATTAAAAATAAAATTTGCGATTAAATTACATTACATTACATTACAAAAAGTAAGGTATCACAGAACAAGTATAGGAAATATTCCGAATATCTTTAATTACGGTTCCGTACTCATAGGATGTCGAATTGTTTGTTAGGCGCTACCATTTTAGCGTCATGTGTAAGCCAGTTATTTCACAGCTGCTTACGTGTTGTTATTTACTAATTTATATTGTGTGGTTTGACGGAACCCTTTGTGAGCGAGTCTGACTCGCACTTGACCGGTTTTTTTTCAAACTTATCACTTCGCTCTGATGTTACCTACCTTGACTGTTCTTGTTCTGAATGTGTAATATCTCTGTCCACAGTTCAGCAAACGCCAAGAAATGGGAAGTAGAGCTTGCGACGCTAAAGAGCAACAATCTCCGGCTGACGGCCGCTCTGCAGGAGAGCACCGCGAACGTGGACGAGTGGAAGCGACAGCTGCACCAGTACCGGGAAGAGGTGGCCCGCGCCAGGCACTACGCCACGGGGAAAGGTGAGAACTATCCTTAAACTTTTCTTGACTAGCGAAGGTACTTCTTAGTAGGAAGGGTATTGCGAACGAGCAACTGCTGAGTTTCTTGCCGGCTCTTCTCAGTAGAATCATTTTTCCGAACCGGTGGTAGAGTCTTGATGTATCATAAGTGACACAAGTTGTCCTGCGTGAAATAAATAAGTAAAACATTTTATCATTTTTTTTAAAATCAACAACCAGTTGACTTGTGAGGAATCGATTTTGTAAATGTTTATCTTAGTAAAAAACTAAATGATGCACGCGACTTTGTCCGCGTGGATTAAGTTTTTTTTTAAATTCCCGCGGGAACTCCCTAATTTTCCGGAACAAAAAATAGCCCATGTCCTTCCCGGCCTTCATCAAAATCAGTTCAAAAGTTGCGCCGTTAAAGCGTAGCAGACAGACAGACACACTTTCGCATTAATAATGTTAGTATGGATTTGTTTGTCCTAAATGTATTGGCGGGTGTATGGTCTGGTAGAGGCTTTGGAATGTGGGTTTAGTATAGTTGTACGCTACTCGCTCTTACACTTTCATCCTGAATTTCTGTTCACACATGCGTTGTCACGCAGGGAAGTGGCTGGATGAGGAAGGCTGAGGACCGGGTGTGGTGGCGTTCTTTAGGAAAGGCCTATGTTCAGCAGTGGACGCTCGCAGGCTGAGATGATGATGATGATGATGATGCGTTGTTAGTCTTGGTGGCGCTTTGTAAATGCTTTCACAAACACTATTCATATCATCTATACTCTTCAGTATAGATGATCATATAACATATTAGGCATGATAACTTCAATCACGAAGGAGGGACGAGTGGCCTAGTTGTGACAACGCATATCAGTCGATTGCGAAGGTTAAGCAACGTTGACCAAAGTCGGTAACTGGATGGGTGACCGAATTTGGAGGTTCAAAGGTGGCCTTTTCGTTTCCTCCGTGCCTCAGAGAGCACGTTAAGCCGTTTGTCCCGGTTATTATCACTAACATCTGATAATAATCGTTACAAAAACCTTAGAGAGCTTAAATATTCTTAGACTAGTAGTATGCGGAAGGACGTGGGAAGTTGGGAACCCCCCGCATTATTATCCCAAGAAAACTCGTACCATTATTTGATTAATGGAAAGGGGTCACGACCCTCAGTAATGAGGAATACGAAGCATAGAGAGAACTTCAATCAGGGCCCTGTAATAAATATCACGCATCAACGTTCCCCGCCGTATTGTTTCCAGGCGGCGACGCTAACGAAGTGGAGCAGCTACGACAGCGCGTAGCGCAACTGGAAGCAGAGTTGACGCAGAAGAATGAAGAGCTAACGCAAATCACCAAGTCGAAAAAAAGTGAACAGGTAATTATATTATTCCGAACCAGTGGTAGATTCACTCGACGATTCAAAAGTACTTGTAAAAGTTTATTTGAATAAAAAATATTTAAATTTTGAATTTGAATTTGAATAACGTAGTTAATAACGTTGGGCTTGCATGCTCATGTTTTGAAAGTAAATAATACGATTTCAAATGAAGATGTAATTTTTGGATCCTAGTGGACTGAGGGTTTATTGCCTGGGGTAATTGGGATAGGAACTTCAACGAAAAATGAAAGGGTTTTTATTTTATGTATCCCAAATATTGTTATGTTTTTATTGATTACTAGATGATGCCCACGACTTTGGCCGTGTTATCGCTATAATTTGCATATCTCCTCCAGTTTTGCGATCCGATGGCTTTTACATCTCGGTCGACTCCATGAATCCAGCGCAGCTTTGGTCTACCGATAGATCGTCGCCCATCAGGCTGGGACGTCAAGATCTTTCTTGGTGGTCGATGGTCGTTCATACGTCGTAAATAAGCCCATTGAAGCCTTAAGGTTTTGATATGTTGGACAATGTTACGCTCCTCAAACATGTTGTATATTTCATGATTGTATTGACGCCACAAGCCGTCCACTTCTACCGCTCCATATAGGTATCCTTGTATATCCTCCATAGGTCCGCAATACCTTTCTTTCAAAAACTTCAACGATTTCTTCGTGTACTTTACTTATGGTTCAGCTCTCACTACCATAGGCCTTAGGAATGTGGAAAACTATCAGGGGACGTGGATATTACGACTTTTGGGAGATCCTCTATTTATTAATCACTAAAATATAATTTATTTGAATAGTACTTAGTCAAATACCCAATTACCATGCAAGTGATTAACTTAATAATGAATTCGTCTCCAGGACGCGGAGGCTAAGCTAGCGCAGAGCCAGCTGGAGTTAGCGCTGGCGGCGCAGGACGGGCAGAGGCAGGTCATCCAGGCGCTCAACGATCAGCTGTCGCGGCAGATCGACGAGCTGGTGAGTACAGAGCGTTTAGTTTGTTCGCGTTTGTCTTTTGCGTTGAGGCCGGTCGCAATAAATCAAATCTATACTTTATAAATGCAAAAGTTTGGATGGATGGATGGATGGATGGATGTTTGTTACTTAATCACGCCAGAACGGCTGAACGGATCTGAATTAAATTTGTAACTTCCTTTAGCAGTTTAGTTTAGAATCCTAACGACTGCGCCAAATTAAGGCGTAGTGCTTTACCCCAGCTGGAGTGAAATTAATTACGTCCATGGTAGCAATGCGAAGCTGGGTGTGATGCGCTACCGCTTCCATCGTAGACTGCATCAGCTAACTTGTATTGGATAAAAACAAAACCCAGTACGCCTGTATATTGCACAGTCGCGTCGGCAGGATTCGAATATAAAGGTCGGTAGTCGAGATTATACGCCAAACATTACGCTGCGTGTGATTTGACTTGTACGTGTATGGTGCGTGTTTGGCCGCAGTCGAGCATCCACCGCGAGATCAACACGGCGCTGCAGACATGAGTGCCGGCCGCGCCGCCCGCGCGCCGCCTGCCGCTGCTGCTGCGCGAGCGCTGAGTGCCCGCCGAGCCCGCGCCGCGCCCCGCCGGCGGCACCTGCGACCTGTGCTACTACTTTGAGCTCGTGATCAACTTTCTGTGCCACCTGTACACCATACAGTCTTACAATTTGTGAATTTTTCCCATTGTTTTGTGTCCATTTCTATAAAACAGAGTTGCGTTTGCTTAAAACGGAGTTGCCAAGTTCGCGATTGACGGTAGGTAGGTCATTTGACTTGAGTAAAATGCAATGTCACCCGAATTTCGCTTTCACGGCCAAAATGTCATGATTCCAAATAATTTGGACTATGATGGGTACGAACTTTCCGTGAGTTGGCATCGCGCCAAAATTTGGCGTACAGATTTCACACTCACGATCAAATTTTGGCTGTAAATCGCGACTTAAGTCCAATGGCGTGCTTTAGGTCCGCTCAATGCGAAACAAGTGGGACGGCGCTCTCAGCCTATTCAGCTCGGCTGGCATTCGGCTGATTTATTTATTCCTTGGATTGATATCCAATTAATTAACTCGAAATTAATTTTTTGTATCTTAACTCGATCAAAATTTATGTTATTAAATTTTGATTTGTAGGATTTATGAGGGCTGGTAATACAATCATTAGCTAATTGAGGAATAATGACAGATTTCCTATATAAAAACTGTTGAAACGTATTTATAATTCGATTAAAAATTAGTAATATCTCGAATATCTTCATTATTCATAATATAGCGATTATCATACTATGTTTTATTGTTTATGATTTTTTTGGCCCACCGTTGAATCAAAAAACGATTTTATACAACTCAAACAAAACCAGTAGATAATCATTATGTACCTACTTGTTAGAAATCTGGTTTAAAGTTTTTCTTTGGTTCGACAACTGAATCAGAGTAAAATAATAATGCCTTTGCTTCATAGTATAATTTGGTGCTAAATCGTAACATTATTATGTTTGATTTTTTAAATTTTAAATTATTAAAATGTAATTATATTTTATTATTATAGTAAATAATGCTTCGCAATCTCGGTCCTTCGTACCATACTACCATACCATAATATACTTCAGACCGGACATGTTCATGTCCGGTCTGAAGTTGCAAAATAGAGGTAAGCGCAGGCTACGCTGAAATGCGTTTTTAATTTTAGTACATTGCGCAAGCACATGATCATCAGATCGGACAACTTGTTTTACGATCACTATACATAATCTAACTCTGCCCTACGATTGTGTAACTAAGGGCGCCTTCAAATTTGCCGCAAAGCGTAGCGCGGCTGCAGCGCGGCTGCAGCGCGGCTGCAGCGCTGCGGTCGCGCTGCTTTGTAAATCCATATAAATAAAAAACACGCGACTGCAGCGCTGCACCCGCGCTGCGGCCGCGCATCAGTTCATCGATCGACTAGTGACGGGACTGCGCACGTATTTTTGTTCAAGTCTAAACATGAACGAAAATCAGGTAGAAGAATTTATCGATGAGGTTGAGAGTCGTCCAGCAATATGGGATTCGAAGTCCGACAAGTACAGCAACAAAATCGAAAAGAAAAAGGCTTGGGAAGTAATATGCATTAAATTTATTGAAAATTTCACAAACAAGACTCCAAGGTTAGAATAACTACCTATAGAAGGTATGTTTCCAAACAACGCCTTCTCAAAACGCAAGCTACAAATTCGCTATGTGTGCTGTGTTTACTTGCCTCGTAAACGCAAACATTAATGTTGCCAGTTTAAATGTTTTCCACCTAAAAGTTGGGTAAGTAATTGGTTAGTTTGTTTGTAGCAGTGTAGCTTCTAAAACTAAGTTAACCAGCTTTTTTCGGACTGCGCGAGAGTCGTACGATACCATTTATGGCACCAATTGAACGGCTTACATTTCGCGAGTGTACTAGGTTTCTATAGGTAGTTATTCTAAGACTCCAAGTGAAAAAAAATGAAGCATGTAAGTATAATATTATGTATTGTTAACACAACTACTTTATATTTCGTTGTTTAGTATTAATAGTAACACAGAGCAGTGTTTCTTCGTCAGAGTCCATCGTGAAATAAAATATAGGTACAACCCTATGATGTTCGAACCTCGCGACAGGAGCGCGGCCGCAGCGCTGCAGCCGCGCTGCAGCCGCGCTGCAGCCGCGCTACGCTTTGCGGCAAATTTGAAGGCGCCCTAAATCGTAATTGTTTGTCAAACGGATAATTCTGCCTGTTTAAGGAGTTCATAGATGCCTACATGTCCAAAGCATGTATGAACTCCTTAAACCGTTCGAGTAATACGTTTTGAGCTGTCAAATAATTACGATTTGCTTAGACAATTGGGCCTCTAAAGTCAGTATTAAAAGTAGTGATGTGCGCTATATTTTGACACATTAAAAAAAGTTTGCTACTTTTAGACCAATTAAGTTTATAGATCATGTACAGCCGAATTAGCACCATTGAGATTTGCACACCATTTTTTTATTCCTTAAAAGTAACGACTTTTACGGAATAATTGTAACTGCGTATCTGACTGCTTCAGTACAGAGCGAAACGTGTCATTCAAATGTGAGCTTTAAGTCGTGCTCTATAGATACATTTATCAATGACATAAACGCATGAAGCAAGCTTGCTTCTCTTATCATTGGCAAACATACCTATGAATTATGATATACCACTTGAAGTCCATATTTAAATGACAAACTGTGGGATTGATGCATTAACTTTTGATTTTCGCTACCCGTTTAAGACGAAACATGCATAAAAACATGTAAATATAATTAATAATACTCATTATCGATGTTAATTAAAATACTATTTCCAATGTATTTTAGTGACTATTATTTCGTAAGGCTAATCAAAACTTGGTGGCTTTCATAAGTTCAAGAGTTAAACCAACCCACCTTTTGTATAAAGTCTATTGATGCCATGCCAAAAATCACTGTTAAGTAAATAATAGTTTTAAAAAACTGATTGCACGTAGTAATATACCGATTAATCTTCCTAAAAGTTATCGCTCACTACACAGAACCGCAATTGAGCACGGTTTATAATAAAAATAATAACAAGAGAGATTAATACTTCCCGCCAACTATCGGAATACAATCGAATCTGGGACGATGTATTCTTGTGTCGTGGTTATAAAATCGATTCGTGGCAGCAGCGGTTAGAGGGTGCATCTCTATTAGTGCAGTTCTGTGTGGTTGGCGGTGGTCCTTATAACGACTATTCTCGCCTGATCAGGCTAATTCTATGACATGTGTATATTTATAAAATATTCCTTAATGATAAAATTGTTCGGGCCCATTGTTAAGGCCTTTTGTGGTAACGATTATCGCGTGTGTGAATGTTGATGCCAAGCCTGGATAAATGTTTTTCTGCATCCTTAACATTAAATCCTGTTTAATATTATTTTTTCAATTAAATGATTGTTTAGTTGAGATTCAAATTATTTAAAATATCTTATCAAGTTCGATAAGTGTTCATGTTAAATGTAAAAAAGTTTTAAACTTTAGAATCGAACTAAAAAAATGTTTATTCTGACTTGGTGTTACGCAAAGCCTGTACTGACTTGTAGCATAAAGATTAGCTCTCAACGACTCATAAATTCTCTTATGTATTATAAGTCCCAATTATAAATTAATTATTTATTGTGTCAACATAGGCCCAATCATTAGGTACATCTCAACATATTATTTTAAAACCGAATAGGGGTATGGGTTTCATATAACTGCCATGCGCCTAACAGGTTAGCCCACTACCATCTTAGACTGCATCATCACTTACCATCAGGTGAGATCGCAGTCAAGGGCTTACTTGTAGTGGATAAAAAAAACCCTCACAAAAAATTAAATCGATTCATATTTATCTATCGTCACGTTGTCTAAGCAAAGTGTACTGTTAAGTGTACTTTCTATAGATCTCAGCCTATGACTAAAAACTTAAAAATATAATGTCGATTGTGCGATACAAAGTAGTGCACGCGAACCTTTATGCTACTCAGTTTAGTGAGGCTTGCTATTAATAAGAGGTGTTAATTAACATTACTATTCTGATTGAACTTTTTGAGAAAGATAGTTGAAATAAGAATTATTACATAGTAAGTAAGTGTTTATAAGTAATTAATGTAACAATGATTCCTTGAAACACGATCTGTACTGCATTTCTAAACATAAATTGATGTTGTTATCCACTATACATTTGCGTCAAAATATGAAACGATGGAAGCTTTCGTATTTTGATTTTTTTAATTTTAATAATATAATTGTGCAAATAAAAGTTTTGCCTTTCACTCGAAATATCGTTAGGTCGCAAATTTATATGATTAGTTTAGCCTTTAAGAATTGTAAAGGCCTGCTGGCATATCGTGCGACACACAAAAATGCCCAAAATAAAGCTAGGGTAGTATATACCGTATGCGACATGATAATAGGTTTCGTCAATCTTTTTTCTGTCAATTTTATTTCATTTAGAACCCAGATTCCTAAAATGTCAGATAAAATTTTAAAATCCTTCGGAACTTTTGTCCTCGTACCAAAATATGAAAGCTAGCTCTTGATTGGAAACCCGTAAATTCTGCCAATCGCAACAATGCGATTGTCACAATGTGATAATCACGTGCTAAGGTTGTATTCGCGATAAAGTTGGCAGTAAAAACGGATTCTCCTATTACTAGTTAATTAGCTTATTATTATAATTGTATTAAATAAATTACCATTCCTAGTCTTAAGAGTAACTAATCATCACTGTCCGTCTATGAATTCCCGGATACGTCTAGAAAGTGTTTTTTTCGTCGAGTTTTTTTTGTATTTTTTATTTCTAAACCCTGTATCGCATAGATCCCTTAGCAAATTAGTAAATATTGTTTCACAGATAAAAGTTGGCTGCATTTATCGTAAAATATGATATACATGAAAGGATTATTATAAATATATATTTAGTTTTTGTAAAGTTTTTGTACAGATTTTGTAAAGATGTTTTTTGGCAATTCCTTAGGTCGCGGCACTTTTTTTTGAGCATTGTATTAAAACGCCAACGAAAAAATTATGGAACTTTTTGCATCATTTTAAATTTATTTTCACTAGAGCAAGATTTTAAGAGTGAGAGTGCGTACTCTGTAGTAGGCGATAAGCTTAACGTATTTATTGAAGTGTGATTTTTTAATATGATAACATAGACTGATAATAATTATTTATTTATTAAGTGCGTCGCAGTGCGGTGCAGTCTAGTGGGAGCTTAGCTTTAACCACGTTTCGTATAACCTTTTTAGATTGTTTGCAGCCAGCCATTATCTGCTGAGATAAAAATGGAAACAAATAATATCATTGAAAAAGGCTGAGGACACAATTTTTAAAATATACAATGTCTTCTAAACAGGGTACTTTTATTTACTGTTGTGTACGTTTGAATAGTGACGTTGTTATTCGATTTTGAACTCTCGTCTGCTTGATAATGCGTTTCAAATTTGAATAGGACTCAGTTGACGTTCAATTTCATATACATATGTATTTTGTTTCCGTTATGTTGTAGTACGATTAAAGCCGTAACGTCTGTTATTTTATTTATATTTTTAACACACGTTTAAGGATAGGTAAAGGTCGAACATGATTATTTATTTAATCTTAAAAATGGTCTCTAGATGACTGGAGCTCAGTCCTATTCACATTTGGATCGAATGAACTACAAAGTTTTTCGTAGTGACAGTCTGTTGAAAAGTTTTCTTATACAAACGTATTTCTGAAACCCGTTCCGGTTTCGGAAAAGTAAAACTAGCCTGTAATCGTTGATATTACAAAACCGAAGATGCTGTTTCTCAGAAATATTATCCTGAAGGGTGTGTCTCTATTTTCTTGTACATTTTAATGATTCAAGGTCCTCGTTCGGTTGTTACTCTTATGCTGAGATCCATAGAGCGTACTCTGACTTGGCTCAGACCTTACTTAGAGTTAAAACGAGATAGACTTATGCGAGTAACATAAATCTGTCTCGTTTTAACCATGTCTTAAGTGTAAGCAAAGTCAAAGTTCGCTCTATAAATCTCACACTTAGTCTACTTCAATAGGAATTTGATAATGAGACGAGTATTTTCGACTTTTTAACGAACAATTATAAATGACATGTTAAGTTTGTCATGTCAATGTTTAAATGTTATGTTAAAGTTGTAACAGTAAGTGCGAATCTTGAATTTTCTGACTCAGTATCTTGGGTTTTGTGTGTCAATGTCTGTATTAAATGTAATGAAATAAAACCTTAAGCTATGATAACCTTATGTGCAAGTTGTTAATATTCAAATAGTAAATGTCTGTAGCAAATAGTGTGATTTGACAAATTGTAATTGGTCATTGAAATTCTAACCTTATAGACAAGGTTGTAAGGTCTAAAGTTGCTAAATGGTCAACACTATGATTTGCCAGGTTACACTGTTGGCCACGTAAAAAGATACATGAACAATTTTATGTGTTAGTTAAATAAAATAAATTACCTAGGTCTAGCGAAAAATTAAATTAAATGTTTTATAGTCACTCACTATTTATTTGTACATGAAAATCTGTTTCACTAATGTAAAATTATATAGAGAAAATTATGTAGACAACCAAATGATCTGTTGGTAATTTAAAGTGTATTATAGTTATAGGTGTATAAGTGTTAATTTCGAATTCGTGAACCGGTGTTAAGTGTGATTACAATATAATTATACACGTAAAATGACGCTATGTAAACTCTTTTAGAAAAACATAAAATTTAAACAATCGAATGATTTTCTTCTTCAATAAATTTTAAATAAGTTCCGACGAGTTACGCACTTTATATTAAACTGTAAATACGTGAATCCCTTAGAATTGTAATAAAATTAATAATCTGTAGACTATACATTTGAAAATTTCACTGTGAACGTACTTTATATTCTTAGAATTCTTACTTCGGGCTTGAGAGGAAAATACTAATGAATAAAATTTTATTAAAAATCACAGATAAAAAAGATCCGATAAGTATGTATATTCAATTATTCAGTCATAATGGCCTGTGGTGTAATTTTTCCCACCGAAAGTTTTCCTTGAATTGGAGTGCCAATATTTTGCCACGTGTTTAGTTTATTAATGTAGTTTAGGGCCAGTTGAATATAAGGTGATTAAAGTTACGTTACGCTTACCGTTGAAGGTGTTTGAAAACTTCTGGCATAGCGGAGAATAGCTAGACTGACAATGTTTGATCAGGGGCATATAACCAGCGAATAAGCATTACATTATGGAAGTAATTGGATGTAAAGATTTAATTAATGAAACTTGTAAGTTTGAAAGATCTAAACTTGCAAGTTTTATTGTATGTCGCGATTTAATACAACAAAACAAAATGGCGTCCACTGTGCCCTCCCTTTGACCACCAATGAAACGCAAAATGGGTTTCACAAGTCAGTATTCCATAGCTTAGATAAAAGGAAACAATTTGGTCCACCGTTTACAAACCCAGACTCAGTCAAGACCCAGTCAAATTCAATGGATATTTTGTTCAAATAAACTTTCAATGTAACTTTAAGAATCGAACACTGGTTCGGAATGGGATTCCATTAAAATTTAACGGTAACCGTAACGTAACTGTAACCGCCTGATGTGCAACTAGCTCTTAATGTAGTATCTAGGGCCATTATGCTGCTAAAATAAAGGTTGTTGTATTGTAATCGCATTATAGTATGTAATTATTTATTATTATTATTATTATTATTATTATTAGATAGTCTGCACTGCATTGGTTTTATAATTGATTTCAACACATATTTTTAAAAAAAAATTTTTGTTCAAAATTAAGTAACTATAGATATTATTCGATAAAATATAATAAGTTTTAAATTTATTACAAATAATAATTAATAAGTGGTTGTTAAAATTGACACTATTTCCGTATTAGTCGCTTAAAAGTAGACTAAAGCAAATAGTTTTTTTTTTTTTTTTAAATGCAGCGCAGACTATGCTATGTGTACGTTATCTTCCATTAGAGTCGTAGTCGCTGTGAGCTACATATGCGTATTAACAATAAATAAATAAATTAAACGATGATTTCAACGCGCGTCTTTTATTTGGCCTGTAGTGTGCTAGGTGCCCTATTTAATTCGGTGAATCAGTATCTTTGTACAGTACTACCACTCATAAAAGTCACATCGGTTAAATCCGTTTGACTAAAACTGAATGTGAACACCATTGAAATAGAGACCTTATTGCTTGACGTTAAGATTTTAAACAAAAACCACTAGCCAGGCGGTCACGGACTGCTGAGACGCTGCGGCGCGGCAGACTCCGAACATGGCGCGTAGGCAACAACTAATAGCGGACGGACGCGCGCTATGATTAGCCGAGATATTTTGCGCGCCATTCAAAAATAAGATTTCTGCGCATGTACGTCAGCGTAAGGGTCAATTTATACTAGCGCAGAGTCGAAGCGAATCGAAGCGTCAAATCTGAAACTTAACATAGCAAATTCACCCTTAACTCCACATCGTAATGCACATATTCCTTCTGAGATAAAAAGCAGTATTGGTTTTGCTCAGACGCACGAATTCTGTCGAATGCGCGGGAATTCGCGCGTCTTCTTTTTATCTCAGAAGGAATATGTGCATTACTTTGTGGAGATAAGGGTGAATTTGCTATGTTAAGTTTTAGATTGACGCTTCGATGCGCTTCGGCTTGACTTGATGAATTGACCCTTATTATAAAAGTAGTAGTACTGTACTCGGCAACATTTGCGCACGCAGTGATACTACTATGCGTCGACTATTGGGAGGTCCCGGATTTGAACCCCGGCAAGATCAATTATTTAGGAAATTATAATTTCTGAATTTTTTCTGGTACGGTCTGATGGAATGCTTCTGCCGTTACCAAACTACCGACTAAGACGTGCCGCCAAGAGATTAAACGATGCGGTGTAGAAACCGATTAGTTAAGGGTAGGTATGCGTTTAATATACCTAACTGCCATATTCGTACGTACCTCGAACTGGTTATCCCACTACTACAGCAGCCATGCTCGATATACTCGTGCCGGTCTTCGCAGTCCGCACATAATCCAATAGATGGCACTACTAGTAGGTACGATGGACGCGAACACGAACAGCCCAACTCACTTATTCTGTTACAATAATCTAATCTAGCCTATACTGTCCCACCACTGGGCAAAGGCCTCCCTCCGATATTTCCACATCTCCCTATGTTGTGCTTCGATGGGCCACTCAACTAGGAATTTGTTTAATTAATCGCGCCATCGTAGCCTCGGCCTACCACGCTGGCGTTGATGATTTTGGGGGGTCCAGAAGGAAGCAGATTTAGCCCACAAGTCATCTGGCATACCTACGGGTCACATGACCGGCCCAGTCCCACTTGAGAGAAGCTGCGGCAAGGCCAACGTCGGCTGCTAGCGTTTTGGATCGTACGAGTATGTCCGAGTTTCTTACACGATCTGCTAGTTTTAAACCTAGAATGCTGCGTTCCATTGCTTTTTGCTGTTACAATAGGGATATAACTCTGTGAATAGGGATGATTTATTATTTAACGTCTGATCACGTAATGTCTATGGTAATGAATGGCCACTTGACCAATAGTGATGGGAGTAAAGTTTGAAAGACTACAAGTTTGTAGATATTACCATTATTATTGGTCGAATGGTAGACGAGATTACGCGATGATGACGTTATAGAGCTTGAAAAAAAGATCATCCCTGCTGGAACGGTCAACAGACTATCGATATATCGATATCGATATCGGTAGGTATATCGATTCTGCACTGAAAAGCGCAGAGTGGGCAGACCCCCACTAGGTGGACGTGGATGGATGACTTCAAGGGAGCCGCTCGCTGGATCCAGGCGACGCAAGACCGCGGCGCGTGGGAATTCCTACGAGACCTAAGTATGTCCAGCATTGGTTGACAATAAAAACGGCTAAATACCTAGGTCCCGAAATCTAAATGCTGGTAGGTAAAATGTAACGCTGATCAATCGATAAGTACATGTGGTAGGTAGATACCGTTTTTGGTCGATTTCCTATGGCCGATACCGATTCCCTATTTTTGGAATCGACTAATGAAGATTTTCAGGTAAAAAGCTAATTTTTTTATTTATATGCACACACTCACGATCTTATGAAATAACTTTAGGCTTTTATGTTCAGCTGCTCTATTTTATGCTAACTGCCCGAGTGTGTTTTCGCCCTTAAGGACTACCCCCGCTAGGAAAGAATTTTCAGAAAGCCATGTCAGCTAGTTCAGTCTATAAAGTTAGATCATTAACTTCTAATCCGTGTGAACCCAACCGTGAAACTTGTAAAAACCGTGACTGGCCCCGAGACGTTCGAACGGCCCGCGTTTTCACAGACCATTTTCTCATCGATTTCCCAAAGCGCATGTCACATTTCCCGCCATTTCGCCAGTTCAGCGCGGTCATTGTTGCGACGCGCACGTCGCGAAAACGCAGCTTATCCCCAAAATAAAATAGAAATAAAATCAATTCTGAATTACGGGACCGTAAAAATAGGTACCTATGAGATAAATTAGCACTACAATAGGTAGTTCATTGATACGTAATATACCTACTTATTTAAATTTGCTCATACATTGAAGTCGTAAGCGATTTTCGGTATCTAAATCTTATCGGATACGTTTTTCGGTTAATAAAGATCGATATACACATGTAAGTACCTACCTATATCCAATTGTTTTTATACATTTTGCACATAGAATTATGCATCTACTTTACAATATAGGTACTTAGATCATAGCAGTTGACCAAGTATAAATCATATTATTTTGATAATAATATTTTAATTGGGATACTTTAAGTATTACTTAGTTGTAAAACAGTCTGAATGTACTTATTAGTATTAAATGATAAGAAAATAAGTAATTGGTCCTTACAATAGGTACAATTATTCACCTGAGGAAATACAAAGGTTTATTGGTATTTTATGATAGGATCATCATACTAATAGGTATTATAAATGCGAAAGTGTGTTTGTTTGTTGGGTTGTCCTTCAATCACGCCGCAACGGAGCAACTGATCGACGTGATTTTTTGCATGGGGATAGTTGAGGACGAGAGTGACTTTTTATCCCGCGCGGTAATAAAAAAACTTAAACCACGCGGACGAAGTCGCGGGCATCAGCTAGTAAAAAATAAGTACCTAGCAGGGCATAACTACTTAGGTAGCTACTAGTTATACTCACTTTTCTTTTAATTCACAGCGAGCAAACATTAGACTGCTAGGATCGCGAAAGCTGGATCTCAATAACTGTTTTAGAAATCATTTGCGTCACATCACATTGATTAGGTAGGTACCTACTTAGGTATTATTTTCATGTCTTTCTTTCAAATAATGCTACCTAGTCGTATCAACAGAGAGAGATTTGAAAGTAACTAAGTACCTATATAGTTAAGTAAGAGTAGTAAAAACATTCTATTAAAACGGACATATAAATTATATATTTTGGAGTTCTCGATGGGTAATATGAAACGACGACTATTATATTATCTCTTATTGTCCGTGGGTGTAGGTACTCGTACAAGTAAATACGCTTCGGCTGTTATTATTCGACTACTCTGAGAGCTGGTGGAAAAGTTGCAAGAAGTGCTTGAAAGAACGCTTTAAATTCATAATATTTAGATAGATGCTTTGTTTTTAAGATTTTATACTACACACTAGCACCAAATATATGATTTACATAATATTTAGTAGATCTACTGACTACCTAAGTTGTTACGATTTTTTTAAAATTACGAAACGCTGGTTGTATAAGAGCAACACACACTATTATGGGACTATTAAAGGACGTTTTATCCTGTGGCGCTAGTGTGTGCATCTAAAAGCCATATAAAAGCGAGTTATGGACAGCTTTTGTCCGCCAGACAAAATTATTTTTCTCTGTTATCAGGCATATTTTTAGGGTTCCGTACCCAAAAGGTAAAAACGGGACCCTATTACTAAGACTCCGCTGTCTGTCTGTCTGTCTGTCTGTCTGTCTGTCTGTCTGTCTGTCTGTCTCCAGGCTGTATCTCATAAACCGTGATAGCTAGAAAGCTTAAATTTTCACAAATGATGTATTTCCGTTGCTGCTATAACATATACAATAAACGTGTTTTTTTCGTATTTTTTTGCTCAATATTAAAAACGGTAACAGGTACACGGTTCAAATTTTCACAGAATATTAACTTGTATATTACCTTTCAAAATAAATAATTAAATATCAATAAAGTAAATATTAAAGGGGGGCTCCCATACAACAAACGTAATTTTTATTTTTAATACGTCATAAATCGTAAAACTTACTACAGGTTTGTACGGAACCCTCGGTGCGCGAGTCCGACTCGCACTTGGCCGGTTTTTTTTTATGACTCCTTTGTTTCCCCTTTCCATTTGTTTACTTTATCTTATAAAAGTAAGTATTTTATCTGGAAAAACATAACATCAATATTACGTAACAAAAAGAAGAGTAATAAATTCGAAGGGGTAGTTTCCTACCTACACTCGATTGTTTAGGTTTACTCGTGGACGGTCGCAATTTATTGTGCAATTTCGCAAGCTGCTTCTGAAAAGGTGCTATCTAAAAGTCTTTTAGTGAAAAACCCGTAAAGAGCTAATATTATAAGGATCTTGATAAAAATATGCATGAGGGATGATTCACATTAGACCTTTATGCAACTTTTCACTTTTTTAATTTAAATTTGTCTTAGAACCGCCATTGATAAAGTATTTTGTCTGTTTATCTTCAATCAGAAGAAAGGTAAACAAGTATAGCTAGTCGGTGTAATGCGTATGAGACGCGCTGTTACGGCAAACTCTATCGATGAAAATTGTGCGTATCACAATGAAAAACACAACTCGAAAACATCTAAAGCGCGCCGGGACAAGTGCGTCACTTACTACTTATGCTTTTCGCTAACAAGTTTTCTGCAAATTGTTAATTTCTTCTTTCCTCTGAGTATTAGTAGACTTTATACCTACCTATGCAAATTAGTAAACAAAATAAATAATAAACCGGCCAAGTGCGAGTCGGACTCGCGCACCGAGGGTTCCGTACAAACCTGTATATTATGTTTTACGATTAATGAATTTAATGAACCGCAAAACTAACTTTGTTTGTAGAGGTTTATTGTTAATATCAAAAAAAGTATGCTAGTTAGAGCGTTGGTTTTATTTTTCCTGTAAAATATACATAAGCTTCTATTGACCATAATTATTTCAGATTTTTCAATTGGTAAACTTCGGAGATAAGGGGGGGAACGGTATTTTTTTCGACATTTTGCCCGATAAATCAAAAACTATTTTGCATAAAAATAAATAAAAATCTGTTTTAGAATGTAGAAGTATAGCCCTTTCATATAATATTCCACTCAGTATAGTTATCATACTTTGAAATTTCAAACCCCCGATTTTCCCCCTTTATTAATTAAACTAAAAATAATTTTCGATTTTTTTTAATTTTAGTGATGTTAGGCCACTATTATACACAACTATTCCAAATTTCATGTCGATAGCTTTAATAGTTACTGAAATAATCGACTGTGACAGACGGACGGACGGACGGACGGAGAAAGTCGCACCTTAAGGGTTCCATTTTTACCATTTTGGTACGGAACCCTAAAAATGATACGAAAATCTTTAAGAATTGTTTCAAAGTTGCAGATTATTTATGGAACAATTATTACGTCCAAGACTAAAACAATATGTTCAAGATTAGGTTTAAGTAAATTTCCGAGAAAACAGTTATGTAAGTACTTAAATAAAAGACGTCTAGATACCGTGGCCCAAAGCGATATATTTATGAAAACTGAAATACCTAATAACAAACAAATTCAAGCGAAATGTCTAGCGCTACTTACAAACCCAGAAAAGAATTTCATCAAAGCAAATCCTCGAGCAAACATAATAAACATGCCTTCGTCAATCTTCGAATTTAACAATCTTTTTAAAAATCTCTTCGCCGTTTTATTTTTGAACAGAATATTAAAGCATTATAGCGGGAAACATTAGCATGACTTGACAGCCAATCGAGTGACGTCATCCATCGTAATGGCTCCGTAATAGCTTTCAGAAGGGCTTGGCGATCAATTTGCATCTCACTTTTTTCAAAACACTGGAAGATTACCGAGGTTATTGTAATGATTATTTCTGCGTCCTTTGCCAAATTGCTCCGAGTCGTGACTCGTGATCCTTTTCCAATTATTAAATGATAGTAAAAGCAGTGCCTGAAGATGAAGTGATGCCATATTGATCTGAGATATGGGTCTCATAAGAAAGCTTAGGGGGAAAGAAAGGGGCTTAGGAGAGCTATGCTCGGTTTCTATAACGAAACAAATGAGGAGATCCGTAGAAGAACTAACGTAACTGATACAGATCGAGTTGCTGAGGTAGCAAGGGACGGGGCACATATTTCGAAGAACAGACAGACGTTGGGGTCCAAAGGTACAGACTTCTCCACACTCGGTGGATGAACGACATCAATCCACCTGTAATCCACCAGGCGGCGTAAGTCTGCGTTGTGTGGAAGACCCTAAAAGAGACCAATGTAGCTTAGCTTACAGTTAGCTTGCATTCCGGAGATGGAAATAGGTTACTTTATTCCAGAAAGTCAAAGAGTTAAAAAACCTAAATCCTTAATCCACATAGACTAAATTGCGGCAACATCGTATTGTAACATAGACAGTTTGATGAAAAGAAAACAATGTTAAGTTATAAAACACTTAATTCTTTGTTTTAAAGAATGATGTGTGATTAATTAGCTTTCACGTGTTTGTCGCGTGTATCTAAATAATTGTCGCTGATCTGATCTGTTAGGAGGCTTCGGCCGTGGTTAGCTACAACCCTACCCGCAAAGACGTACCTATACGTAGATGCTGTGTAGAAACCTATTCAGGATATGGGCATAATATTATAACTGCCATAACCCTGAGTTAGCCAGCTACTATTTAAGACTGCAACATTACTTAGCGTCCAGATGAGGTCTCAGTCTTGGTCTATATTGCAGGAATAAAAACAAGTAGGACAATAGTGTATCGGTACGTAGCTGTAAGAGTTTGTAGCTACGACCTTAAGATTTCAGTCGGCCCACTTACCGTTGAGCTACTGAGGCTTAAGGAGCTGTCAAGGCAGGGTAAGACTCGCTTAGTCATAGCAATTTAAGCACGGGCACGCGCCAGGTTTGCAATTACGGCAGAACCCTATTCAATAACCTCAAGCAAAGGCCCCGATAAAGCCATGGTATCCTAGTAAGAGCAGGAAAACATTTTGAGGAAACCTTCTTTAAATTAATGCTCAGCTTACAAATAATTCCAGCACTAGTATGTGAAGTCTGCTAATCCGCTTTTGACCACTGTTGTGTCCAAAATACTTCTAATTCTGAGAGGAGATTCGTGCTCAGTTTTCAGTAGTGAGTTGGTGAAGGGTTGAATTGATTCCACCACCACTACCACCACCACTACAGCCCATTAACGTCCCACTGCTGGGCACAGGCCTCCACTCTCATAGGAGAGAGTGAATTAGAGCTTAGACCCACCACGCTGCTCCAATGCGGGTTGGCGGGCTTTAACGACTATTATCATGTTAGTGATAATAACCGGGACCGACGGCTTATCGGCTAACGGGCACGGGGGTGAAACACCGCCAACTTCCTAACTCCGGGCTAGTACAGAGAATTTCTAATCAGAAAAAACCTGTTGGGTTTTAATCTTTCTTAATTATGGCCCAACCCGAGACTCGAACCCGGGACCTCGTCAGCCGCAGTCGAACATGATAACCACTAGACCAACGAGGCAATGAATTGATTATGGAGATGAAATTGCAAAAATATGGCGATGGTCTTTGTTGAATCGCAAAACCATATTTGCCTTACTTGAAACTTGGGTACTTACTAGTTACTACTTAGGTACTAAAGCGAATTAATTTGATATCCTTGTAATTTGAAGTAAACATCTCCTCAGCTTCTATTGATCTGCGTTAGTGACAAGCTTAACCGATTTCAGCTTGGCAAAGTTATCTGTGCGTGTGACGGAGGCGCCACTGTCTAATAAAACATCAAAATTTTTGGGTCAACGCGGTTGATTCTGTTGGTTCCGAATTTGGCCACACGCATTGATAAGCTTGTCAGAGCACTTATACTGTGTCAATTCAAACTCGATTTCCAACTGTAGCGCGTGGTCAGAATACCGATGGGGTATTAAAATTTGATCACACGGACACGGAATATTGATGCATCTCGTAGTTTCCTACTATATACTTTTATTTCTGAGAATTCTTTAGTCTAGGTTAAAAAAACATGTAGGCCTACTCCTGAGTCAAATGTACAAGCGATTTTTATGTAATTACTTATGTACCTAAAGTCTAATCCAAAAAAATCATTAAAATGTGTTATATGGCCAACTTCCTATAATAGTTATTTGTGTCATATGGGGCCAAAGAAAATTTTTGTTCCCCGAGGGCGCTAATTTGAATTCAGAGCGAAGTGAAGGATTCTAAAGTAGAATCCTGAGCGTAGCGAGGAATTCAATATACGCCGCCTGAGAACAAAAAATTTGGCCCCGAGTGACACACTATTTTTCATCATTACCATTACATTTTTATTACCATTACATTACCAAGTTCTTTGCTTTTGTTTTTATTGATTACTAGCTGATGCCCGCGACTTCGTCCGCGTGGTTTAATTTTTTTTGATTCCCGCGGTAACTCCTTAATTTTCCGGGATAAAAAGTAGCCTATGTCACTCTCCAGGTCCTCAACTATACCCATGCCAAAAATCACGTCGATCCGTTGCTTCGTTGCGGCGTGATTGAAGGACAAACCAACAAATAAACACACTGTCGCATTACTAATGTCGTACTTGGCCGGTTTTTTTTATTGTTAATTTTTATTTTAGGGGATTTTCGATACTGACCGTGTTAGCCCCATAAGATCAACGACATTTTTTTCTCTTTCCGCCGTATTTGATTTAACGAGGCTTCATTTGTGAAAAACTTGCGAATATATAGCACTAATAACAATAAAACTTCCCTTCCACGGGGGATTCCTGGAAAATTACCCTGACAAGGGTTTTCCTGCTTGTAAATTCATTGAATTATGGAACCCTGTCAGTTTTCCCACAAGCCGTGTTATTACGGCCCCGTCGCCGCAATGTTTTTCCACTTGTCGATTCTCATTACACGGTAAATAATCGGTTTTATATCGGACAGTCGATACTATTTATTAATCGGTTTTTAAATATTGGACAGTGGAATGTGGATTGGTACTATTTACCATTTACCCATGGATTTTCTTGCACACGAATAAAATTCTTATAATGAACTAGCTGATGCCCGCGACTTCGTCCGCTTGGTTTAAGTTTTTTTATGTCCTTAATTTTCCGGGATAAAAAGAAGCCTATACCCATGCCTAAAATCACGTCGATCCGTTGCTCCGTTGCGGCGTGATTGAAGGACAAACCAACAAACAGTACGTCCCCTTCTTCATTTTCTCTCTAGCGTTAGATAAGATTGTCTGGATACGCTTTAAGTATTCTTATTTGTAACGTGTTTCTTTTGTGTCTTTGTGGTGTTTAATAAAGTATTTACATACATACATATATATATATTTTCAGAAATTCCATCCGAGCGAAGTCCTTCAAACACATTGAAAGTATCTTTGCTATACCTACTTTTACCTGTTTTCTTCGCTCAGTCTTTGGCCCAGTTTCCCAATGCTACGAGTACCTATACCTACAAATATTATTCTGACCTGCTTGTTTATCCGTCTACTCTGTATTATGTATGACCAGTGACCAGGCTCGAAAATATAAAAACTGGACATTTTTTTTAAATAGCGCCCAACGTACTTTTTTGGGTTTCTTACCAAAATGCTAAAAAAAATCTTACGATGCTTGGTTTATGCATCCGTTCGTCTGTCACACTTAGAAATTTCGGTAACTGGATTATTAGTTACTATACATAAATAGCCGTGTAGAAACCGATTAGGGGTATGGGTTTAGGTTTCGTATGGGTATGGGTTTAATATAACTGCCATACCCCTAGCAGGTTAGCCCGCTACCATCTTAGACTTCATCATCACTTACCATTAGGTGAGATCGAAGTCAACGTCTAACTTGTAGTGGATAAAAATTATTCTATAATAATTTTTGACGTACCTAAGTAGTAGGTATGATACAAAGTGAAATCCTTTCAAATATTGGAGCTTTCAATATTTCACAGTTCAGATAATACCGATGCACGTTACGATAATACCTACTCGTTAATCTAGCATATAAGTGGGCTAATATTATAAAGAAACTAAAAGTAAGAAAGAAAAGTAAACTAATATTATAAAGAGGATAGATTTGTTTGTTAGTTTGTAATGGATTAACGCAAAAACTACTCAACCGATTTTAAAAATTCTTTCACTTATAGAAAGCTACTTTAGCAGCGAGTAACATTGGCTGCTTTTTATCCCGGAAAATTAAGGAGTTCCCGCGGGAATAAAAAAAAACTCAAACCACGCCGACGAAGTCGCGGGCACCAGCTAGTTATTAATAAAAAGCCGAACATATCCGCCAGAAACCGAATGCCTGGACACCCTACGTATAGCGCAACAAACGGGCTTGTTTTCTTTCGTCCCTAAATATAAGCCGACGAATCTGGCCGATGTTGATAAATAAACGTTTCAATCAGCTGCTTTGTAAGCTTTTAAATGAAATAGTAAAAGACCTTTATCAGATTCATTTTCAAAAAATCCTTTAGGTAAGTACTGCGTTCTAGAGGAGATGAGCCAGGAAGCAAGTATATTGAGGGGTGTATGATAATAATTGATAGTATCATCGTACTAATTGTTACCGTGGTTTTACACCTATTTAGCTACGTTTTCACAATTTTTTTTACATGTCAATAAAATAAGATTTTTGTCAAGGATTACAAGACTGATTTCGCTCATCAAATAATCAAATAAATATTATAAAAGCGAAAGTTTGGATGGATGTATGGATGTATGGATATATTTTGTTTCTCCATCACGCTCGAACGGCTCAACGGATCTGGATGAAATTTGGCCCAGAGATAGATTATAGCCTGGAATAACACATAGGCTACTTTTTATCCCGGAAAACTAAGGAGTTCCTGCGGGAACCGAAAAACCTCAATCCACGCGGACTAAGTCGCGGGCATTAGCTAGTATTTTTATAAATATACGTGATAGTCTGAATAAGGTTATTATGAAAAGAAAAATTGAAAAGTTTTCTAGAAAACCGATAAATTCGTGAAAAACTGAAAGTGCTCGTTTTAAAGGGCTTTTAGTATGAAAGGAAATTATTATGTAAAGGCTATTGAAATTTGGACAGGAAAACGCCTGTCGGGTCAGCTAGTTATTATATGAATTTTCATAACAACAATTTTTTGGAGTTTACCTCCTTTAGAATCGATATAAGCCCGGGGTATGAACATTTATGGGGAGTAAAATCAAACTTTCTCCGTTACGTTATTGACTTTATGTTTCCCTGACTATGTTAATGTATTTTGGTGAATATAAAATATATAATTAATATAAATAAATGTATCAAGCATGCTTTCAGTAGATAATATAAAAAATGCGTTAATTTACCCTCATTTACTAATCTATATTACTTCATTTATAATCGTTCGTAAAGAGTAAACTCCAGTCGTGCGTCGGAGCTGACACACAAATTTTTTTAATATTTTTTTCCTTGTTTCAGATTCTCGCCACCAAAATGAGCAGTGTTATAAACAGTGGGCTAGAACAATAAGCATGTGTTAGTGAGCGGGATGTGTAGTGTCAGTGTGTGTGTGTGTGTCCATGTGTGTGGAGAAGCGGCGCGGTGAAGATGGAGAAGGTTAGCTGATCGAGGAGGCGGCCGCGCAAATTACGCAAGCGGCTTATTGGGCGCATCATGGTAAGTATTACTTATACAAATTTTGTGTTGGTGTGTGTGTGTGTGTGTGTGTGTGTGTGTGTGTGTGTGTGTGTGTGTGTGTGTGTGTGTGTGTGTGTGTGTGTGTGTGTGTGTATGTGTGGAGAAAAAGCGTGGTGAAGATGGAGAATGAAGATAGAGGAGGCGGCCGCGCAATCTCATACCCTGGGAAACCCCAGTTTAATAACCGAATACTTTACTCAACCTAGTTACAACTTACAACCCAGTACCACTTACAGCTGTATTTCACTTTGCTAGCTTTTTATGGAAAAGTTTAAGTATGTATTACAATAATTTTCTCTTTAATACTGACCCTTAAACATCAAGTGCATAATATGTTAGAAATAAAACTGAATTCCTCTTAAAAACGTTATTTATCACACTCTTTCAACTGACGTCTATTTATTTGATTTCATACAAAAACCTTTATCTCGAGCACACATGCAATTAGCGCTTGGTTCGTTTTGCTCGTCGGCAGCTCATTAGGGGAGCTCTATGTAGCTAAGGGTCTACGCAGACGGGCTGTCTGCCCATACTAGAACTGCCGACTGCATGCGGACTGCGCAGTCGTTTCAAAAAAATTCAAAATTCAAAAGTTTTTTATTCAAATATACTTTTTACAAGTGCTTATGAATAGTCGAATGAATCTACCACTGGTTCGGAATGACATTACTACTACCTAATGTTTGGTAGTGGTGCGTCAACCTATCCTGCCTACTAATGAGCACGAATGATGGATCTCCACTCAGGATGAGAAGGCCTAAGTCTAAGGCGTTTATAGATAACTAGATGCGACTTCGTCCGCGTGGACCAAGTTTTTTTTGTTTCCCGCGGGAACTCCTTAATTTTCCAGGATAAAAAGTAACCTATGACCTTCCCCGGGTACCAAATTTCATCAAAATCGGTTGAATAGGTGGGTACCTTGTACTGGTACTTTTTCTCGCGCTAAGCGCGAGCTAGTATGTCATCTAGGTGGCACAAAGTAAACTAAATTACTTAGACGCAAACAATTATTTTAATTAAAAATACTAGCGGCCACTTTTTGATTGGCACCCTGGCAAATATATATTCCCCCATTTATAATTATACATAACAATTAGTTTTTGATCATGTACTCGATACATGTAACAATCCTGCTACATATATCGGGCTATATGTGTGTGCTGTTCAAGCTGTAGTTAATATAGAACTGCATCCTGCAATTTTGCAGTCTGCTTGCAATTCAAATGCTGCCCGTCTGTTTAGTCTCTAACGATAAATTATTAGTACAGTGAATTGTAGCTGCATTTGTGAGAAAGGGATTTTAAAACGCAACTGACATTTTGCTGAAAGATTAAACTCATTTGTTAAGGTAATTCCAAAGAAGAGCTGGAGATTTGATTAAGATTCTGTAGTGTTTTGGCTCTCTAAAGTCTAAATTATTCTGAAGCCAAAACACTTCTTAAATTGGGCATTCTTTTATAGTTTCTCGGGAGATTAACGTTTGTAGGTTCTTCGCGTTGAGCTAATCGCAACTAATTTCTTTATAATACCTATTATGAAACATTACTTATAATGTTAAATTATAATATGGCCAACTTTCTTTCAAAAATATTCCGGAATTATATTATATGCGCGTAAGCAATTTTATTATTATTTTGCTCTAAGGGTGAAGGAAAACATCACGAGAAATAGTAGATTGTTACACAAGGGACGTAAGTAAGCTATTACAGAACAAGATCCAATTTGGCGCCAGTGCGAGCGCAGCTCGCATAGGGCGCTAATGGATCGCGTGCACCCGAGATATTTAGTCACACGAGCGAGCGCAGCGAGCGAGGGTGAATATAGTTCGAGGGTGTAATAGCTACTTGCAACCGAGGTAAGCATTCTACTTTATATCATTCTTGCGAGGTAAATAAAACATTGGTAATGCAAAATCACTTTACGAACAAACTTCACAAACTTTCAGATCAAATGAAATGCCGCCATTTCCATTTTTTTTTCGTAAATAGTTTTCCATTTTTTTTTTACGGCTCTGAGTTCCAAGGAGTTTTTCATAGTTTGAAATGTATGGAAATTAAATGCCGCCATGTTCAGTGTTTTTTTTTCAGTAAAAAGTTTTCTTACCATTTTATAAGAAAAAAGATTGTTTACCAAGGAGTTTTGCATAGCTTGAACTGTAATGTGAACATTACAATTCAAGCATAGTGCGACGTAATGTTGCCTTGAATTGCAAACACCAACTTACAAGGAGACTTTCCACCATAGTAATCCCTAGTTACTGAGCAAGTATGATATAAACCTACATACCTGACAGTTCTTTATAATGTTTATTCATTTATTGCATGATTGTAAGCTACATAAAGATGGTACATATTACAATCTGCCAAATAATGGCGTGCAAAATGTTCTCAAAGGTGTGTGGCGTCTGCCAATCCGCACTTGCCCAGTGTGTGGGACAAAAGCCATACCCTTTCTCGTGCTCAGTCTGTAAATGGGTGGATGTCTGTTGACGATTATGGCAAACTAGCTGATGCCCGCGACTCCGTCCGCGTGGTGTAAGTTTTTTTTAATTCCCACGGGAACTTCTAAATTTTCCGGAATAAAAAGTACCCCATGTCACTCTCCTGTCCGTCGTCCGTCCGTCAGGTTCAAAATCACGTCGATCCGTTGCTCCGTTGCGGCGTGATTGAAGGACAAACCAACAAACAAACACACTTTCTCAATAAATACACATAATATTATAATATATGTGTATATAATGAGGATACATAATACATAATATTATATTATATACATAATATTAGTATGATGTGCCTCCAGCGGCCTCTTAAGTACCTCTTACGGATGCGGCAGCGTGTAGGTAATCTCTTTTTTTTCTCGTAGGAAAGATCGTGCTATTCACAATGGATGAGCAGAGACGATGTCATTTTGTGTTATGTATTACCGACCCGAGTAAATAACGGCGGGCTCGTGTTACTATCGTTTGAGTAATGACTGGCTCTTTGTGTTTGTTTCCCTCCTTTCATTTTGTTTCTTAGCGGTATGCGAGCTCATTTATCGAATGAGTTTTCAGATGATTTAGAGGTATACTACCATCGCTTAAATCCCTATTGTTTTAATATTGTTGACGTTTCTGTTTTACAATAATTATAATCCTTATAATGTGGACGTCAAGACAAAAGCGATGACAGCTGGTGTAGTACAAACTTGGGGTTCCGCTTTCGCCAGGGTGCTTTTAGATACGTGTACGCTCTACCTAAAAGTTAAAATTTCCATTTTACTAGTTTTACACAGATCGCGATTGATTTGCTATTTAGCGACTCCCAAAAGGAGATTCTCAATTCGACGCGTAGGTATGTTTTACTTTACTTGTGAAGTTCCGCCTTCAATATCTGAACAATTCAGGACATCTTAATGAAATTTACATGGCCTCAAGCTGATAGTAAAGTCTGTTCCAATAGAGCTTTGAGCTATTTTTTCAACTTCTTTAACGTCTGATCACATCATCTTTTAAGCCACTTGACTGATAATGATGGGAATGTCTACAAACTTGTCGGCTTTTAATACTCCCATCACTATAATTGGTCAAGTGGCAGATAAGGTGACGTGATCAGTCAACGTTAAAGAAGTTGAAAAAATAGCGCATCTCTATTGTAATCTTTGCAAAAAAAAAGTCAAAATTAGTTCAGCTCTGGCGGAAAAACTAAAAGCTGAAGCCAGCAGATTTCCCGCAAAATTTATAAGGCCCCAAGAAGTGATCTTCAGCTCTTTACTTTAAGTAATCTTTTGTTAGTGTACTAAGGCAACATAATCTTGCAGCAGGTGTTCGGCGAGTGGGCGCAAGTTGAGGTGGTGGAACTGGTGAACGATGGCTCGGGGCTGGCGTTCGGCATCGTCGGCGGGCGCTCCTCGGGCGTCGTCGTCAAGAGCGTGCTGCCGGGCGGCGTTGCTGACAGGGTATGTAGTCCTAGTATTACCTGAAAGTAACCTGACATATCTGCCTCGTTTATCTAGTGGTTAGATCTTCGACTGCGGATGACGATGTTCCGGGTTCGATTCCCGGGTCTGGCTATAATTAAGCATTGGGTTTTTCGGTCAAGAATTTCGCAGTAAGTACTAAGCCCTAGCCCGGAATTAGAGATTTGGTGGTGATTTTACCCCCGTGCCTCAGAGACAACGTAAAGCCTTCGGTCCTGCGCCTGATATCTTTCATTTCTGTCCCACCGGGCTATGAGAATAAGGAATGATAGAGTTTGTGTTTGCGCACACACCTGTGCACTATAATAATCTCCCGCGTAGATGGCTAATCTCTGTGGAGAATCATTTATTTTATTTGGTCGCCGCGGGAGGAGGACAACATCGCCTGAAAGTACTAAGAGAGAAAGACATCTGAAGATAATGCCTTAAAGCGGAGATCAGTTGTGGGATTTGTTCGACTAAAACCACTCAGTGCGTGATGTAAGATATCTAAGGTGCTATGTTCTTCGTCCTAGTAATTAAGTGGGGTAGGTAAGGATTGATTCATTAATATAATATCTTGCTGTCCGTGGCATCCTACCTCAAATGATGCAGAACTCTAGTTAATGCTTTGTAGAATCTTAGTACTTATCGTAATTTGAAGATTGAAGTTTGTACCCGAATCCTAAACTTTCGATACGTCCCGAATGTTCCATACATCAAATATTTGTTTTGTGAAAGTTTAGGAGAGAATCGCGCAAGGGATTAGCTTATTGTATCTCCCCGATAAGCTCATGTCTCGCATTTCTTTCAAGCATGTTTGTGATATTATATACTCTACTCGTACCACAAAAGAAAAAGAAATAACAAAAAACATGAAATGAATACAAAATGCTAATAATGTTGATAATACACAGAATTTTTGGAACTCTCCTTACTCTCCTTCCTATAGACTGGAAGAAATTTCTATTTATCTACACTAATATTACAAATGCGAAAGTTTGGATGGATGGATGGATGACGTATGGAAGGATGAATGGATGTTTGTCACTCAACCAAGCCAGAACGGTTGTACGGATCTGGATGAAATTTGGCACAGAGATAGGTTGTAGTCTGGAATAGCACAACGGCTACTTTTTATCCCGGAAAATTAAAGAGTTCCCGCGGGAACCAAAAACCTCAACCCACGCGGACGAAGTCGCGGGCATCAGTTATTTCTCTTACAAAAACTTCACCTTGTGAATTTCGTAAGTGGGATTCGCACCCCTAAGTGGGTAAAATAGGGCTTTGAAAATTAAGGAGTTCCCGTGGGAATCAAAAAACTTATTCCACACGGACGAAGTCGAGGGCATAAGCTAGTGTTATAATAAATAAGACATTCGTAAAAACCTTAAAAAGTAAGTTTTTTTATCTGCACAATTGCGCGCTCATTTTATACTAGCGAGAATATTTTCGTTAAAAATATTCCTTTCCTTCTACTTACCTACCTACTCTCAAAGAAACGACTCCCCTTGTCTCGTTACTCTCATATAATTGGTATGGATGTAGATTGAAGCCGTTCCAACGCCGCAGAGCGCTTTAATTGAATAAAGTGCATTCCCCACTTTTGATGGCGGAACCAACCTCCATTATATTGATGAGAGCTGAGAGTAATAGTAGTACCTATCTAGTATCATACTAAAATATTATAAATGCGAATGTGTGTTTGTTTGTGTTTCAATCACGCCGCGGTTCGATTTTTGCGTCGCGTTGCACCCACGGAGAGTAATTTAACAAAACTCAAATTCTAAATATTTAGAATGGAATTATCCGCATTCAAACGCTACATCCGCCCAAAATTTCCGTCAAACAGAACAGTTCGAGGCCTCCATCTATTATCGATGCTTTTTAAAGTTTCAAGAGGCTACAGATTAAAAACTGAATTGTATGTATAAGTTACATTATATAAGACATTTTTTTTGCTTAGCCATATTATCAAAAGCTTTACATAAGCAATAGAACTCAATTTAAATTTAAAAAGTGTTGTTTAAGCTTTGCCGATTTATCAGACGATCAAAAGCTTTCAGTTTTACCAGCAGTTACTAAAGCGAGCGAATGGGCGTCTAGACATTTAAAATGAAAAACTATTGATGTATGAATCTTTTGAATCAGATAGGTTGTGTGGTCGATGGGATCAGAAGATATACGCGAAATATTCGACATGTAAACGCCGATATCAAATCTCGCTCATGAAATGTTTCTTTTGACTTCTTGAAGGTCAATTTACTAACTTTGTTTTTGTCTGTACAGGATGGTCGTCTGCGTAGCGGCGACATGTTGCTCCGCATCGGCGCAGTGTGCGTGGTGGGCATGTGCGCTAGACAAGCCGCCGCCGTGCTGCGGCAGTGCGGAGCGTGCGTCCGCCTCTTGGTCGCGCGACCAGCGCACAGCAACGTCTTGCAGCCGTCGCTACAGGTCGGTATATCGTCTCCGCATCGGCGCAGTGTGCGTGGCGGGCATGTGCGCTAGACAAGCCGCCGCCGTGCTGCGGCAGTGCGGAGCGTGCGTCCGCCTCTTGGTCGCGCGACCAGCGCACAGCAACGTCTTGCAGCCGTCGCTACAGGTCGGTATATCGTCTCCGCATCGGCGCAGTGTGCGTGGCGGGCATGTGCGCTAGACAAGCCGCCGCCGTGCTGCGGCAGTGCGGAGCGTGCGTCCGCCTCTTGGTCGCGCGACCAGCGCACAGCAACGTCTTGCAGCCGTCGCTACAGGTCGGTATATCGTCTCCGCATCGGCGCAGTGTGCGTGGCGGGCATGTGCGCTAGACAAGCCGCCGCCGTGCTGCGGCAGTGCGGAGCGTGCGTCCGCCTCTTGGTCGCGCGACCAGCGCACAGCAACGTCTTGCAGCCGTCGCTACAGGTCGGTATATCGTCTCCGCATCGGCGCAGTGTGCGTGGCGGGCATGTGCGCTAGACAAGCCGCCGCCGTGCTGCGGCAGTGCGGAGCGTGCGTCCGCCTCTTGGTCGCGCGACCAGCGCACAGCAACGTCTTGCAGCCGTCGCTACAGGTCGGTATATCGTCTCCGCATCGGCGCAGTATGCGTGGCGGGCATGTGCGCTAGACAAGCCGCCGCCGTGCTGCGGCAGTGCGGAGCGTGCGTCCGCCTCTTGGTCGCGCGACCAGCGCACAGCAACGTCTTGCAGCCGTCGCTACAGGTCGGTATATCGTCTCCGCATCGGGGCAGTGTGCGTGGCGGGCATGTGCGCTAGACAAGCCGCCGCGCGCCGTGCTGCGGCAGTGCGGAGCGTGCGTCCGCCTCTTGGTCGCGCGACCAGCGCACAGCAACGTCTTGCAGCCGTCGCTACAGGTCGGTATATCGTCTCCGCATCGGCGCAGTGTGCGTGGTGGGCATGTGCGCTAGACAAGCCGCCGCCGTGCTGCGGCAGTGCGGAGCGTGCGTCCGCCTCTTGGTCGCGCGACCAGCGCACAGCAACGTCTTGCAGCCGTCGCTACAGGTCGGTATATCGTCTCCGCATCGGCGCAGTGTGCGTGGTGGGCATGTGCGCTAGACAAGCCGCCGCCGTGCTGCGGCAGTGCGGAGCGTGCGTCCGCCTCTTGGTCGCGCGACCAGCGCACAGCAACGTCTTGCAGCCGTCGCTACAGGTCGGTATATCGTCTTTGTGTCGGTTTTTAGTTGGATGAGTAGAGAAGAATCGTAAGACATTTTAAATTAAATCTGCATTTGAGAAATCTCGGATTCTAGCTGACTGTTGATATAAAATATTTGCACAGACTTTCATTTCGTGAAATTTTATTTTCTTTCTCGTAATATGTAACTGTGACAAATATTCCCCAGTGGTTTTGAAGCACAGATTTATCAAATATTGGCAAGCGGCCATCTTAGTTCGTCAACAAGCAACGTGCAAGTTATTGTGCCGATATGTGTCCGGGCCAACTTTGTTCAAGTATCTAATAAAGTTTCCACGGTTCTTTTAATGCGATTTTTCAAGAAGTATTTTAATAACTTCACAGAATATACTTACCCTTAATATTTTTATTTAATTATATTAATATCCAGCGCACTACCTTCTTAAGTTTACTCCGAGTAAGTAGTTCTTTAATTAGTCAAATGTTTTCCAATACTTACGGCATAGCTATTTTTTTTCTACAAAATTGTACATAACATTTTGAAAAGAAAACTAACACCCATATTATACATACTGGGATCTTGAATTTTATGGTCACAGAAAACTCATAAGTTACCTATAATAATTAGTTATCAATGCACGGCACACATAGAACACCAAGTTTAACACTAATGTGTGACCAGACGTCTGGCCTCCTAAATAAATGCACCTAAACAAAAGTTGATCTTTCCAAACCTAGATTAAAATTAAGTTCACGTGCGAACGCTACATACAGCAAGAAATTAGAGTAAAGCTTGGTCTTCGCAGGCTTTACGCCGTGTCCCAAGTGCCTACTACTTGAAGCCTCATGTTACGCCTACATGACATGTTCTAATTGCATGGCATAAGAGCGCTTCTTTGAAGCGGCTGAAAGTAAAATATGTTAATTAAAATATGGGGATAAAGGAAAAACATGTCAGTGCAGGAAATTGTCTTTTGAAATAAAGCTTTGTATAAAATTTACGGAGATCTAAAAGGGAAAACATTCTACGGTCAGAACAGGGACTGGTGTTTAAACGTTCGAATGGAAAGCGGCGTCGTAAGGGAAACACGTTTGTCCTCTCGCGGTAGTCTGTGTAGGTCTATCAAGAATTTAAAGAAAGCGCGGGCGGACTTTTTTTTCGCCAAACAATAGTTATTTGTTATACCAGAGTGAAAAGTTGTTTTTTAACCGCGTGCTCAATTTTGATGACCGAGCAAGCGAAGGATTCAAAAATTAGAATCCTGAGCGTCAGCGAGGGAATCAAAAGAGCACGAGGTGAAAAATCTTTTCACTCGAGTGCAACACGTAACTTTTCATCCCACCTCAGCGAGGAAATGACTAAATGCAAAAAAAATCACAAGATTAAATTCAATTCTGTTAATTTCTTCGTCACTAGAATCACTCATTTTAGGTTTTTCACTTATTTTCAATTTTCTTGTTTTTAATCGGTTTTAAATTTACAATATGACGTGAAAGAAAATGGTGCGCGCAAAGCAAATTAAAAAAGTACACCAAGAAGGTTACGAGTGTGAGTTTTTAACAAATTAAAAACGGTTGTATGGAATTTCGGCACCATAGAGGTAGAAGTAAATAGGTTTTAATGATGTTTTGAATTCACAAACTTCATAAACGAGTGATATTTACGAACGTGCACACGATGTTCTAAATTCAATTTACTTTATCCTCAAGAGGATAATAACGGCTTTTGCATTCAGATATCGAAGAGTAAAAATACTCTTTCCGAGATGGTGGGATGAAAAATATTTTGTCCGTAGGTATTTTGTTATCGCCTAAAAGTGAAACGACATAATGAAAATTGGCTTGAAACTTTACTTTAAAAACCCAACACTCACGACATAGGTACTCATTTGTATTAACCAAGTACTTGTCCAATATTCCTATATAGAATGCACTTGTTATTAAATTCAATTATGGTCAAATATTATTTTAATAAGTTTTAACATCACAAATAGTATTGTGGTATAAATTAAAACGTGGCATTTCGTGCTACAATTAAAAGTGACGTTAAAGTTAAACGGTTTTATAGTCACCGCAATTATTAAATAATAATCTCATTAACCACGCATTTTAAAACAATGCTCGGGTTTATGAAGTAGGTAAGATAATTCCATATTATTTCACGGGTGACTTTTTTTAAGACTTCACGTTTTTGTTACGCATACCTAATAATTATTTTTATTCTTTAGGATTTTTTGTTTAAATCATACTAATATTATAAATGCGAAAGTGTGTTGGTTTATCCTTCAATCACGCCGCAAAAGAGCAACGGATCGACGTGTTTTCTTGCATGGGTATAGTTGAAGACCTGGAGAGTGATACGAGACTTTTTTCGTCCTAAGATTATCACAGATGATTGCCTGATTCGTTTGATTGATTCACATTTAATTTGACCGATTTATTCTTGGTTCTCAGAGGAGACCCTTGCTCAATGGCAAGTTCAGTTTGATTAACGATGTTTTGAGATGTCAACGATGAGAGATCACCGATGGGTTGAAATGATGATATTGATGACAGAATACTAACTAAGTATGTATTAGGTACAATTTAATTATTGACTTTATTAGTCTGTTGTTAATTACCTATACGTATTCATAGGTGGAATAGTACAGTATTTCTATTTCTATTGCAGATTATAGATTATCTTACGTCAGTACTAAGCTCTTACCTAGATAGAAACAATAAGTAATGCCGATAATATTATAATATACTAGCTGATGCCCGCGACTTCGTCCGCGTGGTTGAAGTTTTTTTTGATTCCCGCGGGAACTCCTTAATTTTCCGGGATGCAAAGTAGCCTATGTGTTATTCCAGACTATAATTTATCTCTGTGCCAAATTTCATCCAGATCTGTTCAGCCGTTGGGACGTGATTGAGTAACAAACATCCATCCACCGTTCATCCATACATTCATCCATCCATCCATCCATGCAAACTTTCGCATTTATAATGATAGTATAGATTTCCCTTATCAAGGTATATAGATATGGAATGCCCTTCCGGCTTCCATTTTTCCCTCCTCTTTTAATATAGGTACCTTCAAATCAAGAGTGAATAGGCATCTTCTAGGCAAGCGCGCTCCACCTTAGGCTGCATCACCACTTGCTAGCAAGTCTGATTGCAGCCAAGCGCTAGCCTATTTATTTAAAATAATAATAATATAAGGTATCAGGTACCACAATAAAGCTGCTCACACATTGCCGTCGCACAAAGCGGCCGATATCCGGATAATGCCAGTGTATTGTCACGCCGGAAACTGAGCGCCCGCCAATTACCTCGCGACCGATCCAATACACACGTAGGTAGCTAAGGGACATAAATACATGAGGAAAAATATCACCTATTCTAACTTTTCATGGCCCATCTTTTCAACCGATTTTGATTAAGATACAGACATAAGTTTTGTTCCGGGGACGGACATACTTTTTATATTATGTATAAATTGAGTTCTTGTGGGAATTTAAAAAAATCTTCAACCACGTGGACGTAGTCGCGGGCATCAGCTAGTAAGGTATAAAGCAACTAGCTGATGCCCGCGACTTCGTCCGCGTGGATTGAGGTATTTTGGTTCCCGCGGGGTTCCTTAGTCCTCCGTAGGATAAAAAGTAGCCTATGTGTTATTCCAGACTATATAATCTCTGTGCCAAATTTCATCCAGATCCGTTCAGCCGTTCGGGCGTGATTGAGTAACATATACATCCATACATCCACCCAAACTTTCGCATTTATAATATTTATTTGATAATTTTACTATTGAGGTTATTTAGATATCTTTTTAAAAATCTGTTTTAAAATCTATCTGCCGGTTCTTACCGCGACTGTCGGCTTTAACGACTTATTAAAGCTGATTCCCTCGATGTCGGAAATAGGTAATTATACCCATTTTGACTGTTTAAGCTTTGCTTTTTCATCTACGGGTATTCGAATACAATATGACGTAACGTAAACTTAGCTTGGTTCTTGGTATGTTATTCACTTTTAACTTCTTGCATCTTTTCTGGTTCCATAAGTTTGAAAAAACTAGAAGCTTAATACGCTATAATCCGCCACAGAATTATAGCGAATTAAACTTCTAGTTTTTTCAATGTCATGGACTTCCGCAAAGTACGCCTGCTTCTATCCAATATCCATAAGTTTGGTTGACATTGAGATACCGTTAGCAATAATCATGACCTGCAATTCCTGCAATTGAGTTAAAGTGTGACTGCAGAGGCCGGTGATTGCATAATCGAGTTTAGCATGGAGATAACAGAACGCTACGCGACTGAGTTTCTAAACGTCAAAAAGAAACCTAAAAGTTGACTTATTTTAGCAATCGTTGCCCAATTCGAGGCCAATGATAAAAAGTCTTGATCTATAGGTGTACGCATTCATAATATTTTAATCTACCTAAAATAATATACTACGGGACATCTCCTCTGATTTATTTCTTACTAGCTATTACCCGCGGCTTCGCTCGCGTGGCTCAAGGGAACAATAACTGAGTTTAATGTGAAAAATTTACAATTATCAACTTAGCTGTGACTGCCTGTTTGAGACATTTCACTCCGCGCTCTGAACTCTGCACTCTGCACTCTGAACTCTGCACTCTGAACTCTGCACTCTGAACTCTGAACTCTGCACTCTGAACTCTGCACTCTGAACTAAGCACTCTGAACTCTGCACTCTGAACTCTGAACTCAGACTCTGGACTCTGCACTCTGAACTCTGCAGTCTGAACTCTGCACTCTGAACTCTGCACTCTGAACTCTGCACTCTGAACTCTGACCTCTGCATTCTGTCCTCTGAACTCTGCACTCTGAACTCTGCACTCTGAACTCTGATCTCTGCACTCTGAACTCTGAACTCTGCACTCTGAACTATGCACTCTGAAGTCTGAACTCTGCACTCTGAACTCTGAACTCTGAACTTTGCACTCTGAACTCTGACCTCTGCACTCTGACCTCTGAACTCTGCACTCTGAACTTTGAACTCTGACCTCTGCACTCTGACCTCTGAACTCTGAACTCTGCACTCTGAACTCTGAACTCTGAACTTTGAACTCTGCACTCTGATCTCTGACCTCTGTACTCTGATCTCTGAACTCTGAACTCTGAAGTCTAAACTCTGAACTCTGCACTCTGCACTCTGAACTCTGCACTCTAAACTCTGAACTCTGAACTCTGCACTCTGACCTCTGCACTCTGACCTCTGCACTCTGAACTCTGTAGTCTGAACTTTGCACTCTGATTTTTTTTCTATTTTTTAGTCATTCTTATACTTACTACTAGCTGATGCCCGCGACTTCGTCCGCGTGGATATACCAAGTTTCATCGAAATAACTTGAGAAATGACGGACTTTTATACAAACTTTCAACCTCTATTTCACCCCTTTGGGGATAAAATTTACGAAAACTGTGAAACACGTATTTCTTCATTTTTAACCGGTAGGTTGTATACCAAGTTTCATCGATATAACTTGAGAAATGAAGGACTTTCATACAAACTTTCAACCCCTATTTCACCCCTTTGAGGGTGAAATTTTGAAAAACTGTGAAACATGTATGTCTTCATTTTTAACCCGCAGCTCATATACCAAGTTTCATGGCTATAACTTGAGAAATGAAGGACTTTCATACAAACTTTCAACCCCTATTTCACCCCTTCGGGGGTAAAATTTACAAAAACTGTGAAACACTTATTTCTTCATTTTCAACCAGTAGCTTGTATACCAAGTTTAATCGATATGACTTGAGAAATGACGGACTTTCATACAAACTTTCACCCCCTATTTCACCCCCTTAGGGGTGGAATTTTGAAAAACTGTGACACACGTACTTCTTTATTTTTTACCGTAAGCCAAAATAAAAAGTTTCGTTGATATAACTTGTAAAACATCTTGAGAAACGAAGGACTTTCATACCAACTTTCATCCCCTATTTCACCCTTCTGGGGGTCGAATTTTCAAAAACTGTGAAACACATATGTCTCCATTTTCAACCCGCAGCTCATATATCAAGTTTCATGGCTTTAACTTGAAAAATTAAGGACTTTCATACAAACTTTCAACCTCTATTTCACCCCTTCGGGAGTAAAATTTACAAAAACTGTAAAACACAAATTTCTTCATTTTTAACCCGAAGCTTGTAAACCAAGTTTCGTCGATATAACTTGAGAAATGAAAGACTTTCATACAAACTTTCAACCCCTATTTCACCCCTTTGGGGGCAGAATTTTGAAAAACAGTGAAACACGTATGTCTTTATTTTCAACCCGCAGCTCATATACCAAGTTTCGTTGATATAACTTGTAAAACATCTTGAGAAATGAAGGACTTTCATACAAACTTTCAACACCTATTTCCACCCTTTGGGGGTAAAATTTACAAAAACTGTAAAACACGTATTTCTTCATTTTCAACTGGTAGCTTGTATACTAAGTTTCATCGATATAACTTGAGAAATGACGGACTTTCATACAAACTTTCACCCCCTATTTCACCCCCTTAGGTGTAGAATTTTGAAAAACCATGGCACACGTACTTCTTTATTTTTTACCGTAAGCCAAAATACCAAGTTTCGTTGATATAACTTGTAAAACATCTTGAGAAATGAAAGACTTTCATACCAACTTTCGTCCCCTATTTCACCCCTTTGGGGGTCGAATTTTCAAAAATGGTGAAATACGTACTTCTTCATATTTAACTGAAAGCCCAAATGCTAAGTTTCAAATTAAGGACTATGATACAAATTTTCAACCCCTATTTTACCCCTTTGGGGGTGGAATTTTGAGAAACTGTGAAACATGTACTTCTTTATTTCTTACCGAAAGCCAAATGTCTCCATTTTCAACCCGCAGCTCATATACCAAGTTTCGTTGATATAACTTGTAAAACATCTTGAGAAATGAAGGACTTTCATACAAACTTTCAACACCTATTTCCACCCTTCGGGGGTAAAATTTACAAAAACTGTAAAACACGTATTTCTTCATTTTCAACCGGTAGCTTGTATACTAAGTTTCATCGATAAAACTTGAGAAATGACGGACTTTCATACAAACTTTCAACCCCTATTTCACCCCTTTGGGGGTAGAATTTTGAAAAACTGAAACAAATATGTCTTCATTTTCGACCCGCAGCTCATATACAAAGTTTCATGGCTATAACTTGAGAAATAAAGGACTACAAACAAACTACAACCCCTTCAAACTTTCAAACCCTAATTCACCCCTTCGGGGGTAAAATTACAAAAACTGTGAAACACGTATTTCTTCATTTTTAACCGGTAGCTTTGGGAAATGGCGGACTTTCATACAAACTTTCACCCTCTATTTCACCCCTTTAGGGGTAGAATTTTGAAAAACCGTGACACACGTACTTCTTTATTTTTTACCGTTAGCCAAAATACCAAGTTTCGTTGATATAACTTGTAAAACATCTTGAGAAATGAAGGACTTTCATACAAACTTTCAACACCTATTTCCACCCTTCCGGGGTAAAATTTACAAAAACTGTAAAACACGTGTTTCTTCATTTTCAACTGGTAGCTTGTATACTAAGTTTCATCGATATAACTTGAGAAATAACGGACTTTCATACAAACTTTCACCCCCTATTTCACCCCCTTAGGGGTAGAATTTTGAAAAACCGTGGCACACGTACTCCTTTATTTTTTACCGTAAGCCAAAATACCAAGTTTCGTTGATATAACTTGTAAAACATCTTGAGAAATGAAAGACTTTCATACCAACTTTCGTCCCCTATTTCACCCCTTTGGGGGCGAATTTTCAAAAATGGGGAAATACGTACTTCTTCATATTCAACTGATAGCCCAAATGCTAAGTTTCAAATTAAGGACTGTCATACAAATTTTCAACCCCTATTTTACCCCTTTGGGGGTGGAATTTTGAAAAACTGTGAAACACGTACTTCTTTATTTCTTACCGAAAGCCAAAATACCAAGTCTCGTTGAAATACCTTGAGAATATCTTGAGCAATGACGCACTTTCATAAAAACTTTCATCCCCTATTTCACTCCTCCGGGGGTAGAATTTTCAAAAACTGTGAAACACGTATTCCTTCATTTTCAATCGGTAGCTAGTATACCAAGTTTCATGGATATAACTTGAGAAATGACGGACTTTCATACAAACTTTCACCCCCTATTTCACCCCCTTAGGGGTAGAATTTTGAAAAACCGTGGCACACGTACTTCTTTATTTTTTACCGTTAGCCAAAATACCAAGTTTCGTTGATATAACTTGTAAAACATCTTGAGAAATGAAAGACTTTCATACCAACTTTCGTCCCCTATTTCACCCCTTTGGGGGTCGAATTTTCAAAAATGGTGAAATACGTACTTCTTCATATTTAACTGAAAGCCCAAATGCTAAGTTTCAAATTAAGGACTATCATACAAATTTTCAACCCCTATTTTACCCCTTTGGGGGTGGAATTTTGAAAAACTGTGAAACACGTACTTCTTTATTTCTTACCGAAAGCCAAAATACCAAGTCTCGTTGAAATACCTTGAGAATATCTTGAGCAATGAAGGACTTTCATAAAAACTTTCATCCCCTATTTCACTCCTTCGGGGGTAGAATTTTCAAAAACTGTGAAACACGTATTCCTTCATTTTGAATCGGTAGCTAGTATACCAAGTTTCATGGATATAACTTGAGAAATGACGGACTTTCATACAAACTTTCACCCCCTATTTCACCCCCTTAGGGGTAGAATTTTGAAAAACCGTGGCACACGTACTTCTTTATTTTTTACCGTTAGCCAAAATACCAAGTTTCGTTGATATAACTTGTAAAACATCTTGAGAAATGAAAGACTTTCATACCAACTTTCGTCCCCTATTTCACCCCTTTGGGGGTCGAATTTTCAAAAATGGTGAAATACGTACTTCTTCATATTTAACTGAAAGCCCAAATGCTAAGTTTCAAATTAAGGACTATCATACAAATTTTCAACCCCTATTTTACCCCTTTGGGGGTGGAATTTTGAAAAACTGTGAAACACGTACTTCTTTATTTCTTACCGAAAGCCAAAATACCAAGTCTCGTTGAAATACCTTGAGAATATCTTGAGCAATGACGCACTTTCATAAAAACTTTCATCCCCTATTTCACTCCTTCGGGGGTAGAATTTTCAAAAACTGTGAAACACGTATTCCTTCATTTTCAATCGGTAGCTCGTATACCAAGTTTCATGGATATAACTTGAGAAATGACGGACTTTCATACAAACTTTCACCCCCTATTTCACCCCCTTAGGGGTGGAATTTTGAAAAATCCTTCCTTAGTGTGCGCCTACGTTACAAAAGGAACCTACTGTCAAAATTTCAAGTTTCTAACCCTAGCGGTTTAGGCTGTGCGTTGATCCCTTAACGATTTTATATATATATAGATTTACCCCCCAAAAAGAAAAAAAAGATAATTTTTGATTTTTTAAAGATTTTTGACTACAGGGTTAATGCCTTTGTTTTAAGGTTCGCGTTGTTATGAAGACAAAAGTTCTTTAATATAAATATAGTACATTCGTAATCAAACGGTAATGCCTTAGTTTTACGGTTTATATTTTAATGTTCGTTTTCACTTCTATCGGCAGTCCCTATGACTGCCAATTTTTTTTACTTTAATGAGAACAACTTCCAAGAACACTTTCGCATTTATAAAATATATTAGGATATTAGGATTATAGGATGTTACTAAGGTAGCACATGTTACTTTCCTGGTCCAAAAATAAATCTGAATGTCGGCTAACCTGAACGTGGGCTAACCTGAACGTGGGCTAACTTGGACGTCGGATAACTTGAACGTCGGCTAACTTAAACGACGGCGTATCTGAACGTCGGCTAACCTGAACGTCGGCTAACCTGAACGTCGGCTAACTTGAACTTCGGCTAACCTAAACGTCGGCTGACCTGAACGTGGGCTAACCGGACGGTTATGATAACCTGAACGTGGGCTAACCTGAACGTGGGAACGGTGAAACAAATAAGAGAAAAAGAGCATACTATCCCACAGGAACTGTTGGTTACGGGATAAAAAGTTACAATCACTTTCCAGCTATTCAACTATACCTGTGCAAAAAATCACGTCAATCTGTAACTCCGTTGCCGCCTAATTAAAGAACAAATGTGAGAAAAAGAGCATTATATCCCACAGGAACTGTTAGTTTTTCCGGGATAAAAAGTGGCCTATGTCACTCTACGGGTCCTCAAATATACCCATGCAAAAAATCACGTCGATCCGTTGCGCCGTTGCCGCCTAATTGACAAAAAATGCGAAAAAAAGAGCATGCTATCCCACAGGAACTGTTTATTTTTCCGGGATAAAAAGAAGCCTATGTCACTCTCCAGGTCCTCAAATATACCCATGCAAAAAATCACGTCGATCCGTTAAGCCGTTGAAGCGTGATTGAAGGACAAACCAACAAACCAACAAACAAACTGACTTTCGCATTTATAATATTAGTATGGATATTAGGATATTAGGATTATAGGATGTTACTAAGGTAGCACATGTTACTTTCCTGGTCCGAAAATAAATCTGAATGTCGGCTAACCTGAACGTGGGCTAACCTGAACGTGGAATAACTGGGACGTCGGATAACTTGAACGTCGGCTAACTTAAACGACGGCGTATTTGAACGTCGGCTAACCTGAACGTCGGCTAACCTGAACGTCGGCTAACCTGAACTTCGGCTAACCTAAACGTCGGCTGACCTGAACGTGGGCTAACCGGACGGTTATGATAACCTGAACGTGGGCTAACCTGAACGTGGGAACGGTGAAACAAATAAGAGAAAAAGAGCATACTATCCCACAGGAACTGTTGGTTACGGGATAAAAAGTTACAATCACTTTCCAGCTATTCAACTATACCTGTGCAAAAAATCACGTCAATCTGTAACTCCGTTGCCGCCTAATTAAAGAACAAATGCGAGAAAAAGAGCATTATATCCCACAGGAACTGTTAGTTTTTCCGGGATAAAAAGTGGCCTATGTCACTCTGCGGGTCCTCAAATATACCCATGCAAAAAATCACGTCAATCCGTTGCGCCATTGCCGCCTAATTGACAAAAAATGCGAAAAAAAGAGCATGCTATCCCACAGGAACTGTTTATTTTTCCGGGATAAAAAGTAGCCTATGTCACTCTCCAGGTCCTCAAATATACCCATGCAAAAAATCACGTCGATCCGTTAAGCCGTTGAAGCGTGATTGAAGGACAAACCAACAAACCAACAAACCAACAAACCAACAAACAAACTGACTTTCGCATTTATAATATTAGTATGGATTCTAACCCCCACATACTCACCTTTTAGAATATTTTTTAAAACAGAGTGCTTGCCACGATTCTTCCGCAACCGGTTAAGATTTACAATTACAAATTTTGCTCGGTCTATTGAACTTTTATTGAATAAAATTTGTTCATCTTGTTACGCAGTCTTTGGGAGCATCTCAAGCCCCGGTTGTTCCATCGCGCTTGCTGACTGACCCGATTGAGCTGGAACGGAGCTTGGCTGAGGCCGGGCATGATGGCTTCGGGGCTCTTTGCGAGGATACCACGCCGCCGTCGCCACCGCCTACCATTATTGAGGAGCGGTTACATCATAGGGTAAGTTATGAATGTTATAGGAGCATCTAAAACCCCTGACCTGGTAAAACTGGAGCAGAGCTTGGCTGAAGGGAGGCAGCTTTGTTGCCACCTACCATCATTGAGAAGCAGTTACATCATATGGTAATTTATACGTACGTACAGTGGGAGTCGTTTCTGCCTGACCGGGCCAAGCTTGGCTGAGGCAGGGCATGATATATTCGAGGCTCTTTGCGAAAATATTGAAAATTGAAAATTGAGAGTGGTTACATCATAGGGTAAGAGAATTTGAAGCACCAATCGCCAATCGTTCCTTGTTCGAAACCTTAGTACATAGTAAAATACAGATTAGTATCCATTTAGTAGTAGTATACAGAAGTTTCTTGTCGCATAAATAACTCCTAAAGGAAGCTGTTTTTATAAGCACGAAAATGTAGCTTATTTAGGTAAGCTTCATTTCTGTACTCTGAATCCCTTGTACAATTTTCATTTAGCATCTGTAAGAATGCTCCCTGCTCAGTAATTAGTACACATAGCTTTAGGTTCTTTGAAATAAGAAAAAGCGAGATTTACTCCAAGTATACACCTCCTTTCTAATATCTTGATGTTTAACTTCGCCGTGCTTAACTGGGGAGCTTTTAAGTTCTTGTATCGTGAGGGAGGAATGTTCTTTAAGGTAAGTACTTATTTTTTGTTTGGTTAAGTACTTTGATCATTAACATCTTTGCCATCTAATTTTTGTGTTTGCTTCATCATTTTATTTTGAGGATGTGGAATTATAGTGGTCGTATTTTCCTATTCTTCCCCTAATCATGATCGGCAATGTATAAAATATGCGAAATGCCTATTACAATTTGTAAAAGTATTAAGTAAGGTAGGACGTATATAGGTAGGTAGAGTAACAGTTCTATATAAAAATAGATTCTGAAAAGATGGATATAAATGTACCTTATAAACCTTTTAAATAGTTTATCACAGTCTCCTTTTTAAAGGGTCTAAGGGCCAGTTAACTCATGAAACGTATTTTTTATACAGCGTCAACATATAAACGATTTATGCCTACTGAATGGATTGCCTATAATAATTGAAATCAGGTCAAAAACCCTTTGATTTCGTACCTTAGCAAGCTATATCCACCTATACCTATAATTTGTACAGTTTGACGATAAGTTATGGTTCGTACCAACAGCCAGTGGCATCGATAGTGGCAGTTGTGCCGCGCGGAGCCCTAGCACCGGCACCTAGGCCTCCGCCCCTCATCACCACCTCGGAGCCGCAGCCCCCGCCTTTGAGGTAAGCCTATCTTTATTTTAGTTACTATAAAGAACATCCGTGAAAAATCACGTGGGAACTCTTTGATTTGCCATTTATAATATTCCCAAATTAAATCTTATTTGATTGTACGAGATGAAAATTATCATAATAATATTATGTCTGCCTCCGTAAAGGAATAAGAGGCTTCAGAAATATATTTTTGCCAGGGTAATTAGGATATTTTTGATTCTAATTATCATATTATTTTGCTTTTAAAACTTGTTTCTGAGAACCAATTTATTCCGTCATAATAAAAAATTCGCTTTCGTTAATTGGTTTCGTCGTATCATAACATTCTGCTCGCGACAGCGTGATTCTAACCATTAATTAATTTCTATTTGTGGACTTTAGTAAAGGAGGAGATGTAGAGTCTACTGTTTCTAAATAGTGCTTTACTTAATTAGCAAAACAACGTTGTTTCGTGAGAATTGCGTTGATAGCAGATACCCACCTATTTATTCTCAGTTACGTCTTCTAAAAGCTATGTTGATATACTCTCATGAATAAGTAGCTAAAACGTACAAAACATACTTTGAATGTACCATTATGTACCATTATTAAATACATATACCGACTGTAAAACCTAGATGTAAAAGATAGGTTTCTACTGAGACAATATAAGCTGAAAAATATATGGAACACCTTGAATACCTGTGGAAATTTACCAAAACAATTTTACCTTATTTGCCTCATCTACAGATAGTAATTTGATATGACTGGAGGTACTATATACCTACTCAGCAATATACTAGGGAGAATATAATACATAATATTATATTCCAAACAGCATAATAATAACATTTTCATCCCACCATCTCGGAAAGAGTATTTTTATTCTTCGATATCTGATGGTAAAAGCCGTTATTATCCTCTAGAGGATAAAGTAAATTGAATTTAGAACATCGTGTGGACGTTAGTAAATATCACTCGTCTATGAACTTTGTGAATTCAAAACATCATTAAAACCTATTTACTTGTACCTCTATGGTGCCGAATTTCCATACAATCGTTTTTAATTTGTTAAAAACTCACACTCGTTACCTTCTTGGTGTACTTTTTTAATTTGCTTTGCGCGCACCATTTTCTTTCACGTCATATTGTTTAAAATTAAAACCGATTATAAACAAGAAAATTGAAAATAAGTGAAAATCCTAAAATGAGTGATTCTAGTGACGAAGAAATTAACAGAATTGAATTTAATCTTGTGATTTTTTTTGCATTTAGTCATTTCCTCGCTGAGGTGGGATGAAAAGTTACGTGTTGCACTCGAGTGAAAAGATTTTTCACCTCGTGCTCTTTTGATTCCCTCGCTGACGCTCAGGATTCTAATTTTTAAATCACTCGCTCCGCTCGTGATTCAATTTTAGAATCCTTCGCTTGCTCGGTCATCAAAATTGAGCACGCGGTTAAAAAACAACTTTTCACTCTTGTATAACAAATAACTATTATGGCGTAATAAGTTTCCTACCTGTATCTGTGACACAGAATAGGTAATAGTAGTAATCTGTGACACAGTTTCGCAATTAGTTGTGACGTGCTCGTCATATTTTTGCGATAAACTGATAATGCCTACATAGCTACGAGTACTACCTTCATACACGACAGAATATAACTGTAGATACATAATAATTAAGTGTTGTAGAGCGTTTTCCAATAAGCAGGCGAATTTAATCAGCTTACAGCCGAAGTGCCTTATTACTTGACTGTAAGTTACTTTCATGGCAACTCCAAACATTAATCTAGTTACAGCTGGCACTTTAGAGCTTCAATACTTCAGTCTAGCGAATCTCCTCATTAATTTTTATTTAGGTATCTAATCGAGTTGGGATATATTATACTAATTACTATACTTGCCTTCTTTAAATACTTTAGTTTGTACTTGATGCCAGTGACTCCGTCCGCGTGGATTAAGTTTTTTGATTCCCAGGTGAACTCCTTAATTTTCCGGGGAAAAAAGTAGCCTATGTCCTTCCCCGGGATACAACCTACCCCTATACCAAATTTCATCAAATCGATTAAAAAGATGAGCCGTTAAAGCGTAGCAGACAGACATACAGACAGATTAACAGTCAGAGGGACAGACACACTTTCCCATTTATAATATTAGTAGGTATGGATTTATAAAGGAAGCATTTGAGGACGAAACATTTATTGATCTATCCTACCGGAAATAGTCCACTAAAATATGTATTGGGAACGTTTCGGTGTCGGGCTAGCTATGCCTGTATAGGTAGGTAATACCTACCTATACAGGCATATGAATTTATATGAATTTGAATTTATGTAATATATGGTAGGTATGGAGTTTTCTATTCAGGGTACTTACCCACACTGTAAAATTTCATAGCCTGGTTATTTTACCGGCGTATTATAAAACCACACCATATCATCAATTTTTAGGGTTCCGTACCAAAATGGTAAAATGGAACCCTTATGGTGCGACTTTCTCCGTCTGTCTGTCCGTCCGTCACACTCGATTATTTCAGTAACTACCGAAGCTATCGACATGAAATTTGGAATAGTTGTGTATATTAGTGGCCCAAAGACACTGGAATTAAAAAAAATTGGAAATTATTTTTGGTTCTTATTTAAAAAGGGGGGAAAATCGGAGAGTTGAAATTTAAAAGTGAGATAACTGTACTGTGTGGGGTATCATATGAAAGGGTTTACTTTGTACATTTTAAAACAGATTTTTAATTATTTTTAGTCATGATAGTTTTTGATTTATCGGGCAAAATGTCGAAAAAAATACCGTTCCCCCCCCTTATTCCCCCTTATCTCCGGAGTTTACCAATCGAAAAATCTGAAATAATTATGGTCAATAGGAATTTATGTATATTTTACAGGAAAACTATAGCCAATGCTCTAACTAGCATAGTTTTTTTGATATTAACAGTAAACCTCTACAAACAAAGTTAGTTTTGCGGTTCATTTTGTCTTGTTTTTAATACGTCATAAATCGTAAAACTTACTACAGGTTTGTACGGAACCCTCGGTGCGCGAGTCCGACTCGCACTTGGCCGGTTTTTTTTAGCTATACTTACTTAGAAAAATGCATGATTTAATGTAACTTTTCAAGTTGACGTTACCAGCTGGGAGCAACGTATCATCAAGTACGTAGGTAGGTACTCAACCAAACAGGTGGAACCAACAGGCAATAATTGGAATCCTGTTTTGTTGTATACGTCGTCGTTTGCCAATAACTTTTCCGGAAAATTTATGAGTAAACGACACGTCGTCGTGTCTCTATCTCCTTAAGTACTCAATGACAGGTTTACTTACGCAGAAAATAAAAGTACTTAGGTGAAAGGAAAAAAATAACAATTTATTTTCATCCCCATTCCCGTCCATCCGTACTTTCGTACGTACGATTAAATAGAGGATCTCCCAAAAGTCGTAATATCCACGTCCCCTGGTAGTTTTATGTTGAATAACTATTTTAAACAATCGATTTAAGTAAAAAAGTGCGTCGAATTTTAATGACGTCACATTTTAGAATTACATATAATCATATTTCATATTCATAATCCGTATGGGATTTTAGGACGCGTTTTGACGTTTGAAAAAAAACCGGCCAAGTGCGAGTCGGACTCGCGCACCGAGGGTTCCGTACAAACCTGTAGTAAGTTTTAAATTATTAAAAAAAAACTAGTTACTAGATCTCGTTCAAACCAATTTTCGGTGGAAGTTTGCATGGTAATGTACATCATATATTTTTTTTAGTTTTATCATTCTCTTATTTTAGAAGTTACGGGGGGGGGGACCAACATTTTACCACTTTGGAAGTGTCTCTCGCGCAAACTATTCAGTTTAGAAAAAAATGATATTAGAAACCTCAATATCATTTTTGAAGACCTATCCATAGATACCCCACACGTATGGGTTTGATGAAAAAAAAATTTTTGAGTTTCAGTTCTAAGTATGGGGACCCCCAAAATTTATTGTTTTTTTTCTATTTTTGTGTAAAAATCTTAATGCGGTTCACAGAATACATCTACTTACCAAGTTTCAACAGTATAGTTCTTATAGTTTCGGAAAAAAGTGGCTGTGACATACGGACGGACAGACAGACAGACAGACAGACAGACAGACAGACAGACAGACAGACAGACAGACAGACAGACAGACATGACGAATCTATAAGGGTTCCGTTTTTGCCAAATTTGGCTACGGAACCCTAAAAAGACTATTTCTATTTATTTATTTATATATATATACCTATAATATTATCTCTTTTTCTTCTTATTTGACTATTTCTCAAATACCCAATTATGTCGCTGTGCATCTCCGTGCCGCGTACGCCTGCACAAACTCATACAAAGTATATTTGCCGTTACGTGCTGCGCCGGGCCGTGCATGTGTAGTGGGACCTTAAAACCCCAGGGCCTGAACATTTCATGACACGAGCTTATTGGAAAACAGTACGGAAACGTAAGACGTATTAAAAGCCAGTATATATTTAGAGGGAAACGTGACTATGCGTGGGCGTCACGTCCCTTTCCCTTTGTTTCAATATCTGCCACTCCCAGGAGCTTTGATGGTAAACGGAAACTGTATCAGTCGAGATATAACAATCAAATTGTCTTTATCTAACAGAGTCTCATTTTGTTTGAATACGAACTAATTTGTGTTTACATAATTTTTGTACATTTTTAAATTAATTTTTCTTTTTTATTTATTTGTGTGATACACTACTTACTTACTAAATAATTTCATCGCCACAGAATAAATATTATGGCGTATGCATATTATGTACTAAGAAGTGATAAACAAAAGTTAAGCCTATGTTAGTCTACAAAATAACAAGCTGTGTGGTGTCGTTGAACACCCCGTAAGAACGTAAGTTCTTTTCGCTCAAGTTTTCGCTAATCTATTAATTAAAAAAAAAAAAAATTTGATGAGATGATCATGATCACTCTTTCTCCTTCTGGTATAGATTGAGAGAGATTGAGAACCATACCAGACGGAGTATGAGACTAACGCTTTTCACGAACGGGTCTTCCAACCCACGGCACCACGTTTTGTCCTGCCAAAAAGAACTTACGTTCTAATAAACAGGGTATTACATCTTTAATTTCGTTAGACAGATGAGTCCAGGAAAGGTTCCCGGGATTTTCAAATTGCTTGATAAGTTTATCAAGATTTAATTACTAATTATTATATCTGTAGTTTATTTTTAAAACGCTGTAATTCAATTTTTTTCTTCCGTTGCACTTGCAGCCAACATTGCTGTACCTATTCCCTACTCTTCCCGCTACACTACCCTTGTCATAGTCATTGTAACGTGTACAGGTTACCACTAGACATGGCGGTGCGAGGTACGGGTGAACCGGAGACTCTGAGCTACGAAGTGGATCTGAGCAAGGATTCCGCCTTGGGGCTTGGCATCACCGTCGCTGGATACGTTTGTGAACAAGGTTGGTTTATTTCATTGCAAGATACGCCTATGCTTGACGTTTATCATGTCGTGTGGAAATGGTAAAATCTTGGTTGGAGCGCGCTTGCCTCGAAGATACTAGGGCACCTATTTAGGACTCATGTTTTTTTTAATTTTTTTTATCCACAACAAGTTAGCCCTTGACTGCGATCTCTCCTGACAGTAAGTGATGATGCAGTCTAAGATGGTAGCGGGCTAACCTGTTAGGGGTATGGCAGTTATACCCAACCCATATACCCATAACCCATACCCTTGTTCGGTTTCTACACGACATCGTACCGGAACGCTAAATCGCTTGGCGGCACGTCTTTGCCGGTAGGGTGGTACTAGCCACAGCCAAAGCCTGCCACCAGGCCAGACCAGGGAAAAAAAATTCAAAAATTATAAATTCCTAAATTGACCCTGCCAGTGATCAAACCCGGAACCTCCGCACGTTAAGACAACAGCGCTCAACACTGTGCCACAGAGGTCGTCGGTTGAGTTGTACGTTTCTATACGTACCTGTAACAAAAAGAGAACACGAGGAAATAAGGACGGAGGGGATTGAAAAAGGTGTTCCATAGCAAATAAAGCGTGTTCATGAACACGCATTGTCTGCGCATTTGAGTTCAAAAAGCAATTTGTTGCACTTATCGACTATCGACAAAAACTCGTGAGCGCGTCTGTTAAGAGTATGTATAACAGACGAAAGACGTGCCTTCAAAGCGCGACACAGACAAACGAGATCAACAGCTATAAGGGTTCCTATTTTTACAACCCTAAACAACCCAGTACTCCAATACAACACGTAAGTTTATGAACACCAACCATCGCTTGAAATAAAAAAAGTTAGCAAATATTGGAGCCAAGTAGCTTGCCAATATTAGCCCAAACTCAAAGTTGCCAAAATCCAATATGGCGTCCGGTGCATGTAGTATGTACCGATGCAATAAGCCGCAAGTGTTGTTGCCGAAACGGGGACAAATTCAAATGGTTCTCGGGCGCTCGAAGCGTGCTCTCTGGAGCACTTGAAAACTGCGCTGCCCATCACAAAATGCTAATAATTGTTATACTTCTGAAACGTATATATTGTGGTGGTGGTTAATACCTACTTGTGGGAACAATAGTTTTTCATTACATTTTCATGCACTTACAGAGGCAGTAAACAGGTCTTGTAATAGTAGTTTGTGATATAAGAGCGGTAAATAGGTTTTTACATACGAGTTGACTAATGTCAGCCCGATGACGCCAGTCGAGGGCTGACCATCGTCACGAGTATGTAGAAACCTTAACGCCCGTGTATCACACGCTATTTTTCAATACATTTGTGAGAAAACTTGAAAATAGAACTCGAGTAGGTAGGTACTAGGTACTCAAATTAAATCAACAATTCGGTATTTTAGATGTGAGGAAAAAATCGTGATATTAATAGCCGCCTAAAATCTCGAAAGATTAATGTTTTTTTCCGTGGTCCTTGAATGTGTTAAGGAAAGTTTAGACAGCTTTACGATTTGCGTGTGTGTCTTGCAGAGGAGCTGAGCGGTATCTTCGTGAAGAGCATCAGCGCCGGCAGCTCAGCCGACCTGTGCGGGAAGATACAGGTCAACGACCGGATTGTTGAGGTATTTCGTTTTACCTTCTCCATGGTAGAGTCTTATAATATCATAATTTTTTTTTCTATTATCGAGTAAAAATAAAAAGGTGCTCAATATAATTACAATCTAGCCAAGACTAATTGGCTAAAGTCTTTCTTTGTTCATGTGTTCTTTCAGGCAGCACTTCACTACACTATCACTATTCACTATGCACTTACTCATAGGGTGTTGTCCTTTTAACCCAACTGCGGAATGTACAGGGTTATTAATCTCATATCATAAGTGGCTGTCCTTCATGAAAGAAATAAATATTTCATTTCACTTCATGAAGCCGCTCAGATATTCGTAAATACCCAACGGGTAAAATATCAGGGGGTCTACTCTCTTTCTCTCAAACGAAACTTCGCAAACGAACGAACAAAATTTCGTTAACTCCCCTCCTACTTAATATTATCTCTATGCTCCTGTCTATTTCGTTTTCGTACACGCAGACGAAGTACGGATCCATAGACAATTTTCGTGACCGATTGGATTGAACGATTTTGTGTGGGTCTAATAACCGACTAATTACGTTCGTTTGCGAAGATTCGTTTGCGTTGTCAGGTATTTACGAATATGGTACCGGCTCGCAACGACAACTGGGCACCCACACTACACGTCTTGCCGATCCTATACCTAGCGTGAGAAGCTAGAGCATGGTGGACTGACGGAAAGAGTGTGCTGGCGTAGTCCATTTACAAAAAAACAACGTGTGGTGTCGTGGGACACCAGATAGGAACGAAGTTCCTTATTACATAAATATTAATTTCAAGTTCTAGTCGAGGTAAAAAGTAAAACAATCCCGTTGTTACGAAGACAAAAGGTCTTAAATATAAATATACTACATTCGAAATTAAACCGTAATGCTATAGTGTTAAGGTTTAATTTCAAATAAACTATACATAAAAATCTTACTCCATGCATTTTCATTACGGACGTTTCTTTACGAAGACAAAAGGTCTTAAATATAAATATACTACATTCGAAATTAAACTTTAATGCTTTAGTGTTAAGGTTTAATTTCGAATAAACTATACATAAAAATCTTACTTCACGAATTTTCGTTACAGACGTTTTTTGCCGGCTAGGGTACCCCTCCGCATCGTCCCATAAGGAACTTTCGTTCCAAAAAATCTTCAATCTTCACGCATTTTCGTTCGGACGTTTTTTGCCGGCTAGGGTACCCCTCCGCATCATCCCATAAGGAACATTCGTTCCATAAACTTGCCACTCTTGGGCCACCCACGCCACCCATGTCGGCACGAGATGTCGGGTATAGCTTTCGAAATATTTCGGATGGAAAACGCGACAGGTACCTATACGAATTTTATGCAGCCCAATCTCGTGAAGCCTCTACGCGTTGGAGGATGTCTACGCACAAGCAATTTGTGAGAGTAGGTACTTAATTTATTAAAAAGAATATTTGAATATCGATGTAGGAGTTCTACTAGTTACTTTACACTATGTACCGAAACTGATATTAAATTCTGGCACGCCTCAGTCCGGGCGGCCGCGGCGGCACATCGTTCAAAGTAACTCACACATCCGATACGCTACACAATTCGGAAACTGCTAACGAATTAATTTATCGCCCCACGCAAACGGAACTTGACTAATTTGTTTTTAAACGTATTAGCTTGGCACAGGCTCCATTGAAAGGTGAAAACACAGGGTTTATGGCAAATTTTCCAACACCTTAAAATAATCATTGCCGGAATAGCTACAAAACATTATTTTAATTTCTAGATAAGTAGCGATTGGTAACAAAATGTACCTCTAAGGCTTCATGTACATGAAGTATGAACCTAAAAGCTTACAGTTTACAAAAGTAAAAAATATATCAATTTTGTAAGACGTGTTTCTACGCTTAAACCTCATGTTGGCATTTAGCAACCTCAGTCCTCAACTGGCATAGCTGCGAGCTATGTGGAACAGGGAACACCATAGACTATTCATAAGTTTTTGCACTAATTTTATAGGTAAATTGAAACAACATTATCTATCATTAAAATCTTTTTATTCATCTGTCGTCTATTACCTATTACTATTACTTTTTAGGGTTCCGTAGCCAAATTTGGCAAAAACGGAACCCTTATAGATTCGTCATGTCTGTCTGTCTGTCTGTCTGTGTGTCCGTCCGTATGTCACAGCCACTTTTTTCCGAAACTATAAGAACTATACTGTTGAAACTTGGTAAGTAGATGTATTCTGTGAACCGCATTAAGATTTTCACACAAAACTAGAAAAAAAACAATAAATTTTGGGGGTCCCCATACTTAGAACTGAAACTCAAAAAATTTTTTTTCATCAAACCCATACGTGTGGGGTATCTATGGATAGGTCTTCAAAAATGATATTGAGGTTTCTAATATCATTTTTTTCTAAACTGAATAGTTTGCACGAGAGACACTTCCAAAGTGGTAAGATGTGTGTCCCCCCCCCCCCCCCCCCCCTGTAACTTCTAAAATAAGAGAATGATAAAACTAAAAAAAATATATGATGTACATTATCATGCAAACTTCCACCGAAAATTGGTTTGAACGAGATCTAGTAAGTAGTTTTTTTTTTAATAATTTAAAACTTACTACAGGTTTGTACGGAACCCTCGGTGCGCGAGTCCGACTCGCACTTGGCCGGTTTTTTATACTGTGTATTTATCCTATATGTTATTACATTATACATTTCTGTGTTTTTATGTATTTATCATATTTATTAATATATATATAGCTGCTCGTGCTGATTGACTGATTGATCACCTCTCCTGTAAAATTTTGTATGAACTTTTTTTTTTTCACTTATCGTTTCGTATAGAAAAAAAAAATTCATCCGGAGGAAAAATACGGAGAGAGCTGATGATTGAGGATTTCGAAGACGGATGAAGAGCACCAGCCAGGGTATCGAAGATAGGTGGGGGGTGCTCGACCAAATGTCACTCGAAACTTCATCCAATTGACAGTGAGCTGAAAAAAAATTCAAAATGGCGGATTTAAGATGGCCGCCATTCAAATTTCTTCGGTGTCTATCTCGGAGAGTATAAAAGATGGAAGAATGGTTTCTTGGAAAAAGATGATCAGGACATGAGGGTCTACTTGATGAACAGGAAAAAAATTCAAGATGGCGGAATTTATTTTTCCATAGAAAAGGGTATTGAAGATAGGTGGGGGGTGCTCGACCAAATGTCACTCGAAACTTCATCCAATTGACAGTGAGCTGAAAAAAAATTTCAAAATGGCGGATTTAAGATGGCCGCCATACAAATTTCGTCGGTGTCTATCTCGGAGAGTATAAAAGATGGAAGAATGGTTTCGTGGCAAAAGATGATCAGAACATGAAGGTCTAGGTACTTGATGAACATGGCGGAATTTATTTTCCATAGAAAATGTATGGCGAATATTGAAGAGGCTACAAGTGTAGAACTATGCAAGACTACGGTTCCTTTTCAAGATTTGTTTTTATGGAAGAAATCTCATTTTGACGAATGGTTCGGAGAAAAAAATATGGAGAGATCCAGAAAAAAATATAAAGATGATCGAAGGTTCGGATGATGGGTGAGGAGCACGGTCAGGGTATTAAAGATAGGTACCTACGACGCTTGGCGTGCTGGCGCTTCCACTGTGCTCACTAGCATAGCAGTGTGTTGTTCAGTTCAGAACACGTAGACAGTAAACCAGCTCCCCGATTATGTAAGAATTGTCGATCAAATCGTAAAAGTTCGGCGTCAAAGTAAAATAAACCATAACAGCATTAAATTAGAGCTCAATTTCGTGTTTCGAAATTGAGCTCTAATTTAATGCTGTTATGGTTTATTTTACTTTGACGCCGAACTTTGACGATTTGATCGGCCATTCTTACATAATTGGAGGGCAGGATAGTAGGACAGCGAGTAAGTAGACAGTGGACCACGCGGTCCACTACGTGGTCCGCTTTAGCGGGCCGCGCACCCACGCGCCATACTATTAATATATATATAGCTGCTCGTGCTGACTGACATATTGATCACCTCTCCTGTAAAATTTTGTATGAAAACTTTTTTTTTCACTCATCGTTTCGTATAGAAGACAAAAATTCATGGGGAGGAAAAATACGAAGAGAGCTGATGATTGAGGATTTCGAAGACGGATGAAGAGCACCAGCCAGGGTATCGAAGATAGGTGGGGGGTGCTCGACCAAATGTCACTCGAAACTTCATCCAATTGACAGTGAGCTGAAAAAAAATTCAAAATGGCGGATTTAAGATGGCCGCCATACAAATTTCTTCGGCGTCTATCTCGGAGAGTATAAAAGATGGAAGAGTGGTTTCTTGGCAAAAGATGATCAGGACATGAGGGTCTACTTGATGAACAGGAAAAAAATTCAAGATGGCGGAATTTATTTTTCCATAGATATTATGGTATGGCGGATATATCCTTTTCAAAATTTGTTTTTATGGAAGAATTCTCATTTTGACGAATGGTTCGGAGAAAAAAATATGGAGAGAGATGATGATCGAAGGTTCGGATGATGTGTGAGGAGCACGGTCAGGGTATTAAAGATAGGTAGGGGCTGCTCAAACAAAAAATACTCGAAACTTCATACAATTGACAGTGCGTTGAAAAAAAAAATCCAAAATGGCGGATTCAAGATGGCGGCTATCTCAGACAGTATTTAAAAGATGGAAGAGTGTTTTTTGGGTAGAAAATTATCAGGGCCTGAAAGTCTACTTGATGATCAGAAATGCATGATTTTGATGTGGTTTTTTTACAAGATTTGTTCTTTATGGAAGAATTATTGTCGGTTTACCATTAGGAAAACAAAGTTGCCGAAGTTCGATGGCACCCAAAGGTATTGATACAAGGGGGTGAGGGGGGGGGGGGAATGTGGGGGGAGGGCGGGGGATGTGGGAGGGTGGGGGGGTTGGTGGTCTTTGTTTTATGTTTTTTCCTTTATGAGAATTTTCTTTTACGTCGGACGCTTGGCGTGCTGACGCTTCCACTGTGCTCACTAGCATAGCAGTGTTGTTCAGTTTTTTTTTTTTATCCACTACTTGATGGGTGAGGAGCACACTCAGGGTATTAAAGATAGGTAGGGGCTGCTCAAACAAAAAATACTCGAAACTTCATACAATTGGCAGTGTGCTGAAAAAAATTCAAAATGGCGAATTCAAGATGGCGGCTATCTCAGACAGTATAATTAAAGATGGAAGAGTGGTTTTTGGGTAGAAAATTATCAGAGCCTGAAAGTCTACTTACTTGATGAGCAGAAAAAATTAAGATGGCAGAATCTACGAACATTGAAGAGAGTAGAAGAAGTTAGGAAATATGAATGATTTTGATATGGTTTTTTACAAGATTTGTTCTTTATGGAAGAATTATTGTCGGTTTGCCATTAGGAAAGCCAGCTTTGTTTTGTTTTTTCCTTTATGAGAATTTTCTTTTACGTCGGACGCTTGGCGTGCTGACGCTTCCACTGTGCTCACTAGCATAGCAGTGTTGTTCAGTTTTTTTTTTATCCACTACAAGTTAGCTCTTGACTGCGATCTCACCTGATGGTAAGTGATGATCAAGTCTAAGATGGTAGCGGGCTAACCTGTTAGGGGCATGGCAGTTTTATTAAACCCATACCCCTATTCGGTTTCTACACGGCATCGTACCGGAACGCTAAATCGCTTGGCGGCACGTCTTCGCCGGTAAGGTGGTAACTAGCCATGGCCGAAGCCTCCCACCAGGCCAGAACAGGGAAATTCAGAAATTATACATTTTCCAAACCCTGCCGGGGATCCCGGGACCCCGGGACCTCCGCACGTTAATTCAACAGCGCTCAACACTGCGCCACGGAGGTCATGAAACACGTAGACAGTGATAGTAGGACAGCGAGTAAGTAGACAGTGGAGCACAGTGGGCCACGCGGTCCACTACGCGGTCCGCTAGCGGGCCGCGCACCCACGCGCCATACTAGTTAATATATATATAGCTGCTCGTGCTGACTGACTGACTCATTGATCACCTCTCCTGTAAAATTTTGTATGAAAATATTTTTTTTCACTCATCGTTTCGTATAGAAGACAAAAATTCATTCGGAGGAAAAATACGGAGAGAGCTGATGATTGAGGATTTCGAAGACGGATGAAGAGCACCAGCCAGGGTATCGAAGATAGGTGGGGGGTGCTCGACCAAATGTCACTCGAAACTTCATCCAATTGACAGTAAGCTGAAAAAAAATTCAAAATGGCGGATTTAAGATGGCCGCCATACAAATTTCGCCGGTGTCTATCTCGGAGAGTATAAATAGATGGAAGAGTGGTTTCTTGGAAAAAGATGACCAGGACATGAAGGTCTACCTGGTGAACAGGAAAAAAATTCAAGATGGCGGAATTTATTTTTCCATAGAAAAGGGTATTGAAGATAGGTGGGGGGTGCTCGACCAAATGTCACTCGAAACTTCATCCAATTGACAGTGAGCAGAAAAAAATTTCAAAATGGCGGATTTAAGATGGCCGCCATACAAATTTCGTCAGTGTTTATCTCGGCGAGTACAAAAGATGGAAGAGTGGTTTCTTGGCAAAAGATGATCAGAACATGAAGGTCTACTTGATGAACAGGAAAAAAATTCAAGATGGCGGAATTTATTTTCCATAGAAAATGTATGGCGAATATTGAAGAGGCTACAAGTGTAGAACTATGCAAGACTACGGTTCCTTTTCAAGATTTGTTTTTATGGAAGAAATCTCATTTTGACGAATTGTTTCGGAGAAAAAAATATGGAGAGAGATGATGATCGAAGGTTCGGATGATGGGTGAGGAGCACGGTCAGGGTATTAAAGATAGGTACCTACTTAGGGGCTGCTCAAACAAAAAGGGAGGGGCGGGGGGTTGGTGGTCTTTGTTTTATGTTTTTCCTTTATGAGAATTTTCTTTTACGTCGGACGCTTGGCGTGCTGGCGCTTCCACTGTGCTCACTAGCATAGCAGTGTGTTGTTCAGATCAGAACACGTAGACAGTACACCAGCTGCCCGATTATGTAAGAATTGTCGATGAAATCGTAAAAGTTCGGCGTCAAAGTAAAATAAACCATAACAGCATTGAATTAAAGCTCAATTTCGTGTTTCGAAATTGAGCTCTAATTTAATGCTGTTGTGGTTTATTTTACTTTGACGCCGAACTTTGACGATTTGATCGGCCATTCTTACATAATCGGGGGGCAGGATAGTAGGACAGCGAGTAAGTAGACAGTGGACCACGCGCTCCACTACGCGGTCCGCTGCAGCGGGCCGCGCAACCACGCGCCATACTAGTTAATATATATATAGCTGCTCGTGCTGATTGACTGATTGATCACCTCTCCTGTAAAATTTTGTATGAACTTTTTTTTTTTCACTTATCGTTTCGTATAGAAAAAAAAAATTCATCCGGAGGAAAAATACGGAGAGAGCTGATGATTGAGGATTTCGAAGACGGATGAAGAGCACCAGCCAGGGTATCGAAGATAGGTGGGGGGTGCTCGACCAAATGTCACTCGAAACTTCATCCAATTGACAGTGAGCTGAAAAAAAATTCAAAATGGCGGATTTAAGATGGCCGCCATTCAAATTTCTTCGGTGTCTATCTCGGAGAGTATAAAAGATGGAAGAATGGTTTCTTGGAAAAAGATGATCAGGACATGAGGGTCTACTTGATGAACAGGAAAAAAATTCAAGATGGCGGAATTTATTTTTCCATAGAAAAGGGTATTGAAGATAGGTGGGGGGTGCTCGACCAAATGTCACTCGAAACTTCATCCAATTGACAGTGAGCTGAAAAAAAATTTCAAAATGGCGGATTTAAGATGGCCGCCATACAAATTTCGTCGGTGTCTATCTCGGAGAGTATAAAAGATGGAAGAATGGTTTCGTGGCAAAAGATGATCAGAACATGAAGGTCTAGGTACTTGATGAACATGGCGGAATTTATTTTCCATAGAAAATGTATGGCGAATATTGAAGAGGCTACAAGTGTAGAACTATGCAAGACTACGGTTCCTTTTCAAGATTTGTTTTTATGGAAGAAATCTCATTTTGACGAATGGTTCGGAGAAAAAAATATGGAGAGATCCAGAAAAAAATATAAAGATGATCGAAGGTTCGGATGATGGGTGAGGAGCACGGTCAGGGTATTAAAGATAGGTACCTACGACGCTTGGCGTGCTGGCGCTTCCACTGTGCTCACTAGCATAGCAGTGTGTTGTTCAGTTCAGAACACGTAGACAGTAAACCAGCTCCCCGATTATGTAAGAATTGTCGATCAAATCGTAAAAGTTCGGCGTCAAAGTAAAATAAACCATAACAGCATTAAATTAGAGCTCAATTTCGTGTTTCGAAATTGAGCTCTAATTTAATGCTGTTATGGTTTATTTTACTTTGACGCCGAACTTTGACGATTTGATCGGCCATTCTTACATAATTGGAGGGCAGGATAGTAGGACAGCGAGTAAGTAGACAGTGGACCACGCGGTCCACTACGTGGTCCGCTTTAGCGGGCCGCGCACCCACGCGCCATACTAGTTAATTATATGTCTGTACACCCCTCCCGCTTTCTTTTAAGTTTCCTCTGCCCTAAGGTTGCCTGGAAGAGATCGCTCTATTTAAGCGATAAGGCCGCCTGTTGTGCCATATCCAATAAGATTGTTTTTGTGTTTGTATTTCTTTTAATGGTGTACAATAAAGTATATTTTACTTTACTTTACTTTTTAATACCTAATGCTCATAGAAGCAACGCGGTCTAAGCAAAAATAACATGTATAAGTAAGTACCTATTTAGTAAAATAAAATTTAAGTTTCAAGGCTTAGTTATCGACTATGTTAAAAGAATTCCGATAAAAAAGTCGTTATGAAACAATGGGCACAGTGCTTCGTGCGAAGGAAAGTTCTACATGGTTCTATGGACATGTGGCAATAAATTTTCGTTATACCTTCGTTCGTTGGACCGTGTAACGTCTGAGAATATTACAATGGATTTTTATTTGCCCATTTTGTTGTGCGCAAATATTCTGGTAGGTAAAGTTCTGATGTGAAAGTTGTGATTGCGTATCATCGTAATCGTTGTACCTTTTTCGAAATAAATTTGGCGGTTATCACGTCAGCTTCTTCATCTCAAATATATTTGGCGGTCAGCACGTCAGCTTCTTCATCTAAAATATATTTGGCGGTCATCACGTCAGCTTCTTCATCTAAAATATATTTGGCGGTCATCACGTCAGCTTCTTCATCTAAAATATATTTGGCGGTCATCACGTCAGCTTCTTCATCTAAAATATATTTGGCGGTCAGCACGTCAGCTTCTTCATCTAAAATAAAATGAAATGAAAATGAAAATGAAAATGAAAATGATTTATTTCATGTAGGACCACTAGTGTCACTTATGATTAGTCGTAAGAATCTACCACCGGTTCGGAAAGCTGATTCTACTGAGAAGAACCGGCAAGAAACAATAATTTGGCGGTCATCACGTCAGCTTCTTCATCTAAAATATATTTGGCGGTCATCACGTCAGCTTCTTCATCTAAAATATATTTGGCGGTCATCACGTCAGCTTCTTCATCTAAAATAAAATTGGCGGTCATCATGTCAGCTTCTTCATCTAAAATAGCTTAATTTAATTTTGGGTAACTGTTCCCTGTCCACCACCTCATTTTATCATCCATCCACTTATGCCTTGATGACCTGAAGCTCGCTAGCTTGCATTCCTTCCAGCACTAGTCTTGAGAATATAAGAATCAAACTCATCTCTGCAAGTAAATGTTCAAAAAAAGCTGGTTTCTTCAGCGTGACGGTGGACATTTTTTTCTTTCAAAAATTCTATTTACAGTATATTTACGGGCAACAAAACTTTCGGTCCGCAACTTCGACACAATTAACGTCACTCAGCAAAATGAAATGGGTATCCAAGTTTCAGACTCCGAAACAAACAAACCAAGAAACAAATTTACTTCATTCGTCACAAGAAAATGAAGACCTTTTATTAGGGTTCCCTAGTAAAACAAAGAACCCTTATAGTTTATGTAGTTATCCGTCATAGCACAAAATACTCAGTAGTACCTTCCGGTCATTTAAATAAAATAAAAACTTTCAGGGTCACTTTATAATAAAAACTGCAAGTGAAAAAAATTGCATGACAATGGAACCCTACCTTATGTTGACCTGTTATTATTTTAATTGCCGTGACTTCGTGTTCTTGATTCATTTAAATTATTCAGAAAGCCTGTCGTACTTCTGTGATATCAGAACAACAGGTCGACGAGTTTTTCATTGTTTTATATTCCACTATTTACAAGTTTACCTTGATGGTAAGTGATGATGCAGTCTAAGATGGTAGCGGGCTAACCTGAAGACCTGAGAAGGCTTCTTACTGTCTTTTGATCCCGAAAAATCAAAGATACATATACGCTACTGTCTTTTTATCCCGAAAAGAGTACATCGGAAATTTTTAAAACCTACGTCCATGTGGACGAAGTCACGGGCAGTTTCTAGTAGAAAAATAAAATGTTTTCCCCATCCGAACCGAAAGTTTGGATACTTGCCTACATATTATTAACTTGAAAAATTACCACAATAGCCTCTGAAAACCTCTCGCTCCGGTAATTTATACAGTGTCAGCCATATTTTCATTTGAAGTGTAAATTGTCGTCAAGTGATAAATGTCAACGGTATTTCAGTTAGGCATCATGCGAACTTTTAATAAATTACCCAGTAGGAACTTGGTATCTAGGAACATTCTTTCATGTCGTTTACACGGACCCCAAATCAAACAAAATACCTTCATTTGTCATTTCATTTGACGACCTCCCCGACGCAGCGTTGAGCGCTGTTGTCATAGTGTGGGAGGTCCCGGGTTCCCCGGGAGCCCCGACAGTCATTTGAGAATTTATTATAATTTCTGTATTTTCTCTGGTCTTGCCTGGTGGGGGGCTTCGGCGGTGGCTAGTTACCAGTTACCACCCTAGCGGCCAAGACGTGCCGCCAAGCGATTTAGCGTTACGGTACGATGCCGTGTAGAAACCGATTAGGGGATGGGTTTAATATTTAACTGCCATAACAGTTAACCCCTATTGTTGTGTATTTCTGATAATAAGTACTCAAAACCAGACGTGACGTGAAATGCCTTCCTTACATGGTTGCGTCACTCACGAGAGGCGCCAGTGACGTAAAGGCTATAAGAGCGTAAAAAAACTAGGCATCGAACAAAACAAAATGTCTAGTGCGAAACCCTTCGGAAGAGAACCACGTCTTGCCCTGTCGCGCTCCATATCCATGTGTCCAGCTCCATGTAGGCGAAATTCTTCACATCACCGCCACTTCTACCATAACCATCAACCCCGGAATCATTGGTCCACCACTTGAGGTCTCCTGTTAGAATGAGTAGGTAGATATAGAGTCATAGTCCATCAGGCTGGCCATCTGCGGATTGGTAGATGTAACCCTCCATTGACTAACAGGGAGAACTGTCAGGCATGCAAGTTTCTTAACGTTTAAACTGTCGTGAGTGATATTCATTTTAATTATACATAACTAAACAAATTTAAGTTAGTGTATAGTTAACATGCAAGTTTCCTCGCAATTTTTTCGTTTAATGTTAATGAATGTGATATCTGAATGCTTGAAACACACATTAGGTAAGTACTACTGAAAGATAGAGGTAAGGACATGCCTGAAGTACTTGAACACTAGACATAATAGGCCGACGTTTCAACCAGTAAACTTTAGGCGCGGGATATATACAAGAGGTCGTGCCGGCGCGCCGGAGGTGTGGCGACGGTGTGGCCTTGAAAGTATGAAAGCGGCGTCCAACCGGCGCCCGCGTCTTGCCGCTTGAACCGCGCCGCTCTGTATACCTGGCGCCCCGTCGCTTGCATACATTTTGTATGAAATATTATGATAGAACAGGCGTCGCACCCGCGCCGCGCCTGCAACTCGCCCGCACCTCGCCCGCGCCCTTCGCATCTTGTGTATGTCCCGCCGCTGGCACAAGAGTTTAAGGCCGCAATTACACTTGCAAGTTTAAAGTAGCATTCTTATGTAACTTACCCAACTAAATTTGCATACGATATGCAACTCACAATACCGTTTAGGTACATTGCGTAAGTCACTCATAGTAGCGACTTACGTGAGTACAACTTACAAGTGTTATCGTGGCCTTAGGCTACATATACCTAAGCAACACTTTTATACCTATCCTCTACTCTGTGACCATCTTGATCACCCATGTTGATCAATTTCAATCCTAATCCTCAAAATTTGAATACATAAACAAGCCAATTAGAGCTGTGTTAAAAGCTTTCGGCTTATCGCTTGTTTAGTCTAGACTTAGCAATTATTTATTCAACAGCCCAGCCTATATCCAGGTTAGGTACGCCATTTACGGCTGGCTAATACATTAGATTGATGTGTACTAATAATAATTGATTACTCAACAAATATGGGTTGATGAATGTGTTTGGTTAGGGTCGATCTATAGCTTCGGGCGTACAGCGTTATAGTAAAAGCTTTTGCCGGAAAATCTACCTGACCCGACCAAAATCTACTACATTTCGGTTGTATTTTCTATTATAGTTAATTCGTATCTGAGCCAATATTATTATAAATTAGAAAGTATGTCCGTCAGTCTCCCCATATAGGTGTCTGTCTGCTATGCTTTCACTCTGTTTTGTTCAACCGATTTTGACGAAATTCGGTACAGAGATAGATTGCATCCCGGGGAAGGACTGTTTTTTATTTAAAATGCTTTTTATTTTAAAGATTTTGAAATATCTGAACGCATGCGGATGAAGTCGCGGACATTCAGTTTATCCAATAACCGTCAGTATAACATGCGCAATAACTAAGGCCATACAAAACGAAGTTTAGGTACGTCGCGCCATTCGCCATATCTGTATAAATCGTACCTGAAGACTAGGTCTCTTTGACCGATTCATTTCTGTTTACGTGAAAATTTAATGAAATTACCTAGACCATTAGTGCTGAAAATAGAACATAATTAAAGTGCGAGCCCCGAGCCTTGTAAATATATCATTAAGGTAAATGTTTTAGGGGTGACGTATATCTCCAGCGCTATTCAATTAGAGGCCTTTTGCTCTCCTTTCTATTCATTTCAAATAGAGGTAGTGCTTTTGACTTCATTTCTATTCAGTCGTAGTGGGAGCGCTGGATTTTATTTGTATGGAAATGTTTAGACTACGTTAATAATTATTATCATCGTTTAAAAAATTATTTAGGTGACAAGGGCCAGTAAAAATTCTCATTTAAAATATCGTTTACTAGCTGATGCCCGCTTCTTCGTCCGCTTGGTTTAAGTTTTTATTGACTCCCGCGGGAACTCTTTAATTTTCCGGGATAAAAAGTAGCCTATGTCACTCACCAGATCCTCAACTATACCATACCAATACGTCGATCCGTTGCTCCGTTGTGGCGTGATTGAAGGACAAGCCAACAAACCAACAAACAAACACACTTTCGCATTTATAATATTAGTATGATATACCTAGATGTAGTAAATGGGCTAAATTCTAGATAAGGCGACTCATCACTTAGCCCCTTAGGCTGCATCACCACTTGCAAGCAAGTCTGATTGCAGTCAAGCGCAAGCATATATATTTTAAAAAAATCTTTTGATCGCCAACTATAGCCGTAACTCGTAAGCTATGGGTAATACCTAAAATTGATAAATATGTGTTTTTTTTATTTCACTACAAATTAGCCGTTTTTAATGAGAAACCGCTTATCTTCAGGCTTTTGCTTAAAGAATAATTATAATCAACCGTCGCCATGTACGTATTATCCTTGAGTGTCCTTCTATATAGCTATCCTCAAACGAATCCTCTCACTTCTGATCACGAAAGGCACAACTCTCTTAATTGCCCATTGAGCTTGAAATACAAGATAAACAAAAGATTTTGACCACTAAGCAAAATTTAAGTACCGACTCTTGAACAAGCGCTGGAATAAAGTAAAGGTGGTTAATATAACACGTAGCGCAATATCATAGCGCGCTATTGTTCCATAGCGCGGATAGCGTACTATGTGAGGAGCCGCCATGAAGCTACGGCGTTATGAATATCACCCGATCGCGCGCGGCGCCTCGTAGCACTTGTAGAGGCGCCCGCCTGCCGATAGCGCGCTGCCGCTGGCCGACGCGACGATGGTAGTCTCGCGTAACGCGCTGTCGTGAGTAATCGTCATCTTTGCGTGTTACGAAATTTAGCGTGCTGCAAGACATAGGTATCGTGGCTGCCGGCTGCCCACACGCTTATAACAAGGGCGTTATAACATAGCGTATTTAAAAGCATGGTAAAAATGTATAGTTCATGGTCCGTAGCGTGCTATGGATTTATAGCAGTTTTGAACAACTAGAATAAAGTGCTAGGTAGGTGTATAACTTTAATTAAGAATAAAAACCCCCACAAAGCATTCGTATATCGCCCCGCATAGTTATGGAGTTTCACACAAAAGCGGGATATTCTATTCCATTTGCCGGAATTCCAGTAATTTGTACGCTTTTATCTCGCGCTCAAAGTTTTCCTTTATTTAGCCTCCATTGTTACAGAATCTATTTATTTGTATAACGGCAGAGCCGACAGGGTTGCTTACGAAATTGGTAAACGAGTGTGAGCGGGTATAGCCTGGAGTAGTAAAGCCTAGAAGCTACGATGAGCTTCTACCACTTACTTACCACGTACTTTATCGTTACCATTGTGATTCCCGTAAAATTATATCTACCTAAAAACGTTGTACTTATGTACTCACCTCACGCAAGACTCGTGACGTGCATTCGCATCTAAAAGAATAATTATTTACCTACAAGAATTTGATATCGATGTTTTAAAATTATCTTTTATAATATTTCCTTCTCTTGTATATTTGCACAAAAAGAAACGAAAACTGTGACTGCAGTATCTTCAACAATTTTGTTGACAAAATAAAAAAGCGGCCAAGTACAAGTGGAAATTAATAAAGGTTCCGTACCATCACATAGAACAAATTACTCATAGCAATTAAAAATATAGGTAGCGACCTATCTTTTTAGTGGCCATAAATAATTAAATAATAAGAAATAAATAATTTTAGTGCCTGAGAAATAATTTGGCGCCCTCTAAATACTGAGATCTGATTTGTCGTTATACTATGGAGTACGTACGTTCTACAATTTTATACTTTAATTTCAATTTATGCTTTTTACCGTGTACCTAGTAAGTTCCGTGTTTTTTCCAGTTTGAGGCTGTAGCGTATTCAGACATTTTGTCTTTATCGTCCGCTTTAAAAATTTAAATGACTACCTGTAACGAGTTCAGTTGTAGACCCCTGTGACAGGCAAAACAACTGAAAACGGAGGCTTAGTAATAGGGTTGTATAACACCATTTGGTACGGAACCCTAAAAAGAAATAAAAAGCCGTTTCGTAGAGCGTTTTCCAATCTTTCACAATTTTCTCTTTTAAACGTCGACGTCCACAAAACTGGACAATGCGCTGTGAATTGCAATTTAAAACGACCGCCATCCTTCACTCGATGACCCTCGAGTACTGTCTGCATAAAAATAAAATATATATTGCTATAGCAGTTTTATTTTACTACATTCAATTGAGCGCATTGAGCAGCTAGTTGACCTGCCCCGGTTTCGGTCGATAATGAGGCCAATACTGATGTAATATTTAGTTGTTCACCATCTCTATAAACTAAACTAAAATGACAGCTCTTCTTAAATTGCTATCCCTTTCATAATACTCCCTGCGGAAAGGGGTAGCACTGGATTTAGAGCTGTCATTTTAGTTAAGTTTAGAGATTGTGTGGCCACATTGGGGCTGATTCTGTATAACACAATCTCTAAACTAAACTAAAATGGCAGCTTTAAATCTAGTTCTGGGAGTATTATGAAAGGGTTAGCAATATTTGTAATGCTCTAATTTTAGTTTAGTTTAGAGATTGTGCACTACACAATCAGCCCCATTATCTTGACAATATAGTCGTGTTTTTAAAAACACTCTTCCGACACCTACGTCTGGCACACTTCAGACTGGTTAACAAATCGATGTTTTTTTATCACTTTGATTTTCCGGTTCGGACGGATTAGCATTTAACTTTATTTGCACTCGATATTATGTTCAGATTGAATTTGATTTAGGATTTTTAAAGCTTCAAGAAGTTTAAATTTAATAAGAATTTCCCGCCAAGACGAGCCAAAGGAACGGAGAACAACCTACCTTTCTGGAAGCGTTTTGTCGTATTTTCTTCATGTACAGACTGTACAGCTATTATGCATCTCTTATAGGAGGGGTTGGAAGGGGAAAATTTCCGATATCTCATTTTTATTTTTCCATTGTTTATATTTAACTCGCGGGCATCAGTTAGTCATTGATATAATTTACTGAAATACATGAAACGGATTATATAGAGCTCAGAATTTCATTTCAGTTTCATATTTTAATTTGAAAGTCTGTATGCAATATTATCTACGTGATGTACAGTCAACAGAAGAAATATGAAAAAGAAAACTGTTTAATTGTGTGTCAGAACACGCTTATGGGTTCCGTCATCCGTCATGTGACCCCTGGAAGACGGCAACTGGCCGTGGCTCCAGCTGTTGGAACGAACATGAGGTTCAGTTAGCCCAGGGACGTGCCCAGCATGCGACGTGCAAGGGAGGCACCGGCGCAAGTTCGTAAGAGTTCCCGGAGGCTTTCATCATGCGCTGAGGATGGTCACCGAGGGGATACAAATCCCACATAACCCGGTCTCCCCCCCAAGGAGGTCGGGTACCTGTAGAGGATTTCCCCCCGTCAGCAAAAAAGGGGATCCGTCATGCTATTAAAAAAAAATTGAGTCTCTTATACGGTAGTCTTTTTCTAAATATATATAGTCCGACAAACTTCATAATGGGTCTATTCAACGAGGTGATAAACCAAACTTTTTGTCGGCTCTTGCTTTTTATGTTAACATTTTTATATGCCATTGTGTAGCAATCTCTCAACAACAAACTCCTTGATGTTCGTCATCAGAATACTCAACAGTGTGCTCAGAATTGCAATTTTCACGCCTCGACGCTTCTAGAGCGTTGTCAATAAAAAAGTCTGTAAAAAGGCTAAAAAAAGACACTTGACCTGAATCTTTTCGAACTACTAACTAATGAATAATGAACTCGACAACGAACGATCTCAGTCAAGGGCTAACTTGGCATCGACAAATAACTGGCCAAGTGCGAGTTGGGCGTAGCTCTATATGTATTACTAGCTAATGCCCGCGACTTCGTCCGTGCGGATTGAGGTTTCTTGGTTCCCGCGTGAACTCTTTAATTTTCCGGGATAAAAAATAGCCAATGTGGTATTCCGGACTATAATAATTAATCTATCTCTGTGCCAAATTTCATCCAGATCCGTTCAGCTGTTCTGGCGTGATTGAGTAACAAATATCCATCCATCCATCCATCCATCCATCCAAACTTTCGCATTTATAATATTAGTATAGATAACCAACTTGTTATTATTAGAACATTAGATATTTAACTAAATGAAGCTCTAAATAATGATACTCTTCGTGTCAGGGTATGATATTTTAAAGACTGAATACAACCCACACTCTGGAAAATAATTAAATTTTCTAAGAAAAAATATATACGTATATATTTTCTAAGAAAGAATTTCTATTTATATGCTCAATAGTCGATTTTGGTTTAATAACATTCACAACATCATTATTTCAGAGCTGAGATACGAGAATCCCTTTAGAAGCTAGATACCTGTGACATAGGCACGAACGGACGGACATCCAGACAGACAGATTTCAGAGTTATTCCTAGCATTAGTCTAGCTCTCTTTTGTTCCTAGGGTACGGAACCCTAAAAGAAAATCAATATACCTCTAGAGGTTTTTGAATAACCTCTTCTGTAAGTTTTCATTTCCAAAGTTATTTTGCTTGTAACAATGGAACCTCTTATGTAATTTTGGTATGAAATTTTCATCAATCTCTAACAATAAACTTCTGGAGTGTCGACATCAAAACTCTCCCCCGTTATTGTAATTTTCTTGCCTTGATCTCAGTTTGAGTAGAGTCAACAAAAAAGTTTTTATACTTTGATTTTTTCTTAAAACAGTTCTTTGGACATGGGTAGGTAAGTGCTACTCACTTATGTAACCTTAACTTAACGTAACCTTACTTTTAATCTCTCAACCTTGTTCTCCTGCAGATTTTCTCTTTCGGATCTTATTCTTCGGGGAAACGCCTTATATAGACCCTCCCTCCCTCCATTAGCTCCCTGTGTAAATTTAAATTTGTAACCAGACGCTTGTCGAAAAATTACTTGCCTGTCTATATTATGGCTTCGTCAATGTTTAATAGGGATGATGCCTATGTCAAAAATAAATTAATTTTAACTGATTATTAAATAGAGGGTCTTCCAATAGACGTAAAATTCACATCCTCGGTTAGTTTTAAGTTTGATAACCATTTTAAAATATAGATTAAAGAAAAAAAGTGCTTTGAAATTTGATGACGTCAGAACTATGAATTTCATACAAGTTCCAATCTAGAAGTTCGTTTTGAAGTTTGATATAGTTGCTGATTTGATTTGAGTTGTCATCAGTCATCACCCCTATTTGAGCTTATAATAATATGTAGTTAGAATAGAATTTGTAGAACCTGTTTACTTAAATATATCTTACTAGCTGATGCCCGCGACTTCGTCCGCGTGGTTTAAGTTTTTTTGATTCCCGCGGGAACTTCCTAATATTCCGGGATAAAAAGTAGCCTATGTCATTCTCTAAGTCCTCAACTATACCCATGCCAAAAATCACGTCGATCCGTTGCTGCGTTGCGGCGTGATTGAAGGACAAACCAACAAACCAACAAACAAACACACTTTCGCATTTATAGTATTAGTATGATAGGATTAAATAAAATATTTTTCTGCTAACAGTAGCTGCAATTAATATGAAGCGTCACGTCTGGGATGACCTCGTAACCTCTCTATTGCTTGTTGAATACTTGTCTTTTATCCTTGCAAATCTTTTATTACTCAAGCATAACGTAATCCTACAAGTACTGGATACCAAGTTACCTAAAACTTGAACATGTTTTGATGATAAAATATGATTTATTTATTTCACGTAGGACAAGTTGTGTGCTACTTATGAAAAGTCAAGACTCTACAACCGGTTCGGAACGGTGATTCTACTGAGAAGAGCCGGCAAGAAAATCAGCAATTGCTCTTTTTCATTTTACCCACTAGCTGACGCCCGCGACTTCGTCCGCGTGGTTTAAGTTTTTTTGATTCCCACGGGAACTCCTTAATTTTCCGGGATAAAAAGTAGCCTATGTCACCTGGTCCTCAACTATACCCATGCCAAAAATCACGTCAATCCGTTGCTCCGTTGCAGCGTGATTGAAGGACAAACCAACAAACCAATAAACCAACAAACAAACACACTTTCGCATTTATAATATTAAGTATGATGCCACGTCGATCAAAAAAAATAAACTTCAACAAAAATCACGTCAACCTGTTGCTCCGTTGCGGCGTGATTGAAGGACAAACTAACAAACAAACACACTTTCGCATTTATAATATTAGTATGATTTTCTTGTTTACAGGTAGATGGAGTGCCGTTGCACGGGGTCACAAATCATAGAGCGGTCGCTTTGTTACGGGACGCAAGGGGTCCTATTGTGCGGTTGAAAGCTCTGAGGTAATTAATTTACCACACATGTTTTTTTTCCAACTGAATTGTAGGTACGTAGCCAAGTTTAAAATGCTATTTTAGATTACGACTGTGTTTCGGTTTACATATCGAAATATGTATAATATGAATACCTATTGTTTAATCTATTTGTCTGTCTGTTCTTTGCCTAAGTATATTCACCCAGTATTAATCCCTGTTGGCGCTGTTGTTCAGGTTTCTGATGGCGCTGTTGTTCAGGTTTCTGATATTATAGAATGCAGGTCGTGCATGAGTCGTATTGCAGCGCATGCGGTCATTCATTTTTGTATGCACCTTATAAAAGCACTAGATCATGCCCGCGACTTCGTCCGCGTGGATTGATGTTTTTTGATTCCCGCAGGAACTCTTCAATTTTCCGGGATAAAAAGTAGCCTATGTCCTTTCCCGGGATGTAAACTATCTCTGTACCAAATTTCATCATAATCGGTTGGGTAGTTGGGCCGTGAAAGCGTAACAGACAGACAGACAGACAGACAGACAGACAGATAGACACACTTTCGCACTTATAATATTTAGTAAGTATGGACTATGTACTTAAATTAAATTAATGGAAGCATTGGACTCATCGATGATTGGACTAGGTACAATGAAAATAATCACTCAAAAACTCAATGCGATGACCTTGGTCAACGCAAATATTATTGTTAAAAACATGTTTTTTTTTATCCACTACAAGTTAGCCCTTGACTGCGATCTAACTGATGGTAAGTGATGATGCAGTCTAAGATGGTAGCGGGCTAACCTGTTAGGGGCATGGCAGTTATATTAAACCCATACCCCTACTCAAAATCAAAAATCCACTGTTTCGATAAAAAGACGTTATTTTGCACTTGCAGATATCTCCGCGGGGCGGGGTTTGAGCGACTGCAGAAGGCGCTGGCAGCACAGGATGGAAGACGATCCCCCATAGCGCCGCCTAGCCCATCGGTTACCTCTCTTGCCAAATATAGCTTTAGTGTGGTAAGTATAAAGAATATTAATAGGCTACGTTCGAACTGCGAAAAACATTCGCGCGAATTTTATTCTCGCGATTTATATTTCGCGTACGTATTTCACCTACTACGCACTGCGAATATGGTGAGCGTCATACAACTCCATACAGCACAAAATATTCGCTCAAATATTACCGCCAATTTGCCGGAAATTTGCAACCACACCTGAGATTTTTTTCGCGCAAATTTTATTTGCAATTGTGTATCCTCCATATGATTTCTATAGTGTTACAGAATTGCGAAAAAAAATCACGCAAATGTTTTTCGCAGTGTGAACGTAGCCTAAGTAGGTAAGTTCATTTTATTTTATAACAAGACAAGCTGATGACCCCCTCCTGCTTGGCTCGGGTGGAATTGCTGAAATTCCCTTGGGGGTGGAATTCGCAAAAATTCTGAAACCCTTTGTTTTTAATCAAAATCTCAAATACTGATGTGCCATACAAACTTTCATCCCCTATCTAAAATTTGGTGAGGTGGGACCTTGGGTGGGATCTGCCACCAACCATTTCCAAAATCCTGAAACAATCAATTCAAAACTCGTAGTTCAGCTCATCGAACCCTCGAATTACGGTGGAAGATGTGTGTGGTAAAACAGTCACCTGCCATAATATGTCACTCATGTACATATCCGCCACTATGTTCTTTGTTCTTTTCTTCCTGAGAGAGAGATCTGAAAGAATAATATGAAAAGTGAAATTGATAGCTTCTACCATACCATGCAAAGTTTGGGATTTAATTATATTCGGGTTTGTGTATTGTTCTGCAGTCTTACTTCGGATCATTGGATCCTTTTATCTTTACAATGCATCGATGTTACAATATACATATTGAACGAACACAATTCAGAAACAATAACATTACATATTCTAAAGCTTATTTGACAAACTTTTCGTTCTTACAGTACGATGAATCAACAGTGATAGAAGCGGAACCGGAATCTGAAATACAACCGCACCTACCATCACCGACATCACCGTCTGATGAAGCGGAGATAGTGATAGGAAGGGACGACGACATCTCCGAGCGGGAGATCAGGAGGATACAGGACAAGTGGCGGGACATACTGCAGGACGAACCCGACTGGCCCGGACATCTGTACCAATATGATATTATCGTGAGTAGGGCATAGTTTTTCTTATCTTATCTTATATTTAATATTTAATTACTGCCTCGTTGGTCTTGTGGTTAGCGTGTTCGACTGCAGCCGACGAGGTCCAAGCCATGTCGGCCTGGTCGGCCCAGGTCAGGCCATAATTAAGTGTTGGGTTTTTCTAACTAGAAATTCTCAGTACTTACTAGCCCGGAGTTAGGAAGTTGGCGATGTTACACCCCCTTGCCTCGGAGAGCACGCTAAGCCGTCGGTCCCAGTTATTATCACTAACATGATAATAGTCGTTAAAGCCCGCCAACCCGCATTGGAGCAGCGTGGAGCAGCCTTTACTTGCATAAAGGTACTATTAGGTATTCTGTGCTTACGTCCCCTTTTGGAAGCTCGTAACTAATAAAGACTAAATAAAGTTGCTAAAAGAATGTTCAATGGAGATGGTTGTGTTGGGAGTATAGTTTATTAGGGTTCCGTAGCCAAATTTGGCAAAAACGGAACCCTTATAGATTCGTCATGTCTGTCTGTCTGTCTGTCTGTCTGTCTGTGTGTCCGTCCGTATGTCACAGCCACTTTTTTCCGAAACTATAAGAACTATACTGTTGAAACTTGGTAAGTAGATGTATTCTGTGAACCGCATTAAGATTTTCATACAAAAGTAGAAAAAAAAACAATAAATTTTGGGGGTCCCCATACTTAGAACTGAAACTCAAAAAATTTTTTTTCATCAAACCCATACGTGTGGGGTTCTAAACTGAATAGTTTGCCCGAGAGACACTTCCAAAGTGGTAAAATGTGTGTGTCTCCGTGCGTTTGCAAGTCGATGATAATGAGGTTTAATAGATAAATCAGGAAGGCCGAAATGAGTATGGTGGTCCTCATTGGAAAACATCCGTGTGTGTGTTTGACGACCTCCGTGGCGCAGTGTTGAGCGCTGTTGTCTTAACGTGTGAAGTCCCCCGGTTTGATCCCCGGCAGGGTCAATTTGGGAATTTATTCTATCTGAATTTTCTCTGATCTGGCCTGGTGGGAGGCTACGGCCGTGGTTAGTTAACGCCCTAGCTTTTATAGCCAAATCTCTGTTTGAAAAAATCATTAAAATGTTAAGATAATAAATGATCTTTTGGTATTTGCAGGTTGGCTGTATAGTGAAAGAAAAGGACAGTGGACTAGGAATTTCTCTCGAAGGCACAGTTCGAGTAGTTGGGGGCAAAGAAGTGCAAGCAAGACATTATATCAGAGCCATCGCACCGAACAGCCCTGTGTCCAAATTGGGCATTTATAAAGTTGGAGATGAGTTGTTAGAGGTGAGTTCAAGTAAAGCGTCGTACTCATAGGTATGGAAAATATCTCGTCATTATATGTCATTACTGACACAGTCATTTCTCACATCATCAAACAAGCATCATTGATAGCATCAAACAAGTAGCTGACCCTTCATGTGGCCTATGTTTTTTGAAGTGAAAAATTCTTTAGCCGCTTTGAGCACTTTTTGGTAGGGGGTAAACTTGTGGATTCGCGTCATCGACATGCTCGCGAACACCGTCATGCTCGCGTTGTTACGAAGACAAAAGGTTTTACCACATTCGTAATTAAACTTTAATGGTTTATATTTAATTATTTTTTTTAATTTAAAAAAAAAATTAAAAAAAATTAAGTTTTCACTTCTATCGGCAGTTCCTATGACTGCCAATTTTTTTACTAAAATAACCTCCCCCTGTCTTCAAGGTCAGAACGGAAATGCTTGGCATTTCTCGATCTTCTTTTTTTTCTTCTTTTCTCCATCTTTATGAGGCCTATGTTGTCGCGTAGAGAAGTTTGTCATTTTCTATGGTATCGCGTCACTCGGGTTGGGACAACGGGTTCCCAACCCAACCCAACTGTGGATCGGTAGACTTCACACGCCTTTGAGAACACTATGAATAGCTCTCGGGTATGCAGGTTTCTAACGATGTTTTGCTTCACTGTCAAAGCGAGTGAAATTGCATTGCATTTAACGCATATAACTCATAGATAGAACTGCGTACCCGAAGATCGTACCTACTCTAAATGCCCAAAAATGAGACTGGCATCAGAACCACTGGTCTATCACCGCTACAAAGAAAGTACCGGTACAGAAAAACAAAGCATAGATGAAGGTATAGAAGAACAAGAAATACTGTAGGATTGCTTATGAAATATTTTTCAGTGCCCGCGACTTCGTCCGCGTGGTTTAATTTTTTTTGATTCTCGCGGGAACTCCTTAATTTTCAGGGATAAAAAGTAGCCTATGTGCTATTCCGGCCTATAATTAATCTATCTCTGTGCCAAATTTCGCCCTATGTCACTCTCCAGGTCCTCAACTATATCGATTCCAAAAATCACATCGATCCGTTGCTCCGTTGCGGCGTGATTGAAGGACAAACCAACAAACAAACACACTATCGCATTTATAATATTAAGTGAAGTGAAAATAAATCATATACCTATTGTTTAATTTTCCAGGTAAACGGAATGCGTGTACTAGGAGCGCATCACGTGGAGGTGGTGACGAGGCTGCGCGCGGTCAAGTCGCCCGTGCTACTCGTGGTGGTGAGGAAACGCAGCGAGCCGCACGTGCGAAAGGATCATTATTTCTCAAGAGTTAGTACTTTAAACGCCTGTTTTTCAATCTACGAGTCACTGTTACTAAACTGACGAATAAATTTGATGTTTTGGCAGATTTTGTACAGAAATTCTGTCAACATCTTCCACTAAACCGTAATTATGAAGGAACTAGTTTAATTCGCTATAATCCGCCACAGTAGGTAAATCTATGTGGTACAGTGGGTCTTGCACTTGTAGCTTGCGATATCCACCACACCACACAAATCTTCCAAATTATTCTCCACGTACGTTTCACTCCGACACCGAAGCATCTTCAGGAGATGTTGACTCGACAATGCACGATTGTAAATGCACGATTGTAAAATAATGCATGATTGTAATTGAAGCTTCGTATTATTATCCCTTTTTTGTATGAAGACAGGATATACACGGAGCAGCAGTGTGAGACCATTGTAAAGAGAAACCAAGTTTTTGAGGGATTATTAAAAAGTCCAAATCAAAGTCAAGTTCAAGTGCTCGTAATAAATTGAGTCTCTACCAGACCCAGGGTAGGCTAGCAGCACGTTATGTTTACTATGTCAACCTTAACAGACTTTCGTGTTTAAAACCATTAATGTACTGCAAACACGTAAACCTCTGATGTTTTTGAACTTGACGCTTGCTTTCACAATAGTTGTGCGTTGAAATTTTATGACATCGCAACTGTGAATTTCATACAACTTCCATACTAGAAGTGCATTTTTAAGTTTGATGAAGAGTTGCCGATTTGATTGGAGTTGTCATCATTCCTATTATTATTTTCTATTCGTACTTGACCTGTATTCTTTTCTTCTAGAGTAGTATCGTGGGCGGCAGCCTTCAAGATCTCCTCGCACCACCTCAGCGGCTGATAAAAGCAAAGTCTGAAAGTTCTGTGGCGTCTTTGTGTAGTGCCAGTACCGTCATGTCAGCTGGTCATGATCATGATGGTAAGTTGGCTTTTTAAGATTTCGCTGGGACTAACGGGTCACATAGTCAGCCCCCCGATTGTGTAAGGAAATCGTAATCGTAATCGTTTGTCAAACGGATAATCCACCCGTATAAGGAGTTCATACATGACAGCACGTCAAAAAGCGTGTAGGAAACAGATCGAGTAATTTAAGCTGTCAAATGATTTCGATTTGCTTAGAAAATTGGGTTTCTGGTTTAGTAGCATTATACGGTGTGCTGTGAGACCTTGCTTCTTACCAAATGTCATGATTCGTACCTACCCTGTAGGTTTTTGACCGAGCGAAGCGAAGGTCTCTGAGTCTACTTGGGTGAATTGGCACTTGTCCGTCCGTCCGTCTGTCAGAGCCTTATAACTTCTGAATTACTGAACGTAATTACTTCAAATTTAAATATACTGTGTAAACCGATGGCCTCCCGCCGAATATGGCTTAAAAAGTTATAAATATCTTTATTTCAGGGGGGCTCTCATAGAAGGGGGGCTTTCAAAGTGGTGATTTTCTGACGTCCAAAGATGACCTCAGAACTCCCAATTTTCTGAAAGGCTGAGCCTGAAACTTGATTAATTATTTGAATTATATCCTGTACTTGAACAACAAATACTAAAATTAGATAAATATTATAAGGAAACGAAGTTATTTAATTTTTAATGAGCTTACGTATTTTGAACAAACTTCACAATGTTGTCAATAGATGGCGCTCTGTACAAACTTATTCGTTTGTGCTTAAAAAGAAAAGGCTGAGCCTGAAACTTGATCACTTATTTGAATTATATCCTGTACTTGAACAACAAATACTAAAATTAGATAAATATTCTAAGGAAACGAAATTATTTAATTTTTAATGAGCTTCACTATTTTTAACAGAACTTCACATAGATGGCGCTCTGTAAGTTTATGGATACCGCGAGGTCTCAGTTCGGGGCGAACCACTAGTTATTTATTGGCGAGTGTCAAAATAGGCGGCATAAACAAAAACTGTATATAGACAGACAGAAATACAGACAGAGGGACAACAAAGTGATCCTTTTAGAGGTCCTTTTTTCCTGAGCTACTGAGGTTATGCGAAAGGACGTGGGAACCCACCGCATTATTAACACAAGAAAATTTCTTCCATTATTTGATTAATGGAAAGGGGTCACGACCCTCCGTAATGAGGGGGTCACGACCCTCCGTAATGAGGAATACAACGCAGAGAGAGATATACCTTATTGACACTTTTTGTTTGATTCTGCAGAGTTCTGCACGGAAGAGCTGGAGCGCAACAGATCGCGGTCCCTGGAGCCGCTGAGCGGGCTGGCGATGTGGAGTGACCAAGTGGAGTACATCGAGCTGCAGAAGGAGGACCGTGGCCTGGGCTTCTCTATTTTGGACTACTTGGTAAGCGCAGTACGTAGTTTTGTTATTGTTTTTCAGCTTAGCTCTAATACACAGCATGGAGCATTACAAAATGTTGTTTCTGACTGCCGTGCTGAGTGTTTTTCTGCGATCTTTTGCTTGCTAAAGTTCTTCATTTGAGGGCGATAACAACATCGCAATGTTCTGTTTTGTGATATTGTTGTGGTCGACTAAAGTGGAACTATACATATTCAAATTCAAATGTTTTTTATTCAAATAAACTTTTACAAGTACTTTTGAATCGTCAAGTGAATCTAACAGTGTATTCATTTTATATGATGCAGTTCAGGATAATGGGTTGTGGCGCATTAGATACTATTGAGCTATACAAAATCTTTAACGAGCCAAACGATGTTCAGCACATTAAAATCGCAAAATTACAATGTGTTGGACACGTACAACGAATGGACGAATTGCGGCCGCCAAAGAAACTAATGTCGTCGAACCCAGATGGGCGTAGAAGTATCGGTCAACCAAAACTTCGATGGTTGGATGGGGTTAGCACGAGATGGAAGATGTAACACGTTTTGGCTTAAGAAGCTGGAGAATAAACGCGAAACATAGAGATAGATGTAGAAATCTTCTGGAGCAGGTCCGAGCCCATAAAGGGCTGTAGCGCCGATGATGATGACGATGATAATATATTCACGTTGGTATTTGAACTATACAGTGTTTCAGTAACGGGAATCAAAAAAAATTAATTCACGAGGACAAAGTCACGGCCGTTATCTGAATATATAAAATTCAAAGTCCTGACTGACTGACTTATATATCAACTCACAGCCTAAACCGCTGGGGTTAGAAACTTGAAATTTTGACAGTAGGTTACTTTTGTGACGTAGGCGCTCACTATAGTCCGTCATTTCTCAAGTTATATCCATGAAACTTGGTATATGAGCTACCGGTTAGAAATTAATCTGAATATAAGGAAAAGGTGACTGACTGACTAATTGATCTATGCAACGCACAGATCGAACCACTGCACTGTTCGTATCGGACTGTTTAGCATACAGATAGCCATTATGACGTAGGCATCCGCTAAGGAAATATTTTTGAAAATTCAATCCCTTAGGGGGTAAAATAGGACTTTGAATTGAATTTGAGCGGTTTGAATTTGAATTTTAGCCGCGGGAAAATCTAGTCTAGTTTATATTAGTATGATTGTCGGTATGCAGGACCCCTCCGAGCCCGGCAGCTCTGTGATCGTGGTGCGCTCCGTGGTGGGCGGCGGCGCGGCGGCGGCGGACGGCCGGCTGGCGCCCGGGGACCGGCTGGTCTCCGTGAACGGGCTCGATGTGTCGCGCAGCCCGCTGGCCGTCGCGGTCAGAGCCATCAAAACCGCACCGAAAGGTAAATAGCTGATAACTTTATAGTCAAGGCAACGGGGCGGTTCGTTTTAGTGTACTATGAACTAAAACCTATACAAAAATATCTAAAAAATAATAATAATAATAATAAAAAATTACAAAAAAACTTAATATTTATGACTAATTATTTACTCGTTTTCGACTGCGGCCGACGAGGTCCCGGGTTCGAGTCCCGGGTCGGGCCATAATTAAGTGTTGGGTTTTTCTGACTAGAAATTCTCAGTACTAGCCCGGAGTTAGGAAGTTGGCGGTGTCTCACCCCCGTGCCTCGGAGAGCACGTTAAGCCGTCGGTCCCGGTTATTATCACTAACATGATAAAGCCTGCCAACCCGCATTGGAGCAGCGTGCCTGTGCCCAGCAGTGAGACGTTCTTATGGACTGTAGTGGTGGATTTACTCGTTTTCTTTCTTAAAATAATGGTAGGTAGTATATATTTTACACTCATAACCGAAATATCAAACGAAAAAATCATGCAGAACATCGATATTTGACCGAGCGAAGCGAAGGTCTCTGAGTCTACTTGAGTGAATTGGCACTTGTCCGTCCGTCCGTCCGTCTGTCAGAGCCTTATAACTTCTGAATTACTGAACGTAATTACTTCAAATTTAAATTACATAGGGTTGCGGTAGGTATATCATTTTAAAGATAATTATATAGCAATAGAGTCCAAAAATATTTTTATTTAATTTTTCCGCTAAAATTGACGAAGTAGGGGGGCTTTCAAAGTGGAGATTTCTAACGTCTAAAGTTGACCTCAGAACTCTCAATTTTCTGAAAGGCTGAGCCTGAAACTTGATGAATTATTTGAATTATATCCTGTACTTGAACAACAAATACTAAAATTAGATAAATATTATAAGGAAACGAAATTATTTAATGATGATGATATTTTTAACAGAACTTCACAACGATGCCAATAGATGGCGCGCTGTGTTATTATCAAACCTAAACTGCGTTTACGCGATAATGTACCTACCTGCTTTAACAATTGGGTATACCATAAAAATCCTTACTTCCTTTCTGATTTTTTATTATATTACTTTAACTGTAAAGTTTGAATTATTGTTGGGGTTGGGGGGGTTATTGACTAGATCTAGACTATTATCCTTCCTGGAATGTTTATAATATTAAGACTAAACGCCCATGCTTCGCTTTAATTGGGACTATAATTTTTTTTAGTGATTATTAAAATGAAGGACCTGCCAAAAGACGATAATATATCTAGGTAGTAGGTAGGTACGTCTCCTGGCAATTTTATGTTTGAAATCCATTTTAAATCATCGATTAGACTTTAAAAGTTCGTTGACTTTAGATGATGTCACAATTCAGCATGTCATACAAAAGCTAACGCTCGGATTTGCTGAAAACTATTTATCTTTCCCTTGAAGTTTTGACGATCTCCGTGGCGCAGTGTTGAGCGCTGTTGTCTTCAAATGCGGAAGTCCCAGTTCGATTCCCAGCAGGGTCAATTCGGGAATATATAATTTCTGAATTTTCTCTATTCTGGCCTGGTGGAAGCCTTCGGCCGTGGCTAGTTGCCACCCTACCGGCAAAGACGTACCGCCAAGCGATATAGCGTTCCGGTAACTACGATGCCGTGTAGAAACCAGTAGTTGGTATGGGTTTAATATGCCAACTGTCATAACCCCTGTTAGCCCACTACCATCTTAGACTGCATCATCACTTACCTTACCATCAGGTGATGTTGCAGTCAAGGGTTAACTTGTAGTTGCGTAAAATAAAAATAAAATGTTGTTGGTATTCATAACTTTTTAACCGAAGTAAAAACGAGGAACGTCGTGAATTCCCATTCTATCTATTAATAAAACGGTTATGTATAGAAAAATGCTTACAAGCAAAACAATGTTTATCTGTTCTCGCGAACAAAACATACCATAAATAACTTCCAACTGCCAAAAAACAAAACATAGTGTTACTGTTAGTTTAGCAGCGATAACAAACAAGCATAGTTTATTCGGAAACATACATAAGACATGAAAAACATGTTCACATTCTGGAAAGTCAAACTCTTTCTCTAAATATTCCGCGACTAGTACAGAAAAACAGACGTGTTTAATACACGCACGTATTAAATCAGCTGTTTAAATACAGCAATTATTAAACTAAATCTAAATAGGTGGCAATTTTTTAAAAATCTTTGCAAATAGTCAGTACGAAGAGATCAATTTTCATATCCACAGTACATTTTTTTAAATAAAATATTAATAGTCTATTAACGTTTTCCATGCTTACGATGAAAATATGAAAATATCACGTTTAGTAAAGAATCATATTGTGAATAGAATTTATCTTATCAAGTGTTTAATTGTTGTGTTCTAGAAAGAAGAATAAATATTTGTTTTATTTGATGTTAATAAAGATATGAAATATGTTATGAAAATCACTATCAAGTGATCACATGTCTTTCTGGCTGTGTTGTGTTACTGTGACTTTGATTAGAAAATAAAATATTAAATAAAATATTATTGGCAACATTCATAGGGATTCATGTAAGTGGCCCGTATGTTTATTAAATTATAATGTTATGAATCCAGTGCTATAACAGAGCACAGATTAACTTTCATAGGATTCTAATAAAAGTACTTAATAAGTTTATCTCATTTGTAAATGGTTGTAATTGGTTATTCAATGCTCTCGTCCTAGTGTGAGAAAGGCATCATCACTGGCTCCATTTTTTACTTCTGCAATGTCTATGATTACGACAAAAGCTCATGTATGGTGAACTCGCTCGCGAACTATACAAATATACTTCACTAGATCTCGAAAAGATGCTGAAAAGCCGATCTCCAGACATGTCTTAGACGTGGATAAAACATAATTTTTATGTGCTCTCTCGTTACTCTTTCTTCTTTTTGTTTCTAACTCGTCACCACGCTACCGGTGGTCGTCGGAAATATTGGCTTCGAAATTACCTTGGGCAAATCATTTAGTTAAGTAGAAACATTCGTCCTGACCCAAAAATTCATTGTTTTGTTTATATCTGGCTGAAGGATTTTCTTAAAATCTATGAATAAAACTTACTACTACGTTAAGCTACATAACGATAAGACCGCCTTATTGCACCTACGTTTTAAGTTTTCATATTTGTTATCTGTTTCTTTTGTGTTTTTGTGGTGTTTAATAAAGAATATACAATGCAATACAAGTGCTGGTTGACGGATGATCCATCAAACGAGTCGCAGGGACCTGCTATATCCAGTCGGTGCAAGACCACGCCTTGTGAGAGACCTATGAATGTCCAGCAGCAGACGTCTATCGTTTGACGACGACGATTGTATAATAGGGATGATGACAACTCAATCAAATCAGCAACTCTAATAACGAACTTAAAAACGCGCTTCCATAATAGTATGGACTATGGAAGTTTGTATGAAATACATAGTTGTGACGTTATCAAATTTCAACGCACTTTTTCTCTGAGGATGCTCCGGTTTCGGAGTGAAACGTACGTAGAGAGTGATTTGGAGGATTTGTGTGGTGTGGTGCTGTGCCGGTGCGAATTGCTGGGTGGTGGGTGTTCGCACGCTGTTGGTGGAAGACACGCACTGCACCACATAGATTTGTCTACTGTGGCGGATTATAGCGAATTAAGCTTCTGGTTCATTCACTATAGTTTAAAATGCAAACTCAAAACTAACCGAGGACGTGAATTTTAGGTCTTTTGGAAACCCCTCTATTTAATAATCAGTAAGAAATCATTTAATTGACACACGCATCATCAATATTATAATTGACCGAGCGAAGCGAAGGTCTCTGAGTCTACTTGGGTGAATTGGCACTTGTCCGTCCGTCCGTCCGTCCGTCCGTCCGTCCGTCCGTCTGTCAGAGCCTTATAACTTCTGAATTGCTGGACATAATTACTTCAAATTTAAATATAATATGTAAACCGATGGCCTCCCGCCGAATATGGCTTAAAAAGTTTTAAAAATCTTTATTTCAGGGGGGCTCTCATAGAAGCGAATGCGAAGTAAAATATTTTTTATAGCGTTACATAGGGTTGCAGTATATCATTTTAAAGATAATTAGGAGTAGAGTCCAAAAATATTTTTTTTTGAATTTTTCTCCTAAAATTGACGAAATGGGGGGCTTTCAAAGTGGCGATTTTCTAACGTCCAAAGTTGACCTCAGAACTCTCAATTTTCTGAACTCTCAAGCCTGAAACTTGATCAATTATTTGAAATATATCCTGTACTTGAACAACAAATACTAAAATTAGATAAATATTATAAGGAAACGAAATTATTTAATTTTTAATGATGATGATATTTTTAACAGAACTTCACACTGATGTCAATAGATGGCGCTCTGTGAAACCGCGAGGTCTCAGTTCGGGGCGAACCACTAGTAATATATTGATGCGTTGGGATCAAGCATTTGTGAGTTGTGGTAATCACAGGAACAGCTCGCGAGGTAGAAATTTAAATTACCTTAATTTTGTTGCAGGCACCGTGACGATAGGTGTCGCCAAACCACTGCCCTGTAGCACAGTGGTGGGAGGAGAGCGTGCAAATGGACACAGTGTTCAAAGTAGCCAGGTCAGTACTAAAATATTACTTACTAAAAGTATTATAAGTAATGTATCGTGTTATGTAAATATAATTAGGATATTATTTGGGTTAAAAGATTTATACTCACAATAAATCGAAAGTCAATTTGGCCGAATTGTGGCAGGGTACGGATTTAGGATCTTATACAGTGAGTACCTACACTATACAGCTGAGTGGAGCGAAGATGCAGTTCAATCAGATTTTAAAAGATGACGTGAATCATGATGTAGTTATCCATAAGTATCATGTTTTCCGCTCTGCTGCGTTTTAGTTGTCAGGGATTTATACGCCTTTACTCCAATCTATATTAGAACGAAAACCCACTAAGGACAAATTTTGGTTTGTACATAATGGTTTTCATCAAAATCTAGGCGTTACAAGCAAAATAATGAAAATTGTTAATTGAGGTCGTGTAGGTAAATTGAGCGTGTCTGTACAAATGAGCGAGACAAGGCTATATGTTATTCAACGAAAGAGTTATCAGCTCTAGCATCGTCTCTCTCTGTCTCAGTACAGTCGGTCTCAATATAATAAACCCTGTTTTGTGTTGTGTTAAAAATTGTACACTGAGGGGAAAAATCGTAAAGTAAGTCGCTTTTAACTTTTAAGCTTTTCCTTAATGCTTAGAGCAGTATTTATTAATAAAGTTCTTTGAGCATGCATTTATTATTTGATATGCATATTTTGTACAATAAAGGGAATGGAATTACCGCTCTAAGATTTAATTTATTTATTTTGCATTGGTTTTATTATCGTAAGAATTTTTCCCTTTAGTGTACAACCGATTCTTTTGCATGCTTCTTTGTAGTTCATAGTTTTAAATCAATCTGTCTCTTACACTTTCTTCACAACATTTGGATTTTACAAAACATTGAAATATAAAGGCTCCAGGACTATGCTAGTTACCATTACATAGAGGCCGAATTGCAGCGTCTAGGGCTGCTACTGAAATCTCTGTAAAAATGGTACGGTATCATACGCCGCTATCCAGGAAAGCACGCCCTCTTATTTCTTTAGAGTTTCTTTCAAGAATATCAAAGTTTAAGGTTTTGGAGACAGCAATAGATGCTAATGCATTTCATTTGCCGCTTTCATAGATAACCAGGCGCAATGAAAAAAATATCACATCTTCTTTTGTTTCTTTTCCAGAGACTGGAGTATTTCACGAAGATCCTCCGCCTGATCATGTCTCTCCACCGGGACATCACGGACCTCCAGCTACAGTGCACCCATGACGTCATCGATGCACCCTTCCGAGTGCCACCGAAGATCAAAGCGGAAATCATCTTGAAATAACAGGAGATCAGAACCAAATGCGTTGTTAGCATGGAATTTGCTGAGCCTGAGCTGGAGGGTTGAGGGCTGACGTAGTTTGAAGACTGATAGACTGATACATTTATAATGGCATCATCTTGGTATCTTATTTCTTCTTCTTTGTCGCAAGGCTCTTGGCAGAGAGGTCGTGGTCGTCACTGCAGTGCGGTGACATGCTTGACTAGGCATCTCCACTCTTCCCTGACATCTACCGAAGCCCTCACTTGATCGGTCCCTCTAATGAGCTACCTACCACGTGCTCCACGCTCTATTCTTCCTTGAACAACGAGATATTTAATTGAGATATGTATTATAATCGTATCTGGTTACGTGTCCAAAGAAAGTGAGAATTCGAGCCTGTATAGTGGAGAATAGAGACTGCTTGGTGCCTAATTCTTCCAGAATGGTGGTGTTGGTTTGAAATTAGCTCCAAGACATTCTCAATTTTTCTCCAACGCCGCATCTCGAGAGCATCTATCCTCTTTTTCTCGCTGCCTCGCAAGGTCCGAAGCAGGCCAGAGATTTGTCATTATTTCTTGATAAATAGGTAACCTACTTATACTGACCTATACCGTGTACCTGTCATGCGTGGATTCATCCCCTCCATTGTCAGCCAGAACTCTTACCCGCAGTGTAGGTACCTACTTTCATACTAAATAATACTCGCCCCTGCTTCGCTCGTGTGGAGTTTCTGAAAATCCCCTCGAGGTAAAATTTAAAAAAAAACCTAAAAAGGGTATTCCTTTTTAAATCAATAGTACGAATACCAATTTTCATGAATAAAACATGAAAAATAAGTATGAATTAGTCAGTAAAGATAATTATGTTATTGTGTTCTGTGAAACAATACGCTTCAGCTAGTATAAATTGACTCTCTTTGACATCTTTTGTCGTTTTCTCTAAATATATTCTTACTATTACTAGAGATAATCAATAAGTTAAGAATAGATACGAGTAGTTCAGCGTCGTTTCGCATGAATCAGAACCGCGAATTTGCAATGGTTACTTTTGAACTTACCAGTGTATATTATGTTGGTGTTATCGTATTCTAATTTATTTTACGCAATGTTTTTGTCATATTTTATCTACCCAATTACACATCTAAATTACTGACTATTGATTTTTTTAAAATGCCGTACGAATTAGGTCAATTATAATTTCTCAACCTTAATATAAAAATGTATAGACTGTAGAATACCCATTACGGCTATCTTTTAGAAACGATCTAATTCGGTGGATTTTCACATACATTCCTTGAACATCTCTGTGGTAGGAAAGCGGCTCTGTAATAATTATGTAACAGCCTAATGTGTATGGGTTGATGCTGCCACGTATCGCCCTTTTCCTATGTAGCTTGTATTAAAGGCAAGTGGAGTTCTGAAAGGAATCAAATACGTGAGAATTAATATATAAAGGAATATGGGTATACTTGGGTATGTATTGGAACGTAGCAATTCATCTGTATTGTAGTCAATTAAATGTGATAAGTACCTATAACAATATAATTGGTGTTATTTTTGTAAGAACGAAAATTTTATGGCGTCGTGAATGTGATATTTATTCGTATCGTAAGGCTAAGTAGGTATTACGTATAAAATGTGAAAATCATTGGTAAAACTTGTAGGTAAGTATCTTTTAAGTACCACTTACAATATTTTTCGCTTGGTTAAAATGTTACCATTTCTTTAACAATAAGTGCAAAAGAAACTTACTTGTTTGCGTTTGCAAAACATACTAACAAAAGTTAACATTTAGCCCCAACGCACCTAATATGCCTCAATAAAATGGAATATGCTCAAGTACAGTGGTTAGTTTTTGCACCTACAAGTTTTACCTACGCTTTATCATTAGCTCTGATAAAAATGCGAAAGTCTATCTGTCTGCTAGGTTTTCACGTCTCATAATAAGAGATGTCAAGTTGATATATGCAATTTTCGTCCTTTGTTACGGAGATAGTTTGCATCCCGGACAATCAAAATTCCCAGGGGATTTTCAATAAAATATGTAAAACCAATCGAATAATGTTGTGGGCATGATCTAGTTTAATAGTAGTTTTAAAAACGAATAAAATTATTAAAAATGAATATTTATCACTTAGTTTATCTAGTACCTGAGGACGAGTAAGATCCCAAAATTGACATTTATAACATAACAGGTAAAGTGCACAAACATATCATAGGTTGTAAGTTAATTTAAGCAAAAAATAGAAAGTGGTATTAGAAAATAATTAGAGGATTAATTCGCGATTACATTCTTGTTGTTGGTATTTTATAACGTAGCTAATGAACCAGAAAATATTTAGATGTCTAGATCAAAGTTGGCGTAGATTAATTCGAATCTCCATTCAACGAGGTAATAGCGCCAGTGTTTTGGTCACCATTCCCAATAACGATGACTTGGACGGCGTGTATTTCTTGTAAATATAATTAGTAGAAGTTTTTAATTTTATCGATCTATAGATCAAATCAATTGATATTTGTAAAAATTCTGTATTTATATATATGAAAATTATAAGAATTGCAAAAAAAAAGATGCTGATATTAAAATTCTATAAGTTAAAATAAGTCGTTGTTAAAAATAGTAAATGTTTTTGATGTTCGAGCTTCAATATAAGTCTAATGTTGTTCAAACTTCAAAAATGCTTTGTTGTGTGCTGAAATAAATGTTTTCCAAAAATTTATGTATGTTGTTTGTTTTTGCCCGTTCTCTTTTGCGTGTTCTTCTACTTACCGTGATATTTGAAAGTTAGTATAAGTATATTATCTACTAAAATAAAATCTTAATTTAACATGTTTGTTCTTTAGGAATGTATCAATTCTATGGCGTCAGATGACCACACTGGAATGGACTCCTTCCACGAATGCTTACAAGAATATGGAGAGGGGTTGGAAGTTGTGCAAATATGCCTAGAGCCTGAAGAGTCTTCTATAAAAGATGAAGAATTGTCTGCTTTGGCTGATATAAGCTTCGAGGATTGTAAAAAGGACAACATTCTGAATGAAGACAAAGACATTATGGCAATTGGAAAGAAAAATGAAGAACGAAAAATAAACGGTATAACTGGACTTAAATTATCAAAATCAGATGATTCTATTGATGAGCATGATGATGATATGACAATAACCGAGGATGACGTTTTGGTTGCTCCCAGGGCGTTAAGTATGAGAAGCAAATCTGCCGATAGAAAAGGAACGGATGGAGAAAGATGTTTGTCAAAGCAACAAAGCAAAGACTTGTCAACATCTGATGAAATGGTATTTGCAGTAACTCCAACTGGCTTAGAAAGGATAAGTTTTGAACAATATTGGAAAGAATCTGACGTCAGTAGAGATAAGTTGAATAATGATGAAAACCTGAAAGAAAGTCTTAATTCCCCCGAGGATGACACAATCAGTTTTTACGATGCAACCACAAGAATTTCCGTCCAGGAGCATAACAATTCACTATTATACATCGACCATGAAATCGATGGTTACGAAACATGTCTCGATGATGACTCGTCGTCTGTAAAGTGTACAGAAAAAAACGGCCATAAAATCAACGGCGAGAGCAACGAGATCAAAGAGTTAGGTAAACACGATAAAATAGCTATTAGAAACAAAGACGGTGCCAAAACTATTAACGATCAGAACACTGCCAATGCCGTAGACGAAGTGTCGTCTTATGGTTACCCCTATGTCGAAGAGCACATAATAAAGCAAATGAAGTCTTTAAGAATTGAACCTCTAAATATAAACATAGGAACCAGAAAACCTAAAAACAAAAGTCCGACAAGGTCATCCAATAGCGAGCGTCATTGCATTGAATACTATAATGATCAGGCAGAATGCTTGAAAGAGATACGGCAAAAAAAGATTGAAGAAGAAGAGAAGAAAACCAAAGAGGATAAGAAAAGAATATTACAAGGAAGCATAACAGCGATGGAGAAAAAAATGCAGTTTAAAAAACGAGACCCTAGCGAAGAATCGACTGATGCCGAAACCAATTATGTTCCTGGCTGCCATAAATGTTTTTTGGAAACCTATGCATACGAAATCACTAAAGCATACATAGAGAATGCGACGTCTTGTAAATTTTGTAATGTAATTAGCGACATGTTAGAAGTACCTAATTTGAATCCAAACAGGAGAAGATCGGCGCCGGCGTTAGTAAACCTGGATAGTTCATCTGACACTGATGATGAAGATAATATTATGCTAGGCGTCCCCAGTGTGAGTAGGAGAAAATCTGCAGGGCCATTGAAGTTTCCACTACCTTCAAGAAGATCCAGGTAAGACTTCCTTGTATTTTAAAGATAGCACTTACTCTAAAAGTTTCCCAATCCATAATAATTATGGTATTTAATTAACCATTACAACTCTAAAATAGATTTATTTGTCTCGTAAGCTATCGTTTTACGATTTGAAGACGAGTTGATAGCGTGCCAATTTATAAATATTGTCACTTTGATGTTTCAATTAGCGGGATGAATGAACAAATTATTACTAGAGACGTGTCTATAAATAGTTTAATCACATTGTATTTTATGGACCAATTGTTAATGTCTTTTAAAGTTTACGACCCTTTTAGAAAATGTTGTATAATTTATCTTGAATTTAATATTTTCACACTAATTAGTTTTGAAAAAGTAAATAGCTGCTCTACGATGGTAACCATTAACAATTAATGAGTAAGTACTATCGTTTTGTTGATATTAAAGGACTAAGACTGATTCCTGAATATCTAAAATTTGTGTATAATAGTTATTCTATCTCTAGTCGAGTCGTGGACGTACATAAGGATCTGGTTGTTCTCTGTATCATTATAATATTATCCAAAGAACATTTCTAGCATTCTATTCTGATCAATGAGTAATACGAAGCAGAGAGTGTATAGCCATAAGTCTGATAGCCAGTACGACAAAGCCTTCTCGTCGCTTTTTCGTGCAGTGAGAGAGAGGAATCGCCCAGCTTGTGCTCGGACTTGTGACGGCGAAAACAATGGACTATTATACCTTCAACGCAGTCAATTAATAAGTATTGACGCGAGATTTCCTGAACACGTGAAGTGTAATGCGATGAAGCCTTTTCAGCGAGGACAATCATCTTTCGCACAAAGTCAATTCAATTCTAATGCTATTTCACAAAGTCGCCTTTTTAATAATACCATTATTGAAATATGAAAAGAATTTCAAAGCAACTGTTGAGTTCAAAGTAGGTATAAGATATTTTTGAATGGGTCGTATAAGGCTAGGGACAGATTGATTGGAAGTTTGGAGCGCGGAATTTTACAACCTGAGTCTCTCCAACCACCAAAACAAATTTAGCTGAAATATTGCTTTAGTTGTGCGACTTCGGAGAAGAAGAGTCATCAACAATTTCAATTATAATTAAAACTGTCACTCTTGTCCATACTTCCATACTAATATTATAAATGCAAAAGTGTGTCTGTCTGTCTGTCTGTCTGCTACGCTTTCACGGCCCATCTGATCAACCGATTTTGATAAAATTTGGTACAGGGTTAGATTGTATCCCGGGGAAGGACATAGGCTACTTTTTATCCCGGAAAATTAGAGTTCCTGCGGCAATCAAAAAAATCTTGTCCACGCGGACGAAGTCGCGGGAATCATCTAGTATAAAATAAAGTGATAAAAATGCAAATACGATAGAATGTCCCACCCGCCGCGTCGGCAAACTGACCCGAGTGTCCTAAGCCCTGGTATTAAGGCGCTCTCCTAACAACGTCATATTGAAGTGAAATTCTGCAAATTACACTATTTGCGGAATTTCATTAGATTTGTTCCTAGCCTAAGTTATATTGTTGAGGTCGTAAATTTTTAAGTACATACGGGAGAATTTAGTTGTTTGGAATCCAAGTTTAGATATTTTTTAAATTGTTTTGGTGTTTGAGGTTCATTTTTTTGAGGAACTTGCGGAGTAAGAAATAATGGTATTATTTTTGTTTCGTAACTACTTTGAGGCTTAATGAATAGAAGATACTTAAAAGTTTGGCTCTGTGCTATGATTAAGGTTGCTAGAGGTCATATTATCTATGCTATAATATTGTAAATGCGAAAGTTTGGATGGATGGATGGATGGACTCAATCACGCCAGAAAGGCTGAACGGATCTGGAGGAAATTTGGCACAGAGATAGATGGAATATCACATAGGCTACTTTTTAGTCTTGGAAAATTAAAGAGTTCCCGCGGGAACCAAAAAACCTCAGTACACGCGGACAAAACCGCGGGCATCAGCTAGTTAAATCATACATTTACAGTGCAGTTTTATTTCAGAACTGAGACTCTTCTTGCATTTACTTAGCATTGTAGTCGAAATTAAACGTTCTAAAAATTAGGCAATGTGCCACAAGTTACAGTGTAATCATCGCAATTACCTCCTGAAAATCAGCGTTGCAGTAAGTCAGGTAGGTACATGCCTACCTTTCATGCTGTGGCACAGGCTGAGGAGGTGGCCCATTGACCACATTTAAGTTCCATACTAGTAGGTACATAGGTACGATATGTAATTAATTTGTAAAGTGGTCAATAAACGTTTATTTATTTATTTATTTATTTATTGTTACTTCTGCATTATTGACTCGAATGTACTAACTCTGCAGTAAAATGTAATAATCACAGCCAATTATAACAAAATCGCAAAATCGACTTTTGTGCATTCTTCCCAAGTAATCGTTCTTCTATCTTCTTAATAAAGACAAAAAAATGTTTGGCGGACAAAAACTCACTTTTATATCGAGTCGCAATTACTAGCGCGAGTGACGGACGGGACAAAAACGGTTTTCCCAGAAGCGAACAACGTTTTTGTTATCTAGAAAGAGATTTTTTCGTCCTATCGGGCCCTTAGTGTATTTTTGCTTGGTAACTACGTTTTTAAAAGAATATTAATAAGTAGATTAGCTGTATACTCCATTTTCCCATTAATATACAATTTAAACTACCAGCCGAGACTATTTCCCATGCGGCCTTTCCACTTACCGTAATTAGTTAGTATCAACTTGTTTCAGTTTAATATCGTTAAACGCTATATACCTCCGAGAATTATAAAAAGGTTAAACGGTTGGCCTTTCATGTGAAAGTGAATATGTTCCATTACGGTACTTACTTTTGTTATAACTTTTTAAGTTAATTTGGCCTTTAAGACTCGCTTGGTCTAATAATTTTAAAAAAATTACTTGTTTTTACATATTTAAAGTAAATTTTGCATGAGCCAAAATAATGTTTTGCACCACTACAGTCCATTTACAGGCCTCCACTCTCATAGGAGAGAGGGAATTATTAGAGCTTAGACCCACCACGCTGCTCCAATGCGGGCTGGCGGGATTTAACGACTATTGCTTATCATGTTAGCGATAATAACCGCGACCGACGGCTTAACGTGCTCTCCGAGGCACGGGGGTGAAACACTGCCAACTTCCTAACTCTGGCATAGTACTGGAAATTTCTAGTCAGAAAACCCCAACACTTAATTATGACCCGACACGGGACTCGCACCCGGGACCTCGTCAGCCGCAGTCGAACATATAACCATTAGACCAACGAGGCCGCTTGCTTCTAACGTTTCTCCAGTTATGTTGGCTAGATATCTCATCGTTTTATAAAAATGGCGGAACATAATAAAGTTTTTATTAGAGGCATTAAAATAGAGAGAGAATAGAGAGTGCACCTCAGAATATGTAGGTACCTAATTTCTATTCTCCGTTGAGATTGTATACCGCTATCCACAGTTGCTATCGCATATCCTTGGTGTAAACTAGGCGCTTTGTAGAATCGTTTTGGCCATTGATCGAACAATGCACAGATAAGTGTTAACCATTAGCCAGAACACATATGAATCACTAGCAGATGCCCGCGACTTCGTCCAAATTTCCTTTTTCTTAATTTCCCGGGATAAAAAAGTAGCCTATATGCTATTCCAGACTATAATCTATCTCTGTGCCAAATTTCAACCGGATCCGTTCAGCCGTTCTGGCGTGATTGCGTACCATACATCCATCCATCCATCCAAACTTTCACATTTATAATATTAGTATAGATGTAAGTAGAGGTTTGCATCCAACATGCAACCGGACAAGTGCACGGTCAGACTGTCACGGGCTTGAAATGACGGCAAAGGCGACGCCGGATTATAAAGTGAACTCCGTTTTTATTATAGTGATGTTAAGGTATTTTTTTTTCTTCAAAATATCGATATCGTTTTTAATTTGAGCAAAAAATTATGACTGTATGTATATAAGCCGAGATAAGGTACCTACTACACTATAGGGTTGTAACGGAACCTCGCCTCCGCTTCCGTAAGTGCGGAACTTTCGCAAGAAATCGTACCTCAGCTTCCGCATCCACCTCCGCCGTTTTTTTGCGGAGTTGTAACGGAGGTTTATTTAAATTGACTTACAATGCGAGAGGTACAAATCAAAGCAGGTGACGTCAGACACCATTACAACAAGCAAAAGGCAACTGTCCTTAGAATAATCCTCAAGAAAAAATCAAATGTGGGATTCATCGCATCCTAAAGCATAGAAAATGGACGATGTGATCGGAGAAATCCACCTCCGCCTCCGCCTCCGTTAACCTCCGCATCCGTGGAGGCAAAGCCCCTTCACCTCCGCCTCTGCTTCCGCTAAGAACGCCTCCGTTACAACCCTACTACACATATACATTTAAGGTAGGTACTTAATATATGCCCCGGGTGAGACAAAAAACGTTATTGGGTTTTTCGTCCAGAAACTAAGCCTAACATACGGCTGCTACTTAAGAAGTTGGCGATGTTGTACCCTCGTACCTCACAGAATAGGTAATTATACAGGTCCTATGTCCGATCTCTCTCAAAAGTCGTCTGTGTATTCTCTACCCATATATTTTCACACCACGCCCGCTTTATCGATTTGGACGTATCTTACCTATAAAGTTAGCTTTCATCGCGAAAAACGGGCAAACGGCTGCTATAATATTATCTCTGAAAATCAATGACTTCCCACTGGATTTTCAAAAGACTGCAATCTAGGTGGACGAAGTCCCAGTACCCATCATGTAGTCATAAATAAGCCTTAATTAGGAGAAGAGTTACTGCGTAGCTATATTGATCAGTATAGATTTTAAAGCGGTTTAAATTCATGATTAAATCTTTAAGCGCTTGAATAATAACCCTAATCTACCACACAAAGTATTACACAATTGAAGATTTAAGTAATGATAAAAGAGCGGCGCATGGGTCTGAATGGCTTTCAGTCATGTGCACGACAGCAATGATTAATGATGTAAGTCGGTCTCAGCCCATCACTCTGACCCCCGAAAATCTTATCTCTACTGGCAGGGAGAAAATCTCCGCCCATCTTTATAAAGAAAATGTGTGCGAAAGAATCTAAGCATTTTTATTTGACTTGAATTAGAAATTTAGCACACTAGACTTTATAAAGTAAATGTGGCTTTTACCTACTTATAAATGTGACCATGTAGAACAGTAAAAAAAAATAGATTTAAATCAACTCAAAAACGTTACGTAAGTGTTAATGCTCGTATGTGACTGTCTCACCGCCCCGCGCCGGCTTTGTTCAATCTCTGGGTGCGCATTTTAAATTTTTGGTAGTTATTTATGAATGTTTAAAGAAATTAATTAATATGCTATTAAATTATTGCTATAACGGTGAAGGAAAACATCATGTGGAAACCTACATGCCAGAAAGTTTTCAAAGGTTGATTTAATTAGCGTTTCTAATGCTGCCACTTCTTCGCAACCACAATAATATGCTCTTGTTACAAAGTGACAACATTACAAAATTTTACAAAATCGGTTTAAATGTCCTCGTGCAAGCGGCCCTAGATCACTTAATATTACATCACTCATGAGGATAAGATCTTAATTGACTTGTTTGATTAAGACCCCGTTAAATTTAAATCAGCACAACAGTGTTAGATTGATTCATCCTTGACATGGCACTGAATTAATAATAGCTTAGTTCTGAAATACAGTGAGGTTTCAACGTTGAAACAATACGTCGCGTCGCCGGTGAGTTAAGGATTTATAAGCTCATGTTGAATAACAAATTAATTTCTCAGAACCCGTTTCTACAATAGTTTTCGATAATATAAACTACTAAAACACTCCTGAAATGTCTAGAAAAAGTATACGATACTAGATGATACCTGCGACTTCGTCCGCATGAATTAAGTATTTTGTATTCCCGCATAAAAAAAAAGCCTTACTCCTTCCCCGAGATACAACCTAAATGTTACCCAAATTTTAACAAAATTGGTTGGTCGTTAAAGCGCAGAAGACAAACATACTATGATATTAAATAATTGTTTTATCATTAAAATATTATTACCTATAAATAAAAAAGTATCGACAACCATACTTTCGAGCGCAGCACATCACTAAAAGAAAATTGCTAATACGCGTAATTGAGTTATGGTTAGCCGACCTTAGCCTACCATTACGTACTGTCATCTTGTTGTATGATCACGTTTTATGGTAAACTTTCGGCCAAAACGATTTTTGGACAGCCTCTTAGTTAAAATACCGAAATTCGGCATCTTTGCATCGATATGTAGTGTTGTGTTCTCTCTCAGTTGGATACTTATTGGTAAGTGATAGACAAGTGGTGTCTTAATTAGATTTATCTATTTTCATTACCACACTAAGAAAAAACTTTGGAAAGTTTTTTATTGTTGTATGTAATTTTGGTGTATGAGTGTTTGGTTGTCGGTTTTTTTTAATTTTTTAGATTTTTTTGGAGCATATTAATTTCGGTCAAAATTAAGTATAAAAAACTACTTAATACTAGTTGCAACATAAACTCTAATGAATATGCCGACATTTACTTACAATTGATTGATTGATTGTAAAATACAAGTGATAGGTACCTACAATTGAATTCAACTTAAAAATCGATACTCAAGTTTTTTTAATGCCGTGTAACTTGAATTTAACTTGTCTTAGTTTTGATAGATAGGTCAGCAGTTGTAAATAATTTTCATAATAGTTTTCTAAATGTTTTCGTATTGATTTTTTGATATATGCGTATGAACTTAAGCCCTGTCTACACTACAGGCAGTTTGTGGATTGTGTAATATCAATTACAAAAGAAAACGTAGAGTATTACGTAGGTGTACCTACTAGTCTTTATATGACTTCGTTAACTATATTCTCGTGTCTACACGATCCGTTCCTATTCGTATACTCTGATGCAAATTCCCTGAGGACTTACACCAACAGCTTGTGTTGGGATGACCCTGTACTGCCAGAACTTCTGTGGCACTTCGGTTTACTATATTCTGGTATATACCAATAGGGATGATGCCTATATCAAAAATAAATTATTTCTAACTGATTATTAAATAGAGGGTCTTCCAAAAGACCTTAAATTCACATCCTCGGTTAGTTTTAAATTTGATGACCATTTAAAAATATAGATTAAAGAAAAAAAGTGCGTTGAAATTTGATGACGTCACAACTGCGAATTTCATACAACTTCCATACTAGAAGCTTTGAGGAATTATTGTACGTAGTACACTATAATTCAACGACTAGAAGCGCGTTTTTAAGTTTGATAAAGAGTTGCTGATTTGATTGAGTTGTCATCATCTCTATTACATTAGTTTATTAAAAAATAAACACAGACAAAGCCAGGGCACCTCATATGGAAATTAATGAATTTACAAACTTCTTACATACATAGAACATACACTGTAGGTACGTGTACACTGAGAGTGACATAGGCTACTTTTATCCTGGAAAATTTAAGAATTGGAATAAAATAAACTTAAACCACGCGGACAAAATCGCGGGCACCAGCTAGTAATTCATAAAGCAAACATCGATGCAGCTTTTTCACAATCAACCAGCAAGTATTAAACGATTATAGAACTGGTATCCCCAATAATTTAAGTTATAATGTAGGTAATCATCAACACTATCGCACGATTTAATGAACTCATAAATCGTATCTTTCTGAACTCATAATCTTTGCTACTGCCGGGTGTGGGCCCCTCAGATCAGAATTGTGCATCCGGAGAGATTAGCGCGAGCCGGCGGCGCGGCGCAGTGAACCGGTAGAATTACGCGCTCCACCGAGCACACTAACTCGTGGACCTAATGTTATATTCCGCGTCTCGGATAGCAGCGGAAATGTATCTGGTGGAAACATTTGAAGTCGTTAATACCAGACCTCCAGGAAAGTCTTTGAGGCAATTCAAAATTTTCGACCAAACTTAACATTAGTAGGTACTATTTCGAACATGTCCGAAACTCCGAACAATAATAAACTTTAACTTTTGGATAATTGACCGAGTGGTTTCTTAATAAATCACAAAATGTTTAAAGTGTTGAGGAAATGCTTAATATTCGTTTATTAAACACTAGTGGGCCCGGCAGACGTTGTCCTGCCTTGAAGCTAGAACCCGATTGTAGCGCCCCCTATCGGGCCCAATAGTGAATATAAACCATTCCGGGACCCACACAAACACACTCAAAAAATTCCATCTAAATCGGCCCAGCCGTTCTCGAGTTTTAGCGAGACAAAGGAACAGCAATTGATTTTTATATATATAGAGATTGTCATATTTTTTTTTCAATTTATTCCTTCTGGCGGCGCAATACAATTGTGGATCACTGGCCTCCTCTCAGTTAATCTTTGGTTTATTGCGGTCTTTCGACTCCATTTAGTATTTTTCATCCCACCATCTCGGAAAGAGTATTTTTACTCTTCTATATCTGAAGGTAAAAGCCGTTATTATCCTCTAGAGGATAAAGTAAATTGAATTTAGAACATCGTGTGCACGTTAGTAACTATCACTCGTCTATATGAAGTTTGTGAATTCAAAACATCATTAAAACCTATTTACTTGTACCTCTATGGTGCCGAATTTCCATACAACCGTTTTTAATTGGTTAAAAACTCACACTCGTAACCTTCTTGGTGTACTTTTTTAATTTGCTTTGCGCGCACCATTTTCTTTCACGTCATATTGTTTAAAATTAAAACCGATTAAAAACAAGAAAATTGAAAATAAGTGAAAAACCTAAAATGAGTGATTCTAGTGACGAAGAAATTAACAGAATTGAATTTAATCTTGTGATTTTTTTTGCATTTAGTCATTTCCTCGCTGAGGTGGGATGAAAAGTTACGTGTTGCACTCGAGTGAAAAGATTTTTCACCTCGTGCTCTTTTGATGACCGAGCGGAGCGAGTGATTCAAAAATTAGAATCCTGAGCGTCAGCGAGGTTGAGCACGCGGTTAAAAACAACTTTTCACTCTTGTATAACAAATAACTATTATCTGCCTTCCTTAGTTCTTCTTACAGAAAAATGAATAGCCTTATCCACCCTCTTCTCGACAACTTCTTAAAGCTCTATCTCTATGCTTCTATTACTTAGCAGCTCTATGGCCTATCGAGATTGATGATAAAAGGAATAGTTATTTGTTATACAAGAGTGAAAAGTTGTTTTTTAACCGCCTGCTCAATTTTGATGACCGAGCAAGCGAAGGATTCTAAAATTCTAAATTAGAATCCTGAGCGTCAGCGAGGGAATCAAAAGAGCACGAGGTGAAAAATCTTTTCACTCGAGTGCAACACGTAACTTTTCATCCCACTTCAGCGAGGAAATGACTAAATGCAAAAAAAATCACAAGATTAAATTCAATTCTGTTAATTTCTTCGTCACTAGAATCACTCATTTTAGGTTTTTCACTTATTTTTAATTTTCTTGTTTTTAATCGGTTTTAATTTTAAACAATATGACGTGAAAGAAAATGGTGCGGGCAAAGCAAATTAAAAAAGTACACCAAGAAGGTTACGAGTGTGAGTTTTTAACAAATTAAAAACGATTTTATGGAAATTCGGCACCATAGAGGTACAAGTAAATAGGTTTTAATGATGTTTTGAATTCACAAACTTCATAGACGAGTGATATTTACTAACGTGCACACGATGTTCTAAATTCAATTTACTTTATCCTCAAGAGGATAATAACGGCTTTTACCATCAGTTATCGAAGAATAAAAATACTCTTTCCGAGATGGTGGGATGAAAATACTTTTTCCAAGTATTTTTCATCCTGTGTTCGATAAGCAAGGCGTTGTCCTTCCGTTACTTAATAGAGAAGGCTCAGGGCGACAAAAAAAATAAAAGTCGTTCAATATATCTGAAGATAAAAGTAAGTGAAACATCTTTAAAACAAGTCGCGTGCACGTAATCTTTGACTGCGCGTTTCACAAAAGACGTATAAAATGAATCAATTTGTTTACAATTGACGCTCACGTCTATGAATTAACGTTGTGACCGTGTGGATCTGGTATTCCTAGCATTCTCTTTCTTTGTAAAATCCAAATGAGATAACATCGTATTAGAAACACAAAGCTGCACTTTGTTCTACGTACTGCCTTTGTGTGGTTGAAAATCTATAAGTATACAGGGTTAACAAAGATCTTTAGGGTTAACAAACTTTTACGTCGATCTAATTTTTATGTAAAGGCTTATTATTATGTTCATATTTGTGTATTGAGGGTTACTTGTAATAGGTATGCACAAATAAATAAATTGAATTAAAATTTAATAAGCTATTTCATCCTCCACCTCCGGAAATCTCTATCAGATCTTTACCAAATATAAATTGAGCAAACCTGACGGTTAAATCGTTAAGGGTCTAGTCCCACTTGAGATGCACGAAGCGGCGCGGCACGTTGCGGCAAATATTATTAAGTACTAGCGATCCGCCCTTGCTTCGCACGGGTAGTACTAATAATCCTCATAGTCTATATAACATTACATTTTAATATTACATTGTAAGAGTACGCCCCGTCCTCACCACACCTGCCACAGCCGCCACCCCGCCATGATGTAAAGGATAATTTTTATCTTAATTAGATACTTGAGTTGAATAACGTATTTATTTCGATAAGGATTATTAATACTATGTCGGTAAGAACATCTTCGCAAGTAAAGCATTGGTTAGACCAAATTTGAAAATCAAAAAAATGGTTATTGTGAGTCAACCTTAAAAGATAGATAGTAAATATGCTATCGTGAGTTTTTTTTAGAAATTTTGGGAGGAACAATTCCACCATATACATTGTTTTAGTGTAACTTTAACTATTTACGCAGCGCACGCCACGCAAGCTCTCAATAGAGACGATTTTTTCCGACTTAGTTTACATTATTGCAATTTTCGTAAGGATCTCTATTTTTTTTGAAAATAAAATATAGCCTATGTTAGTCGCTGATAATGTAGGTTTCTATAGGTGAAAGAATTTTTAAAATCGTTTGAGTAGTTTTTGAGTTTATCCATTACAAACAAACAAACAAATCTTTCCTCTTTTTAATATTAGTTTAGATGAGTTTGTACAGGGCCGCGTCGCGCAGTGCATCTCCGTGCCGCGTGTGCCCAGCTCCATACAAACTCTATGAAGAATACTTGCCACTACGTGCGGTGCGTAGTGCGTACCGCTCCTCCTTCCTCCGGAAAAGTTGGTGTTGGTTGACTCGCATAGCGAAATGCGGAAGACACTTACATAATATGTACAGCACAGCTCTATCTGCTGTTACAGTTCGCGCACGAGTTGAATGCAGAGCAAATGTATGGTGACACATGCATTTTCTCTGCATTCAACTCGTGCGCGAACTATACTTGTTAACTTGTTATACTTGTTAATGCTTAAAATGGTGTAAATATTGAAGTACCTAGTGCTTTTGATTTCCGCCGAGTTTGTAACTTCAGGTTTATTTCTATTCTAAAAACTGTTAAGTAGTCATAAATTATTTATTTTAAATAAAATGAAACACATTTTTTAACATATATTATGCTATTAACAGATGCCCGCGACTTCGTCCGCGTGAAATAAGTTTTTTAAATTCCCACGAGAACTTCCTAATTTTTCGGGTTAATATATACCTAGCATAAGGCACTCACAAATAATGTGGCTTTCTATTAGTACCGGAATTTTCAAAATCGGTTCAGTAGATCCAGACGTTACCCCCTACAACCTTACAAACTTTACCTCTTTATAATATTAGTATAGAATTTCATGTAATATAAACAGAGAGCAAAGCGTTTACCCGTAGTCCCACTGGGGTTAGCACAGGGTAGGTAGGATAAATAACTACAACCGTCGCCGGCTAATGGATTTTTGCTATCACAAAGTACATTGAGAGAGCGTTATCGTAACCCAAGATCTGGAGAGCAAAGGCTGTCCCGGGTATATCTAAATGCGAGAAGACTCTTAAAACGTAATGTTAGCTACGAAGCTTACCATACAAGTATTTTGCAAAAACAAAAAAACCGGCCAAGTGCGAGTCGGACTCGCGCACCGAGGGTTCCGTACAAACCTGTAGTAAGTTTTACGATTTATGACGTATTAAAAACAAGACGAAATGAACCGCAAAACTAACTTTGTTTGTAGAGGTTTATTGTTAATATCAAAAAATTACGTTTTCTCAAACATGCTTGGAAATTTGAGCATTATTTTGACAACCTTCTTCGAGATAAATCGAAATTGCTGTACTGGCCAAATACATGCGAGCAGCGGCCTTCTAAAGTTGTATGAAAATCCATATCTGTCGTGGTTTAGCGGCCAAATAAATTACATACTAAATTCATATCTGTCGTGTAGTTTAAAAGTGGAACGATCTTTTACTCCGAAACATGGCAACCAAGGAGGTAACTTATCAAAGGTTTTATTTAAATTTCGAACTAGCTTGCAAATAGAAAGCTGTTTATTGAAAAAAAAAACAAATGAACACTTTGACGCGGGAAAAATTATTGTTGTTCGTTGCACAGGTTCGTTGTTCGTCATTGACTTTGAAATGTTTTTGACAAAATGAGTTCATGTGAAGACAATGAGTGTGATGAACACTTAGTTTTAATTTCCGCGCATTATTTGAGAAAAGCACTATACAAGCCTTGGCCACAACTAGGCATTGATGGACTTACGTATGTGTGCCTCGGCTTCGCCTCGGCCCACATTTACACGTTCGTCCTTCAATGCCTGTTTTGATGGCCGCTGCAGTAATGTACTATTTCATCCCATGTATTCGAAAAGGACGACTTGGTTCGCCTTTATGTGCGCCCAAAGGTGGTGTTTTCTATAAGAAACTTTTAGCGGGCAGTAATGAGTTTTTAATCCTCTTTATACTCGTAAGTGCGCCGCAATTATCTTTGCCGCGCACTTATTGAATTTGGAACATCTTAGTGTTCAACGCCAACGCAAATTGACGACCTCCGTGGCGCAGTGTTGAGCGCTACCGTCTTAACGTGCGGAGGTCCAGGGTTCGATCCCCGGCAGGGTCAATTTAGGAATTTATAATTTCTGAATTTTAACTAACGAAAGGGCTATATGGATATACATATAAAAAAAAAAAAAAAAAAAAAAAAAAAAAAAAAAAAAAAAAAAAAAAAAAAAAAAAAAAAAAAAAAAATATAATTAAATAAATATTATTATAAAGGCGAAAGTTTGGATGGATGTGTGGATGTATGGTGGTATGGATGTGTGTTACTCAATTACGCCCGAACGGCTGAACGGATCTGGATACAATTTGGCACAGAGATAGAATTAAAAAATAAAAAAAAAGATTATAGTCTGGAATTAGCACATATGCTTTTTATCCCGGGAAATTAAAGAGTTCCCGCGGGAACCAAATTTTCTCATACAGGGTGATGAAAAGTAGAGTGTATCATTCGGGCGCAAATATATTTTTGGCTCGGGCGACGTACTTTGAATCCCTCGCTACGTTCAGGATTCTACTAAAGAATCCCTCGCTACGCTCAGGATTCTACTCTAGAATCCCTCACTTCGTTCTGGATTCAAAAAAGCGCCCTCGCCGTATATTACTTTATTGATATTTGACCGAGCGAAGCGAAGGTCTCTGAGTCTACTTGGGTGAATTGGCACTTGTCCGTCCGTCCGTCCGTCTGTCAGAGCCTTATAACTTCTGAATTACTGAACGTAATTACTTCAAATTTAAATATACTATGTAAACCGATGGCCTCCCGCTGAATATGGCTTAAAAAGTTATAAAAATCTTTATTTCAGGGGGGCTCTCATAGAAGCGAATGCGAAGTAAAATATTTTTTATAGCATTACATAGGGTTGCGGTATATCATTTTAAAGATAATGAGGAACGGAGTCCAAAAATATTTTTTTTTTAATTTTTCCCCTAAAATTGACGAAATGGGGGGCTTTCAAAGTGGTGATTTTCTGACGTCCAAAGATGACCTCAGAACTCCCAATTTTCTGAAAGGCTGAGCCTGAAACTTGATTAATTATTTGAATTATATCCTGTACTTGAACAACAAATACTAAAATTAGATAAATATTATAAGGAAACGAAATTATTTAATTTTTAATGAGCATACGTATTTTTAACAAACTTCACAATGTTGTCAATAGATGGCGCTCTGTACAAATTTATTCGTTTGTGCTTAAAAAGAAAAGGCTGAGCCTGAAACTTGATCACTTATTTGAATTAAATCCTGTACTTGAACAACAAATACTAAAATTAGATAAATATTCTAAGGAAACGAAATTATTTAATTTTAGCTTCACTATTTTTAACAGAACTTCACATAGATGACGCTCTGTAAGTTTATGGATACCGCGAGGTCTCAGTTCGCGGCGAACCACTAGTTAATTATTTATTTTGAAAGGTAATATGTAAATATAAAGTAACAAGTTAATATTCTGTGAAAATTTGAACCGTCTACCTGTTACCGTTTTTAATATTGAGCAAAAAAATACGAAAAAAACACGTTTATTGTATGGGGACCCCTCTTAATATATATATTTTTTTAATTTTTAGTATTTGTTGTTATAGCGGCAACGGAAATACATCATTTGTGAAAATTTCAGCTTTCTAGCTATCACGGTTTATGAGATACAGCCTGGAGACAGACAGACAGACAGACAGACAGACAGACAGACAGCGGAGTCTTAGTAATAGGGTCCCGTTTTTACCCTTTGGGTACGGAACCCTAAAAATGAATAACTATATATGTAGTGTCATTATTTTGATACAACAGAAGTGTTTTCGTTCTTTTAGAAACTTTTTCTTCAATCAACTATATTTTATGTGCTTTTAGCAGAGTTATGTGCGTTTAAGCGATTACATATCTGCGACATTAAATAGTGTTTTTTTTTTTAATGTACCAACTTAAACTACTTTCAACAAACAAATTGATTTTGATTTTGGCCCTTAATAGGAAGGAAAACATCGAGACAAAACCTGAGAGTTCTCAATTCTCATGTTCTAAAAGTTGTGTGAAATCTACAAATCTTCACTTGATCAGCGGTGGATAATCATCAACAGTTTCTAAATCCCAACGGCTAAGGAGAGCAGTACCCTGCAGCATCAGGGTTCAGGAGTTGGGACTTGGGGTTAAGTATGAAGTCGTTACTTGATACCTATACATTAAAAAAAAACCGACGTACAAAAAAGATACCTGCGCGCCGAATTTAGAACCTCCTCCTTGTTGTTGTAGTGGACTGCTGTCTGACTGACTGTTGACTATTTATTTTAGTATCATGTTCTCAAGTACTGCAGTTACCATTATTGAAACGGTGTTACGAGAATAGCGCCTGATAGCTCCCACCTACTCAACAAACACGGCACAATAGGCGCGCTCGCTCGACCGCACGATCCTAAGTGATTGCAATGTTTGTCTCTGTACTGTACTGATAACAAGTGCTTTTGTTATTAGAACCATCATTTAATCTATTGCTAGATGACGATAACTCATAACTCATATTGAAGTGAAAACTTCTTTAGCCGCGTTGAGCACGTTGAGCGTAGGGGGTATACTTGTGGATTCGAGTCACCAACACCGTCACCGACACCTCGCGTTGTTACGAAGACAAAAGGTCTTAAATATAAATATTCTACATTCGTAATTAAACTATAATGCCTCAGTTTTAAGGCCTACTATTTTTTTTTTATTATTTTAAATATTCGTTTTACTTCTATCGGCAGTTCCTATGACTTTTTTTGAACTCCTGTGGGAACTCTGTTGTTTCTGGGACAGAAAGTACAAAATGTCCTTCCCGGGAAGCAATCTCTGAACCAAATTTCGTCAAAATCGGTTGAAAACAGACAGGCCGTGGCCGTAGTAAACAGACAGACGGATTTTGATTTAGATGGATTTGACTCACTCCAGCAATGCTTAAGACTGCGGTTACGTATCTACACATCGTACACATTGATGTAATTGTAAATTATATTTTCATTACTCATACACGGAAAGTAGGTTTGAAGTTGCCTGAGAAGCGGGTTGAAAGTAATACTTTTCAGCCCTAGGGAGAATCGTTTTCAACTGAATTTTTATTGGAGTTCAAATGAAACACGACTTTTTTTTTTTTTTTTATACCCGAGTGCATCCATAGACAAGAAGAAAGATAGACTTTATTCATAAAGTAAAGACAACTGATTCATAGACTTTTTATTTTGACTTTCCTTATATTCGTAATGAAAAGCACAGTGTTTACCTCGGGATGAAAGACTTATTTAGTCCCTCGAACTATAGGCCCCCTCGCTACGCTCGGGCGCCAAACCCCGTCTCGGGACTAAATAAGTTACTTTCATCCCTAGGGTAACAATGTACTATTTTTTCAAAAAGAGCAACCACCGAGTTTCTTGCTGGATCTTCTCGAAAGGAATGGTATTCCGAATCAGAGGTAGATTAACATTAGATTAACAATAGATCAGTATCTGCTACGCTTTAACGGCCCATCTGTTACACAGAGATAGGTTGTATCCCGCGGAAAGACATAGGCTACTTTTTATCCCGGAAAATTAGAGTTCTCCCGGGAGTCAAAAAGCTTAATCCACGCAGACGAAGTCGTAGGTATAGGTTGTTTTAAATACGAAATTGCCTGTCTTCTATTTGGTATTAATGGATTTGATTTCGACACTTTCTCTCGCAATCGTACCCAATCGTAGTATTGGAATATGAACGCTTGGATGCATCGTGTGAATAAGTTTAAACGTTTTCAATTCGGAGCTGGGGGGGTTACTACCATCGCTTAAAGCAGTATTACTTTTGACGACCTCCCTGGCGCAGTGTTGAGCGCTGTTGTCTTAATGTGCGGAGGCCCCAGGTTCGATCCGGCTGAGTCAATTTGAGAATTTATAATTTCTGATTTTTCTCTGATCTGGCCTGGTGGAAGGCTTCGGCCGTGGCTGTTTACCACCCTACCGGCAAAGACGTGCTGACTAGCGATTTAGCGTTCGGGTACGATGCCGTGTAGAAACCAATTAGGGGTATGGGTTTAATATTTATAACTGCCATACCCCTGACACGTTAGCCCGCTACCATCTTAGACTGCATCATCACTTACCATCAGGTGAGATTGCAGTCGAGGGCTAACTAGTAGTTGATAAAAAAAAACTTCATAACGACAGTTTTATGTCACGTTCCTAAAATAAGGATTATAATGCTAAAACACGAACATCCAACTTTTGTGTGCCCTCATGATTACAATATAGGGCTATTCAAAGGGCGGATAATCAAATTTCTCAAAGCCGATAAAGCATTGGCGGTTCCTCTGGTAATGCAAATGTTCATGGGCAGCGGTAATAACTTAACATCACCATCATCACCATTAGCCCATCTCGTTTGAAAAAAAAAACGTAAGTTAGAAGTTGGTGTCCGGAGATCGAACCCCCCGGACTCAATGCTAGGCTATTAGCTATCACCACTTCAACCGCTAGTCATAGATACTACGGTCGAATTTATTAACAACTATATGCCCGAGTCCACGTTTCGCAGTCCGTATTAGCAGTAATCCGCTAATCCTCGGCATATTTGACGTGGTACCGAGTCCTCCAGTCTTCAACATACCCCCGCGGGTAGATGTGCGCTCTACAACATTGTAGACACTGTCACTGCAACGACAGACGATCCAGGAGCAACCAGATAATTAACTTATCGTTTTAATTAGCTTTGGCTAATAGGCTTAAGCATCAATGGATTTGAGGTCAGGCGCAGGCGTGGCGTAAAAGTGGAAACCCGACAATCCAACCCACGTGTAAGCATTCACAGCCAAAATATGTTGCCAAGAAAACGTGTCGTGTTCGCCGATTGGTAAGAAATCCTTTGTTATATCGTTTTTCAATGTCCCGTTATGATAATATTATGTAAGTCAGTAAATGTGTCCTTTTATCCATTAAAAAACCAGGCAAGTGCGAGTCAGACTCGCGCACAAATGGTTCCGTACCACCACACAACATAAATTTCTTTTAGAAAATAACAAGCAAGATTTCATTACATTAACAACACGTAATCCGCTGTCAAACAACTGGCTTACATTTGGCGCTAAACTGGTAGCGTCTGACACAGAATTCAAAACCCTATGAGTACGGAACCCTAATTATCGATTTTCGGTTGTTTTCCTATACTTGTGCTGTGAGACCTTGCTTCTAGCCCAATTTCAATTTCATCATTCTAGGTTAACGGGAAGTACCCTAGTTTTAAAAATTGTTTTTGATTTATTGGCGATTGTCAAAATATGCAAAAATAAGCGGCCGTATCTTGTAGATCCGTTGAATTAGAAGCTAGATTTTTTGACAGCTCCAAGAGACCGTAGACCTATGTATTTTATATTAATTTCAACTCGAAACCTCCACGCGTTCCCGAGAAAACCGTGGTTTACAGACAGACATACAGACGGACGGACAACGAAATGATCCTTTAAGGGTATCTTTTTTCCTCTTGTGGGTTTTACGGAACCCTAAAAAAGTCGGCATTTCGCGTTTTTGTTTTTACTTCAGCTGGTACATTTTTACTATTTTTCACTTGACTGCGGTCTTTTATGTTTCATAGTCATAGTTATTACAAATAGACGCGGCATACGCGAACATCACTATGCACTAAAAACGGCGTAAATATTACAACCTACATACTACGCACTATGAAATGAAATGTTTTTATTTTCCCTGGCGGTTACTGTATAACAACTTCTGCAACGTCTAAAAACACATAAAGGCATATTGAAAGCACTTTTGCGAGAATCAAGTCATTTAAATTGACGGTCAACCACGACGCTGACTGGTGCGCGACTAAGTGAGGTGACGGCAAATGCCTTCTTATATTCTTGCCAAAATAAAGCGCGGGGAACGTATCTAATGTTTTAAATATCATAGGTCATGCTAGCATTCCTCATCGCTGAGAGTCGTGACACGTTTCCGTTATGCATAGAATAGAAACGGGAGTTTTCCGTTGGATATACATCAATGGTTGAAGAGTAATGTTCCCTCATACCGGAAGTTATATCACTCACGGATTTGCGGCTGGAATGGTGACTAACCAGGGCGGCAAATTGATCGTCAAGCGTGAATCCGACGGAGATTACAACAAAAACAAGCAGCTGGCACATTAATGTGGTGTGGAGTGACGCGCCAATAGGCGATCAGACATTTTGTACTCTGGATGAAATAAATGGGATAGGAAACGTAAGACAAATGTATGAAATCACGTTCGACCAACTTTTGCGGGGCGAGGGGAGAGTGCCTTGTCATTTTTCTGCCTTATTGACACAGGGTAGATGACAACACAATATCATAATTAATGGCGAAACTGCCCAGTTCGCGGCTAGAGGGGTAAGGCGAATATGGCCGATATCACGCGTCTCGTGGTTAATTCGTCCAAGTTTTGTGCATAGGAAGACATGCACAACAGCACACTTTAGTCTGTTATTCTCGTATTTTCTACGTCGTTGCAAGTATCTACCGCTTTTTTTAAATATACTAGCGCACACGTTAGGGTGTAAGTGGTGATGTAGCACAAGGTGAAGCGCTAGCCTATAAAATATGTCATCATAACACAATGCTGTATTTGCACATAAAGATCTCCCCTCACAAAGAATGTGTTGAAATTAACCTCACTTTGACGCACGACAGCAGCAGCTCGTCTGCAGGGCTGTTAGGTACATACTTAGCTGTTGATTTGTAAATTCATACGATATTCTATACCTATACGAAGTAGCGCCATTACAAATCGTAGCTAATTTCTATTCACCTTAGGACCAACGGATAAATAAAAATAGATAAATATTTTTGACTAGCTGATGCCCGCGACTTCGTCCGCGTGGATTGAGGTTTTTCGGTTCCCGCAGGAACTCTTTAATTTTCCGGGATAAAAAATAGCCTATGTGCTATTCCCGACTATAATCTATCTCTGTGCCAAATTTCATCCGGATCCGTTTAGCCGTTGGAGCGTGATTGAGTAAGTAACAAACATCCATCCATACATCCATCCAAACTTTCGCATTTATAATATTTATTTGATAACAACAGGTTTATATCGGCTTCTCAGCAAGTTTATCTGCCAATAGCTGAAGCCCGCGACTTAGTCCGCGTGGGATAAGTTTTTTTTAATTCCCATGATTATTAATTTTATTAATTTTTATTAATTTTCCGGGATTAAAAGTAGCCTATGTCGCTCTCCAAGTCCTCAACCATGCAAAAAATGACGTCGATCCGTTGATCAATTGTGGCATGTCGTTATCTAACTGGTGTTCGATCAATGCCGGTGTTCCACAAGGTGGCGTGTTGTCTCCTCTCCTGTTTTCAATTTTCATTAGTTCTATTACTCTCCAGTTATCTTCTCACTACCACCTGTATGCTGACGATCTCCAATTGTATGTTCAGGCTAAATTAGTGGATTTACCTAATGCAATAGGCGAATTAAATAATGATTTATATGCAATTGTGCAATGGAGTAAGTCTTATGGACTTAAAGTAAATCCTGCAAAAACTCAGTCTATCATAATAGGCAGTCAAAAGTTGGTCACGCAAATAGATTTTCCTGCTTTGCCTAGCATCATATTTGACGGAACGTGTGTGCCATACAGTGACACGGTTAGAAATCTTGGTGTCACTTTTGACAAATTCTTATCTTGGGCTCCACAAGTTAGTGAGGTGAGCAGGAAGGTGTTTGCGTCTGTTGGTTCTCTGCGCCGATTGACTAATTTTTTACCCATACCAACTAAAATTACGCTTGCACAGTCTCTCCTCTTACCGATTCTCGATTATGCTGATTCTTGCTATCCCAATCTTAATGAAGAGTTGCTTAATAAACTTGAGCGCGTTCAAAATCTTTGCATACGGTTCATATTTGGACTTAGGAAATATGACCACGTTTCTGAATTTCGCGAAAAACTCAAGTGGCTTCCGATTCGCCTTCGCAGGGATACTCACATTCTTTCTCTTCTATTCTGTATTCTATTCAATCCTACTACTCCCCTTTACCTCAAAAAGCGATTCGAGTTCCTTAGTGACACTCACGGTCGCTCTCTTCGCTCTGTTGACAACCTTATCCTAAAAATACCTTCCCATAGCACTTCCTTTTATTCAAAATCCTTTTCCGTTGAAGCGGTTAGGCTATGGAACTCCTTACCGCTTCATATTAGGCGTGCGCAATCTCTTGGAGAATTTAAAAACCTCGTCAAAGCGCACTTTCTTCCTCCTTGAATTCCTCAAATCATCATCCGATTCTAATAATTATTCTTCTTTCCTACTTTGCGTCTTGTTGGCTTTTATTCTATTTTACTCTATTTTATATAATATTTATATATTTATATTATAAGTAGGTATATGTATTTATCTATTTATTTATAGATAAATGTATGTATTATTATCTATTTATATATGTATTTACGTATAGTGTATTTAGGTATGTAGATATACATGTATTATATTGTATAGTATTTTACAATTAAGAATATTTGAATAATTAGATTACACTAGGTTAGAACTAATTATTAATTTTTCCTTTTTAAGTAACGTACACCCTTGAAGCTTTCTTATTAGGTTAATCCGTTGTTTGCATGGTTGCCTGGTAGAGATCGCTTTAAAGCGATAAGGCCGCCACTTGTACCATAGCTTAGTTTTATTGTTATTGTTTTTATGTATGTGTTTCTTGGTGTACAATAAAGAATTTTTCATTCATTTCATTCATTCATTCATTCATGATTGAACCAAGCAACAAACCAATAAATCAACAAACAAACACACTTTTGCATTTATATTATTAGACAGTATTGCAGTTTATCTATATTCTATCTTATAGTCTCAAAGCAGTCCACATTTATTCCAGTCACGTGATTCCAGCGATGACAGTTAAGACAGAGCGCCGCGACGGTGGCTCCACGCAACGATGGGGACCGCCGCGGCGGGTCACGCTGAGGAGGCGCCCCGGCGCGCCTCTCGGAGTCAGCATAGTCGGAGGAAAGGTATGCCACGCACACAAAACAACACATGAACATACTATGAAAATCAAGAAACAGGACCCTTAATTCGCTATAATCCGTTAAAGCAGACAAATCTATGTGGTACAACGTTTAGCCATCGATATTCACCGCTGACTGAAACGTACGTTTACGAATGCTGGGCTTATTGGGAGGTCAATATCGCAAGATACACGTGCAAGCTACACTATCACACAGATTTATCTGCTTTAGTGGATTATAGCCAATTAAGCTTCTTGTTTCTTGATTATGATTAAATTCCGCAAAAGTAACGCCTGCTTCTATCCAATACATGAACTATGAACATAACGAGGCTTTAAGATAAAAAACTTAATATACATATAACTGATTGTAAAACCTTTTCAAATAGATCAGTATAAGGTTAAGTAAGGCCACAGAGAGTATCAAAGCACAATCTGCTTCAGCAGCCAGTAGGATTTACGACTAGAACATTTTGTTTAATGTCACAGTTACGAGTAAACCTTGGTGGTCGCAATAGTCACAATATCTATACATAATGGACAAAACTCTCGCAGTTCCTAAAGCAGTTGAGCAAAACTCCTGAAGCATCAGGATAAAGAGTTTAGAACCTGTACCCAATTATATATTTTGTAGACATTGGTTCGCAAAATAGCATATTACAATTTCATAACTATTAAATATGATTCAAATATTTTAAACCCTGGTTTTCATATCCAAGAATAAAATTATAACTAAGTCTTTAAAATTTGAGGAAACAGCAAAACCGGAAAAACTATTATTTTAATATTTTCATGCAGTCATTTATCTCTCTTAAAACCAATATAGCACACGGGTATTATCGTTAATATGCAGTTATTTTGTTCGAACAGGTCGACATTATTGCAAATCAAAATGGTGAACATTGCGACGAAAAGGCGATTTTTGGTATCTTTATCAAAAACGTGGTACCCAACAGTCCGGCAGCGTTTTGTGGTGAATTAAAAGTAAGATTTTTTATTTCTTACCTACTTAATGACAGCCTTTTATATAATACGATGCTATCAATAAACTAGATCTGTTCTTAGGTTAGCTAACTCTACCGTTTATTTAGCTAGCTTCATAAAGTTACTTAAGCCTATGGTAAAGTTGGTTTGCTTTTTCTAAATTATCTATCTTTGGCGCTGTATTGGTCGACACTATCGTTAGCTTATTTTATTGTTAGTTATAGTTTAAAATAGAGGACAACCTCTATTTTTGTCCATTTTACTGATTTTCCCCTAAACTAAAATTAATAGTTTTTTAAATTTTATCATATTATAAAGTTGATTGTTTTTTGCTTTTACAATTTAGACTGGTGACAGGATTCTAGAAGTGGATGGAAATTGCGTACGCACAGCACAACATGAAAGAGCAGTGGAACTTATCAAGGCAGCCAAAGATACAGTTACTTTAACCGTACAGAGCCTTATGACTTGGGTAAGTTTAAGAGATAAATATATTGAGAAATTTGACACTTACGGAAAAATACAGTTACATATATATGACTAGCTTATGCCCGCGGCTTCGTCCGTATGGACTACACAAATTTCAAACCCCTATTTTCCACCTTAATGAATGAATTTTCAAAAATCCTTTCTTAGCAGATGTCTATGTCATAATAGCTATCTGCGTGCCAAATTTCAACCCGATCCGCCCAGTGGTTTGAGCTGTGCGTTGATAGATCAGTCAGTCACTTTTTCCTCTTATAAAGAAGAAGAAGATTTGAAGATTTGGCTAAATTGAATCTATTTTTGTAGAACAACGATTCATCGGACGTAGACGCATCACCACCGGCAACCTCTCCCCATCGACCTGTCAAAAAGTCACCTGCACCAGCACCGCCACAACATGACATCAAGGTATTCTGAGTTAATTTTAACAGGTTGAAACATGCCGTCGCGTCTTGGGGATCTTTTAATATTGTACAATTCTTCCATAAATAATTTTGATGTATCTGTTACTGTTAAGGTAGCATTTTAAAATCATGGTGCGCTTCCTGTTATTTACGCTGAGAATACATCAATAGAATAATGCTTCACCTTACATACAGAGTGAGCCCTTTTTGACAAACTATCACAAAAATAGAGCCTTTAGATAACATCACGAAATCTGTAACCGCTCAATGTTTATCTACACTTGTGTATACAACATCTACACTGGTAAAACATCGCTTAAACGGTTTCTGACTTTTTTTAAGGATTTTTTTTTTCACAGATAACAGTAACAGATGCAGATGAGAAAGAGAAAGAAAAACAGTCTTCCACAGACGAAGCAAAGGATAAAGAAGATAATGAAACAGAGAAAGTGAACGGGGAAGTGTCAAAGCCTAAAGTGGTGTACTCTGATTCAGATAGCAGTGATGAGGAAGACGATCGAGAATTACAAGGAAGAACTTATTCAGATAAGGGAGTTGAGGTGAGTAATATAGACGATGAAAGCTTGAGAGAGCTTTGACTTCTAGTTTATAGGTTTTCCACTCGTATCTTTCTCTTTTACTTTCATAAAATGCTTGAATATTGGTTTCGATGTTTTACTTGCTCCATAAAATCCTCGGTCTTCACTCCTTTTTTATGTCGTCGAAAACAATGAACTCCAAGTCTATCAAGTTTGGGTCCGTTTGACTTGTCTCAGTGATTCGTTTGCCAACATTTATTGTTGTGATTCTTCGGTCTGTTGATGAAAGAGGAAGGCCATGGAATCTCCTTTAAATGCGCTATTATTAAATGCGTACATAAAAATTTATAATTAATGGATCACTAGATTATGCCCGAGACTTCGTCCGCGTGGATTAAGGTTTTTGATTCCCGCAGGAAAATGTGGCCTATGAGTTAATTCAGGAGATAAGATAAGCTATCACCATTCCAAATTTCATCTAAATCAGTTCAATTATTGTGGCGTGAAGGACTAACAAACATCCAAACTTTCACATTTATAATACTAGTAAGATTAATTATCTTGCTTCATAGATTGACCGAGCATCTGCTGGAGCGATCAAGCGTACCAGAGAAGAGAAGGAGAATGACCCAGAAGAAGAGGATGACTTCGGCTACACGACAAGTAAGTGGAAAGATACATTATTTGCGCTCGTCAATTTCTCGTTTTATATTATACATGTGTATTTTTATGCGTGCGTTGTTGAGCATAGCTGAGGGTTAGTAAACTTTTATAAAAATTTTTATTGTTTTATATTTATTGGAAGTTAACGTGCAGTATTATCTTGCGGTTGAAAATCAATTGTTGCTTTAAATTTTCCGGGACGCGGAGAATTTTTTAGGGGAAGGAAAGAACAGAGCTATCGTAGTGCTATACACCATTTCAACATTACGCTGAAGCTATGCCCTATTTGGGATTCTATGTGTCACAGATTTAAAACAGCAGGGTGATTGCCTAAAAATGACAGCTACAATGTAACGATCGCAATCACCTTTGATTGGTTACCATTCTTCCACTATTAGCCAAAATCCATTGACGCAGCAAAAATACCATAAATTCAGCCAATCAAAACAATTGAGACTGTAACAATGATTGATGCAGGTTTTACATAATCGCCCTGCTGTACCTAGATTTAAATATTTGTTTTTGTAAATTTTGTTTTATGCCCAAGTAATCCCAAATAAAGATCTATGTAAAATTTTGATTTTATAATAATTATTATATTTGATATTTAATGCATAAGCATGAGTATATAGAAAGATATATAAATACTTACGCACTGTAGGAATTTAAAGGTCGATGCGATCGCAGGAGTTTTGTATGCACTTGCAAGCATTCAATCGACTCATATTATTAGTGAAAATGAGTCGATTAGATTGCTCACATTTAGTTTAGTATCAGATTATTAACTGTCGCACTCAGATTCGCTTAATCATTACTTAAGGAACTCCTTAGTAGAGATTTCAATACAAAATCTATGCTAAGGAGCTCTTTAAGTAATGATTAAGCGTGTGAGTGAGGCACTAAATGTACTAGCTTTTAATTTTAAACGTTTTCTTTCTCCGTACATTGTCGAAATTCCACGAACGCGTACAAAGCGATTTGCTTCTTCGTTTTTCATTCGAATCGTTGGGATATAGAATCATGCTCTTCCGGCTTCCGTTTTCCCTTCCACTTTCACATTGGTATCTTCAAAACAAGAGTGAATAAGCATCTAGGCAAGCGCGCTCCACTTTAGGCTGCATCACAAGCAAGTTTAGTTGCAGCCAAACGCTGGTCTATAAATAAAAAAATAAGTAAACGTTTTATCATAATAAAATAAATTTGAAAGTTTGGATGTTTGTTACACGTTTATGCCGCAACAATTGCAAGCCGATTTGGCTGTGGAATGGAGATAGCTTATTATATTACCTGAATTAATACTTAAGCTAATTTATCCAGGAAAATTAAAGAGCGGGAATCGCGCGTCTAGTGATAAAATAAATCATCAAGGTTTGTTTCACTATCATTTTCTGGTAAATATATCTTGTAGTCGAGGTTGATATAGCGTAGCAGAAATAATAGTGTTAACGAGTTTCCAGCGAATTCAGTCGCGGATTTAGCCCAATAGTCAAACAAGCGAATAGCACCTGAACTTTTACTGCTTCTATAGTTAGAACAAATACGAATCGATCGGAACGAGGAATTCCAGTGGAGTTAGATTTATGGAGCGCTAGATGTTGCCCGCGACTACGTCCGGGTCTTTGATTCCTGCGGGTAATTTTTGAAGTGAAAACTTCTTTAGCCGCGTTGAGCACTTTTTGGTAGGGGGTAAACTTGTGGATTCGCGTCACCGACATGCTCGCGAACACCGACATGCTCGCGTTACGAAGACAAAAGGTCTATAAATATACTACACTCGTAATTAAACTTTAATGCCTTAGTTTTAAGGTTTATATTTTAATTATTTTATTTTTTATTAAAATACAAAATTATTTTAAATATTCGTTATCACTTCTATCGGCAGTTCCTATGACTGCCAATTTTTTTAAAATTTCCCGGGAGTCCATGAGCTTCCCTATAGCGACCTATCTCTGTACTAAAGTTCGTCGAAATCGGTTGAAAAGATGGGCCGTTAAATTAATATTTGGCGTTGAAACGTTTCCGTCGTGCTGTCTGTTCGTTTCGCCCTAGTCGCCTGCACACTGCACTTGATTCGTCGCTGAAAGTTGCTGTGACCGAAGAAGGCGCGATTTTCGCTGCACGAGCCCTTAAGCGCCAAACGCGCAGTGAACGGGCGCGGGTCGGGCGCGGGCCGGGTCTGGTGCGCGGCGGGTTGAATTACTTGTATTTATATGGACAATATTTTTATTTTTTTTATTTTTATTTACTAGGTCTACTAACGGACACTTACATTAAAACATTCTAGGCTAATCTTATCATATAGAAAAAGCTAAATGTAGTGACCACTTAAAAGTAAACAACATTCTAATTAATTCGTTACAAAGATAACAATTTTTTAAAACAACATAATAAGGGAATAAAACTAAAAATATGAAATAATACTAAACTACTTAATTTTACTACTACAGAGTTATGATAAGGTTCATGTTCTGATTTTATCACGGAACTTAGGTAACGAGTCAAAGTGAATGTCAAGATTAGTGCTGTTGTGGTTTAGGGTCTTACACAATCTTGAATATAAATGCATGGATATAATTAAGTGTTGGGTTTTTCTGATTAGAAATTCTCAGTATTAGCTCGGAGTTAGGAAGTTGGCGGTGTTTCACCCCCGTGCCTCGGAGAGCACGTTAAGCCGTCGGTCCCGGTTATTATCACACATGATAATAGTCGTTAAAGCCCGCCAATCCGCATTGGAGCAGCGTGGTGGGTCTAAGCTCTAATTCCTCTCTCTCCTATGAGGGTGGAGGCTTGTGCCCAGCAGTGGGACGATAATGGGTTGTAGTGGTGGTGGTGGTGGATATGGACAACATCACACAGCGTCACCCGCCACGCGCCCGACCCGCGCCCGCGTTCTGTGTGATGCCATCCATATAACAAGGAATCCAACCCGCCGAACACCCGACCCGGCCCGCGTCCGACCCGCGCCCGTTCCCTGTGTGTTTTGCCCTTTACAAATAAATTATTCATACGAGACTCAAAGTCGACGAAAACTGTGATGTTATGTTATACCTCAATGCAAATTCGTAAAGTATTTTTATCGCGGAAGTCATTTCAATAATTTATTACGAAATAAATCTTTGACGAATAACACATAATTTTCCGCAACTAACTGTATTGAAAGATACTATCCAGTGGTTTTATAAATAAAACTGTGTATAATTTCGATGAGTATGATTACGAGGGTTAGGATGAGATTAACATACCTAATATCATTAACGTTGATAGAATTTGAGCGTCGATTAACCTTAGCTTTAAGCCATTAAACCAAAATGGACCTTAACTTCTTTACTTTAATATTCTAATTTATCCTTTTATTCCAGTACAAGTTGAATCCTTGAGATTCCTTGAGTCTTGACTGCGATGTCAAATGATGCAGTCTAAGATGGTAGCGGGCAAACGTGGCACTGGTTTCGTAGGGAACCTGTTTGGGGTACGGCAGTTAAATTAAGCCCACTCTCCTAATCGGTTTCTACTCGGCATCGTAGAGAGAAATTATAAATTACCAAATTGACTCTGCTGGGGATCGAACCCTGGACCTACCACATAAAATAAGACAAAGCGCTCACCACTGCGCCAGAGAGCTCGTCAAATTATCAATATACCTACATATTATAATATAATTATTATCAGAATAGTGCGAGATTTTACAAATCACCAACGACGTTGATCTCACGTTGATAGAATTCCAATGGCGAAACAAATAAACTAAGTTTTAAAGCAAAATGAACCTTAAAATCTTTATTTTAATACTCTAATTTATCTTTTTCTGTCAGTTTTGATCTGCGTGTTTGTCACAATCGTAGTATACTATTTATAAATCAAAAAATAGTTACGAGTAGGTACGAGTAGCTCACTTATTAATAGCCTATGATTCGTGATGGCGTACTACAGTTTGGCGTATGCAAACACTTTGTTTTGAATGAGTTGTACGTGGCTAACAACGTACCTTGTCAATTAGATGCCAAGAGTACATAACCACGACATATAACTGATGGGTGACTGGCTGTCTCGTGATATGATGTGACACATGATTATGAATTGCTAAAAGATTGAATTATTGAAGTGAAAACTTCTTCAGCCGCGTTGAGCACTTTTTGGTAGGGGGTAAAATTGTGGATTCGCGGCGTCATCGACATGCATGTCGCCGACATGCTCGCGTTGTTACGAAGACAATAGGTCTCAAATATAAATTATACTTACTAAATTCGAAATTAAACTTTGATGCCTTAGTTTATATTTTATTTTATTTTTTATTTAGAAAAAAATATTCATTTTCACTTCTATCGGTAGTCCCTATGACTGCCAATTTTTAACCGACTTCCAAAAAATGAGGAGGTTCTCAATTCGGCGCGTATGTTTTTTTTATCAGTAAGAAATTCAGTCGAACATAGTAATCTTTCATACGAACGTATTTTAGCTTTCGTTAAATTTTTAAAGAACCTGCAAAGAACTGTTTTCAGATGATTCCAATAAGATAGCATCAATCCATAGTAATATTGGATAGAATGTGTCCGTCTGGCCCAATGTGAAAGCGTAGCAGACGAGACAATACCTCTGAAATGTAAATGGGTTGTACCAACTTCAAAAATAATCTAATTCCATGCGGAAGAAATCGAATCATCTAAGTAGATATAATATCTACATTGAAGTTCCGAAAATTTATTCCTTTTTAATTACAAAATAATATGCTGTGACGTTAATTTTTATCTATTTTTAATTGTTAAACAATAATGTATCTTTTCACTTTACACTCGATTTGTTATTCTTATTGTTATTGTTAAGACTTGATATGTTACCTATCTATTACAAATTTTATTTATTTTAAGTTTTTTTTTTGTTAACCACTAACCAAATATACGCACACTTGACCAAAATCGCGCGAGTCGCAGGGAGACGAGATACTCGTAATATAGGCGACGTGTGAAAGTTCTTACTTATATAAACTTGCATAACTTGCATAATATTATAAATGCGAAAGTTTGGATGGATGGATAGATATTCGTTACTCAATCACATCAAAACAGCTAAACAAATCTGGATGAAATTTGGCACAGAAATAGATTATTATAGTCTGGAATAACACAGCTACTTATCATCCCGGAAAATTAAAGAATTTCCACGGGAATCGAAAAACGTCAATGTACACGGACGAAGTCGCAGGCATCAGCTAGGTTTAAAATAGAAAAAAAAATGGTTTCTCTAAGCTAAGAATCCATCATGCTCGCGTCTATGTGAGAGGAGGCCTCCATCTGTGAGACAAACATTCACGTTGTGGGGTTTATGACTAAATCATATATAAACCTCTAATACCTAAACGAAGCTGAATCGATACGCGGCAGCGGTGCTATTTTGACGCGAAGGTCACATATACAATGAACAGGTGTTAACCGTTGATTAGATAGATACCTATAGATAGAAATACTTAGATTCGCCAATGGACGAACTTATATTTTTCCACAATTTCAGCTTGCCTAAAGGACCTTCCCGAAATTCGTCGCCAGCTCTCGGGCCCCATCGCCCCGCTGTCGCCGTCGTTCCGCCGTCGTCGCTAGTTTCGTGTCTGACGCCTGACAATCTGCCCAGCCTACGAGCCCTAAGCTCGAGAGCTTCTAAATTACTTAGCATAAATTTACACCCGAACATAATATTAGGTATTATATTACGTACAATTTAGGTCATTAAACCTAACACAATTATTTTCCTTGCAATAGGGACGATGACAACTCAATCAAATCAGCAACTCTATATAACAAACTTAAAAACGCACTTCTAGTATGACAGTTGTATGAAATGCACAGGTGTGACGTCATGAAATTTCAACGCACTTTTCTTCTTTAATCTAGATTTTAAAATGGTTATCAAACTTAAAACTAACCAAGGATGTGAATTTTAGGTCTTTTGAAAGACCCTCTTTAATAATTAATCAGTTAGAAATAATTTATTTTTGATATAGGCATCATCCCTATTGTTCCCTATTGTATCTACGCGACAAATCTTTAACATGTGAAGTCCGTAGTAACAGTTTTATTTCACACACAAAAATTAAAAGTACCTATCTAGTATCATCTAAAGTTGTACTAGCAAGTATCATTTACCTACCTAAGCAACATCCCTAATGATAAATAGGTACCTTTATCCATTTCGAATATATTTAACGAGCTATAAAAACATTTTAATGTGTAACGAACGACGTTGCTTACGATAATACAGTTGATCAGTTTGACATGCCCCCCTTGGATCCTAACGATACGATTATATTGAAATTTCATAAAATGTTAAATAAGTACTCTATGTAAGTAGCATATGTAAGTATTCTCCAGGTCCTCAACTATACCCATGCCAAAAAAACCGGCCAAGTGCGAGTCGAACTCGCGCACCGAGGGTTCCGTACAAACCTGTAGTAAGTTTTAAATTATTAAAAAAAAACTACTTACTAGATCTCGTTCAAACCAATTTTCGGTGGAAGTTTGCATGATAATGTAAATCATATATTTTTTTTAGTTTTATCATTCTCTTATTTTAGAAGTTACAGGGGGGGGACACACATTTTACCACTTTGGAAGTGTCTCTCGTGCAAACTATTCAGTTTAGAAAAAAATGATATTAGAAACCTCAATATCATTTTTGAAGACCTATAAATAGATACCCCACACGTATGGGTTTGTTGAAAAAAAATTTTTTGAGTTTCAGTTCTAAGTATGGGGACCCCCAAAATTTATTGTTTTTTTTCTAGTTTTGTGTGAAAATCTTAATGCGGTTCACAGAATACATCTACTTACCAAGTTTCAACAGTATAGTTCTTACAGTTTCGGAAAAAAGTGGCTGTGACATACGGACGGACACACAGACAGACAGACAGACACACAGACAGACAGAAAGACATGACGAATCTATAAGGGTTCCGTTTTTGCCAAATTTGGCTACGGAACCCTAAAAAAACACGTCGATCCGTTGCTCCGTTGCGGCGTAATTGAAGGACAAACCAATAAACCAACATACCAACAAGCAAACACACTTCCGCATTTATAATATTAGTATGATACCTACGATTCCGTGTAAACGTGGCTCTACAGCTTATTGAAATGTAGCTGAAGATGAATTTATTGAATGCATCAGTGTCGATTGAAATTAATTGGTTTTACGTCACATGCAGGTAGTTTAGAGCTGTATTTGATGGCTCCACGGGATTGCTATATTTCATACACTACTATAATATTACTATAGAATCGATCTGTATATTGTTAGATACTAGATGATGTCTATGACTTCGTCCGCGTTGATGAAGTTTTTATTATTCCCGCGGACTCCTTTTCCGGGATGTAAAGTAGCCTATTTCTTTTCCAATTCAAAATCGGTTAGCTAAAGTTAGTTAAAGTGTAGCAGACAGACAGACGGACGCACGCACTTTCGCATACTAATATTATAAATGCGAAAGTGTGTTTGTTGGTTTATTGGTTTGTTGGTTTGTCCTTCAATCACGCCGCAACGGAGCAACGAATTGACGTGATTTTTGGCAAGGATATAGTTGGACCTGGAGAGTGACATAGGCTACTTTTTATCCTGGAAAATTAAGGAGTTCCCGCGGGAAACAAAAAAACTTAAACCACGCGGACGAAGTCGCGGGCATCAGCTAGTTGTTAATATTAGCAAATAAATACGTATGGATTTACTGCGACATTAGTCGAGTGGTTAGGCATGTTCGACTTCGGTTGTCGGATTATTGGTTCAATTTTCGAGTCGGGCCATAACTCGGTATAGAGCTTTTCTAACAAACAATTCTTAGGACTAGTCCGGAGGTAGGAAGTCGGCGTCACCTCCGTGTCTCGGAGAACACCTGCTGCGCCTGACCTCCCTCCTGTCATGTCGGATTTTCCGTTCCATTGGACTTTGAGAGTAAGGGATTGGAGAGGCTCCTCGGTTTTGTACCGACCCGTCCAGTGGTTTAAAATGAGTTGATAAATTAGTGCAGTCAGTCGCCTGTTCCTTTTAAGTAGATCGTAAAGTCATATTAAATTGCTTAAAATGCACATAGCTAAAAAAAGTTAGAATTGCGTGCCCGAGGATCGAACCCGCTGAATTTCTAGCCTAAGACGAGGCGGCAAGAAATCCAGGGGATTTCGATCGGGTGGTGTGCAGCCCCCAGACAAGACGACAAGGCTTATGGGGTGCTAAGAAACCATGTAAATGTAAAAAAATTCTTTGATACTAATAAATAAATTGAAATTGAGTCCAAGATGTAGAGTTACGTGAGTTACAGTAAAATAAAGCAATATTCGGTTACCAGTAAAAAAACTTATTGTTATTGTCCTTGAACTAAAATCTTGCCGTTGCCAAAACTACTGGTCTGCAGTTATAATGGTGACATAAAGTCTATAAATTGAAGGACATAAACATAATAATATATTGTAATAAGCTGACGACTCGGCTTCGCTTGCGAGAATTTTCTGAAAGTTCGTTCTTAGTTGGAGGTCTGTCTTTGAGTGTCTTATATCGCAAAACTAAGTACCCAGTGGTTGAGCTATACGTCAGTCAGATTATCCTTTTAAAACACGTACCTATTTAAATATTTAAATACTTATTTAGTTAAAATTGTTATAATATAACTTATGAGCATTAAGTTAATCCACACATTACAAATGTAGACCCGTGATACAACGTTTCCTACGTTGAGCTAAAAATAATGTTATTACAATTCATCTTAATAAAAATATTATAAGTGCAATACTCTGTCTACAATCTCGGCACGCTATGATGGCCGGTTTGACACATTACAATAGTGATGTGGAATGTCAATTTATTCTCGAACAAAAAACAATTAAGTTTTGTTTTTGTACCTGATTAAATAGGTTTAATAAAACAAAAATGTAAATGTTTATTTAATTTATTTGAACGAACTGAATATTTGAATGAAAATGAATATACATACTTTATATGCACACAAGAAACATATGAATACAAAAGATACCAAAAAAGGTGCCACAAAAGGCCATAATTAATCAGATTCGTCCATACTACTATTTTCACTGTCGTCACTGCTATCATCACCTGCATTAATAATTATATGTTCGTTTTCTATAATATTATCTATTTTCACATCTCTTTCATAATCTTCCCTTATTAATTTAACAGTTCTATTCACAACCTTTTCCCAGTCTCCTTTAGTCACATGTTCACAAGCTTCTTCTAATAATTTTAGCATTTTTTTTGTGGTAAATGGGGGTTCTGTATTGTGTCTTGCAGCATATCCCTTAATTTGAGCCCACACGAACTCAATCGCATTATACTCACAATGGTAAGGCGGTAACCGTATAACTCTGTGCCCATGTTCTAATGCTATTTCGTCAATGACGTATCGGATCTTGGTTGGTTTGTTTTCTTTTAAAAGACGTACTAATTCCGCTTTTAACATATTCATGTTTGCATCTACGCCATTTTTACGAAGCCATGCGACGATATCAGCTTTCTTTTGGGATTGGGCAGGTGGCTTGTCAATTTGCATCGAGTGGTATGGGGCGTTGTCCATAATTATAATAGATGGTTCAGGGAGGCTACACAACATTGAGGTAAACCATTCAGTAAACTTTTCTCCATTCATGTCTTCATGATAGTCTCCAGTGGTTTTTGACGCAAAAGCCATGAGAGAACCTTCGACAAACCCGTTGATGGTTCCGGCGTGACAAATTATAAGTCGCGATCCTTTTCCTACAGGAACTTTGGAAGTAGATGCTGCTGTGTCATCGTTCCAAGAACGGCCTACAGTATGGTTAGCATTAAGCCATGTTTCATCCAAGAACACAACATTTTGCCAATTTTTGATTTCTTTCACTTGCCGTAAAAAAGTATACCTTGCCATCGCTATATCAAATCTTTCCATCAATATTTTGCGTTTGTTACATTTTTTGTATCGAAATCCAATGGTCTTCAAAATCTTCGTTAAAGAACTTCCCCACCGAAGAATAATCCAGCTTCCTTCAGTGAATGCACCAACTTTTTTCTTGTTGGATACTCCTTCTGTAAATAGTAGCCGTAAACATGTCTTCGGATAGCATCGGCATCAAAGCTATCGATGCCTACGACTGGTTTTGCTCGTTTTCTCTTTTTTGGTGTGTGAAGTTTATTTTCTTCTGTGCCAGTCTCGCCATATTTTTCTTTAGTTATCCGTCTAACAGTTCGTTGTCCAATATTAAGCGCATCAGCTACGCGTTCAACCACTGACGTTATAGGTAAAATTGGCCCTCCATTTTGAGCTTCACGATCGAAATAGTTACGAAGGCGTATTACGAACTCACGTGTCTGACTATTTAGAACAGTTCTCTGCGTACGTTCGGTCATATCGACGAAATCCACAACAAAGGGCTTGAACAGAGTCCAAATTAACGAGCAAGGGTCAACAGTAATGCAGTATCAATATTTGAAATCCAAAGCCAGGTCAAAACTATATCACAATCGCATTGCACTGACAGTTTATACTTTTCGAAGCAACGTCAATTCGAAACTGCTTTGTTTTGCATTGAGCATTGACGCGAGTTTGCCGGAGGTAGTAGTTGTGCTAGCCAGCGATCACAGAGTACATTGAATATACAGGTATAGAGATAACACTGAGGATTGTTGTATAAGCGCCATCTAACGGTATACGACGAACCTAAAGCCAAGCAAATCGCGCTCTTCATGGTACCTATTTTTTTATAAATTAATTCCCCAGAGTAATTTCCAAAAGCCAAACAATATTTTGATTTTATTGATTTGGCTTTTGGAAATTACTTTGGAGACAATGGAATTTAAGTTATTTAGGTAAATAAAACAACAGTTTATCAATTGGACAGTTTATTGTTTCTTTTTCATAAATAAATTAAAGCACAAAAACATAAACGGAGCACATTCACGGATGGAATTACATTCAGACGCAAAAAAGCGATTTCAGAGGTTTGTCCACATAGTGAAAATTGTTCATATTCACAAGTACATTCACCCCTTAAATGGTGCAAACTGATTTTTCTACACTTGTATACATTTTAGAAATCAATTTAATAAATAAATTTTGAGTCCTAAACCTAAAACTACATTCGATAAAATTTATGAATCTCTGCACATCACTATCGTCAATAAAGTAATACAATTATTTCCTTCAAAGTCGTTATCAATTAATACGGAACTTCATGAGCGGACAAACGTCAAACCGGCCATCATAGCGTGCCGCTAGTGTAACTGTTACATTTTCAAGGTCCATCCGCTTAACCGAAACTGTTAACGAAATCTGGTAAGTACAAAGGTAACTTGCATCCCGGAGGTTGTTTTTCATTAGCTACCATCCATGTTGTGTCGAATATTTTTGCACGTCATTAACCAAATAACTTTGTCGTTTACAACATCATTATTCATTACAAACATAAGTTTGCGAAAGGGAAAATGTAAATACAGTTCAGGCAACAAAAATCTACTGTATTTCCAATAAATAAAGTTCAATTTCCAATTTTTCTTCTATTGTTTGCTTAAGAGGCCGTATACTCGCCATCGGTCAATTTTGGAATCTGTAGGTATACCGCACAGTAGACCGTTAGTCTGCACTCATACATAGACGACATAGGCCAGTAAAGATACTTTGATACTTTGCGTAGTCAAGTTCGTACGTACGTGCGGTCGTACGATCTGCAGTACCATTTTAAACGTTAATTTGATCAGACTTTGATAATATTTTTTGGTCATATAGGTATTTTATAGAACTTTATTTTTACACAATTTGTGTTATATAAATACTAAACATTCATGGTAAATTTTATTTTATCAGTAATTTCGTCAAACTTTTAAGAAATACAGGTTATTGTGACGCGTAAATTTTGATAAATCGTGCACATTGATTTGATTTTTTTATTAACTAATTTTGTATAGAACGTATAAAAACGAATTGCAACAGTCCAATTTTAGGAGCGTGTTTATCATATTAGTATTTTTTATAAGTCATTTATTATAATTTTTCGTGGATTTATATGGGTGAAAAGTGTCACCCAAAAGTGCAAAAATGGTAAACGTATTCTGCAAGAATGAGAATTGCACTATTATATTTCAATAAAATTAAATTTTTATTTGCAACAGTCTACTAAGGAGGGATTAATCTTTAATGTTTTAATTTTCTTTTTGTTATAATACTAATATCCCATGCACATAGCTCATCAAAAGTTCTTAAAATGTCGGTTTACGGGTTTACGGACTGTTAACACGCGAAAGTGAAGTCTGTTTGCACTGAAAAGCACGGTTCGTAACGAGCACGAAAATTGCCGATTTCTTCCGAACTAAGTTTTCCATTGTCAGAAATACTCAATTGTCGTCTTTAGCGAAAATTACCTTTATAATAAAAGGTTTAAGATCCAATTTGAAATGGATTCTTCTGAAAGGTTTTGACTTTTGTCGTCTTCTAGCTTCAAGAAGCTTTTCTGACTTTGACCTCTACGCTTTTGCAATAAAGTTTTATATAGTTGCGAATTTCGTTGGGTCTTTTTCATGTCGAAGATGTTGGGATATTTTCTACCGCACGTGTTTAGGTTTCTTTCAGTGTCGCGATAGAAATACCCGCACGCGGTCGTCATGACGTTTCGGGCTTATTTTGCAGTTTGCGCGGAAGTTTTTAGTTCGCAATTCAAAATTTAAATTTAGATTCGCGTTCTATGATCATGTTTTTTTAAATGACTACTACAGTGAATAAAATATGGTGGCCAGGTGTGTATTAAAAATGTTTTGGATCTGTGCAGTGAAATATTGGATGACGTCAATTTAAATGAAAGTTTATGTTTAATTCAAAAATACGTCATTTATCAAGCATTCTAATTTTATGTATATTCGGTTTTATTTACGCGTTATGTTAAATTCAGAAATAAACAAAGAACCTTAAGCCAGTGAGCATACTACCATCACTTAAAGCAGTATTGTTTTAATATTGTTGATGTTCGTGTTATAGAATTATAATCCTTATTTTAGGGACGTCAAAGTACGTGACATAAAACTGACATTTGGAAATAATATTGCTTGCGTTGCATTGGTAGTGTACCCCCCCTGGCTTAGCATAATCTTTCCATTTATCTTGTAATAGGTTATAGGAAGTTAAGTCACCTGCTAAGCTATGCCACATCTTAGAAACGTGACTCCTTTAGTAAACAGCAGTTACGATAATATTATATTAGTGCTCGTAAAAGACAAAGTAACTATTTCAATATTTTTATACTGCCACATAAAAAGGGTAGGTACACCATGGGACGTTAATCTAGCTATAAACCCACTGGAGCCTTAGACTATTTAACTGTTCTGATAGCTGATATGGGATAATACCTTACGACGTAAGTTAAATTCGAAAGCATACAAATTACGTAAGGCTTACGTAATTTCTATGTGACTAATCGCAAAAAAAATTGCTATTCGTTATACTATTTAAGAGGATCGTCTAGTGACGAAACGCGACGCGAGTAGGTATTTTCAATAATTGACCGAGCGAAGCGAAGGTCTCTGAGTCTACTTGGGTGAATTGGCACTTGTCCGTCCGTCTGTCAGAGCCTTATAACTTCTGAATTGCTGGACGTAATTACTTCAAATTTAAATATAATATGTAAACCGATGGCCTCCCGCCGAATATGGCTTAAAAAGTTACAAAAATCTTTATTTCAGGGGGGCTCTCATAGAAGCGAATCCGAAGTAAAATATTTTTTATAGCGTTACATAGGGTTGCGGTATATCATTTTAAAGATAATTAGGAATAGAGTCCAAAAATATTTTTTTTTAAATTTTCCCCCTAAAATTGACGAAATGGGGGGCTTTCAAAGTGGCGATTTTCTAACATCCAAAGTTGACCTCAGAACTCTCAATTTTCTGAACTCTCAAGCCTCAAACTTGATCAATTATTTGAATTATATCCTGTACTTGAACAACAAATACCAAAATTAGATAAATATTATAAGGAAACGAAATTATTTAATTTTTAATGATGATGATATTTTTAACAGAACTTCACAATGGTGTCAATAGATGGCGCTCTGTGATACCGCGAGGTCTCAGTTCGGGGCGAACCACTAGTGCTATCTGTTTCACAACGCTTCGCTGCCTTCTCCGTATCGTGCGATAGAGAGAGTTGCAAGTCCAGTAGGCATATGCCTACATTTTATTCTTGAAATATTGTTTCGGGTGATAACGTTTTTACCCCCCCCAAACGTTAACGAAATTAGACAATTTTGGTCTCATTAGATTCAGTACATCTTAATCTAGGCTCGTACGTTTTATTTTTGTAGTATTTTAGTTTAGTTAAATTTAAAAAAATTAAAATACTCGAGGAAGTTTTTAGGTCAAAAATATGGATATTTAGACGCGAATAACTTTTAACATAAGCAATATTTCTTTAAAATGAAAACGTACGAGCATAGTTCTTCATTGTATCTGCAACATTTCTAAAAATTATGAAAATTGGACAACATTTACGGGAAGAAAAACGTTATCGCTTTTTGTATGAAAATTTACAACTAGACGATCCTCTTAACAATTACTCGTAAGTTAAGAACATTTTTTAATTACTATCAGGGGGTATAATTATACTATCGAGCATAATTTTTTTCTAACGAGATAATTAATTAACCACATATTACATTAAACAGTCAAATTCCTTAACTACACCCAGAACGACTCGTGTAAATTCGTTATGAATTTGAATTGAATTTACATTTTTAGGGAACGTGAAATGCTAAAAAAGTTCAAAATGTGCTACTGTAAAAATTTAAAATTGCAAAAACGGCAAGCTGATTAACCGTGCAATACGTGAGATGTATTCAACGTCATACCAGTGTAAACAAAAATGAACCTTATTTAGTGAGTCTGTTGAACACAAAACGGCAAGTTTCTCGCATCAGTGCAATGTTGTAACACTCAAGTGTAAAGGAAAATGAACCTTATTTAATGCGGGTGTAAGACACAAAACGGCAAGTTGACTCACCCGTGTGCTGAGTGCGCGCGGCGGGCGGCGCGCGCGCGTGCCTCGCTGCGCGATTTGGAACCATGTCCTGAACGGGTCATGGAGACGATATCTGAAGATGCCGAGGCTGAATTGGAACTTGGTAATTGTTTAAAGATATGATAATCAATTGCTGTTCGTTTGTCTCGCTAAAACTCGAGAACGGCTGGGCTGATTTAGATGGAATTTTTTGAGTGTGTTTGTGTGGGTCCCGTTATGGTTTATATATTCACAATTGGACCCGATAGGGGGCGCTGCAATCGGGTTCTAGCTTCAAGGCAGGGCAACGTCTGCCGGGTCAGCTAGTTAACAATAAAGGTGTAACATCACAGGTTTTTTTTTTATCCACTACAAGTTAGCCCTTGTCTGCGATCTCACCTGATGGTAAGTGATGATGCAGTCTAAGATGGTAGCGGGCTAACCTGTTAGGGGTATGGCAGTTATATTATTAAACCCATACCCCTATTCGGTTTCTACACGGCAACGCTAAATCGCTTGGCGGCACGTCTGTGCCGGGAGGGTGGTAACTAGCCACGGCTGAAGCCTCCCACCAGGCAAATACCAGACCAGACCAGACCAGGGAAAATTCAGAAATTATAAATTTCCTAACCCTGCCGGGGATCGAACCCGGGACCTCCGCACGTTAAGGCAACAGCGCCCAACACTGCGCCACGGAGGTCGTCAAATAATATCGTCGTCGTCTTGGTCGTCGTATTCTAAGGAACAAAGAGCATCGGTTACTGTAATCCGTTAAAACGTATAAAAATTAATCTTTACTTAGTACTTATTGTACAACGTGCACTATGTAATATGCACTGCCCGCCTTCCTTTTTTAATTCGCTGGAAAAATGCACTTACGCATCCCACCCAAAGCGGGTATATGGGACTATTACCCTACCCTAAACCGCCCACCCTCTTGCTACTAAACTTGCACGAAAAGCAATCAACCAAGCACGAAAACAAGCAACCTACAATACGCATCACCACAATGTCACACCTGATGGTCCAAGAGCTGATCGAAGTGAAAAGTAGAGTGTTTACCATGGGACTAAAAGCCATTCTACTCGACACAATAGCATACCTCGCTACGCTCGGTAAGCTAAACATCTCGTATGAAATGGCTCATTTTAGTCCCTTGATGAACCATCTACTATTATTCTGAGAGAGCGATAGAGAGAACCCATAAACCCGATTGATTTGTCTACGCCCATTCCGACATAAACTGTACAGTTTCAAGTACCCAGTAAAACTTTCGACTACACAGTAAATGCAGTTCGAAATCGAACTGAGAGACAGATTGCAGACGAATGTGCGGATTATTAAAACGTTTGAATAGATTTTCGATAAAATGGAAAGATTTTCTCTGAGCTCCGTGTGCGAGAAGACCTATAATTTTTAGGAATTCAGCTACCTATAAAATATTTAAACACCGTAATTAGGTCACCCTCGTTGAACCTTATAATTACATTCATGGATGTAATATGGCTGATTTTATGTTTCAATAATATTCTTCAAGTCAAGTGTTTGTTCTCAGTGAAAATTTTAGTCAAATTTTCTTGATTTTTGGTTTCAATACGAAGAGCTCCCAAACAACATAATTATGTGAACTACCAAATAACAATAAGCTTAATAATTAAAGAATTTAGATCAGAGACCATGTAAGAACTAAGAAAAAAATAACGTGATTGTTCTTTTGATTTTCTTCTTCCAAAAACGTTAAAATAATTAAATAATAATTAATTGACCGAGCGAAGCGAAGGTCTCTGAGTCTACTTGGGTGAATTGGCACTTGTCCGTCCGTCCGTCTGTCCGTCTGTCAGAGCCGTATAACTTCTGAATTGCTGGACATAATTACTTCAAATGTAAATATAATATGTAAACCGATGGCCTCCCGCCGAATATGGCTTAAAAAGTTATAAAAATCTTTATTTCAGGGGGGCTCTCATAGAAGCGAATGCGAAGTAAAATATTTTTTATAGCGTTACATAGGGTTGCAGTATATCATTTTAAAGATAATTAGGAGTAGAGTCCAAAAATATTTTTTTTTGAATTTTTCTCCTAAAATTGACGAAATGGGGGGCTTTCAAAGTGGCGATTTTCTAACGTCCAAAGTTGACCTCAGAACTCTCAATTTTCTGAACTCTCAAGCCTGAAACTTGATCAATTATTTGAATTATATCCTGTACTTGAACAACAAATACTAAAATTAGATAAATATTATAAGGAAACGAAATTATTTAATTTTTAATGATGATGATATTTTTAACAGAACTTCACACTGATGTCAATAGATGGCGCTCTGTGAAACCGCGAGGTCTCAGTTCGGGGCGAACCACTAGTTTAAAAGACAGAACTTTTTCTTTCTCAAATAATTACCTTCCGAGAAAACTTAGAAATAAGCATCGCTGAAATCACTTGAAAAGTTCTAAGTAAGGAAACGCTTTTGGAAAAAAAATTAAAACTCTTAATTTATTTATTTATTTAATTATTGTAATATAAGAATTGTAAATTCGGAATTTATTTATTGTAATTTAACAAATTTTGCATGCCTTCTGCTAGGCGAAACATGGACTATTTAACTTTGTAACACCTTATGTAAATGTATGTTTCTGCAAAATAAAGAAATTGTATTGTATTGTATTGTATTGTATTGTACTCTTGAGGAAAATAGGGATGATGCCTATATCAAAAATAAATTATTCCTATCTGATTATTAAATAGAGGATCTTCCAAAAGACTTAAAATTCACATCCTCGATTAGTTTTAAGTTTGATAACCATTTTAAAATATAGATTTTTTTTTACGGCCGGGAGCCGCAGCAGAAATGGCTGAAACCGGCAAGCGGCGGAAGTATGCCTCTCTCCTATGAGAGATGAAATATGTAACTCTCTATAGAGTTACATATTTGTTTCGTTTGCCGTGGAGTCTTAGTGCCAAAATTTTTTTGCGAGATATTTCACCGCGGTTGATTGCCTCATCTGGTGACAGAAGGGCTGGCTCATTTTTTGCGCAAAGGATCAGCCTGGCTGTCCAGCGCGGAAATGCAGCCAGCATTCTCGCCACCATTCCACGCGGGCATGATTTATATAGTAATTAGGTTAGGCTAGCTAGGTTTATTGTTTCTATTGTATTGTTTTCAATAAATTTTACCAAAAAACAAAAAAAAGTGCGTTGAAATTTGATGACGTCACAACTATGAATTTCATACAACTTAAATATACCTACTAGAAGTGCGTTCTTAAGTTTGATCCTATTGCCTCAGTGTGCACCAGCAAGGTAGTGTAGGTACTGTGTGTAGCCACTCAGACAACTTGGCCTGTGTCCACAGCTGAACATTTGCCTTCCCGAAAGCGTGCCACACCGTGTCATGACCTTCCGCCTTCCTCATCCACTCACTTCCGTCGACCTTCAGTTCACCGGGCGAGGGGTCGATCCACTGTGCGCTCGCCAGTACCTCCAGTACGAGGTTGCCACTCTAGATCACGTCGACGCCAACGGTCATCTGTCTTCGACGGACATGGCCTGCCTACTGCCACTTCAGCTAGAACATCATACTAATATTATTAAATAGATGATGCCCGCGACTTCGTCCGCGTGGATTAAGGTTTTTTTGATTCCCGCGGGAACTCCTTAATTTTCCTAGATAAGTAGCCTATGTCCTTCCCCGTGATTTAACCTACCTCTATACAAAGTTTCAGCAAAATCGGTTGAAAAGATGTGTCGGGAAAGCGTCTGTCTGTGTGTATTTCCCGCGGGAATCAAGAAAACATAAACCACGCGGACGAAGTCGCGGGCATCAGCTAGTAGGGTATAGTTGAGGACCTGGAGAGTGACATAGGTTATGAATGAACGAGAAGTTTAAATACGCTATAATCCGCCACAGTAGACAAATCTATGTGGTACAGTGCGTGTCCCTCACCAATAGCATGCGAACACCCACCACCCAGCATTCGCACCGGCACAGCACCACACTACACAAATCCTCCAAATGTGGGGTGGTGCTGTGCCGGTGCAAATTGATGGATGGTGGGTGTTCGGAAAATTAAGGAGTTTCCATGGGAATTAAAAAATTTATGCCACGCGGAAGAATTCCCGGCCATCAGCTAGAAGGAACATAACATAATGTAATTGTGAGGAACGCTGTCCAGCCTACCTATTGACCAGGTATTAGCCTGACAGCTGGCTGCATCATTATACGTAATGTTGGGTTGAGATAGTGTCAAGAGCAAATAGTTCATTTTGAAAAAGACTTGTACACCCACGTTTATAAAAATAGCCCCAGACAATCAAATGTATTCGCCGGAGCATAAAAACTGATACATTCGTACCTACATGAAACACCAATATTGAGATAAGTCAATCGACGTAGTTATGTTTATCGTGATTCCATTACCCCACGTAAAACGATGCAGTCGCGGGGAAAAGTGTCTGCGAGTTTTTTTTTAGTAGGTATTTGTAGGTATCTTAGCTATATTTTTAAATTTACCTATGGAAGTATTTGAGATATTTTAATAACTGAAAAAAGTCTTCAAGTTCTTCGCTGCTACTGTAAATTTCTGTAAATTCAGAAATGAATACGTAAACAAAATGTGTTTAAAACTTGATGTAAACTATTTTCAACAAAAGATGCTTTAAATCACTTGACACATTCCGTTAAATCCACAGTTCAAGAACTATATACATAGTAATTATGCGATTTTACTAGTAGATACTTAGTTTAATTTATTTATTTATTTAGATATCTTTATTGCACACACAAAATATGGTTTCTGTTTCTTCTGTTCTGTTTAACATAATCTGTTTAACACATCGACCATACAACTAATAGACTCCTCATATAGGGCGAACACTTTCAGACAACACATCAGACTTGATAGGTCTTATATAATTCCACGCCCTTGTAACAAAACCTACCGAGTTATTTAAATATTAATTAGAGTATATCGATAATTAATTATCGATAAATAATTATTAGGAGTTAGGACCCCATCCCATTTGATTTATGATTTTTTTGACCTTGAGTAGACCAATCAGCGTTTAGTACCCCGCGCCCGCTTATATGAGCCATTTGACTGAATTTTTTGCATTACGAAAGCATAGTAATTAGGCGTCTATTGGTTGTGTGGTCGATGGTTTAACATAATCTCTAAAGTAAACTAAAATGGCAGCTTTAAAACTAGTTCTGTCCCTTTCCGTAGGGAGTATTATGAAAGGGTTAGCAATATTTGTAATGCTCTAATTTTAGTTTAGTTTAGAGATTGTGATAGTTGAAAAGCAGTAGTTAGACTACATAGAAATATGCAAAGGCGGTCTTATTGCTAAAGCAATCTCTTACAGTAACTTGAATAATTTAATCTATAATTTATAATTTAAAACCGATCGAATCCCTTAGAGAGAAATTCAAGGAAATAGGTATTCTTACAGTAGCCTCGCAATATATTTACAGTAATTTAATCTTTGTATAACAGCACCTTCAGAATTACAAAAGAATATGCGATCTGCACAACTAGAAACTGCCATAAGCTCGTGACTCCATCGCTCCGCCTCAAGAAAGTCCGAAGGTCGTTCGTGGGAATGAGCATTCTATTTTATAACAAAATTCCACAATCTATTTTAAACTTGCCTTTACACAAGTTTAACACTTTAACAGCCGATCACGTACTGTGTACGGGCAGTGTCGATCAACTCGGTACGCCGATCACGTACTCCGTACGGCTTTGACTTTCCTATCGTCTGTTTAAATACCACGTGCCCGGTGCGTGAATGGCGTGTAACCCCGGTGTAGAATGACTCTTTATCTACGCACACATGTATGATTCACCGACGGGAGGTGCGGGGTGGAGACAGGACAAGCGATCTTTCACGGCGCGCCAGTGCGCCCACGCCACTAACGTGAGAGTACGTCGTTTTTTTCGATTTTAGACCTCTTTTCTTAATTTTTTTTCATAAATATTATTTTTTATTACAAATGTTTTTTATTTCATCCCTAAAAATATAAAGAACAATAGTACATATAAAAAAAGAATAATAGACATATCACAGATAGTTTTTATTTTATGAGTCATAGAATATCGGCAAAAAACGCCGGCGTACCAGGGAAAGCCGCCTTTATAACGGTCGGCTGTTAAAGTGTTAAGAAATCCATTAGAAGTATTCTTTTGAAAAAAGCTTATTATACTGTTGAAGATTACGTAAATGCATTTGACTCGCTCCAGCAATGCTAAGGACAGCGGTTACTTATGTATAGTATACATTAATTTAATTGTAAATGATGGCTTTTTTTCAAAAGAGCAACCGCCGAGTTTCTTGCTGGTTCTTCTCGGTAGGAATGGCATTCCGAACCAGTGGTAAATTCATTCGACGATCCGAAAGCACTTGTAAAAGTTTATTTGAATAAAAAACATTGGAATTTTGAATTTTAAATTTTAATACGCAGCGAGAAGATATCATTAAAATTTAATAACGCAGGAAATGTTTTAACAACCCTTTGATGGTTTCCATCCATGGTTTCAATTACACGGGTTCAAATGTTGGCGTTCATTAAAAAGTTTTAATGGTCGGATTATTCATTAACTTAGGCTTCTTAGTTAGAAGTTAAATGTTACTAGCAGATAAATATTATACCTACCTATTTCGCCCAACTTTGTCTTAGTTAAAAAGCCGTTACGTTACCCATATTTTATTACACAACAGTAATGACACAGATCCATACTATTAATAATTATGAATGCGAAAGTGGTCCCGTCTGTCTGTCTATCATTCAGACAAGCATAATAATCTATACTTATAATAAAACTGTAACAGGTCCAATTCTGTACATTGAAGATATTTTGAAAATTTTTTTTGGAGGGCACTCATTATTCGATACTGAAGCCAAATCTGTAATTTTTTTCATTTTTGTTTGTCTGTCTGTCTGTCTGTCTGTCTGTCTGTCTGTCTGTCTGTCTGTCTTTCTGTCTGTCTGTATCTTGGCCGCGCATCACGCCGAAACTACTGAATGGATTCAAACGAAACTTGGCACGATTTGAGCCCATACTACGAGGTAGGACATAGGATACTTTTTATCCCGAAATTCTACCCCCGAAGAGGTGAAATAGGGGTTGAAAGTTAGTATGAAAGTCCTTAATTTCTCAAGTTATAGCCGTGAAACTTGATATATGAGCTGCGGGTTGAAAATGAAAACATATGTGTTTCACAGTTTTTCAAAATTCCACCCCCGAAGGGGTGAAATAGGGGCTGAGAGTTTGTATGAAAATCCTTAATTTCTCAAGTTATAGCCATGAAACTTGATATATGAGCTGCGGGTTGAAAATGAAAACATATGTGTTTCACAGTTTTTCAAAATTCCACCCCCGAAGGGGTGAAATAGAGGTTGAGAGTTTGTATGAAAATCCTTAATTTCTCAAGTTATAGCCATGAAACAGCATTTGGGCTTTCGTTAAAATATGAAGAAGGTCGTGTTTCACCAATAAAGCGGGATTATACCGTGGGAGAGTAATATAGGCTACTTTTTATCCTGGAAAATTAACTGAAAAACTTATTCCACGCGGACGAAGTCGCGGGCATCAGTTATAAAGAATATACATACATACATAGGCTACTTTTTATACCGGAAAATTAATGAGTTCCCGAGCGAATCGAAAAAACTTAGTCCACGCGGACGAAGTCGCGGGCATCAGCTAGTAAATTAATATACTCGTAGTCTGTTATTTTGTTGAAATATTGTAGCTTACATCCTAGAATCTAGATCCTAGTAACGGACTTGACCACTTTTTGTTCCCGACTTCTTTTGACTTTGTTTTGTTTACAAAGACTTCCTAATTCCTACTAAATTGATTGTTTAAATCTGAACTATTGTTTAAATTGAATGCCTAAATTTTTAACGACCACCCTGGCGCTTGTTGAGCCCTGTTGGGAGGCCACAGGTTTGGTTTCCGGCAGTGTCAATTTGGGAATTTCAGCCGTGGCTAGTTACCACCGGCTAATACGTACCGCGAAATGATTTAGCGTTCCGGTACGATGCCGTGTAGAAACCGACTAGGGGTATGGATTTAATATAACTGCCATACCCCTAACAGGTTAACCCGCTACCATCTTAGACTGCATCATTACTTATCAAGTAAAATCGCAGTCTAGGGCTAACTTGTAGAATTAAAAACACATTTTTTTTGTTTTTCTTCAAGGTTTGTCTTCAATCACGCCGCAGCAGAACAAGGATCGACTTGATTTTTTGCATGGGTATGAGTTTTGATGAGGGTTTGAGGACCTGAAAAGTGACATAGCCAACCTTTAATCCTGAAAAATTAAGACGTTCCTTCCTAAAACTTAAACCATGCGGACGTAGTCGCGGGCATCAGTTAGTATTGTATAGTTAAAGCACTTTTGGTGTGGACAGTACCCTCTCAATGCATCACCGCACACCTTTCAGGCGTGTGCAAGCGACATCAGTCATATTAACTCCTCGTGTCACTGAACTTTTCAGGGATAATGTATATATGCATGATTTATGCTCTTTCCCCCACCAAAACTCTATTTTATATAATACAACGGAATTCGTAACACACGATATCTTTAGTGTAGTTTAATAGCTATGTATAAGTCACAGGAGCATAAAATAAATATTTTTTAGTTTTTCCCCTTAAGAAAAGGATGAGGAGATATCTATTTTTACGAGAGTTGCGATTTCAGCAGTCTATAATGAGGTATACAGTTCCACCGTAGCGCCTAAAGTATGAGCCGTGTCAAACGATTTGTTATTCTGGTCTCCAGGTGATAATATAGGCTACATTTTACAAGATACAAATCGATATGACGGATTTTAATTAATTAATTAATTAAATTAATACTAGTGATGTGCCGGATCGTTAAACATGTATATTATCCGTGGATAGGGATACGGATTTTAACTTTCTAACTCGATCGGTGTCGGTGCGCGTGACCTTGAAACTGACTACGATAAATTTTTGCAATGTAAGTATAGGTGCCAAATATTTGATTTTAAGAAATTAGAAATAATCTGAATGGAATTTAATAGTTTTTCATTGCTACCTAATCACCTATATCTATATAAGTATATATAAATCTCGTGTCACAATGTTTGTCCTCAATGGACTTCTAAACCACTTAACCGATTATAATAAAATTCGCACACCATGTGCAGTTCGATCTAACTTGAGAGATAGGATAGTTTATATTATATAGATTAGGATTATTAGTGCTACCCGTGCGAAGCCGGGGCGGATCGCTAGTTATATATAGAGTTTTATCTATGTATTGAAAATTAATAAGGTAAAAGATCCGTAAAAGATCTCCGTAGAAGAGTCAAAATAGTAACGAATACGGATACGGATCTTTCTTCTCCCTCGGATATCCGCGGATCCGGACCGATACGGATATCCAGCACATCACTAATTAATACCTACTTACTGCTTGTCTATTGGTAACTATAAGCTATAAGCTATATTTATAGCTTGTCCAACTTACAGCTCTATTTAGGAAAAACCTTTGTAAATATAGGTACTCTCTGAGGTCTGATGGTGGTCTGATGGAACTAAAGTTCAGTCGCTCAGCCATTGCTTACGTAACTAGTGTAATAAAGTTTGATAAAACCTGTACTAAAAAAAAAAAAATTTCATTTTCATTGCTTGATTTCAGCTTTTTCATTGATCGTCACCCACATTGATAAAATTCGATCGTCGAAACATATCATGGACTTTTGCCTTGTTTTAAAGCTCTAGGTAAGTCCATACATCTGCGGCCTAGCTCTCCGTAAATAATTTAAAATCGATACTATTTAAGTTCGACGTTCGAATTCTATCAAAGTTGGGCATTGTAAAAATTAAAATCTCATACCAACCCGGTTTTGCAAAGGATGGCCTGCAGTGCGTTTGGTGGCCATTTCTTGCACAACTCACGGCCAACTAACTTTGTACAAGTTACAGCTATATAGGTCAGGCGTTTCCAAACTGCGGCTACTTGTTTGGTAATCTTGCCAACCTACTTTGCTTTATTAGAACAGTCTGATATAATCTATCTATCTTAACCACCGGGTAGTGATCTTAACGTATAAGGGTCGACGGGACTTTCTAACGTAGGTAGGTACTTACTCAGTTGAAGAATATTCATCATCATCATCCTCAACCGATAGACGTCCACTGCTGGACATAGGTCTCTTGCAGGGATTTCCACACGCCGCGGTCTTGCGCCGCCTGGATCCAGCGGCTCCCTGCGACTCTCCTGATGTCGTCCGTCCAGCGAGTAGGGGGTCTGCCAACGCTGCGCTTTCCAGTGCGTGGTCGCCACTCCAGCACTTTGGGACCCCAACGTCTATCGGTTCTTCTAACTATGTGCCCCGCCCATTGCCACTTCAGCTTCGCAACACGTCGAGCAATGTCGGTTACTTTAGTTCTTCTGCGGATCTCCTCATTTCTGATTTGATCGCGCAAAGAAACCCCGAGCATTGCTCTCTCCATCGCCCGCTGAGTGACCCTGAGCTTTCTTATGAGGCCCATAGTTAGCGACCAAGTCTCGCAACCGTATGTCATCACTGGCAACACGCACTGTTCGAAGACTTTGGTCTTCAGGCACTGAGGAATCTTGGACGAGAAGACATCTCGAAGCTTCCCGAACGCTGCCCAGCCGAGTTGGATTCGGCGGCTCACCTCTTTCTCGAAATTGGACCTACCTAGCTGGACCATGTGTCCCAGGTATATATACTCGTCTACAATTTCGAGTGCAGAACTCCCAACGATTACTGGGTGGAGCGGAACATGAGCATTAGACATGATTTTCGTCTTACTCATGTTCATTTTAAGGCCCACCTGTTGGGAAACTCTGCTGAGGTCATTGAGCATTGCATTAAGGTCACCCAGAGTCTCTGCCATGATGACTATATCATCGGCAAACCGAAGGTGAGTGATGTACTCGCCATTGACGTTGATGCCAAATCCGTTCCATTCCAGAAGCTTAAAGACGTCTTCCAACGCAGCGGTAAAGAGCTTTGGGGAGATTACATCTCCCTGCCGCACCCCCCGCTGCAGTTGGATTGGCCTCGTAGTCTGGTCCTGTATCCGAACTGACATTGTGGCGTTTTCGTACAAACACTTCAACACTTGGATATACCGGTAGTCTATCCGGCATCTCTGCAGTGACCTCAACACAGCCCAAGTTTCCACCGAATCGAAGGCTTTCTCATAGTCCACAAACGCCAAGCATAGTGGCCGGTTATACTCTTCAGTCTTCTGTATAATCTGCCGCAGCGTATGAATGTGGTCTATGGTACTAAAGCCTTTTCGGAATCCGGCTTGTTCGGGAGGCTGGAAGTCGTCGAACCTACGAGCGAGACGATTCGTTATGACTCTCGAGAACAACTTATAGACATGGCTGAGCAGCGAGATGGGTCTATAATTCTTCAACAAGGTATTGTCTCCCTTCTTGAAGAACAGAACCACCACGCCCCTGTGCCATGCCTGTGGCGTTAAGCCCTCGTGAATGACGGAATTGAACAATCGCTGAAGGACCTTAAGTATCGGTTTTCCACCCGCTTTCAGGAGTTCTCCTGTAATTCCGTCCTCACCTGGCGCCTTGTTGTTCTTTAGTTGCTTGAGAGCCATACTAATCTCGTAAAGGCTGACGTCCGGGATATCTTCGGTATAGTGTCGGGTCAATTTGGCTCTGGGATCTCTAGCCAAATCCTCAACAGGCTTTTGTGTTGTGGTGTATAACTGTCCATAGAACTTCTCCACCTCTCCCAAGATCTCAGGTTTGGATGAGATGAGACTACCATCATCAGTTTTCAGTCGCGTCAGCTGGCTCTGTCCGATAGACAGATCTCTTGCGAATACTTTGGAGCCCTTGTTACGCTCGATGGTACCTTTAATGTATTCGGTATTGAAATTTCGCAAGTCGCGCGTTTGCGCTTTAGAGATCTGCCTATTAATCTGCCGGTAAGCAGACGCGTCTGCTGACGACTGTAGTTCCATCTCTGCTCTCTCATCCATGAGTTTGAGAGTGTGGTCTGAAAACTTTTTAGTTCTTTTTGGACGGTGGGTCTTAAAGAACTTGGACCCTACCGTCTGGACAGTTTCCACCAGCCTGTTATTCAGATCGTCCACAGACTCGCAATCTGCTAGGCAATCGAACCGGTTCTGCAGTTCCAGTTGAAAGCTCTCGGGGTTTTGAATATGAGCACGAGAAGGTCGGAGAGTAGACTTCACCAGTCTGGCCCTTTCCAGCTTGATGTTAAGATTCAATGTGCCTCTTACCATGCGGTGATCACTTCCGGTTTTAACCCTGTTGATCACAGAGGGGGGTAAGGGAGTGCACCTCCATCTAGTACTCCAACAGCCAACCTCACCTGCCCGCGGTACCCCCTGCTGGTCTACAAACGAGGCTCTGGCGACCGACAAATGGCGGTATAACCATTCAAAACTGGCTAGACTGGTTAAATGACCCACGCTGGTGTCGGGCAGCAGCGACACCGGTGCGAACAGTCTAGCCCTGCGATGGCCAACACGCCTGCCCAGCGCGGCCATTATGGGCAAAACCTTGCATGGATAGGTACACAAGGCCAAGGCCCCTAGTCCCCGGCGGCCCCGCTATTCCTGGCTATGGCAGCGGCCATGGTAACGGCGGGGCAGGGGGTGCGAAGAATCTCCGGCAGAGATTCCGCTGCCAACCCCGACGACTAGACCTGGCAACATACAACGCACGCACTTTGAGGACCGACGAGAAGATTATCGAGCTGGAAGAAGCAGTAAGCAAGTTGCGTTGGGATGTTATAGGATTGTCTGAAGTCCGAAGAGAGGGGGAGGACTCGATAATCCTCAAATCCGGTAACTTGTTTTACTACCGGGAGGGCGACCAGCAGTCCCAGGGTGGTGTCGGATTCATCGTCCACAAGTCTCTCGTCAACAATGTTGTTCAAGTCGAGAGTGTGTCGAGCAGGGTAGCGTACCTTATACTCAGAATAACCAAACGGTATTCACTGAAGGTTATACAGGTCTACGCACCGACATCTGCACAACCCGACGAGGAGGTAGAGGTATTGTATAAGGATATCTCAAGAGCCATGCATACCTCTAGATCCTACTACAATGTTGTGATGGGGGATTTCAACGCAAGGCTGGGTGAACGAAGCGGTGCAGAGGTGAGAGTGGGGCAATTTGGATATGGGCGGAGGAACCACAGAGGCCAAATGCTGGCCGACTTCATGGAGAAGGAGGGCCTCTTTATGATGAACTCCTTCTTCAGGAAGCGTCCACACAGAAAGTGGACTTGGATAAGCCCTGATGGTTTCACGAGAAATGAGATTGACTTCATCATGTCCACCAGGCGGCAAATATTCAATGAAGAATATTAGATGCAATTAATTTCACAGCTGCTGGGGCATAATATAAATATATAGGTAGGTACATACACAGAACGTCGGCTCTGCGTTTAAGGTACTGCAATTTCTAACGACTTAAAAACAAGTACCGGTTTTTGATGGAAGTTTAGTCTGTGGTTTAGTTCAGGTGACGACATTAGCTATAGGTATAGCGCCGAGAATGTAAATTTTCAATGCGCACGTGTTTTGCTACTACTACTTTACTACTTTAACACTTTACTACTACTACTTTTACTACGTTTTACAATTAATTTGTGAGTTTTGCCATTTGCTTACCAACAAACTAGGTATATACTATATAGGCGCGCTAATTTCCGCAGTTAAAAATGTTTTGACTGCGTTTTAGCGTAGAATGTACCTAGTAAGTAAGAAAACTATTTGTAGCCATTTGTAACCTTTATAGTACTACTATGTAAGTATCTACCTACTATAAAAAACCTCAAAAAAGATGGCGGCATCGAAACAGCTCTTGTTTTTTATGGCAGCCATTAGATTACCGCACTAGTGCAAAAATGAACACAACCCTTTGTAGGCGTGTTAATTCTGTGGTAAAATTTAAAGTATCTAATGATGGTAAAAGTCTAGGTATTTTATAGTTTTAATAGCAGTGAATTAAGAACAATTTTACGAGCAAATGTTTTGTAAAAAGATTTTCAGGAACTCCGTTGGAGCCCCGGAATTACTCAACCATACAATAGGAACTTTCCCAGTAGATTAAGTTGCTGGCAAACGTTTACGATTGGTTACATTATAAAGATAAAATGGCACTTTGAGTGGCCAATAAATTGAGCAGCTTGATTAATAGTGCCCCTCTGGATTGTTTGCCTCAATAAAACGCTCATAACGAATTGTCTGGCTGTGACTTCTTACTAAGAAGTTTGGGAGGATCAAATATTTGCCCAACGCCCTGCCAAATATTTGGCGGTTTTCCATTTATTGCCTTTTCGTATTGTTCTGTGTAGATTGCATCCACTTCGTAATACTCATCCAATTTATTAAAATGGTAAATAGGTAGCTTAGCGTCTGAATACCCAAGCCCTATTATACCAGAAATACGGATCCAAGACCAAATCGCTTACCATAGGCTTCTTAAACAAAGCTCAGGGTGGTTACTTCCATTGCTTAGAGCAATATTATTTCAAAATGACAGTTTAATGTCACGTACCTTGACGTCTCTAAAATAAGGATTATAATTTTAAAACATGAACTTGAACAATATTGAGACCACGGCTTTAGACGATAGTAGTATGTACAAAAGCAATTAAGCAATCATTGGACAATAATTAAGCGAGCTATCTTCGGTGTTTCTATACGGTATCAAATTAGAAATGAGGAGAGCCTTAGCCGTAAAGCCGTTACCTAAAGCTCAATCTCCAATCAACCTTCAAAACAAGAGTGAATATTCATCTTCTCGTCAAGCGCACTCCACCTTACGCTGCATCGGCATTTCAACACTTGCAAGTAGGTCTGACATCAGATTTTTAAACTTATTGCCTGTATTTACAATTGGCGTGCTACATAGGTCGAAAATCTGATAGAAATTGTGATCCTAGGAGAAATCGGAGGAAGGTCTTTACCCCGTCGTCGGACAGTACAGGCTATTTAAGATTAGGTAGATTAGAAGTAATAAGTATCATTTATTGTTTTGTACCTAAAGTAGGCAGCTACGAGAATATTTTTAATTTATTAAAGAAACAAATGTTACAATGAAATATGAGCTTCCATTAAAAATGGTTATTGAAATAATAGAAATATCATCCACAATAGCTCATTATAACGTTGTTTCAAGTGGTAAGTAGTATTTTTCCGCCCTCGTTCATGCTGTATCGATGTCATCTGCGGATCGGGTTCAGAAGGCCCCGACTGGAGAGCGCTTGACCCAGAATCGCTTGGCGTTAACGAACATCTTAACTACGTGCATCCTGACTTGATTATACGTATTTACAACTCAAACTTGGGTTACCCACATTTTATTTCTCAGTTTATTTCATTGATTTGTAGATATATCTTCGTTTACCTTTAAACAAGACAGGTTGTTTTCATTTCATGAATTTTTTCAACTTTAACTACAAGACAATATTACATAAGTTAAACATCTCTTTTAGTGGTTACCTTTTACTTTTACCTACTATTTAGGTATAGATGCGAATTGTTATTATAGTAATTAAGGACTCTGACGTTAACTCTGAACGTAATGATTTATTTATTTTCCTTTCTGCAAAATTGTTCCTAGGTTTCCCTTCTGTAATAATTGTTTTAGTTTTTGAGTGTGAAATTATGTTACCTTTTTTATCTTGGCTCTTTAAATACCTGTAACGTTCTACGAAGTCGATTTTATTCTTTAAAGATTCCTAGATTGTACCTAAATAGTATAGAAAGTCAATAAAGAAAGGCCACTTTGGTTAGTCGTATCCCAAAACAGGTAGTTAGATACTATGAACGATTTTCTTGTGTAGTCCCTATAATATAAAATGTAAGTGCGAGAGAATTGCCACATTACCGCCACTTTTATACCGTAATACGATTTACTAGGATAGGCCCTCGGAAATGGGCTTGTCTATCAATACCTAAAAGGACTGAGGGAACAAAACAGCTACTATCTAGTGAAAAAAATCTTTAAGATTACATAATCATAATACATATTATTATACATAAAAAATATGAGCAAGATCGTCAGCTAGGGATGTCCATGTCTTAACATAAAACGTACAATGGCTGTGTTAGTACTGGTAGCAAGTAGCAAGACTGGTAGTAACACGGGCAATACATTTTTGACAAATATGAATTCTATAACATAGAGAATATTAGGTGCAGAAATCCTTTGTGGGGTACAGTGTACGCTTTTATAACATGGTTCCCGAAGAGTTTCTAGATTTGCCTTTACATACATTTAATAGATAGGATACTAAAAACTGCGACAATAGTAAATACTCAGACCGTAGACCACTAATTGTGGAAAAATCTACGACAAAACCTATCGTCAAATGACGCTAAGTATAGGTTTTTTACAGGCATCTCAACATCCGACAACGAAGCATCTTCAGGAGTCAACATCTCCAGAAGATGCTCCGGTGTCGGAGTGAAACGTACGTTGAGAATAATTTGGAAGATTTATGTGGTGTGGTGAATATTGCAAGCTGCAAGTGCAAGATACGCTGTACCACATATATTTGCCTACTGTTGCGGATTATAGCAAATTAAATTTCTAGTTCCTTCATAAAATTCATCAATAATAAATTACTTATTGTCATTGAGGTATTATGTACTAACGTAGGTACTTGTACATATAATTCAATGCTTATTGTACTCATATTTTATTTGTGAAGTTTTCAGTAAAACTGTCCAAACTGCCGGCTTTTAGAAGTATGTTTGCGTTCGCGAAATGTACGCAAGGAAATGTACTCATCCGGTTTAAAAATATAATTTGAAAACAGCATAATTTATTTTTCATCATACCTATTCGAAAAACGCATATTGCCTTCAGAGGATAGCGGGAGCAAAGTGTAACTTGTTGGCCCATGGGACTTTTCATTTCTCTCTTCTGATTGGTCCGAAGTCACGTCATCAATTTGTTGATCGAATATACGACGTTGCATTTCTCTGTTCTGATTGGTCCGAAGTCACGTGATCAATTTGTTGATCGGATATACGTCTTTACATTTTATTTAAACTTTAAATATACGTCTAAATAATGTCTATACAATTACATAGAAGGTTGATAGGAGTATCTTCTGATTGGTGCTTAAACGTATAGGTAATGTCCATACATAGTAGGTTGATACTCCTAGCTTTTTCTCATATGTAATGATGAAAAATAGTGTGTGTCACTCGGGGCCAAATTTTTTGCTCTCGGGCGGCGTATATTGAATTCCTCGCTACGTTCAGGATTCTACTTTAGAACCCCTCGCTACGCTCGGGATTCTACTATAGAATCCTTCACTTCGCTCTGAATTCAAAATAGCGCCCTCGGGGAACAAAAATTTTCTTTGGCCCCATGTAACACAAATAACTATAGCACTAGATGCAAAGGAAACTGTATGTTATTTTCTGCACAGAAAACACAAAATTACGAGTGGTTTCGTGATTACGCGTAAAATCAAACAGATACAAACTCCATTACGTAATTGCGGGAATATCATTTGCGTTGCATATTGTGATTTCTTTATTGGCGTTTGAAGCTGTAACGTCTGAATAATGACGATTTTTTCGTTCGATTAGGGTTTTCTCGACAAGAACCTCTCTCTCTTTGCGTCGTCTTCCTTATTACTGAGAGTCGTGACCCCATTCCATTAATCACATAATGGTAGGAGTTTCCTTGGGATAATAATGCGGTGGGTTCCCACGTCCTTCCGCATACGACTCTACTTAGAATACTATTTCGACTCTTAGGTACTAACGATTATTATCAGATGTCAGTGATAATAAACGGGACCGACGGCTTAAAGTGTTCTCCGAGGTAGGGAGGAAACGAAAAGCCCAAATTCGGACTTCCAATTTCGGTCACCCATTACCGGCTTGGATCAACGTTGCTTTACAATCGCAATCGACTGATTTGGGTTGGCGCAACTAGGCCACTCGTCCCTCGACAACATTGATGATACTAGCTGTAATTTGCCATCAGGCAGGCTTCCTATCAAGAAAGACTAAAAACTATCCTGAACAGAGAGCACTCCGATATGCTAATCGGTGATCGTTAAATGTACAGACTGAGTATTCCAGAACGCGGGCCGCAGTGGTCGAGCCAAAGTAAACAGAGGCAGTATTGTTTATTTATTGATGCGTCCGTAATGCCCGATCATCGGGCCCGTTTTACGATGCATTTATGCTAATTCCCCTACTGCATCACGCTCATGAAACAACGATTTTGAGACAGATACAAATGTTTTTATAATAATTTATACTTTACATTATACAGTTTCTGTGCACGGTACGTGGTCGCTTCCATTTTATGGTAGTCTATGGAATGATAAAAAACCGGCCAATTGCGAGTCGTACTCGCGTACCGAGGGTTCCGTACAAACATACATAAGTAAAAGTTATGGTATTTTATTCCACATATCTATTTTAGTTTCAATTTAATACTTCTACGTGTTCATAAGGAAAGGGGTAGTACCTAAGTTTAAAATTATTAAAAATATTTTTATTATATGATGTAACTAAAAATTTATGCTTTTCGCAATTTTTCCTTTATCTGCTCTATAAGACGTTGCTTCGTACCAAATTTCAAGATTCTGAGTTCACGGGAAGTAACCTGTAGGTTTTGATTCCCTTGCGAGTGTCAAAAATTTGCAACATAAACGGCTGTATCTTTTGATTGCGTTGGCTTAGAAGTTTGATTTTTTCACAGCTCCAAGGGACAGTAGACTTGAGTATTTGATATGAATTTCAGCTTGATACCTCCATGCGTTCCTGAGAAGATGGGTCTTGACAGACAGACAGATGGACAACAAAGTGATCTATAAGGGTTCCGTTTTTTCCTTTTGAGGTACGGAACCCTAAAAATCTGTTGTAGGCTGTGGCTGGTCCAAATGGCAATGTTTTGGTAGATTGTGTAAAAAGAGTGATTATCCCAAGTTTATCTAAAAAATATGCACTGATACTAGGCCACACATCTATGCATATGATATTGCCTTAAGCATGATTTTGATGAAAATTTCATTTTGTCCACAGATAAAATAAAAAAGAAATATGCATCCCTTGGCGACAGTGTTGTGGTGGTCAAGCTGGAGAAGTCGCCGAAAGTCGGCCTCGGCCTCAGCTTGGCGGGCCACAGGGACAGGAGTCGAATGGCGGTATTCGTGTGCGGAATGAACCCCGCTGGCTCGGCCGCCAAGTCCTCGCCGCCTATCAAAGTTGGAGACGAGATTTTGGAGGTAAGCTATCATGAGTAATATCATAAGTACCATTATTGTCTTGTGAGTTTTGACTCTATCACTCTACCGGCGTAAACTACCAAGTATTTAAGCGTCCTTATACCGTTGAAACCGATTAGGGGGCCTTGGCCTCATCTTGGTGAGGCACAGGGACAGGAGACGAAAGGCGGTGTTTGTGTGTGAAAAGAACCCGGCTGGCCCAGCTGCCAAGGCTTCGTCGCCTATCTAAGTTGGAGACAAAATTTTGGAGTTATGCTACTGCAAGTGACATTATTGTCAGGTGCTTTTGGACTCCCCTACTGGTAGAAACTTTTGATTTCCAACAACCCAGTAATCCATAGGAAGGGAAGGGGGGTATACCATCTTTGCTGGGACAGTAATGGCGGTGTTCGTTTGTGGAATGAATTCGGCTGACTTGGCTGCTATGACCTCGCCTCTTATCAAAGTTGGAGCTGAAAATCTGGTTGAAAGCTTCAACTGTGGCTAATTATCGCCCTACCTATGAATGCCGGTAAGAAAACCCAACGATCGTCTAATCCAATGTTGCGTATAGTTTTTTAGGAAGAACAAAGGACGTAACATTCCTAAGGCCATAAATTCTTAAATGTGACTTCATAAAATGTGACTTGATTATCATCAGCTATTAGGCAAACTCTCGCAAACTAAACACGAAACGTGGACACTGACAGCGAGACTAGTACACCGACTACAGGTCGCTATGGAGAGAGCTGGAATTTCTTTGAGGGATAAAGTCCGGAACAAAGTGATTCGCCAAAAACTAAAGTGACCGACATAGCTCTTAGGGCCGGCACGCTGAAGTGGCAGTGGGCTGGTCACGTGTGTCGGAGGACCGACGGACGTTGGAGTCGAAAGGTCCTCGAGTGGAGACCGCGTCTTGGTAAACGGAGCGTAGGGCGCCCCCCAGCAAGGTGGAGCGATGATATCCGGAGGGTGGCTGGCATCGATTGGATGCGAAAAGCCGAGGAAAGAGCATGTTGGTGCTAATTGAAAGAGGCCTATGTCAAACAGTGGATGCACAACGGCTGATGATGATGATGATGATGATGATGATGATGATGATGATGAGGCAAACTCACTTTACAAACTTTCTTTTTGAACTTTACTCCATTAAATTAAAATAAATAATTGCGTTGGAATAACGGCGCGGTGCGGTGTATCCAAATATAGAATTTTTTGGCTAGTAAAAATACGACTCGTAAACTCATTTGCCAAACCTGAAGTTTATTTTTAAATACAAAGTGTTGCTTTCCCACTTTCAACAGAGAATAAAAGAATTTATAAACAAGAAAACATTAAAGGGCACATTTCTCTTGAGAATAAAAATATATAAACGATCTCTGCAACATTGAAACTTTTTGCTAGGTCACGCTTAAGGGTGTGTACATAACGGGACAAATTTGTAAAGTCCCTTGCAAGCTTATTAATTTATTACACTTGAGCTATCGTAGGAATTTCATTTCAACCTTTCGCAAAGAAATAAGAATAAGAATAAGAATTTCGCCCACAGGTGGATATATAATTTTTTCTCCTACTTGCTCGTAAATTGCTTCATTATTTAAAAAAAAACAATTCAATGGTTCTTTTCTGAACACTAACAATAAACACAAGGTTTTTAGCGTTTATCTCCATTTGTGCTGCTTAACTCGCGCTAAAAACAGAGCAGAGTTTAATCTAGCGTGTGTGGCTTGCTTAAAAAGCGTTGCACTGTGAAGAAGCCCTAAGTGCCTGAATGTTGTAGAGGTGAACAAGGTATAAAAGTCTAAGATTTTACATAATTTAGGCTTCAATAAAAACCTAGATACTCACTAAGAAATAATTAAGTGGAATAGGTCAAATTCCACGCTTTAAAACACGACTGAGCTAGTTGAGAATAGTGGTGTGCACTACATAAAGGCATAAAAGCATTTCTTACTCAAGTTAAAAAGCTCTATGCTTATTTCATCATGTCCTGTCTGAAAAAAGGTATCTACCTAACCAATGGCTACCTTGCCTCCGACTAGTAAGTATGCGCGCCACTGGGTGGGTGAGATACACAGTCGTATAAAAAGCGTTGCACTGAGAAGAAGCCCTAAGTGTCAGACTGTTGGAGAGGTGCCAGCGACACAGCAGCTCAGCATATCGCGGGAACAAGACGGATCACTTCGCTGCGAGCGAATGAATGCCGAGCGGGGATCACGACCAAATTATTATCTACTTTTTCAGACTAGTCGTCTTGCTTTTTGCTGACTATATCATCCGCAATCTACGTAGCTATATCATTAGTTACTATTATTGAGCGAAAATCTACTGATGAGGAATTTTTGGCAATGAGTTTCTCAGCATAACTTTCTTCTATGGTGACTACATTAATTCTATGCTTTTTTAAAGATTTTGGAAGCCGGTTAAATAGGGGTTTAGGTTCATTTTTCTTCTCCTTGATTTAGTTTAGTTTAAAAATGATGAATTTATATCACTTCATATCAAATTAAGCATTGTTGATTGTGCTAAGCCTGGAAAGGATTACCTATATACCTACAAAGGCTTTACATTTTTCTTTTTTCTTACAAAACACAAAACCCTTATTATAAAGTAAACAATGTTTTAATATTACATGCGGTGGATAAACAAAATTGCCATTTTTTCTAGAGGCGGTGTTACGGCCTTGCTATTAAATTACGTTAGGCTTTATCATGAGCCGCAACACCGCTTTTTGCCATCGTGAGGAAGTTTTATAATAAGCGGGCCTTATGTGAAAAAATGTGACCTGTTCAGTGTTCGGAATAAATAACCCGCAATACGATTGCTTTATTTTCAACGACAGCTCAATTCATACCAATTTTCATATTTATAACTAGGAAAACAAACTTTCGGACTACTACTACCCTACTTAGACCCCTGGATCCATACTTCCATACTAATATTATAAATGCGAAAGTGTGTCTGTCTGTCTGTCTGCTACGCTTTCACGGCCCATCTACTCAACCGATTTTGACGAAATTTGGTACAGGGGTAGATGGTATCCCGGGGAAGGACAGAGACCCACCACGCTGCTCTAATGCGGGTTAGCGGGCTTTAACGACTATTATCATGTTAGTGATAATAACCAGGACCGACGGCTTAACGTGCTCTCCGAGGCACGGGGGTGAAACACCACCAACTTCCTAACTCTGGGCTAGCACTGAGAATTTCTAGTCAGAAAAACCCAATACGCAATTATGGCCCGACCCGGGACTCGAACCCGGGACCTCGTCGGCCGCAGTCGAACATGCCAAGCACTAGACCAACGAGGCAGTCAGACAGACACACTTTTGCATTTTTAATATTAGTATTAATTAGTATAGATAAGTATATCCTCGAAATAATAATAGTACATTGTTCACCGAGGGGAGAAAGTGACCGATTACTATCGAGGGTGTAGTTTGAGGCCCGAGGCGTAGCCGAAGGGCCGCAATACACGCGAGGTAGGAATCGTACTTTCTACCGAGTGATACATAGTGCTTTATACTACACTTGCGAGGAAAATAAGCGATAATTAGTGATTAAACGAACTTACAAAGGTTTAAAATAATAAATAAAATAAATATTTTTTATTTCAGGCAATTTTACAAACCCATATTCAAAATACAGAAACATTAAAAGAAAAAAAAAAAGGTTTAGGTTAATAGTTAATAATAGTTAATAGTCCTTAATTAGGTTAGGCTAGCTAGCTTTAATTTCTAATGTATTGTTTTCAAAAAATTAAAAAAAAAATTAAAAAAAAAAAATGACGTTCTATCATAACTATACGAGTCGCTTCATTCGAAGCTTCACTATCACAACTAGACTACATTTTGAGGATTATTTCAATATAGATTTCGATATCGACAATCGACATCGATATCGACAATCGACATCGATACCGACAATCGACATCGATACCGACAATCGACATCGATATCGATATCGACTATCAATATCGGATATCGATAATCGACGTCGATGTCGACAATCGACATTCACCATATTATTTGACTTTTCTATGTCAAATATGGTGAAGCTGCTTCTAATATTATATTTCCTTAAGGTAAGACATCCAAATTCTCAACGTCCATACCATATTTACTTAAAATTAAAAAACAACAGCGCGTTAGAAATGGATTTTCATACAGTTTTCTCCCCGCTTAGCACGTTAGAAATGAAATTTCATACATCTTTTCCTCCCGCTTAATTGGTTTGTAGCAATGACGTACTTTCTACCTCGTTTTGACAAAAGCAAGAGGGTACTTTCCGAGCGGGTGTAGTATAAAATACATTGTTTCTACGTCCTGCGCGTAAAAGTAAATACGCTGTAAAGCAGAAAATAACGATCTCAACATCCTGCGCTTTATTGTTTGTACCAAAGTGGATATTACTTGTTATTTGTCCGACATATCTTATCTTGTAGACTTATATCAGCTCTTCTTAATTTTATCACTGAAGTAGGTACCTTTGAAAATCTTTGATAAATAGGACATTTTTAAGTGAAACTATTGCGAACTAGCTGACGCCCGCGACTTAGTCCGCGTGGTTAAAGTTTTTTGATTCCTGCGGGAACTCCTCAATTTTCCGGGATAAAAAGGAACTCCACCACTCTCCAGGTCCTCAACTATACCCATGACAAAAATCACGTCGATCTGTTGCTGCGTTGCGGTGTAATTGAAGGACAAACCAACAAACCAATAAACCAACAAACCAACAAACAAACACACTTTCGCATTTATAATATTAGTATGATAAAGAAATACAATGAATTTTAGAATAAAGCGGTTTTTGGCACGATGAAAAGCGAAGACCCTGGCCTAGAAAATCGTATTGGATGAAGACTGAAGAGAGACCACACAGTTTGTTATTTATTTCAGTCGGACTTTTTTCATAATGGAATAATTGAATATTCTAATATTATTATTTGATATATCATGTATAACTTAGTACCTACTATTACCTACCTATTATGTACACTAGCGGCACGCTATGATGGCCGGTTTGACGTTTGTCCGCTCATGAAGTTCCGTATTAATTGATAACGACTTTGAAGGAAATAATTGTATTACTTTATTGACGATAGTGATGTGCAGAGATTCATAAATTTTATCGAATGTAGTTTTAGGTTTAGGACTCAAAATTTATTTATTAAATTGATTTCTAAAATGTATACAAGTGTAGAAAAATCAGTTTGCACCATTTAAGGGGTGAATGTACTTGTGAATATGAACAATTTTCACTATGTGGACAAACCTCTGAAATCGCTTTTTTGCGTCTGAATGTAATTCCATCCGTGAATGTGCTCCGTTTATGTTTTTGTGCTTTAATTTATTTATGAAAAAGAAACAATAAACTGTCCAATTGATAAACTGTTGTTTTATTTACCTAAATAACTTAAATTCCATTGTCTCCAAAGTAATTTCCAAAAGCCAAATCAATAAAATCAAAATATTGTTTGGCTTTTGGAAATTACTCTGGGGAATTAATTTATAAAAAAATAGGTACCATGAAGAGCGCGATTTGCTTGGCTTTAGGTTCGTCGTATACCGTTAGATGGCGCTTATACAACAATCCTCAGTGTTATCTCTATACCTGTATATTCAATGTACTCTGTGATCGCTGGCTAGCACAACTACTACCTCCGGCAAACTCGCGTCAATGCTCAATGCAAAACAAAGCAGTTTCGAATTGACGTTGCTTCGAAAAGTATAAACTGTCAGTGCAATGCGATTGTGATATAGTTTTGACCTGGCTTTGGATTTCAAATATTGATACTGCATTACTGTTGACCCTTGCTCGTTAATTTGGACTCTGTTCAAGCCCTTTGTTGTGGATTTCGTCGATATGACCGAACGTACGCAGAGAACTGTTCTAAATAGTCAGACACGTGAGTTCGTAATACGCCTTCGTAACTATTTCGATCGTGAAGCTCAAAATGGAGGGCCAATTTTACCTATAACGTCAGTGGTTGAACGCGTAGCTGATGCGCTTAATATTGGACAACGAACTGTTAGACGGATAACTAAAGAAAAATATGGCGAGACTGGCACAGAAGAAAATAAACTTCACACACCAAAAAAGAGAAAACGAGCAAAACCAGTCGTAGGCATCGATAGCTTTGATGCCGATGCTATCCGAAGACATGTTTACGGCTACTATTTACAGAAGGAGTATCCAACAAGAAAAAAGTTGGTGCATTCACTGAAGGAAGCTGGATTATTCTTCGGTGGGGAAGTTCTTTAACGAAGATTTTGAAGACCATTGGATTTCGATACAAAAAATGTAACAAACGCAAAATATTGATGGAAAGATTTGATATAGCGATGGCAAGGTATACTTTTTTACGGCAAGTGAAAGAAATCAAAAATTGGCAAAATGTTGTGTTCTTGGATGAAACATGGCTTAATGCTAACCATACTGTAGGCCGTTCTTGGAACGATGACACAGCAGCATCTACTTCCAAAGTTCCTGTAGGAAAAGGATCGCGACTTATAATTTGTCACGCCGGAACCATCAACGGGTTTGTCGAAGGTTCTCTCATGGCTTTTGCGTCAAAAACCACTGGAGACTATCATGAAGACATGAATGGAGAAAAGTTTACTGAATGGTTTACCTCAATGTTGTGTAGCCTCCCTGAACCATCTATTATAATTATGGACAACGCCCCATACCACTCGATGCAAATTGACAAGCCACCTGCCCAATCCCAAAAGAAAGCTGATATCGTCGCATGGCTTCGTAAAAATGGCGTAGATGCAAACATGAATATGTTAAAAGCGGAATTAGTACGTCTTTTAAAAGAAAACAAACCAACCAAGATCCGATACGTCATTGACGAAATAGCATTAGAACATGGGCACAGAGTTATACGGTTACCGCCTTACCATTGTGAGTATAATGCGATTGAGTTCGTGTGGGCTCAAATTAAGGGATATGCTGCAAGACACAATACAGAACCCCCATTTACCACAAAAAAAATGCTAAAATTATTAGAAGAAGCTTGTGAACATGTGACTAAAGGAGACTGGGAAAAGGTTGTGAATAGAACTGTTAAATTAATAAGGGAAGATTATGAAAGAGATGTGAAAATAGATAATATTATAGAAAACGAACATATAATTATTAATGCAGGTGATGATAGCAGTGACGACAGTGAAAATAGTAGTATGGACGAATCTGATTAATTATGGCCTTTTGTGGCACCTTTTTTGGTATCTTTTGTATTCATATGTTTCTTGTGTGCATATAAAGTATGTATATTCATTTTCATTCAAATATTCAGTTCGTTCAAATAAATTAAATAAACATTTACATTTTTGTTTTATTAAACCTATTTAATCAGGTACAAAAACAAAACTTAATTGTTTTTTGTTCGAGAATAAATTGACATTCCACATCACTATTGTAATGTGTCAAACCGGCCATCATAGCGTGCCGAGATTGTAGTTTATCGGTCTATATTCTAGTCGATCTACTTATATTTTATTTATTTCGAGTTGAGTCGACTGATACCAGTACAAAATTACCTAGATATCTACTTTTTTAGGGTTCCGTAGCCAAATTTGGCAAAAACGGAACCCTTATAGATTCGTCATGTCTGTCTGTGTGTCCGTCCGTATGTCACAGCCACTTTTTTCCGAAACTATAAGAGCTATACTGTTGAAACTTGGTGAGTAGATGTATTCTGTGAACCGCATTAAGATTTTCACACAAAACTAGAAAAAAAAGCAATAAATTTTGGGGGTCCCCATACTTAGTACTGAAACTCAAAAAAAATTTTTTCATCAAATCCATACGTGTGGGGTATCTATGGATAGGTCTTCAAAAATGATATTGAGGTTTCTAATATCATTTTTTTTTAAACTGAATAGTTTGCACGAGAGACACTTCCAAAGTGGTAAAATGTGTGCCCCCCCCCCTGTAACTTCTAAAATAAGAGAATGATAAAACTAAAAAAAATATATGATGTACATTATCATGCAAACTTCCACCGAAAATTGGTTTGAACGAGATCTAGTAAGTAGTTTTTTTTTTAATAATTTAAAACTTACTACAGGTTTGTACGGAACCCTCGGTGCGCGAGTCCGACTCGCACTTGGCCGGTTTTTTAATGTGATAAATATACCTATTATCTGCTTCTTTAAAACTGTATTTCACTCAAATACACTTGAGTTGGAGTTTTAACTATAAATAACTCTATCACAAGTTCGTTAAGCAAACTCATAGGATTTATATCTAAGAAATAAAATAAAAAAATGGCAGTCATAGCGACTGCTGATAGAAGTGAAAACTTATAACTTAGAATAATTTTAGTATTAAAATTTGAAAATAAAAAAAATTAAATATTTAAAATAATTTAAATATAAACCTTAAAACTAAGACATTAAAGTTTAATTACGAATGTACTATATTTATATGTATGACCTTTTGTCTGTAACAACGCGAGCATGTCAGTGACGGTGTCGGTGTCGGTGACGCGAATCCACAAGTTTGTACCACCTACCAAAAGTGTTCAACGCGTATAAAGAAGTTTTCATTTCAAAAATCTACAATAAATTATTTTTAGTTAACTTCTTAAAATGCTTGTCACAGAGTCTAGCAATATAGCTAAATATAGGCCTATATCGGTAGGTATAGGTTTTTAAAGATTTTTTGGGGTTAGACCACTTGTCTGCTTAAAAGAGATCGTAAACGTCTCATAATAATCACATCTCAAACATATTGTTTCTCTCCAAAAATAAATACGTTGTAAAGCTAAATTATGATTATAACATCCGCTTCCAATGTTTATTTGAAAGTGGGAATTACGAATTATGTTAAGTATTTCATAACTAACTAAACTGTTTCGAACTTTGTTGAAATACTTTTTGCACAAATCTCTACATTAAAATACCTATATCTTCTACGAGTAGGTACTATAGCTAATGCCCGCGACTACGCCCGCTTGGATTAAGATTTTTTAATTAGGTTAATTTTCCGGGATTAAAAGTAGCTTATGTGTTATTCCAGACTATAATCCCTCTCTGTGCCAAATTTCATCCTGATCCGTTAAGCCGATAAGGCGCGATTGAATAACAATCATTCATCCATCCATCCATCCAAACTTTCGCATTTATTATATTAGTATAGATTCTCAATCCATTGAGCCAACTGAGCACGAGTCTTCTCTCAAGATGAGAAGGGTTTTGATCATATTCCACCACGCTGGAGAATTGCGGATTAGCAGACTTCACTCACCTTTGAAAACATTTTGATCTTTCGGGTATGCAGGTTATCTCATGATGTTACCCTTCACTCTTTGATCAAGTTATTATCATTATATTTAATCCATACTAATATTATAAATGCGAAAGTGTGTCTGTGTGTCTGTCTGTCCGTCTGTCTGTCTGTCTGTCTGTCTGCTACGCTTTCACGGCCCAACTACTCAATCGATTTTAATGAAATTTGGTACAGAGGTAGTTTACATCCCGGGGAAGGACATAGGCTACTTTTTATCCCGGAAAAGTGAAGAGTTCCCGCGGGAATTAAAAATCTTTATCCACGCGGCCGAAGTCGCGGGCATCATCTAGTTGCTTATAAAGTTATAACACACATAACGTCGAAAACTTAGAAGGATCTAACTCCAGACCACTTTTGGCTAACGTCTAAACCACTAAGCTATCGCTGCTCCGAAACCCCTATGGGCTATGACATGCTAGAGCTAAAATAAGCTAAAGGGCTATATCTGCTAAACTAAAATAAATTGTGATGGTGATGATAACGATGGTGATCTTCTATTCTATACTATAGAAATAACTCATCACTCGCCTTTGTGAATGCATATTGGCAAGGTCTAACCTACCTACCTAACAGTTAGGTAGGTCTAATGAAGAAGGCGCTATGATTAGCTCAATTTCTTTGGAGCCAACGTAGAAATCTCAATTGGAAGCAACTAGAAATCAGACGGTTACCACTTATCAACCACTAAATGAGCAAGATTCCTATGTCAAGGGCGATCAGGCATATTTTGACACATCTCCTAACTCTCAATATTAATGTAACTGTGCGTAATCATACTAATATTATGAATGCGAAAGTGTGTTTGTTTGTTGGTTTATTGGTTTGTTGGTATGTTGGTTTGTCCTTCAATCACGCCGCAACGGAACAACGGATTGACGTGATTTTTGGCATGGGTATAGTTGAGGACTTGGAGAGTGCCATAGGCTTTTTATCTCAAAAATTAAGGAGTTCCCGTGTGAATAAAAAAAAACTTAAACCACGCGGACGAAGTCGCAGGCAACAGCTAGTATACCATACTTGTGAGAGAAGTTAGCAGGGAAATATAAAACCAGCATTTGTAGGCATTTGATTAGGATATATTATATTATATTTGATTGTAAAAAATGGTTGTATCAATTTGAATTAAATAAATTACCGTAGCATTTGTCAGGACGGGAGTTACGTGTGCCAATAACGAAACGCATATTTACCGTAACAATACGGATTGCGCAAAGTCAAGAGCGTTTATTCAACAATTAGGTACGTGCATTTGCATACATTAACGCAGATCTTGAGCGCGCTGCGCTCTGCCTGGCGCCGCGCCGAGTGCTACTGGGTGTGGCCTAAAGCACAGCCTTACATCAACCAGTTAGTTGACGTAGGCAACTAAAATCCATATAGATACAAAACAAAGATGGTGACGAGGCGATTGAGGGATTAATCGACCTGCAGATAATGGCTGTGTTCCGAAATACACTGCGAGGACTGTAAGGTGTGACGTCACTTTAGTACACTGCGAAGTCGTTCCTTTATAGTTAGGTATACTGGGTACTGCTTAAAACGGAACGCTGTCAGCACTGAGACAAACACTGAGAGCACCTTACCTCGAAAACGCCAGTGCTCACAGTACAAAGATGGTGTCGATTAATGACGTCATATATTTCCCTAGGATACTGCAGCAGTTTACTGTCAGTTATAACGGAACGAATTTCTCCACAGTAAAGAGCACTGAACAGTGCTCGCAGTCTATAACGGAACAGCCTATATAAATACTTGTAAATCAATATGCTTCTTTCTGGATCCCCCAATCATCCAATGGTAGACCGAGGCGTGATGAATAAGATAAATTCACAGTTAAATGGCCAATAGAGGCACAAAATAGGGAGATGTGAAAAAACAGAGGGATGCCTTGTCCAGTCGTGGGACGGTGCAGGATAAATAAGATTGCATTAGATAAATTGGAACCTATGGTCGCAGCACCTATGTTCTCCATTTTGATCTTTGCTCGAAATACCAACATGGACCTGATTTACTGACTGCTATGATTGAGGCCTAAGGTATGGAAATCATTGCATGGTAATGCAGGTACGTCTTGAGTTTTTTTAATTTAGACTCGCAATTATTTCTAGATAAAGTACCCGGCTGCGTTTATTGCGGGATTCATTTTAGCTACTTTGGAACCCTTCTAGCTTTTTAATTTTAAAGTATTGTTATTAATAATCACAGTATCACTACCGCAATATTGGCGCGGCGAGGGTCCATGATGTATGATAGTAACTTGTAGTTATTTCGAAAGGATGACCAGCAGTGGACATATTATGTAGACTGATAATCCGTTGTTGTGTTGGGACTTGGGACAAGCGTTTGAGGCACGGTTGAGCTCTAGTGCCCGCTCGTTCCTTATAGCTTGGCGCCAAGATCTCTTGATCGACATGAACGTGATAGCTAACGCAATGAAACTATTTCTGTTTAACGTGCGCGATTGAAGCGTAACTGTTAGAATGCGCACGCCACTTTACTGCATTGTAGTAAGGGTACCTCCAACGTCCAAGCGCCTACTAAACTACTTTATATTTGCTTCTAACACAATACCTTAAAACAATACATAAACTAATGCTACAGACTTAATTGTCATAGTTTCAATTAAAATTTATATAGATTATAATCTTAAATCGAAGTACACTAAAACACATAATTCAGGATTTCCTAGCACTTAGCCGGAAAATGTGAATAATATTCGGTCTGGGAATAATAACACTTCTAGATTGGCCTGAAAACTCGTCGGACAGCAGCCGAAGTTTAAGTTTTAGACTAAAGTCCTTAAGTTAATTATTGAGAACTAGATAATGTCCACGTGGAATAAGTTTTCTTGATTCCTGCTTTAACCCCGCGCTTTATTTCCCGGGATAAAAGTCCTTCCCCGGAATGCATGTCCTATTTCTATACCAAATTTCATCAAAATCGGTTGAAAAGATGGGCCGTGATGGCCTACCAGACAGACAGACATAGACAGACACACATTCGCATTTATAATATTAGTAGGTATAGGTACATTGCCTGGGCCAATCATGATAATATGCTTATTGCCTATAGACTTGTAGATTATTTGGGTGATACCAAAGTTTTCATCCTTTTTTTTCGTTGCAGGTAAATGGTATCGTGTTACATGGAAGATGTCATCTGAACGCGTCGGTTATCATCAAAGGTCTGGTTGGACCCATCTTTAAAATCATCTTGTTAAGGTTTGTGAAAGAACATCACTTGTTCTAAATTTTCCACGTGTGCTAATTTTGTTAATAGATTACCTATGTGGCATGAACGCAAATAAATAAAATGAATGTTTTGTAAAGTCTATAGCGCTTTAGCCGGTTTTGCATGGGTGGACACAAAGTGTAGGTATACCTATCTGATATCTAAACGTTCCTCATAAAATGCTAATGAGAGTAAGACCATGAAGAATAAATCCATGGAGTCATGATAGTTGTTCATAGTAATATTAACAGTCTGTTACCTTTTCGCGGCACATATATGCTAAACTTGTTGTGATAAAATTCGGTGTATATCCGAAGCTGAGATAGCTTGCATACCGGAGAACATGCATGGAGGAAAATCAAGGAGTTCCCAAGTGATTTTAAATAAGAAAAACCGGCCAAGTTCGCGTTGAGCCACGCGTAGTGTAGGGTTCCGTAGTTGCCCTTTACAATATTATGGGAACATTATATCATTACTCGTGGTAACTTTGGTCGACTATTACTCGTTATATATACTACTTAGCTGTGATAGTTTTCCTATATACTTCGTTACATTATATACTACAGCCATGAATTTTTTCACGTATCTAAAACAACCATTATGCTAGCAGCACACTTGACTCTGACAAAAATTAGCTTTAAAGCAAAATATTTCGGAAACGGATCCCTGATTCAAAAATGGTGTTCCCATACCTACAATAATTTAGAACGACCTATCCTGACACCCACAGGCTCCCACAGGCTCACGCTATGGGACGTAAAGAAATAAAAAATTCATCCCCACTTTACGTGTAGGGTAGGTACTAAAAACAGTTTGTTTTTTCAAAATTTTATTTTACCACTTTGTCGGCGTGATTAATGTGTACATCTATGCCAAATTACAGCTTTCTAGTAGTAACAGCCTATATGAGCTAAGCCACGGACGGACAGACGGACGGACAGGGCAAAACTATATGGTGTCCTTATTGACTATACGGAACCCTAAAAACATACATCAACGCGAACGTAGTATTGTTCATCATCTCGTCCAATATTAGAAGTTATTTAAGCATACACGAAGATTTTGACTCTTTTGTTACTATTCAAAGAATAGCTGTTATTGTACGGGCACGAAATGAGCGGTAGCGGGGCGACGGCGGTAGCGGGGCGATGCGATTAGTCGGAGAGCTGGCGAGTGGCGACGAATTTCGGGAACAATTTGAAAGAGGTCTGGTAATACTTTATAACTGACAAAAACGTCTGGGATTTATTTTTTCGAATTCTATAAGTTTAAAATTTAAAGATAAAAAAATCAAGTTGCCAAAAAAGTGTTTTCCGATTTCTTTTTTGCTGATGTTATATGCTGCGCATTAGCGAAATAACCGCAAACGCTCTACCAGACTGGCAGAACTAGATTCGCCAATGAACGAAATTAGATTTTTCCACAATTTCAGCTTGCCTAAAGGACCTTCCCGAAATTCGTCGCCAGCTCTCGGATTCCATCGCCCCGCTGTCGCAGTCGCTCGGCCGTCGCTAGTTTCGTGTCTGACGCCAGAGATAGATGTAGACCGCGAATTGTTATCTTCTTGGAACAACGGATAAGCTTAAGCTCTTTTTAGGGTAACCCATAATCTGAAAACGTAACAGATTACGCGTTTCTTTCGAGATCGTTCCGCACTTAATCCCATAAATTATGGCTCCTGTGCGTACCCGTACGCTCGCATAAAAAGGGGACGTTAAAGAATATCGCCTTTAAACGTTTACATGGTCGTGCAAGAATAGCATTGACTGCAGTTTTTGCTTTCGTCTTGGTACTTTTCCAGATTTTGTGCATAAAAATCATTATTAAAATGGTTATAATATTATTCGTTAAGGCAAAAGTGAAAAGAAAATGACATGAAATGATAAGTAAATGGGGAAAAGTGATATCAGGAATTTCGGTTTAGCCGGATAAACTAAGGATTATATCGTTAAATAGTTTTTCCTGAATAAGGGTAAAATTTTCCTTGAGAACTGACATTGTCAGATTTATATCAATTTAACAATTTTTATTTTGTGACTTTATCTCTACATGAATAAGGAATAAGGAATAAATAGAGAATTTTGAAAGTAATGCAAACTTTGACAATGTGGCTTATTCTGTGGTAGAGAATCTAAACACAGTTCTAAATATATTGCTATCTTTTTCATGATACTCCATGCGGAAAGGGACACCACTAGATTTAGAAATGTAAACTTCAAAGACATAACTTTATTATGTAGATACTTACAACGGGATCAGCCACGTTCTTTTTAAAATTCTCCAATGCTCATCATCCTTATATCATACTAGCTGATGCCCGCGACTTCGTCCGCGTGGATTTAGGTTTTTTGGTTCCCGCGGGAACTCTTTAATTTTCCGGGATACAAAGTAGCCTATATGTGCTATTCCAGACTATAATCTATCTCTTTGCCAAATTTCATCCAGATCCGTTCAGCCGTTGAAGCGTGATTGAATAACAAACATCCATACATCCATACATCCATCCAAACTTTCGCATTTATAATATTTATTTGATTTGATTATTAATTGATAATACTTACTTAATATTAAATAAATGCGAATGTGTGTTTGTTTGTTGGTTTTTGGGGTTCCGTAGCCAAATTTGGCAAAAACGGAACCCTTATAGATTCGTCAAGTCTGTCTGTCTGTCTGTCTGTCTGTCTGTCTGTCTGTCTGTCAAAGCCACTTTTTTCCGAAACTATAAGTACTATACTGTTGAAACTTGGTAAGTAGATGTATTCTGTGAACCGCATTAAAATTTTCACACAAAACTAGAAAAAAAACAATAAATTTTGGGGGTCCCTATACTTAGAACTGAAACTCAAAAAATTTTTTTTCATCAAACCTATAATACGTGTGGGGTATCTATGGATAGGTCTTCAAAAATGATATTGAGGTTTGTAATATCATTTTTTTCTAAACTGAATAGTTTGCGCGAGAGACACTTCCAAAGTGGTAAAATGTGTGTCCCCCCCTGTAACTTCTAAAATAAGAGAATGATAAAACTAAAAAAAATATATGATGTATAGGGCTTGCAGTATCGATACCATTCCAAGAACCGGGAATTTTTGTCCGATACTGGCACGGAACCGGGAATTCCCGAGACTTTCGATACTTTCGATACTGCCATATAAAATTACGGAAACAGGAATAGGAAAGGGCATAAAATGTGAAATAAAAACCTTACTACTCAAAACTAGTTTTTAATTTCTAACATACCTAAATAAATCACTGTAAGTAGGTAGGCATTAAAACTAATAAAATATTATGAACCTCAAAGACAAATCAAAAGTCAAAGTTTAGCCTTTAAACAAAAAGTCAACAAATTACTAATCTAAATCGAAAGTAGGTAGGTAAGCCTTCATTCTCGTGCTTATTATATAACCTCTTATAATATTATTAACTTAAGCCTCACTAGTCTGCCAGTATCCTTCCATCATTCTTTTCGTGTAAATTATGAAAATTTCAAGCCAAACAACATTCAAATTTTTTTCTTATTAATAACAATAAGTACAGCGTAACAATTAATAACAATACTAGCGTACCAAAAAAAACATCCTGACTATTTTTATGTTTGTTTGCGGAGGCTAGCACTTTTTAATATTTTTTGACAGAGCTTGCATTTTGCTTCATTTTGACCTCGCAGGAAGTAATGTCAAACAGACGACTTATCGCCGGATTTACTTGTAAAATCTTCAAAACTCATAGCGGAAGGATTTTTAATTTTCCTGCAAAAGTTATTTATTAATATGTCGCTATTAAAAACGAGAATTTAATTAAGTAAGTAATCTAACTATATTACAAATAGGGTATTTAGTTTTTCTCTTTCAATAACTATTTCTTAAGTGAACCCTCACTTAAATATTGCTTTTCAAAGTATAGTAAAAAGTATTGGTCATTTAAAAATTATGAACTTACCGTACTTGTAATAATTTTTCGAAACCGTCGCTCAAAGTCGCCGCTTGTGCTCTTAATGACGTGATATCACTTCACAGTTCAATAGCTAACGAGAGACGAGACCAATACGAGTATATTCAAACAAAACAAGTGATTTGACCAATTTCAACATAAACAAACGTTTCGGTATGTATTATATTACAAAAAATTAATGCAGTAAGCATATACAATGCGAATATTTTAATTTACTCAAGATTTTGGTATAGTCTCGAAAGTATCGAAAGTACCGGACCTCTCTCGTGGAGAACCGGGACTAAATATATTCAAAAGTCTCGGGAAATCCCGATACTTTTGATACTGATATTTCCCGGGAGCATGCCCTAATGATGTACATTACCATGCAAACTTCCACCGAAAATTGGTTTGAACAAGATCTAGTAAGTAGTTTTTTTTTAATAATATAAAACTTACTACAGGATTGTACGGAACCCTCGGTGCGCGAGTCCGACTCGCACTTGGCCGGTTTTTTTTGAATGGGTATAGGTAGTTAGTTGAGGACCAGGAGAGTTACATAGGCAACTTTTTATCCCCGAAAATTAAGTTGTACCTGTGGGAGTTAAAAAATCTTATTCCACGCGAACGAAGTCGCGGGCATCAGCTAGTAATTAATAGCTTAACTAATCATTGAAAGCGTAATGAAACAAGGAGAGTGACATTATAAGTTCTTATCATTATAAGAAGTGCTCTTTATAGCCTCTACCTACATAGAAGGACAGGCACTTGACCTTGACCCGATGGAGGCTTTGACACCAAGGGCTATCTATGATGTATTAATGATGTCTCACTTAATGTTCTCTTGACCTAAATTGAGGCCACGCTAGCCAACCTTTGTACAAAAATATTGTGACCAAACACAGATGCACCCTCTTGTCCTTCACTCTTATATTCTGTTGGGGGCTTGGGGCGTCAGGTTCAGGGCGTTCAGGGCGTCAGGTTCGTCTTACGTTTTCTCTGAGGCATGGGGGGTTCAAAACCGGTACCTCACCATGCTGTTGCTGAGAATTCCTTGGAAAAAGCCAGCAGTTTTGGGCGGTCCGGAACCCAAACCTGGGGGTCTACTCTCTTTCTCTCAAACGAAACTTCGCAAACGAACGTAATTAGTCAGTTATTAGACCCACACAAAATCGTTCAATCCAATCGGTCACGAAAATTTTCTATGGATCCGTACTTCGTCTGCGTGTACGAAAACGAAATAGAGAGGAGCATAGAGATAATATTATGTAGGAGAGGAGTTAACGAAATTTCGTTCGTTTGTTTGCGAAGTTTCGTTTTAGAGAAAGAGAGTAGACCCCCTGGGACCTCATGATCCGTAGACGAATACCACTAGACCAACGAAACAGTTATCTACATAATTTATATACCTTTACGGATAAAGAAAATATTTTTATCCCATTTCCTTGATACATTTCTCGAAACTCTTTGATATGAGAACGCGCAGCTGTGTCGCTTATAACTCGCGAATTATTATTATCCGTGAAAAGTACGGTTACTTACACGAAAAGAGATTCCACATATTCAAGTCGTTTCATTGAAAACTTATGATACAAGTATTTTGGGGGAAGTGGGACTCATAAGGGGTCATCCATAAAGTACCTACGTCACACTAATTTCGTGATTATATACACACTAATATCATAAATAACTAGCAAAAAATGTATTCATCCGATCTTTCCCGCGGATCTGGATAATTCATCTTATGATGATAGCAAAGTTTGAGAATCACAAAATGTAAAAAAATTATCACTGGGGGTAAGATCGGATGCATTGTAAAAAAAAAAAATCGATTGGAACATTCATGTTTTTAATTACATAAACGTCATTTTTTTATATATTGTAGTGCGTTTAAGATCGGATTTATTATTCTTATACACCTTGTTTTCAAAGCCATAGAAGCGGGTTTGAAAGTACGTCCGATCTTGCCCCCGAAGAAGAATTTTTTAACCATAGCCATAAAAAAGTATGTCTTGTTTTTACATGCGTATAAAGCAGAAACTGTTGAGTTTACAAAAATAAACAAAACTGAAACCTAAGCTACGTTTAAAAATTAAACAAATGCACCATATTTTAGTAATTTATCTTCAACAAATATCGAGAAAATTGAGTTTTCACAAAACCTTTTCAATTGGTTTGAAATCCGTCCGTTCTTACCCCAACATACCTTACAATCTACCCCTGTACCAAATTTCATCAAAATCGGTTGAGCAGATGGGCCGTGAAAGCGTAGCAGACAGACAGACACACTTTCGAATTTATAATATTAGTATGGAAGTATGGATTATAAATGTGAAAGTTTGGATGGATGGATGGATGGTTGTTTGTTACTGAATCACGCCAGAACGGCTGAACGGGTCTAGATGAAATTTGGCACAAAGTTATAGTATAGTCTGGATAGACTATACTAAATCACATAGGCTATTTTTTACCCCGGAAAATTGAAGAGTTCCCGCGGGAATCAAGAAAACCTCAATCCACGCGGACCTAGTCGCGGGCATGACATAGTGAAATAATAAGTGAGTAAATAATAAGATACGAGTGCTAAGTATGCAATGAATGGATGCATGAACCTTAAGAAAACCCCTCCCTTTACACCTCACACGTACGCTATATTATGTATGGACTTTGTGTCATATTTCTTCGTTTGTGACTCATAATGTTTTTGTTTGCAGGCGAAAGGCAGCATTGGAAGATGTGGCTGTCAAACCGCTCACCCAGTTTCCAGTGGCGTTAGAAGAGGTAGGTTTATTTTTAAAATACACTCATAAAATTAGGTTGTTTTCTAAGCGCTTAAATGACGCCTTTTGTTGACGATTTTACCACCACCTCTTCGGTGAGTCAGAGAGCCTGTTGAAAATTAAAGAAAAAATTGTACGGAGAATTTTTTTTGTTCCGTGACCATCTTTTTTTCACCGATTCACCCAATGACCCAAGTTATTGAGCATTTTCACTTTCAAGACAGACTTTACCTCTCCGACTAATAGTTTTCGAGAAACCCTGGGGTACCTCTACCTACTCTGGTAAATTTTATACATTCAGCTCTCTCTACTTATTGTAAGTCCGAAAATTAACATAATATTACATTCATAGCCTTACAGTTTCTATGGCTCTCGAGAGTAGCTGAATCGGTGTGTTTTCCTTTTAATACTATAATTTCTTGATCTAGAAATTTTTACTTCTACACGCATGGAAAGTTTGGCAAAAAAGTTCCATACAAAATTGTTCAGGTAAACCGATCAGCCGCTAGCGCAAGTTGCTTTATCTAAATAGATTTAAAATAATGTACACCTTTCAGACCAATGTAGCCGTGTGGTAATTGTGCGTAACGAAACGAAACGGGAAAGCGAATGTTAATCTCAGACATAATTTTATTTAAATTATAATTTATTATTGTTTATTTGCTTAACACTGACCTTGCGCTTTACTATCTCTTCTCTCTTTCGCACATACTACTTAATACTGAGCTGTTGATTTCCGTACATTTTTCCTAACACACACAGACTAAATAAATTTGAACCTTATAGTTACAGTCCTAACGTTGCCTTTTAATTAACACTATGTTTTTCAGTGTTTATCTTGCGAGTGAATACGAAAACGTCCTAAACGCTTTAATGGTTTATGTTAGATTCAACCTTAATATAACATTGTGCTATGGTTGAAAATGGCTTAGCGAATAGAAGTTTTATATGTGTGAATGAAAATAAAATCTATGTTATCTTACATTTAACAATGTCAAACATATAAATGTGTACCTAGTGTGAAGACGCTTGGGCGCAAGAGCGTACATACGTTCACAAAAGTATAGTCAAATTAATGTTATTAATGTTAAGTGATTGTTGTGTTAATTGTGACAGACTGTTCAAAGTGAATTAAGTGTGTTAAATCAATGTTAAACAGTGGAAGATTCCAAGCCAGTGTGTGATTGTGTAGTTTTGTACGCCATAGCAATATCATAGCGCCTAAAAGCGTCCTAAATATGAAAACTTGGGTTAAGTGAATAGGCTATTTGGCTTCGTAATGATGCTATATTTAGAATTTGTTCTTTATATAATATATCCTTTATAGTAAATAAAAAATCCATTGTAACATTAGAAGCAACAGTGTGTCTGTATGTCTCTCGGTATATCTGCGTATAGGATTTTGATGAAATTTTACACGTTAATAGTTTCGTACAGTAGGTAGGTACAAGTGGATAGCTTACATTCCGGAAACGGACAAAGGCTACTTTTTATCCCGGAATCAAATATTTAGAACAGTTACCTTACTTATAGTCCCACAAACATAAATGACCCGGTGACAACGTCGCTGACAGCTATTAAAAATGAAATAAAAACAAAATCTAAACAGTCAAATAATTAGTTCCAATTTTGGCCACCGCTGTAGATAAGTTGAATACCTTTCTGTATCTATTTAAAATTCGAAAAAAGAAGTCCTGGTGTCCTGAACATTTGAAAAAAAAATTAAACTCTGCGTGATTAGAAGTACCTATTAATTTGAGTCTTCAATAATTGTTACACTCTGAATCGCTGCAAAAGGAACACCTTCCGTTGAGCCAATTCAATGGTATTTGTTTCTTTTCTGCTTAATCATTTGATAATAAGACTTATGTTGCCTATAATATGGCTTATATTTCTATCTCATGTAAACTCTATCTGTGAAAACTTGTAATTGGCGTTATACTTGTTCTTTATTTGTCTATCCATATTTGTTGTAGCTGTAAGTTTTCTGAACAAAATAAAATCCATACTAATATTATAAATGCGAAAGTGTGTCTGTCTGTCTGTCTGTCTGTCTGCTACGCTTTCCCGACTCATCTTTTCAACCGATTTTGCTGAAATTTGGTATGGCGGTATATCCCGGGGAAGGACATAAGCTATTTTTTTCCCGGAAAATTAAGGAGTTCCCGCGGGAATCAAAAACCTTAATCCACGCGGACGAAGTCGCGGGCATCATTTAGTAAATAATAATAATAATGCGACCCGGCAAATAGTTTTCTTTTGAAACGCAACGCACATTGAACTAGCTAAAAATACTTTACAGTTATATTCAATTAAAATTTTAATAGGTGTAATGTTAATACAAGCACTAGTTATCACAACATTTAGCACTTAGTTGCTCAAAGTAGGTACTCGTATGTATACCGTTAGTAAACAAATAACTTTTATACTACACCCGCTCAGAAAGTACCCTCTTGCTTTTGTCAAAACGAGGTAGAAAGTACGTCATTGCTACAGACCAAATATGCGGGAGGAAAAAATGTATGAAATTTCATTTCTAACGTGCTAAGCGGGGAGAAAAAGTGTATGAAAATCCATTTCTAACGCGCTGTTTTTTTTTTAATTTTGAGTAAATATGGTATCCGGACGTTGAGAATTTGGATATGTCTTACCCTGGATATAATATTAGAAGCAGCTTCACCATATTTGACAGAAAAGTCAAACATGGTAAATGTCGATTGTCGACATCGATGTCGATTGTCGATATCGATATCGATGCCGATTATGATGGTCGATATCGATGTCGATTGTCGATGTAGTTTGTCGATATCGATGTCGATTGTCGATGTCGTTTGTCGATATCGATGTCGACTGTTGATTTCGATGTTGATACTCATATCGATTGACGATATCGATTTCGATGGTCGTTATCTTTGTCGATTGTCGGTATCGAGTCGATTGTCGATATAGATTGTCGATATCGATGTCGATTGTCGATATCGAAATCTATATTGCAATAATCCTCAAAATGTAGCCTAGTTGTGATAGTGAAGCTTCGAATGAAGCGACTGATATAATTATGATTTATGATAGAACTTCACTTTGCAAGTTCGTTTAATCACTAATTATCGCTTATTTTCCTCGCAGGTGTAGTATAAAGCACTATGTATCACTCGGTAGAAAGTACGATTCCTACCTCGCGTGTATTGCGGCCCTTCGGCTACGCCTCGGGCCTCAAACTACACCCTCGATAGTAATCGGTCACTTTCTCCACTCGGTGAACAATGTACTATTATCTCTATCTATCTGAAAAGGCTCTACTTCGCAAATACCTATACGTTATCGTTAAAGCTTGACGTTCAGGGGGTCTACTCTCTTTCTCTAAAACGAAACTTCGCAAACAAACGAACGAAATTTCGTTAACTCCTCTCCTACATAATATTATCTCTATGCTCCTCTCTATTTCGTTTTCGTACACGCAGACGAAGTACGGATCCATAGAAAATTTTCGTGACCGATTGGATTGAACGATTTTGAGTGGGTCTAATAACAGACTAATTACGTTCGTTTGCGAAGTTTCGTTTGAGAGAAAGAGAGTAGACCCCCAGGTTTGTAAAGCTTCGGTCACATATTATCGGCTTTTCGTTACGTTCCGGATCCATCAATATATTGTAAGGATAGGGCCTATACCCTATAATAAATACGTTCAAGAAAATGCGCTGGACTTTCCCATCCCTATTGAAATGTATTTCTGCCTGTTTTTAATAGTTTTCCATAGGTTCTTTGCAATTAAAATACGTAGAACTACAACATGTTAATTATATCAAGCGAAAGCACATTCTAAAAGTCTAAGGGTGCTTACACCTATCGTCTAAACAAATCTAATTTTACAAATCAGATTGGTTTTATGGCCGCGTTTTTTTGTCTTTATTTCCTATCCGTATCCATTGATGACCATATCCCACTTATCGTTATCTGGTATGACTTCTGTAAGGCCAGAACAGGCCACATTTTTTACTCGACTACGCAACGCAAAGACGAGGTTATGTTTTTCACGCGTGTTATATTTATTTATGTGGGACTAGCTGAGGCCCGCGACTGCGTCCGCGTGGATTGAGGTTTTTCGGTATAAAAAGTAACCTGTGTGTTATCACAGGTGTTATCCCAGACTATAATCTATCTCTGTGCCAAATTTCATCAAGAACCGTTCAGACGTTCTGGCGGGATTGAGTAATAAGTTACATCCATTCATCCATCCATCCAGTATAGATTATTATAGAAGTACAGATTCTTTAAACCCTCTGCTATGATTCTTTAAACCAAGTGCTACATGAATTTTAATCATTCACTTTAACCAAAATAGCGGGCTTAAAATACAAAATGGTAGATACGAAAATAAATGTCTCATTTTCCTACTTGTCTAGAAGCAAAATCATAAAACATTTATAAAACAAATTGGTATTGCAAAATTTAGCGAGTAGGAATAATATCACGAAATAGATCCCACACTATTTTGTTTATCACAATTATTATTCGAGTTAATAAAATATTTAGTGAATATTTATTAAAGATTAGTGTGTCGTTAAGATTGAGACTCAGTTATGTGACGAGTGAGTGTTAGTAAAACTACTAAAATGCACTACAAAAACTACTAAAGTGTACTACTAAAATGCAGTAATGACTGTAATGACCGAAGTGCGCAGGCGCGACACAGATGACTATTGCAAGCCGACTGCGTTCCTCAGGTCGATATGGCGCCGAACATTGTCGTTCAAGAAGAAGAAGGTGAGCTGTCAAAATACCCACATACTCGTACCTATATCCATACTAATATTATAAACTAGATGATGCCCGCGACTTCGTCTGCGTGAACCAAGTTTTTTGATTCCCGCGGGAACTCCTTAATTTTCCGGGATAAAAAGTAGCCTATCCCTGTACCAAATTTCATCAAAATCGGTTGAACAGATGGGCCGTGAAAGCCTAGAAGACGGACAGACAGACAGACATACTATCGCGTTTATAATATTAGTATGGATGCGAAAGTGTGTCTGTCAGTCTGCTACGCTTTCACGGCCCATCTGTGCAACCGATTTTGATCCCGTAAAAACTTTAATCTACGCGGACAAAGACGCGGGCATCATCTAGTATAAAAATATTCGCCTGACCGAATTTAGGCCACGGAGGCCAACATAGATTATTATTTATAGTGCGATGTGTACTATCATTCCCTCGCACTCATAGTCTGATTAGAAATGGTTTACGGGTTTCGATACATGGGGATGCACCAACTACCGCCAAGTCCCTATGGGCTGACACAGAAAACTTGACTGAGAGAAAGCCCAGTTTTTAGCCCGATGCAATGTATGTGTACATAAATGTTTACTTATCTCTTAGATAAGTAAAGTAAAGTTAGTTTAGCTAAGATATAAGTTTGCCGGAAGCTTCCTAATCCCTAAGCTAAAAGTTATAATACGCTTAATGTAAAGCTATATTTATCTATTTATGTAAGAACTGAACTACCTATCGAAGTACTCAGAGGTATTTGTATCTCAGCTTATAAAGAGGAATGTCCTGACTCCTGACTCACTCACTGACTCCAATTAAGAATAAGTCCAAACCCTTGGACCTAGCATTCCTAGAAAGTTGTGCACGAAGGTTCACTTTATAGTTTAGACATCAATTTTAGATTTGCCTTTACACAAGTTTATAAAATCTATTAAAAGCATGTCAAATCCGAAATCAAATCCGCTCCAGCTATGCGTGGGACGGATTTTATTACCTACTAGCTGATGCCCGCGACTTCGTCCGCGTGGATTGAGGTTTTTCGGTTCCCGCAGGAACTCTTTAATTTTTCGGGATAAAAAGTAGCCTATTCCTAGTAGCCTAGTATTCCAGACTATAATCTATCTCTGTGCCAAATTTCATCCAGGTCCGTCCAGCCGTTGGAGCGTTATTGAGTAACAAACATCCATACATCCATACATCCATCCATCCATCCAAACTTTCGCATTTATAATATTTATTTGATTACGTACCTATGCTATTTGATTTTATTGTTAAACTATAAAATTATTCTTTCAAAACACTGAATGTAAGTTTTCACTCCATCGCCGGGGCAGAGTTTATGACTACACTTTACAATTTTTTTTTAAACTTTTTATTAAATCAAATAGATTTTATTGTTAAACTTTTTGAAAAAGAGCAACTGCCGAGATCCTTGCTGGTTCTTCCCGGTAGGAATGTCATTCTGAACGAATGGTAGATTCATTTGACGATTTAAAAGCTTGTTATTTGAATAAAAAACGTTTTAATTTAAATTAGACAAGGAATAAGGCTGGATTTTCCGAAATCTCATGCGAGAGAAACCAGAGCAAGGATATTATATTTTTAACTAGCTGATGCCCGCGACTTCGTCCGCGTGATATAAGTTTTTTTCAATTCCCACGGGAATTCCTTAATTTTCCGGGATAAAAAGTATCCTATGTCACTCTACAGGTGCTCAGCTATACCCATGCCAAAAATCACGTCGATCCGTTGCTCCGTTGCGGCGTGATTGAAGGACAAACCAATAAACCAACAAACCAACAAACAAACACACTTTCGCATTTATAATACTACGTGGATTACTAATCCGATATCATAATATGGACATAAGTAGGTACATTAACAATACAAATAATAATAAGATTAGCTTTTTTTGTTAATTGCCAGTCTGGTTTTGATAAAACCTAATCATTATTATTATTTTTCAAATTTTAACGAGTTTTTTCCAGTCATGATTAACTTTTGGTAGAATAATTAGGTACTAATTAAAAAGTATAATAATTTATTGTGGAAATGGAAATAGCCGTTAACTTTATGAATAAAATATTATTACGTTAATTTATAGTCTTTATAAATTTTATGTGAATAATATGACTATCAGACTGAAACAAAGTACACACACATACTTTTGGTAGGCTTACATAAATTCAGCGACCGATAAGATACCTTGATGAAACACACTATTCCTTATCAAATCCGCTCCAAGTGGGATGAATTTTGGTTGTTTTGTATTGATAACAGCAACAAAAATGCCTAAGTTCTCATTTGAATGGGTTATTACAATATAATAATAGTTACATAAAACAATAAACTACAGTCCGATTCAAACTTTATAACTTCTCGGAAGTTAGCCGCGAGTCGCGAGACGCGACCATGCAAGAGTTACTTACCTACGCACCACTACCACACCCAACCACACAAAACTTCCAAAACACTGAACGTATGTTTCATTTGAACACCGGGGGATCCATAGGAATTTATGACTACACTATGCACAATTAGTTTAAAAGTTAAAACAACGAATTCGCAGTGGGCGCAACGCAGTCTATCAGAGCCGTGGATCTTTCTTGATAACAACTGAAACAAAACTTTATTTACCATGTCAAACGGCGATGCGTTTACACAGCCCGGTTTCCACCTAAATGATTACCCGGTTTCCACCTAAATTTTTACCCGGTTTCCACCTAAACGATTACCCGGTTCCCACCTAAATAATAACTGGGTTTCCACCTAAATGACTACTCGGTTTTCACCTAAACGATTACCCGGTTCCCACCTAAATAATTACGTGGTTTCCATCTAAATGATTACCCGGTTTCCATCTAAATGATTACCCGGTTTCCACCTAAACGATTACGCGGTTTCCAACAAAATTATTACCCGGTTACAACCGGGTAATGAGCGGGAAATGGCTAAGGGAACAGAGTACGGACTGTGTGTAGACAATAGTACAATAGTGTGCCTATGGATGAAACAAGACGATTTCAGACGAGAGTGAAGTTGCCTGCCTGAGCAAATCCAGGGCTGGCATCACTCGAAGTCTGCATAATATTATTTTAACAGTTGGTAGACGGGGCTCATATAATATTTGCATAGCTGCAGATGTGTAAACTGGTTGTACAAATAGCACGGGTCTATCCTCTACTATAATCATTAATAATTGTTTATTTTGTTGTTATTGAATACTATTATAATTGGAAAAGCGGTGAAAGTCAAGCCGTTAAACTTTGGCCTTCCTTTCGAGTGTCCAGTACTCGAATTGCAGGAACGCACCTCTAATTTGTCGTACCTACATTATATGCAATTAAATATCACTTGCTTAGCGCTCAGTAGTAAGTCGTCGATGGGTTGAAACACTGAATAGGTAAATTGAAACAATGATGATGATAGTGTCAAGGGCAAAGTTCAAAAATCCTTGGGAAACTCGTTTCGTTACGTTACGATATCCAGTTTTGTTTTAAGCACAGTCATATTTCATTAAACATTTCTTTTACCTAACTTTGTTATATTTTTATTCTAGGTGGACGACCGATTCGCCAACTACAAAGGCGTGCGAGACATCACCATCAAAAAGGTTAGCTTGGCTAGAAAATATATATCAATATTTATCGCAAGATAATATACTTTTACGCGCCTTTTTTGTAACAGTAGGCGTCGCGCGGGGTCTTCAGAGACCCCAAACACGCGCCGAATTGAGAACCTCCTCCTTTTTTGGAAGTCGGTTAAAAATGAAACACCATTCAATTGGCATTTGAATGAAGGCGACAAATGACAACTGAGAATATCAAAACGCCTCAGTGTGGTTGAGTAGAGCCAAGGAAATCATGAGTTTACGTCTTAGAATATTGTTGGTAGTCTCAACATCGGCGTAAGCATTGGGAAATTAATATCTCGATCCATCTAATGTCTGAGGCCACTGTTTGTGTCAAGGTGTGGAGCCGGAGCTTAGATAATACAATCTTAAAACTCTCAAGTAAAAACAAAATAATTATGGTCCTGTTTACTTTCTTGAACAAATGATCTAAAACCACCAATTAACTTCAGATTGTTTATAACTACTTAACTACAGCTTTAACAATTAGCCATTATTATGAGCACGATAACTTTATTTCTAATGCTTGAAATATTATTTTCCAAATAATTTTCCTTATAATTTACTTTTATCCAAAAAAAACTGTATGTTACTGATTATAGCCCTTCAACTATACAATCGAATTTGAACACCTGCCTGCATCCCAGAGTAAAAGAAAATAATACGATGAAACACTGTAAATCTAGAAAAACAAAAGATTTAATTGCAGACGAATTTGCGAACAAAAGCTTGTAAAATATAAAATATCACGTACGTAAATCATATTTTTATAGCTATTTAAAAGATTTAACCGCGATAAAATAATTCCGAGAAAAAAATAATTTATGATTTACATAAAATAATGAAAGAGCAAACCTCAAAAGGCAAATTGTTTCGTGATTCGTCCATGTTTATTCGGCTTTACCTACAGAAAGTTAAGTAGTAGTACCAGAGTGAAGGAGTCCAATACCATCCCTTTAGAAGTCTATGCGATAGGAACTAGGAAGTTATAGTAAAGGAGTAAGACGCCTATTTGTATTTTTCTTTTATTCAACAGGGTCCATCAGGGTTAGGTATAATGATAATAGAAGGCAGACACACGGAAGCCGGTCGGGGTATCTTCGTGTCAGATCTTCAAGAGGGCAGCGCTGCAGAACAGGTACTTTGGTTAAGTCAACTTTTTATTTAATAATATAGGCACCTGATGATGCATCTGATGATGCATCTTCGAAGTCTTTCGTCCCATCTTCGGTTATGTACCTATATTTTAGTATTACTGTCAGTACCTATAATAATTTATTTTCGATCTTATAATAATACTAGCGATCCGCCCCGACTTCGCACGGGTAGCACTAATAATCCTAATCTATATAATACTAGCTGATTCCCGCGACTTCGTCCGCGTGGATTGAGGTTTTTCGGTTCCTATCTCTCAAGTTAGATCGAACTGCACATGGTGTGCGAATTTTATTATAATCGGTTAAGTGGTTTAGAAGTCCATTGAGGACAAACATTGTGACACGAGATTTATATATATTAAGATAAACTATCCTATCTCTCAAGTTAGATCGAACTGCGCATGGTGTGCGAATTTTATTATAATCGGTTAAGTGGTTTAGAAGTCCATTGAGGACAAACATTGTGACACGAGATTTATATATATATATAAGAAGATTATGTTTCATTGGTTTACCTTATCATTAGATGTCATTAAATTCAATTGAGGACCCATAAACTGGTATGACGTAACGTAATGAATGAAATGTACTTGATAACGAAATTAGCTCTTTCATTTCTAAGTTCGTTGCTTGCATTCTCTCCTCTACTAGATTTTATCATTAAACTTTTATCAAACTTTAATTTCTTAATATCGTTTGTTCTATTACAGGGGGGCTTGAATATAGGAGATATGATTCTGGCTGTGAACAAAGACTCCCTTCTGAGTTGCAGTTATGACGCCGTAAGTCGAACATTTTACTATTTAATAATCCTTTGGATCGTGATTGGGAGTTAAATAGGAAATTAGGGGATCCGTAGGAGAACCAGAGTAACCGACATTGATGCATTTTTTTTCTCAATGGAATTAGTTATTAAAAGGATTTTTTTTTCTTTAAATTTATAGGCAGCAGCGAAACTGAAGCAAACTGATGGTATAGTTACATTAACAGTTTGCAGTCCAAACCTGAAGGACCCCGCGGATGGCGACAAAGACGCTGCAGGTAAGGTTATTCTTTTTTACCCCAATTATAAATGGCTTATAATTTTTGCCCGCGACTTCGTCCGCGCGGAATGCACACAATTTTAAACCCCTATTTTATCCCCTTAGGGGTTGAATTTTCAAAAATCCTTTCATATCGGATGTCTACGTCATAATAGCTATCTGTATGCTAAATTTCAGCCCGATACGTCTAGTGGTTTAAGCTGTGAGTTGAAAGATCAGTCTGGCAGTCACTTTTATATATTTAAGAAACTATGTTTTGGTATATTTCAGATGGCGGTCCGTCTCGACCCACCACTCCTAAACCACCGACACCATCGCCCGCTAAAGGTGAGAAGAACCTACTATCAAATTGTGTGTGAGGCGAATTTTTTCCCTTTGTTATCTTTACTTTATCGTAATTAACTTATTATTAAATAAAACAAACCTGCAGGCCGAGTAGGAGTTATCTTACGTATTCGATCGCGATAACGTTAACTACTATAGTATAATATTTATGTGGAATTGATCGAGCGCCAGCTGTCAAGGCGCGCACCGCCACCAGTCAGCATGGCGCGTATTGACGCATCGCTGCCCATTAGGTTGGCCGCTGCCCGAAGAGCTTGACAATTCGATACAAATCGTAGTTAACGTTGTCACAATCTAATGGGAAGAAAATCTCCCACTAGCACTCAGATACATAGTTGTATTCTTTATGTAGAATATGAATAAATTTATGTCTAGCAAGTAGCAACAAAATTTGTTGCTCGAAATAAAAGTTTATTACAAAAGGTTTATTATATTAACTTATTTAGTTAAGTGTTGATTTACTAATATTATGGAGGATAAGGGAACCAAACACAAAGTTACCTACGTAAAAAAACTGATTCAAGTTGTGAATAAGATTAAAAAAGATGATTAAACCTTATAAATAAAATTAATCGTTGGTTATATGATTTCAGCGGAACCACCTCCGGACCCGGCCACGGCGGCCCTCAGACCAAACCAAGACACTGTGATAGAAATAACTACTAACAATGAAGTCCTCGGTATCGCTCTAGTCGGGGGCAGCGATACGCATATCAATGTAAGTGATAATTCTTGTTGAGATGGTAACCTTTAATGGATCTTTACTAATACTATGAATGCGAAAGTTCGAATGGATGGATGTATGTATGGATAGATGGATGTTTGTTACTCAATCACCCCAGAACGGCTGAACGGATCTGGATGAAATTTGGCACAGAAATAGATTATATAGTCTGGAACACCACATAGGCTACTTTTAATTCCGGAAAATTAAAGATTTCCCGCGGGTATCAAAAAACCTCAATCCAAGCGGACGAAGTCACGGGCATCATCTAATAAAAAATATATTATTATTACTATTATCTAAATATATAAAAGGCAGAGGTGACTGACTGACTGACTCATGACTGACTGACTGACTGATCTATCAACGCACAGCTCTAACCACTGGTCGGATCGGGCTGAAATTTTGCACTCAGATAGCTATTATAACGTAGACATGCGCTAAGAAAGGATTTTTGAATATTTCAACCCCAAAAGGGTTAAATGGAGGTTGAAAGTTTGTATAAAAGTTCGTGATACACGAACGAATCGGGATGGACGTGATTTTTGGCATGGGTATAGTTGACGACGGAGAGTGACATATAGGCTACTTTTTACTCTCCGTCGTCAACTATACCCATGCCATTCTAGAACTGATTTACAGAGCTTGACATCACCTCATCCTCGGGCAGTTTGTTCCACATATGCACTCTGTTGCTCAAAAAGTGATTAAAGGAATTTTCTGATGCCAATTGATGACGCAGATTTCGATCGTGTCCTCTTAGACCGGGGTTTCTCTTTGTTACTAACATTTCCTCCATATTTGGGACATTATATTCAGCTTAGATGATTCCCGCGACTTCGTACGCGTGGATTAGATTTTTGGATTCCTGCGGGAACTCTTTAATTTTCCGGGATAAAAAGTAGCCTATGTCTTTCCCCGGAATACAACCTACCCCTGTACCAAATTTCATCAAAATCGGTTGAATGGATGAGCCGTGAAAGCGTAGCAGACAGACTGACAGATAGACACACTTTCGTATTTATAATATTTGACCGAGCGAAGCGAAGGTCTCTGCGTCTACTTGAGTGAATTGGCACTTGTCCGTCCGTCCGTCCGTCCGTCCGTCCGTCTGTCAGAGCTTTATAACTTCTGAATTACTGAACGTAATTACTTCAAATTTAAATATAATATGTAAACCGATGGCCTCCCGCCGAAGGGCTCTCATAGAAGCGAATGCGAAGTAAAATATTTTTTATAGCGTTACATAGGGTTGTGTTATATCATTTTAAAGATAATTAGGAATAGAGTCCAAAAATTTTTTTTTTTAATTTTTCCCCTAAAATTGACGAAATAGGGGGTGTTCAAAGTGGTGATTTTCTAACGTTCAAAGTTGACATCAGAACTCTCAATTTTCTGAAAGGCTGAGGCTGAAACTTATCAATTATTTGAATTATATCCTGTACTTGAACAACAAATACTAAAATTAGATAAATATTATAAGGAAACGAAATTATTTAATTTTTAATGAGCTTGTATGTTTTATTGAGATCGCCTTGCCTAATTTTCTCGCCTAATTTTGAGGGAACTAAGTCCATATGTCAGTGCCTTTCATTTTTTCATAGCCACAGTTAGAAAATAGGGCTTCTGGGCATAAGAAGCTGTTTCCTTTGCAGGGCCCGGCGGGAGTGGTGCTCGAGGTGTACAAAAACGGAGCGATAGCCAAGGACGGGCGGCTGAAGCCCGGCGACCAGATCCGGGACTGCAACGGCATCGCCATCAACAAGGACATGACGTACGAGAGGATGTGCATGTCGATAAAGGTCAAGGCGCCCAAGGTATGCATTAAATGGGACTAAAAAAAAGTGTGTGTGTGCAATTACACACGGCAGAAGTGAAACTTCAGAAAAGTAGCCTACGAGAGAAAGAGATTAAATATAACTTGTATTCTATCTCTCTCTCTCGCTCCTATATGAATGTTTGTCTCATTTTGGTGTCGCTTTTTCGTTTCATTTTTTGGTTTCGTTGAATTTTCAAATCACAACGATTCCAAAGAAGTTTCACTTCAAAAACTCATAAAACTCAATTTATTTATAACATGTAAGACATGTCTCTCTTGTGCTACGTCATGTTTTGACTCTACCACCGGTTCGGAAAACGAGTTTTGCTGAGAAGAGACGGCAAGAAACTCAGCAGTTGCTCTTTTTAAAAAAAAACAGATATTATTACGATACGTGGGTATATAAATTAAATACAGTAGTGTAAGTTATTATACCTACCTACTATCCTGTGGGGGGCTGGACCCAAAGTCTATTGCTTCCATACAACTTTGTCATTAAGAAGTTCGTCATTGTAAGTCAACTTTAACCCTCAGTCAATATGTCTGTGTATCTATCTTGTTTATTCTATCAACTATTTACTTGATGACAACTAGCATTCTCACTAAAATCCATTGGTTAATCCTGGTCTCTTCTTCTTCTTATCTCTCTCTGGGCTTTTCCGCACTTAAGCACAAAGTGCCCGTTGTGCGTGAGACCTTTGGTGCGACTCCCCGCTGGATCACTGCAGCCAGCCGAGCTCACTCCAGAATCCAAGCAGGCCGCCCAGGTCGGCGAGGACTTCCGGGAGTGTTGCTGGGGAGCCAATGTAGGCTTCTCGTTGAACGGTTACAGCAATACACTCGAGTAGTACGTGTCTTGGTGTCTCCTCGCTCTCCATGCAGGCTCTGCACAGAGGGCTGTCGGTTATACCTAGAACATATAAGTGTTTGTTAAGTGGACAGTGTCCTGTTATCATGCCTACAGCCGTCCTGAGTTTAGCTCTGTTTAGTTGCAATAGTTTCCTAGGTTAATCTTAGGTTAATCCAAATATATAAAAGGAAAAGGTGACTGATCTATCAACGTACAGCTCAAACCACTGGACGGATCAGACTGAAATTTGGCATACAGATAGCTGTTAAGACGTAGGCATCCGCAAAAAGGATTTTTGAAAATTCAATAATAGGACTTTCAAATTTGCATGAAAATCGAACCTAACGTGAGCGAAGCTGCGGGCATTAAGCTAGTTTAATAATACTAATATACTTTCTCACTAAACGTACTATTTTCCAGTTAAAAATGAATGTGTATCGACCGGACCCCATACAATACGAAGAGATTGAAGTAGAGCTGACGAAGAAGTCGGGGCGACCGCTGGGACTGAACTGCGTGCCTCCCGTCGAGGGCACAGGGGCTTATATTGGAGAACTGGTAACTTCTTTTTTTTGTTCTATTATTGAGGATTATTTCAATCCTGCACTTCATGACACGCTCAAAATCACAGCTCAAAATAGAATCAACATCACTCAATTAAAGTATCAGCTAACTCCCGCATATCAATTTTCGTATGATTCCTGAGCAAGATAATGTTATTGTATAAGACATTAGATAACCTTGCTGTGTTAATGTTATCATGATTCGTATTTGAAAATTGTAAGAGATAGAAATTGTTTCATAATAATACGATGTGTGTAAAAAGTTGGCAGATTATCACTATATCTACAGTTTATTGTTCAAATAAATAAATTGGATAAATAATTGAAAATTTATACCGTTTGAATTGAAGAAGAGAACTTTTAGAAGATTTTTAAATTGATAAGTTTAAATTTTTCATATATTTTAACTTCAATAAATTAATTTCTTTCCAGCTTCCTGGTTCCCCAGCAGAAGTCGACGGTAAGCTGCAAAGAGGAGATTTCATAGTAGCAGTAGATGGCAAAGATCTCTCCAACGCAGAGTTCCTCGCAATAGGAGCCGCCCTGAAGCTGTGCAACAATAAAACCACCATTAAAGTTAAGCGATTCAAAATAGTCCCTAGGTAATTGTGATAAAGTTTCAATTTGAATAAAAAATTATAAAGACAAGTTTGGCAAAGCTTGGCTTAAATGTATGACTTCATTAATAGAACAACAAAATAAAGAGAGATGCAATGAAAGTATACCGATAGTGAAATGTGTCTATTTTTAATCACAAATAGGTACATAACACCTAATTTTATTGAGATTGTTGGCTTATAATATCATATTTTGCCTTTAATAAAAACAAAGTCGAAGATTTATGTTATTTATATGACATGCTATTCAATATAGACCGCTAATACATTATTGTGATGAGCTTTGATTTTGAAGAACCAGTAATTGACTTTGATTAAGTATATAAAAAACCAATGGATGAGCTCAAGCGATTTGTAAGAGTCATTGGAAATAATTTTTAATCAACGATCAACAAATGATCAAGAATTATGTGAGTAAATATGTTACCATATTTCTAAGAGCCGATGCATATGGCGACCTTTTCTCATACAATTACCTATTGCAAGTTCCAAAGTAAAAAGTAAAGTAAAAAGTTCACACACTTTTTTTAAATTATTTTTATGAAAGTGTTTATAATTCATTCATTAGTTTCGAATTATTTTTTCATAAAAGATCACTTTAAAAAAAGAACATTGTAAAATGATCATGTAAAATGTGAAGTGATTAGACAATAAGAATTTTCTATACTGTCTCTGTATTAAGATAATAATATGTATTAGCTTTATAAACATTCATCAGCACCTATAAAAAACTGAATTCAAATCCTCTAGTAAAAACTTTTGAGTAAAAAAATGGTTAACTATAGTTACCTATATTATTATCAATTATTAAAAAATTTGGTTTTTTCCATAAGTAATTAGTACTGTAGTAATTGTTAATCTATTTTTCGAGGTTTTATTCGGGAAGTCATTAAATTCGAGGCATTGATTTCAAAAATTGTACCTACTCGTACATCAGAAAATGTTATTTTTCTATTCTAAGAAAGACCTCATCATTGCTTTTCATAAGACATGAATGTCGTCAAACGGAAGCCTATCTTGCAAAAAATACAATAATTTTATTTGTACTGTCTGAACTTGTGGCATTATTGCTGCAATATGAGTTTCAACCAAGAAATGTTTGTTGTTGACCCTCACACAGGCTGTCAAACGAAATGCTGAATTACGAAAAACAAAATCTTAACGTTTAGCTGGGTCCCTTCCGGTTGCGCAGATGGACTTGTGAATATTACTTATGTAGGTATTGTACATTTAAACTAAGTAAAAGAGCAAGTACCAAATTAGTTTCTAGTGAGATAGTTTATTCCGTTATACCTACCTAAAATTTTATTGTAATGAGATTCAGTATTGATGATTTTGTTAGAACTGAAATTATTTAAAGTAACTGAATAGTTATTGCTTAGTTATAATTTGGAAGTTCGGCCGATATGACCCTTGATTCTTAGCTGTTGTAAAGAATATTTCAGTATTTTAGAGAATTAATTACTTGCAAGGGGCTTTTTTAGTAACGGACCCTTAGTTTCGTACTGCTGGGTAAAATTTTAGTAAAAGTATCATTGTATATTTATAATTATATAGTTTATATGGGGTATTGTAAAAGTTGGTCCTCAAAAACGTTCTGGCAAAAATGAAAATTAAAAAATTTTTTTTTTAACGCTGCTTATCCAGCAGTAAGAAAAAGAGGGGATGTTATTAGCAATTGTAAAAAAGTAGTTTTATTATTAAACGTACTTAGTTTTTTAAGTGTTGTCCGAATTACAATAAGTTTGTAGATTATTTTCAAACACATTAAATTTATTCTATGTAGAAACCACTTGCCAGATTAACAACTAATTAGATTAATTTCGTTTTAAATACCCCAGTTTAGTGATCATTCATTTCGTGTAAGGGTCCTACGTTCGAGTATGCTGGCTAACTTGATCCCACTTCTGAACTGCATGATCCCTAAGCTGCGTTAGCACTGACTCTAGTCCGCTTTTATCTGAATAGTATTTTGGTGTCAAATAAAATGCCTTTAAAGTAGTAAATAATAATAATCGTTCCAATACTACGCCATTTATTAGAAAGCTAGAATTAGCCTTTCTTACATAATAAGAAAATTATATCTGTATAGTGTCAGATATTATAGTATAAGTTACTGTATACGTGAATCGCCATAAAATTTATACTGGAATAACGAATTTCTACTATTATAAAGTTATAATAATTCCATTCGTAAATGCAAAAAGAAAAGATAGCAAAATCAACCAAATGTGACCAATTTAAATACAGCTTGCAACTTATAAAATTATGTGAACAAAGGATAATAAATTCAATCCAATCGTTGACGAAATCAAGTCTGGTGAACCTAAGGACCAGTAACCATATGACCTATTATTAAATCCAAACACTCATTATCCTTTTTGAAATACTTTAATTAGCAATTATTTACACAGACATCCGTCACTCGCGTTATGCCATCGTCAATCCCCCTCTAGAGCAGTGTTGCCACTCTACAAAACCATAGCAGGGATACCATACATAAATTGTATTTAACTTTCAATCTAACACTATGGAAGTACCGATGGTTAAGGGCCAGCTGCATCTATTTGTTTTAACAAAGACGTAACCTTGGCTAAACATGGAGCTAATGAGCCATTATTCACCATCTACAAGCAAGTGAACGTGACATTTGCTAAAGAACTTGCATTAACGATAACCAATATTCAAGTTAGTGGTTGCCGTTAAATCTTTGTCGATCACTTCCTCACAAGCCCACATCTTAAAATGTACAGTGATATAAATTAGAATGGAATCCATTTAATTTAAGGCGGTTTGCAATAATTATGAAATACGAGTACATAAAATAATGCATTTTCCAATTTTAGAAATATCACATGTCAGCGTACATATTTAACTTAATTATTTATCCCAAATTTCAAATGAAAACAAGATTGAGTTTGAGTTTGAGTTTGAGTATAAGTTTATTTTCAATAGAATACTTAATTTAAAAAATACTACTTTTTATTATACTAAGGGCAAATTTTTCAATCGTCAGATAAAGGACTTGTCCAAGATTGGGCCTTGAACATGAACCAAGATGATTTTAATACACGTGAATAGAGATCCTAAAATATGGCTTTTAGAATTATTTACACATTTTTAAAGGACCCCAATTTGGAGAAAAATATATTTTTATTTTGTGGCTTTTTTAGATCTTTGTCTGAATCTTATCAACAGTAAAAAAAAAACTTGATTTTTTTTGTCACGTATGTCATTGGGTGATTGTCAAATGTCACTGTCAGTTTTGTTTATCCAGTTTTGTTTATCCTAATTTATTGGTGATTTATTGTTGTCTAATAATTATTTTACGAATGACTCAAATACTCAATTATTATTTATTAATCTTTTAATGTTGTATGTACTACCTATGTAGTGGAAAATGGGTAGTTTATCGAAATGGAATATTAATAATCACAATTAATGCGCATTACCCAAGTTTTAGTGTTGCCATCCATCGAAAAATATTTTCTACAAACGATATTTTTCATAATTAATTTTCAAAAAAACGGGGTTTTCTAAAATTATAATTTAAATGGCGTTTAATGTTATATTTTTTTCTCTTTCACGTGATGGCAGTTTGGTTCTGGTTCATTGACACTCAGAATAAAAAACCACCCTCCATACTAAACTGGGACATGTCCTTTATCGGAGGAATAAATTTGACGTTTTGGCAGATTTTCAATACAAAACCTGTCAAAACGTCAAATTTATACCTCCGATAAACTTTATCTGACGATTGAAAAATCAGCCCTAATTGTACATAATTATTTTATCGCAAGTAAAGTGTAATTTATCCAAGTTATTTGCTGTATGCGAATTGATCTTAATTTAATAATAAATTTAATTAAGAGACAAAGTCTTAATTTATTCCAACTAAGGGTATTTGACTAAAATGTTCAAAAAATATAAAGAAATAAAAATTCTTTAAAAATTCACAGTATCTTTAATCGTCAATTAGGATTATTATTCTTCCTGAATAATACAGCTGACATTTTCTGTGTTTAATAAAAATTTATGTGTTTACAATAATTCTCAATATATTTATAACATTTCCAAAAATCTATCTTTTGAAAATAAAATTCAGGCATGTAGAAATTAAACAGGAACGCCACTTTGACAACCCATCATATATAACTGGACCATAGTCAAATGCCCGATCTACAGTTGATTTTTAGTGTTGTTAACTTAATTAATAGTAGTGAAGTGCGATTGTAAATAGAACTTCGCATGAAAAAAAAGAATTGCGTAGCATAATTCTAAATCATTGTAAAGTGTAAAAATAAAAAGCGTCTTCATTCGTTTCTCATAATATTAGATCGAGTTTATGCAAACGTATTTATATTTTAAACCTACCTATATCTTGTAACTTGATAAGAACCGATTTTTATTATGTATTCGAGGCAAGGGTGGTGTGACATGCAACATATTATGGGCGGCCGAATACCGGAACATTAAATAAACATTCATAATAATTTAAATGACTGTTTATTTTACTTTTGTTGTATGAACAGAATATTATTTACTAAGTCGATTACGTCCTTAATAAGTTCTTCGGTCGCTAGTTTAATAGGAACAGGTGTTACAAATAAATATTTATCATGGTGCTAATTCAGTTATAATTAAAACGAGTATCGGTCATAACTAAATTGACAGCTGATGTTTTATGATTAATAATTATTGATCAAAAGGGATCCTGAGCACAATATTATTCCTGTAAAAAAGGATATTTATAGAAAGAGGGATATTTTTGAATCTGTGTTTAGTTTCTCTTACTTGCATATCTACAGGTGAAGTAGCACCAATACTAAAAGTACTGAGTGACGAATTTAAAAATGAGCACGAAGCTTTTAGTTTTTCTGTTCGTCACAAAGTCAGTGCTAAATTTATTGACATAAATCGAAGTGCTGCACTATTTTAAAAACTGAAAGGGAATTTCATATTTAATATGCCTGTCTACTGTCCTACTCTCTAATAATTATGATTTACTAAGGCCCGCTTGCAGTAACGCCAGGCTATCCTTTTAATCCAGAGTTAGCTGCAACTTTGACAGAATTCGGATAAAACTTCTGTCAAAATTTTCTAATTTATTCTTGGATTAAACGTAACCCGGTGTCTCCGCAAGCAGGCCTAAGCATCATTGGGCCTATGAATAATTCACGCACAATAGGAATTTCCTATCGATCTAGCAAATTTCAAAAACAATTCCGATATTGTTTTTGTTGTTAACGATAAAAGGTTGGAAGTGTTTTTGGAGTAGGTGTTTCAATTTTAAAACGTCTTCATATGGGTGGAAGTCACCAAAATAGAACTAAAAGAATTCTATTTCATGACTTTACATTACTTGTTACAGTAAAATAAATGGTGTTTATAAATTTCATAACAGCAATGACGCCTAATAATGGACTAGTAGTGTTTACTCATGACTTCAAAATATTATATTATACAAAAAGTTCATGATAGAATAAAAAGAAAGGCCAAGAATCGTTTCACACATTTTCCGTGACCAAAAATGTAATCTTAACAAATTACTTTTAGTTGCGCAACTATTGCGCTGATTGAAATATTTAACTAAAGTGCCAATTTTAATAATATGATAATAATTGTTTGATACACTACAGAAAACCTGAAGCAGTTAGTGTAACTTTTCAATTTAAGTGTAACTGTGTAAATTAGGTATTTTACGCTCAGCTCTGATACAAAAATGGTCTTGATTTGATAATGTCCATCAGCAGATTACTCAAAGTCCTGAATGTGTGTGCTCTTTCAAGTGAACACAATCTGTAAATTCACCATCCATGCTAGATATTTGGGTCTCCTATTAGGCATTTGCTTCCGTGGGTCACAAAACTTTGCTACTTAGAACAGCCGTTAAATAATATGGCATCACAAAAGTTGTACCTATTAGGTAATTGCCATATAACAAAAACTCAAAATGTGTGCATAAACATTGTAAATTCTAAGGGCTATTTAAAAATTAATTATTCTGCCGTAATAGGTGTCATACAGGGCTTTATCTCGGGTCCCTTCCTATTTTGGTTTTTAAGGTTAAGATTTGAAGATAATGTTGACGACATAAACAGTGCTATATATCGCATGTATCAAGTACTTTTGATAACTCGTCTTGATAAATTAACGTACACGTTTCAAAAGTTACACAATAGCCTCGAGACTCAGTTGCCAATATATTGAGGATAATTAGGGAGCTGTATATTTGTATACTTAATGTTATTTTCTATTAGTATTGTTATGAATATATTACACGCTACTCTGCCTAGCAGCAGTTGCGCAACTAAAGTTTTTTAAGCTTGCAGTAATAAGCTCTAAGTTTTATAATTTAAATATAATTAATTAGGTAATTTAATGAGTAAACATAGATACTTACATAATAAGTAGTGCGTAGTTATAGTAATTCAATTTTTCTAGAGAATTTTAAAAATTCCATAAACTATGACAACCAATATTTCTTATAATGTTTACAACTATTGGTTTTAATGTATACTGTTGTTTAAAATATAAACCAGAACTAAAATGTACGAAATAGTGATTCTGTAATAAATTGTGCGCTTTTTTCATTCGTCTTTTATTTTTTTACGAAAAATATTATTCAAAATTCATACTATTTTTTTAACTACAAGTTAAAATACATGTGGTAAGTGATGATGCAGGCTAAGATGGTAGCTGGCGAAACTTTTAGTGGTGTTATGGCAGTTACACTGATCTCGTATAGGTACCTCAGCCTTCTCAGTACATTTGAATTTTGAATTTGAATTTGACCGCTCAGCTTCTATGTACTCAGGTTCTTACCTGAGTACATAGAAGTATCTAGGTATTTTATTCTTGGTCATAAGATTTTTTAATAAAACATCTGAAATGGTATTGACATTCACTATTTATTAATTATTATAAACAAGAAAATATTATTCACAATAATACAAGAAAATGTACAGGGTTAGTAAAAATAACGTCTAAGTAAATGCGACTATCATAAATCGTCACACAAAAATATTGGAAAGAAAAATAATCTTCATTTAGGATGTCATAGGTGGGTTCACCGAATTTTATAAGACTTTTTTCAAATATATATCACATCCTAACCCTGTATTTAAAATTATTGGTAGACAGTGGGGCTGATTCTGTAGTGCACAATCTCTAAACTAAACTAAAATTAGAGCATTACAAATATTGCTATCCCTTTCCCTACGGAAAGGGACATAACTAGATTTAAAGCTGCCATTTTAGTTTAGAGATTGTGCACTACAGAATCAGCCCCAATAAGTACATAATAATAATTGTTACATTAATTACTATAAATTATTACAGATCAAAAGTTAATTACAATACCTATTAGAACACAGTAAGAAGGTATATTATCTTACTACAAAAGACAAACAAGATTTATAATTATTAAGTACATTCTGTTTAGCTATTTAAGTCGAGCAGTGTAACCAAATTGTCTTTGATACTTCACAAGTAAGCACAAAATATTAATTTTAGAATCATTTGTGCTGTAGCAAAACATAATATAGTTATGTATGAAGAATACATTAATTGAAATCAAAATTCATTTAGTCAAACTATATTTTTTACGTCAGTTAGTTAAAAGTAGACAGATTTGAAATTAAGTAAGATTAATTTGTGACTAGAAAATATTTACCTCATCAAATAAATTTATTTACATAATTGATTTTATACCAAAACAATATACTTAGTAAGTATAATATGTATTTTAAATTAATCACAATTACTTGGTAGGTACGTCGTTTGAGCAACAGAATACTGTTAATGTCCTTATATTCATAATAATGAACCAATAAAAAGGTAAAATTTCGTAAAAAATGTTAATGTAATATAGTACATTTAACTGAATAATATAATATAGTTTATTATAATAAAAAGTTTGTTTTGTATTTGAGTCACAATGTCGTTCGTCATTATAGTCTTTAAAATGTCATACACACTGTATTAAACATGAAAACAACAATTTAATATTTAAATCATACTCTTATCTCCTTATGATAAATATCCGTCAAATATAAAATTATTGTTATTGTACATTATCCTGCAATAATTCTTTGATCAGAGCTCTTTAACTTAAGAATAACTTAACTCACATATAATCATTCATTTCATAATACATTTTTAAACTTCACAACTTTTCCTCTGAACTTTTCCTTATCACTAATGGCTTTAATTTACTTCTTAATTTGACAAGCCGCTTACTAACTTTTCCAGTCGATGTGGGATTCCTAAGATCAGGCATAGACTTACTCTCATGCACTGATAAATGTTCGGTGGATTTTGATACTGTGCCATAATAACGCGGCATGCTAAAATCGTTCATTTGTAACATCATAACAGACTGCTGTTTTATACTCTGCAAACTAGTTTCTCCTTTGTAATCAGGTATAAGCGAAGGGCTATCTGCAAAGAATCTTGGCAAATTGTTACTTTTAATAATAGGTGTATCGGGAAGTGAGCTTAATTTCAATTCACTGGAAGCTAAGGATTGAACTCCTACAGTCGACTTGCTTTTGGTCAATGGAGGTTTTTCTGGAACTAAATGTGCTGGGATGTTCAAAAATGATGCACTTCTATGGGGTACTTTTGCTAGGACTTTGTTGATTTTATTAGGATCCATATTCTTTAAACTCTCGACTCTGTTGAGAGTAGGTCTTGATAATCTTAGCCCGCTATCTGTTCTGTCTAATGTTTTAGTGCTGTTAGTTCGCAATATTCCCTTCACACTTTCAACCCTTGGTAAAGAAAGTATAGGTGGTAAAGTTAACATTGACACTGGATCGTATTCATATACATTGTGTGGCGTTGCAAGCTTAGGTTCGTCTTTCATCGTGATTGTACTGGTTTTAGTCACATCTTGTTTCTTTATTTCTACATTCATTGTCAACCCATCTTCAGTATCCTGGCTATTGCTATCTTCTTCTTCTTCCTCAATTTTAAACATGTCATAATTAAGTTCATCTTTGAACATGATCTCGAAATCTGTTACCGGCGAATCCAGTTCATCTTCGAAGTAAACTTTTGTTCTGTTGGGTTTGTCTGATAAATAATCAGGTTCGGATTTTGTTTCTAGCTCATCCAATGTATTAGTACTGCCCTTCTTCAACTCGTGTTCGTCTCTAAATATCAGGGATTTAGAGAAAACCTGAAAATAAAATACAAAAAGGATTAGATTTTCTTATTCTTTTGGGACCTTGTGATTCGGAGGAGGTAAAATGTACTATATTATCGCTATTTAAAAAAGGCGAGGCCTTTGCATGAGTCAACAAACAAAAAAAAAACAAATAATGGAAAAATGTTGGTACAATGCTTAAAATTCAAGATCAACTAAAATAGAAATAATCTTATCCGAATCCGTTACTACGAGTAACTCAGCAATTCCTATTTACTTTTAAATGTTATCTCGAGATGATATTGAAGCTTGATAAATCTAGAGTTTTTTATTTACATGGATGGATTCAGGTTTTTAGAAGATTGACTGTTATTAATATGGTCCAAGAGCTGATAACGAATTTCGGGAAGGTCCTTTTGGCAAGCTGAAATTGTGGAGAAATATAATTTCGTCAATATTGGCGAATCTAGTCCTGCCAGTCTGTCAGTTATTTCGTATGTCCGTACTCATTTGAAAACTTTATTCACGTCGGGGAATTGTTTAAAACCGCAAAATTTGTCTGGCGATTTGCAGGTATTATTGAAATTCTCAATAAATACGTGATTAAAATTTCAGATTGCCAAAAGTATATTTTTTGGAAATTTTGATAAAATATTTTTGAAGAGGTCTGGTAATACTTTATAACCGACAAAACCGTATGGGATTTTTCGTTCGAATTCCATAAGTACTAAATTAAAAGATAAAAAAACAAGTTGCCAAAAAATATTTTTATAATTATTTTTTTGCAAATGTTGTACTATGCAAATGCTGCGCAGCAGCGAAATGACTGCAAACGCTCTACCAGACTGGCAGAACTGAATTCGCCAATTGACGAAGTTATATTTTCCACAATTTCAGCTTGCCAAAAGGACCTTCCCGAAATTCGTTGCCAGCTCTCCGTCTAATAGGACACTTTCAGTAGCGTAAATAATGGCGTGCAATTTATGGAGGCATACAAGTTGTGCTTCCTCTGATTGAAAAACCCTGCCACCTAATAACTGATGCATAACATGGCTTCAAACTCAAATTAAAATTGTAAAATGTAAAATGTGTGACTAAAATAAAACAAACAAGCCTACCTACCTCGTATAGTTTGTCAGCGTGTAAAGGCATTTCGTTAACTTCTCTACCGACGATCGCTCCTTGCGGCAAATGGTTGTTGTTGACAGGCTGCTGAGTGACGACGCTATCCAGGCTCGCGCCCATATTAGCGTAGCCATTTGTGTGCGCCTTCTCATCTTCTAAACTGGAATTTGAAAAAATATTTTTGAAGTGAAAACTGAAAACTTCTTTAGACGCGTTGAGCACTTTTTGGTAGGGGGTAAATGTGTGGATTCGCGTCACCGACATGTTCGCGTTGTTACGAAGACAAAAGGTCTTAAATATAAAAAAGTCGGGCAAGTATAATAGTCGGGCATTTTTCCGACAGAACACGTGAGTTTATCCGGATATGTATTATGCATAGTTATAATAAAAATACTTAAGGTTACTTAGTTTTAAGGTTTATATTTAAATATTTATTTACTACAAAAAAAATTACCTAAATATTAATATTAATATTTAGGTAATTTTTTTTGTAGTTTTCACTTCTATCAGCAATCCCTATGACTGCCAATTTTTTTACGATAACTTATACCAGGTGATGGATATCGAGCTAACATGGACATTAGGAGAGGCTTGCTGGCAGTTTTAATCAAGCTTATCCCCGTAGAAAGTCAATACAGACCATTCCATTTTGATTTTTTGGGATTGCTTTCTTTTTGAGAATATTTCGGCTGATAGTCTAAAACTAGACAGGCATTTCCGACATTACACGTGAGTTTATCCGGTTATTATGTATATTTTAAAATTAATATCACTGACGATAGTTTAAACGTTAAGATAGTCTAAAAGTCTTTGTATTTTATTTATTACACGCTAATTGAAATATGTAGTTACAATTATTAACTATAGACATTTAGCAGTAAGCACAAAAACGTCATAGCGTTTTTGTGCTTACTGCTAAGAGAGTTAAAACGTAGTTAAAATTAATCTATATTGATATTAAAAATGCAAAAGTTTGTCCATCCATCCATCCATATGGATGGATGTTTGTTACTCAATCACGCTAGTGTAAAAAAAAATTAAAAACAAATTTAATGAAAAGTACCTACCTAGTACCTATACAAATAAATGATTGTTCAATGATACATCAAATGTATAGTTTCTCTTGTTAGCAAAATTCATAATCATGACATTAATATATATATAGCTGCTCGTGCTGACTCATTGATCACCTCTCCTGTAAAATTTTGTATGAAAAAATTTTTTTTTACTCATCGTTTCGTATAGAAGGCAAAAATTCATTCAGAGGAAAAATACGGAGAGAGCTGATGATTGAGGATTTCGAAGACGGATGAAGAGCACCAGCCAGGTTATCGAAGATAGGTGGGGGGTGCTCGACCAAATGTCACTCGAAACTTCATCCAATTGACAGTTAGCTGAAAAAAATTTCAAAATGGCGGATTTAAGATGGCCGCCATACAAATTTCGACGGTGTCTATCTCGGAGAGTATAAAAGATGGAAGAGTGGTTTCTTGGCAAAAGATGATCAGGACATGAGGGTCTACTTGATGAACAGGAAAAAAATTCAAGATGGCGGAATTTATTTTTCCATAGATTATGTATGGCGGATATATCCTTTTCAAAATTTGTTTTTATGGAAGAATTCTCATTTTGACGAATGGTTTGGAGAAAAAAATATGGAGAGAGATGATGATCGAAGGTTCGGATGATGGGTGAGGAGCACGGTCAGGGTATTAAAGATAGGTAGGGGCTGCTCAAACAAAAAATACTCGAAACTTCATACAATTGGCAGTGAGCTGAAAAAAAAATCCAAAATGGCGGATTCAAGATGGCGGCTATCTCAGACATTATTTAAAAGATGGAAGAGTGGTTTTTGGGTAGAAAATTATCAGGGCCTGAAAGTCTACTTGATGAGCAGAAATGCATGATTTTAATATGGTTTTTTTACAAGATTTGTTCTTTATGGAAGAACTAGCTGATGCCCGCGACTTCGTCCGCGTGGATTGAGGTTTTTCGGTTCCCGCGGGAACTCCTTAATTTTCCGGGATAAAAAGTAGCCTATGTGCTATTCCAGACTATAATCTATCTCTGTGCCAAATTTCATCCAGATCCGTTCATCCGTTGGAGCGTGATTGAGTAACAAACATACATCCATACATACATCCATCCATCCAAACTTTCGCATTTATAATATTTATATGGATTATTGTCGGTTTGCCATTAGGAAAGCCTGCAAGTTGCCGAAGTTCGATGGCACCCAAAGGAATTGATACAAGGGGGTGAGTGTGGGGGGAGTTGTGGGGGGGCGGAGGGTTGGTGGTCTTTGTTTTATGTTTTTTCCTTTATGAGAATTTTCTTTTACGTCGGACGCTTGGCGTGCTGACGCTTCCACTGTGCTCACTAACTAGCATAGCAGTGTTGTTCAGTGTTTTTTTTTTATCCACTTCAAGTTAGCCCTTGACTGCGATCTCACCTGATGGTAAGTGATGATGCAGTCTAAGATGGTAGCGGGCTAACCTGTTAGGGGCATGGCAGTTTTATTAAACCCATACCCCTATTCGGTTTCTACACGGCACTACACGGCATCGTACCGGAACGCTAAATCGCTTGGCGGCACGTTTTTGCTGTTAGGGTGGTAACTGGCTGAAGCCTCCCACCAGGCCAGACCAGGGAAATTCAGAAATTATAAATTTTCCAAACCCTGCCGGGGATCGAACCCGGGACCTCAGCACGTTAATTCAACAGCGCTCAACACTGCGCCACGGAGGTCGTCAAACACGTAGACAGTAAACCAGGATATTAGGACAGCGAGTAACTAGACAGTGGATCACAGTGGGCCACGCGGTCCACCACGCGGTCCGCTAGCGGGCCGCGCACCCACGCGCTATACTAGTTTATATATATATAGCTGCTCGTGCTGACTCATTGATCACCTCTCCTGTAAAATTTTGTATGAAAATATTTTTTTTCACTCATCGTTTCGTATAGAAGACAAAAATTCATTAAGAGGAAAAATACGGAGAGAGCTGATGATTGAGGATTTCGAAGACGGATGGAGAGCACCAGCCAGGTTATTGAAGATAGGTGGGAGGTGCTCGACCAAATGTCACTCGAAACTTCATCCAATTGACAGTTAGCTGAAAAAAAATTCAAAATGGCGGATTTAAGATGGCCGCCATACAAATTTCGCCGGTGTCTATCTCGGAGAGTATAAAAGATGGAAGAGTGGTTTCTTGGCAAAAGATGATCAGGACATGAGGGTCTACTTGATGAACAGGAAAAAAATTCAAGATGGCGGAATTTATTTTTCCATAGAAAAACTATGCAAGATTACGGTTTGTTTTCAAGATTTGTTTTTATGGAAGAAATCTCATTTTGACGAATGGTTCGGAGAAAAAAATATGTAGAGAGATGATGATCGAAGGTTCGGATGATGGGTGAGGAGCACGGTCAGGGTATTAAAGATAGGTACCTACTTAGGGGCTGCTCAAACAAAAAGGGAGGGACGGGGGGTTGGTGGTCTTTGTTTTATGTTTTTCCTTTATGAGAATTTTCTTTTACGTCGGACGCTTGGCGTGCTGGCGCTTCCACTGTGCTCACTAGCATAGCAGTGTGTTGTTCAGATCAGAACACGTAGACAGTAAACCAGCTGCCCGATTATGTAAGAATTGTCGATCAAATCGTAAAAGTTCGGCGTCAAAGTAAAATAAACCATAACAGCATTGAATTAGAGCTCAATTTCGTGTTTCGAAATTGAGCTCTAATTTAATGCTGTTATGGTTTATTTTACTTTGACGCCGAACTTTGACGATTTGATCGGCCATTCTTACATAATCGGGGGGCAGGATAGCAGGACAGCGAGTAAGTAGACAGTGGACCACGCGGTCCACTACGCGGTCCGCTGTAGCGGGCCGCGCAACCACGCGCCATACTAGTTAATATATATATAGCTGCTCGTGCTGACTGACTGACTGATTGATCACCTCTCCTGTAAAATTTTGTATGAAAAATTTTTTTTTCACTCATCGTTTCGTATAGAAGACAAAAATTCATGGGGAGGAAAAATACGAAGAGAGCTGATGATTGAGGATTTCGAAGACGGATGAAGAGCACCAGCCAGGGTATCGAAGATAGGTGGGGGGAGCTCGACCAAATGTCACTAGAAACTTCATCCAATTGACAGTTAGCTGAAAAAAAATTCAAAATGGCGGATTTAAGATGGCCGCCATACAAATTTCGACGGTGTCTATCTCGGAGAGTATAAAAGATGGAAGAGTGGTTTCTTGGCAAAAGATGATCGGGACATGAGGGTCTACTTGATGAACAGGAAAAAAATTCAAGATGGCGGAATTAATTTTTCCATAGAAAAGGGTATTGAAGATAGGTGGGGGGTGCTCGACCAAATGTCACTCGAAACTTCATCCAATTGACAGTTAGCTGAAAAAAAATTCAAAATGGCGGATTTAAGATGGCCGCCATACAAATTTCGTCGGTGTCTATCACGGAGAGTATAAAAGATGGAAGAGTGGTTTCTTGGCAAAAGATGATCGGGACATGAAGGTCTACTTGATGAACAGGAAAAAAAATCAAGATGGCGGAATTTATTTTTCCATAGAAAATGTGTGGCGAATATTGAAGAGGCTACAAGTGTAGAACTATGCAAGACTACGGTTCCTTTTCAAGATTTGTTTTTATGGAAGAAATCTCATTTTGACGAATGGTTCGGAGAAAAAAATATGGAGAGAGATGATGATCGAAGGTTCGGATGATCGGTGAGGAGCACGGTCAGGGTATTAAAGATAGGTCCCTACTTAGGGGCTGCTCAAACAAAAAGGGAGGGGCGGGGGTTGGTGGTCTTTGTTTTATGTTTTTCCTTTATGAGAATTTTCTTTTATGTCGGACGCTTGGCGTGCTGGCGCTTCCACTGTGCTCACTAGCATAGCAGTGTGTTGTTCAGATCAGAACACGTAGACAGTAAACCAGCTGCCCGATTATGTAAGAATTGTCGATGAAATCGTAAAAGTTCGGCGTCAAAGTAAAATAAACCATAACAGCACTGAATTAGAGCTCAATTTCGTGTTTCGAAATTGAAATAGCTGCTCGTGCTGATTCACTCATTGATCACCTCTCCTGTAAAATTTTGTATGAAAATATTTTTTTTCACTCATCGTTTCGTGTAGAAGACAAAAATTCATTCAGAGGCAAAATACGGAGAGAGCTGATGATTGAGGATTTCGAAGACGGATGAAGAGCACCAGCCAGGGTATCGAAGATAGGTGGGGGGTGCTCGACCAAATGTCACTCGAAACTTCATCCAATTGACAGTGAGCTGAAAAAAAATTCAAAATGGCGGATTTAAGATGGCCGCCATACAAATTTCGACGGTGTCTATCTCGGAGAGTATAAAAGATGGAAGAGTGGTTTCTTGACAAAATATGATCAGGACGTGAGGGTCTACTCGATGAACAGGAAAAAAATTCAAGATGGCGGAATTTATTTTTCCATAGAAAAGGGTATTGAAGATAGATGGGGGGTGCTCGACCAAATGTCACTCGAAACTTCATCCAATTGACAGTGAGCTGAAAAAAAATTTCAAAATGGCGGATTTAAGATGGCAGCCATACAAATTTCGTCGGTGTCTATCTCGGAGAGTATAAAAGATGGAAGAGTGGTTTCTTGGCAAAAGATGATCAGAACATGAAGGTCTACTTGATGAACAGGAAAAAAATTCAAGATGGCGGAATTTATTTTCAACAGAAAATGTATGGCGAATATTGAAGAGGCTACAAGTGTAGAACTATGCAAGACTACGGTTCCTTTTCAAGATTTGTTTTTATGGAAGAAATCTCATTTTGACGAATGGTTCGGAGAAAAAAATATGGAGAGAGATGATGATCGAAGGTTCGGATGATCGGTGAGGAGCACGGTCAGGGTATTAAAGATAGGTCCCTACTTAGGGGCTGCTCAAACAAAAAGGGAGGGGCGGGGGTTGGTGGTCTTTGTTTTATGTTTTTCCTTTATGAGAATTTTCTTTTATGTCGGACGCTTGGCGTGCTGGCGCTTCCACTGTGCTCACTAGCATAGCAGTGTGTTGTTCAGATCAGAACACGTAGACAGTAAACCAGCTGCCCGATTATGTAAGAATTGTCGATGAAATCGTAAAAGTTCGGCGTCAAAGTAAAATAAACCATAACAGCACTGAATTAGAGCTCAATTTCGTGTTTCGAAATTGAGCTCTAATTTAATGCTGTTGTGGTTTATTTTACTTTGACGCCGAACTTTGACGATTTCATCGGCCATTCTTACATAATCGGGGGGCAGGATAGTAGGACAGCGAGTAAGTAGACAGTGGACCACGCGCCCCTATACGCGGTCCGCTTTAGCGGGCCGCGCAGCCACGCGCCATACTAGTTATTATACTATATATAGCTCGATTACCACTCACTGACTCACTGACTCATTGACATAATTGTTCTCCTAGAAAGAGACAGAAAACGATATAATGATGTAGGGGAGATGTGTTCGGGTGCGGGAGTCGAGTGGGGAAAAATTATGACATTTCGGAAAAACAAGATGGCGGCCGACGTGATTCTCGCAACTCTTTTGTTTTCCAACCGATTTCGTTACAACTCGCAATTATTGAAGAAATTAGGAAACCGTCAATAGAAAAAGTGGAACAAATTGGAAAAACAAGATGGCGGCCGAGCTGTAGTGTTTTCAAATTTTTGATTTTTCGACCCCTAACCGCGGCGCCACATATCCGAAACGGCGTGGTCGAGCATGATAATTTTTTCTTTTTTCGACTACAATTATCCTGTATTTTGACAAAATGGGAGTGGTTTTTAAAAATTCAAGATGGCGGCTGTCGCGGCGGCCTTTTTGTTTGAGGTACGAAAAAACGCAATTTTAAAATTCAATTTTCTCACAGTTGGCAACGTCGGAGCGTTTCGACTTGTACGGTGCGATTGTGTGTACAGACTCGAGGTATGGATTGGGGAAAAAAATTACCCCATTTTTCGGGAAATTTTCAAGATTTACCCCAAAAATAAAAAAATCGAAATACGGACTTTTTGCAAAATTCGAGTACGAGCAACCACGTGTCCCACTTGTACGAATGACATTTGGGTATTTTCGTCGCCGAGGTCTGGCAACACTGGAATTTATCAAAGTAAAAGTGATTTTCGACATGGTCTTTTTTCAGGGGCGATCATTTCGGCTGGGTGCGAGCGAGATGAAAAATTCAAACGTCATCAGGAGCGGTACATCCTGTAGTTTACGGGAAAATTACCAAACTATGTAAAATGTATCTGTGAAACGAGGTGGCGGCCATTTTGTATTCTTTTTGTGTTTTTCAAAATTTCGATCACGTTTTTGAGGCAGTTGGCAACATTTGGGAAAGTTGACATGTATGGATCGATTGTGTAACTCGACTGGCAGTATCGAGATATCTAAACAGTGTTGCCACATTTGGGGTCGTTTTCGAGATTTTCCCCAAAAACTCCTCCTGTAAAGTTTTGTATGAAAAATTTTTTTTTCATTGATGGCTTCGTATTAAAGTCAGAAAATCAAACTTGAAGGAAAATATGGAGGCAGCTGATGATTGAGGATTTCGGAGACGGGTAAAGAGCACGGCCGAGGTATTGAAGATAGGTGGGGGGTGCTCGACCAAATGTCATTCGAAACTTCATCCAATAGACAATGAGCTGAAAAAAAATTCAAAATGGCGGATTTAAGATGGCCGCCATACAAATTTATTTGGTGTCTATCTCAGAAAGTATAAAAGATGGGAGAGTGGTTTCTTGGCAAGAGATGATCAGGACGAGGAGGTCTTTTTAGCGAAATGAAAAAAATTTCAAGATGGCGGAATGTTTTTTTCATACCAAATTATATGGCGATTAGGACTCTTTGACGTAATTTATTGTTCTCCAAGAAAGAGACAGAAAACGATAGAATGATGTACGGGAGATGTGTTCGGGTGCGGGATGGGAGTAGGGAGAAATTATGACATTTCGGAAAAACAAGATGGCGACCGACGTGATTCTTGCATGTCTTTTGTTTTTCAACCGATTTCGTTAAAACTCGCAACTATTGAAGAAATTAGGAAACGATCAATAGAAAAAGTGGAAAAAATTGGAAAAACAAGATGGCGGCCGAGCTGTAGTATTTTCAAATTTTTGATTTTTCGACCCCGAACCGCGGCGCCACAGATCCGAAACGGCGTGGTGGAGCATGATATTTTTTTATTTTTTCGCCTAAAATTATCCTGTATTATTACAGAATGGAAGTGGTTTTTAAAAATTCAAGATGGCGGCTGTCGCGGCGGCCGTTCGGTTTGAGGTACGAAAAAACGCAATTTTAAAATTCAAATTTCTCACAGTTGGCAACGTCGGATCGTTTCGACTTTTACTGGGCGATTGTGTGTACAGACTCGAGGTATGGATTGGGGAAAAAATTACCCCATTTCTCGGGATATTTTCAAGATTTACCCCAAAAATTAAAAAATCGAAATACGTATTTTTTGCAAAATTTGAGTACGAGCAACCAGTTGACCTACTTGTACGAATGACATTTGGGTATTTTCGTCGCCGAGGTCTGGCAATACTGGAATTTATCAAAGTAAAAGTAATTTTCGACATGGTCTTGTTTCAGGGGCGATCATTTCGGCTGGGTGTGAGCAAAATGAAAGATTGAAACGTCATCAAGAGCGGTGTATCCTGTAGTTTACGGGAAAATTATAAAACTATGTATAATGTTTCTGTGAAACGAGGTGGCGACCATTTTGTATTCTTTTTGTGTTTTTGAAAATTTCGATCACGTTTTTGAGGCAGTAGGCAACATTTGGGAAAGTCGACATGTATGGATCGATTGTACAACTCGACCGGCAGTATATATAAACAGTGTTACCAAATTTGGGGTAGTTTTCGACATTTTCCCCAAGAATTTCCTCCTGTAAAATTTTGTATGAAATTTTTTTTTTCACTGATGTCTTCTTAAACAAGTCAGAAAATTAAAGTATTAAAGTCACTCGAAACCTCATCCAATTGGCGGTGAGTTGAAAAATCTCCAAAATGGCGGATTCAAGATGGCCGCCATACAAATTTCATCAGTGTCTGTCTCGGAGAGTATTAGAGATGGAATTGTGGTTTCTCGGCAAGAGATGATCAGGACGAGGAGGTCTATTTAGCGATATGAAAAAATTTCAATATGGCGGAATATTTTTTTTCATACCAAATTAAATGGCGATTAGGAACTATAAAAGACGTCATTATTCTCCTAGAAAGAGACAAAAAACGATACAATGATGTAGGGGAGATGTGTTCAAGTGCGGGATTCGAGTAGAGAAAAATTATGACATTTCGGAAAAACAAAATGGCGGCCGACGTGATTCTTGCAACTCTTTTGTTTTCCAACCAATTTCGTTACAACTCGCAATTATTTAACAAATTAATAAATGATCAATAAAAAAAATAGAAAAAATTCGAAAAATAAGATGGTGGCCGAGCTGTATTGTTTTCAAATTTTTGATTTTTCGACCTCGAACCCCGGCGCCACAGATCCGAAACGAGGTAGTTCATGTCTAAGAGATATTATGTTTGGGTGTGGGATGGGAGTAGGTAGGGAAAAATTATGACATTTCGGGAAAACAAGATGTCGGCTGATTTGCCGAAATGAACCGATCGAAGCATAGAAGATAGGTGGGGGTGCTCGACCAAATGTCATTCCAAACTTCATCCAATAGACAATGAGCTGAAAAAACGGACGATATGGTTCTGTTGAGTCCCGCGGTCAGTGGTCTTAGAAGGCTGTTAAAAATCTGTGAGGACTATGCGGCGGAGAATGGACTCAGCTACAACTCCAAAAAAAGTGAAGTTTTGATTTTCAGGGGAAAGAACAAATCACTGAATTTTAAACCATGTATTCAGCTTTGTGGGACTCCCCTGAAACACGTAGCTGAGTTCAAGTACCTCGGTCACATTGTAACCGAGCGCCTGGATGATGACAGTGACATAGAGCGTGAGCGCAGGGCTCTGTCGGTTAGAGGCAACATGTTGGCCCGTAGATTTGCACGTTGCACGACACAAGTCAAGTTAACTTTGTTTAGAGCTTATTGCCAATCTTTTTACACGTGCAGTCTATGGGCGAACTACACGCAGCGGACCTACGGTGCTCTGCGTGTACAGTACAACAATGTGCTGAGGGCGGTGCTGAGGAAGCCTCGACACTGCAGCGCGTCGGCAATGTTTGCGGAAGCTCGGGTGGACGACTTCTACGCGATCGTACGTAAACGTGCCGCGTCTATAATGAGCAGGCTATTGAGTAGCTCCAACACCCTCCTTGGCACATTGGCGGGTAAACTGGACAGCCCTCTCTGGAGGTGCTGGAACGGTGCACACAGTCGCGCTAGGAGGCCTCAAAGGGCCTTGTAGTTGTGTTTTTTAGGTATAAGAGTAGGTTAAGTTTATTGTATTTACTAACATAGGTTAAGTGTTTTGTTACTAACAAATTATGGGAGTTTTCCTGAAATAAAAATTATATTATATTATATTATTATTAAAAAAAATTCAAAATGGCGGATTTAAGATGGCTGCCATACCAATTTATTTGGCGTCTATCTCAGAAAGTATAAAAGATGGAAGAGTGGTTTCTTGGCAAAAGATGATCAGGGTATGTACAAGACCCTAAACGTATAAGAATGGGCAGACGAAATTGAGCTCTAATTCAATGCTGTCATGGTTTATTTTACTTTGACGAAAATCTTTAACGTTTGATCGACCATTCTTACATGACTGGGGCCCAGGACGAGGAGGTCTATTTAACGAAATGAAAAAAAATCAAGATGGCGGAATATTTTTTTTCATACCAAATTATATGGCGATTAGGAACTATAAAAGACGTCATTGTTCTATTAGCAAGAGACAGAAAACGATACAATGATGTACGGGAGATGTGATCGGGTGCGAGATTCGAGTGGGGATAAATTATGACATTTTGGAAAAACAAGAAGGCGGTCGAGGTGATTCTTGCAACTCTTTTGTTTTTTAACCGATTTCGTTACAACTCGCAATTATTGAAGAAATTAGTAAGCGATCAATAGAAAAAGTGAAAAAAATTGGAAAAACAAGATGGCGGCCGAGCTGTAGTGTTTTAAAATTTTTAATTTTTCGACCTCGAACCGCGGCTCCACAGATCCGAAACGGGGTGGTTCATGTCTAAGAGATAGTATGTTTGGGTGTGGGATGGGAGTAGGGAAAAATTATGACATTTCGGAAAAAATCGATATTAAGGGCTCCCTGGGATTACAAAACAGGAAACAGATACCAACGTTTTAACAAATCAGCGCCATTTTGAAATTCTTTGTTAATTGACCGATGTCGTTCAAAATCGATATATTGGGCTCCCTGGGATCACAAAACAGGAAACTGATACCAAAGTTTTAAAAAATCAGTGCCATTTTGAAATTCTTTGTTAATATTATGGACCGATTTCGTTCAAATCGATATTTAGGACTCCCTGGGATAACAAAGCAGGAAACAGATACCAACGTTTTAACAAATCAGTGCCATTTTGAAATTATTTGTTAATGGACCGATTTCGTTCAAAATCGATATTTAGGGCTAACCACATCCCGTGAGCTGCTTTAGCAGCTCGCGCACAGAGCGAAGCACTAGTTAATATATATATAGCTGCTCGTGCTGATTGACTGATTGATCACCTCTCCTGGACAATTTTGTATGAACTTTTTTTTTATCACTTATCGTTTCGTATAGAAAACAAAAATTCATCCGGAGGAAAAATACGGAGAGAGCTGATGATTGAGGATTTCGAAGACGGATGAAGAGCACCAGCCAGGTTATCGAAGATAGGTGGGGGGTGCTCGACCAAATGTCACTCGAAACTTCATCCAATTGACAGTTAGCTGAAAAAAATTTCAAAATGGCGGATTTAAGATGGCCGCCATACAAATTTCGACGGTGTCTATCTCGGAGAGTATAAAAGATGGAAGAGTGGTTTCTTGGCAAAAGATGATCAGGACATGAGGGTCTACTTGATGAACAGGAAAAAAAATCAAGATGGCGGAATTTATTTTTCCATAGAAAAGGGTATTGAAGATAGGCGGGGGGTGCTCGAACAAATGTCACTCGATACTTCATCCAATTGAGAGTGAGCTGAAAAAAAATTTCAAAATGGCGGATTTAAGATGGCTGCCATACAAATTTCGTCGGTGTCTATCTCGGAGAGTATAAAAGATGGCCGAGTGGTTTCTTGGCAAAAGATGATCAGAACATGAAGGTCCACTTGATGAACAGGAAAAAAATTCAAGATGGCGGAATTTATTTTTCCACAGAAAATTTAGGTATGGCGAATATTGAAGAGGCTACGGTTCCTTTTAAAGATTTATTTTTATGGAAGAATTCTCATTTTGACGAATGGTTCGGAGAAAAAATATAGAGAGATGATGATGATCGAAGGTTCGGATGATGGGTGAGGAGCACGGTCAGGGTATTAAAGACAGGTACCTACTTAGGGGCTGCTCAAACAAAAAGGGAGGGGCGGGGGGTTGGTGGTCTTTGTTTTATGTTTTTCCTTTATGAGAATTTTCTTTTACGTCGGACGCTTGGCATGCTGGCGCTTCCACTGTGCTCACTAGCATAGCAGTGTGTTGTTCAGATCAGAACACGTAGACAGTAAACCAGCTGACCGATTATGTAAGAATTGTCGATGAAATCGTAAAAGTTCGGTGTCAAAGTAAAATAAACCATAACAGCATTGAATTAGAGCTCAATTTCGTGTTTCGAAATTGAGCTCATCAAGTAGACTTTCAGGCCCTGATAATTTTCCACCCGAAAACCACAATCTACGAACATTGAAGAGAGTAGAAGAAGTTAGGAAATATGCATGATTTTTAAATGGTTTTTTACAAGATTTGTTCTTTATGGAAGAATAATTATTGTCGGTTCGCCATTACGAAAGCCAAGTTGCCGAAGTTCGATGGCACCCAAAGGTATACAAGGGGGTGAGGGGCGGGGGGTTGGTGGTCTTTGTTTTATGTTTTTTCCTTTATGAGAATTTTCTTTTACGTCGGACGCTTGGCGTGCTGGCGCTTCCACTGTGATCACTAGCATAGCAGTGTGTTGTTCAGTTCAGAACACGTAGACAGTAAACCAGGATAGTATGACAGCGAGTAAGTAGACAGTGGACCGAGCGGTCCACTACGCGGTCCGCTTTAGCGGGCCGCGCAGCCACGCGCCATACTAGTTAATATATATATAGCTGCTCGTGCTGATTGACTGATTGATCACCTCTCCTGTAAAATTTTGTATGAACATTTTTTTTTTCACTCATCGTTTCGTATAGACGACAAAAATTCATCCGGAGGAAAAATACGGAGAGAGCTGATGATTGAGGATTTCGAAGACGGATGAAGAGCACCAGCCAGGGTATCGAAGATAGGTGGGGGGTGCTCGACCAAATGTCACTCGAAACTTCATCCAATTGACAGTGAGCTGAAAAAAAATTCAAAATGGCGGATTTAAGATGGCCGCCATACAAATTTCGTCGGTGTCTATCTCGGAGAGTATAAAAGATGGAAGAGTGGCTTCTTGGCAAAAGATGATCAGGACATGAGGGTCTACCTGATGAAGAGGAAAAAAATTCAAGATGGCGGAATTTTTTTTTCATAGAAAAGGGTATTGAAGATAGGTGGGGGGTGCTCGAACAAATGTCACTAGAAACTTCATCCAATTGACAGTGAGCTGAAAAAAATTTTCAAAATGGCGGATTTAAGATGGCCGCCATACAAATTTCATCGGTGTCTATCTCGGAGAGTATAAAAGATGGAAGAGTGGTTTCTTGGCAAAAGATGATCAGAACATGAAGGTCTACTTGATGAACAGGAAAAAAATTCAAGATGGCGGAATTTATTTTTCCATAGTTAATGTATGGCGAATATTGAAGAGGCTACAAGTGTAGAACTATGCAAGACTACGGTTTCTTTTCAAGATTTGTTTTTATGGAAGAATTCTCATTTTGACGAGTGGATCGGAGAAAAAATATGGAGAGAGATGATGATCGAAGGTTCAGATGATGGGTGAGGAGCACGGTCAGGGTATTAAAGATAGGTACCTACTTAGGGGCTGCTCAAACAAAAAGGGAGGGGCGGGGGGTTGGTGGTCTTTGTTTTATGTTTTTCCTTTATGAGAATTTTCTTTTACGTCGGACGCTTGGCGTGCTGGCGCTTCCACTGTGCTCACTAGCATAGCAGTGTGTTGTTCAGATCAGAACACGTAGACAGTAAGCCAGCTGCCCGATTATGTAAGAATTGTCGATCAAATCGTAAAAGTTCGGCGTCAAAGTAAAATAAACCATAACAGCATTGAATTAGAGCTCAATTTCGTGTTTCGAAATTGAGCTCTAATTTAATGCTGTTATGGTTTATTTTACTTTGACGCCGAACTTTGACGATTTGATCGGCCATTCTTACATAATCGGGGGGCAGGATAGTAGGACAGCGAGTAAGTAGACAGTGGACTACGCGCTCCAGTACGCGGTCCGCTTTAGCGGGCCGCGCAGCCACGCGCCATACTAGTTGTATATATAGTTAAACCTTGTATTCTAACATATTATTGCTTTCTACGTTATTGCAAACAAAAACATGGAATCAATGATAAGAATGAGAGCACTTTCAATTCACTTGTAAGTGGCAAAGTATTGTGAATATCGATAGGAAACAATCATCCAACACGAGCCACTGTATGCAGATATTAACACCAGCGTGTTTGGTACACAAAAGTAATAATAATAATAATGTCCTCCCGACCTAATTTCGACCACGGCAGCCAATCTCCAGAGTGATTAGCCATCTGCGCGGGAGATATTATAGTGCACAAGTGTGTGCGCAAACACAGGTGCACTCTCTGTTCCTTTTACTCGCATAGCCGTCGGTCCCGGTTATTATCACTAATATCTGTTAATAATCGTTAGAGTTAGAAACATAAGAGAGAGAGAGATGCAAGATTTGAAAATCTAAGAGTTCTAAAGGAATTTTTAAAAACAAATCCACGCGGACGAAGTCATACCTATGTATGTAATCTTGTTAATTTAATATAGTTCCTATGAAAACATTGTACTTTACAATGATTTACGTTCTATTGTTGTTTGACAACAGCTCAGCATATCGTGTGTAATTTATAATTAACTTTATGATTTGTTTAAATTTTCCTTGAATATATAATTTTTTGACTCATGTTTGCGGGGATTTACACGACGGTTCATTTTCTTTAGCTGTAATTGCAATTCAAGATTAAAGTCTGAATCTGATCCGAAACCAAGAATTCTCGTTCTGAAATCCGAACTAGCCGTACTACTATGAGGGGTTGCGCACGAGATCCGAATTTCGATTTCTGAAACCGAGAATATCTCCAAAGCATTTGTTCACATTTCTTTTATGAACGCTTGCGCAGTGCGTCCGAATACCTACGTAAGTAACATCTGTTGAAACGGACACAGTGTAAAATCAATATCCGGGTTCGATCGGAGTTTTCTAGATTAGAATTGAACACCACCAGCACCACCACTACAGCCCATTAACGTCCCACTGCTGGGCACAGGCCTCCACTCTCATAGAAGAGAGGGAATTAGAGCTTAGACCCACCGCGCTGCTCCAATGCGGGTTGGCGGGCTTTAACGACTATTATTATGTTAGTGATAATAACCGGGACCGACTTCTTAACGTGCTCTCCGAGGCACGGGGGGACACACCGCCAACTTCCTAACTCAGTACTGAGAATTTCTAGTCAGAGAATTCTATTTCTAGAATTGAACAGCTTTTTATCAATACTGAGGTATTACAATCTCATTTACATTATCTAGCTTTTGTGATATGTTTCTATTAAAAAGTGTCTATGAAGTGAAGTGATGTTGCTTTAAAGTGTGACCTTGGTATTCGCGATCATGAGATATCGATTGTGTTATGTGATAACGTCGCCATACATTCAACGACATGATACATCTTGCACTGATAACACGGATTAATAATGAACCCAGACATCACAGATAAGCCCACGTCAATATACTAACTTTACTGTACTAGATTAAATAGCAGTAATTGCAGTGATTCCCATAGATTAAAACATTCAAGACATACCTATTACCTGTACGCATATAAATGCATTACGACTTACAAGTGTCTTTAATCTAGGTTATAGTTAATTTTCTGTGATCTTTTTTTTTTTTTTATCCACTACAAGTTAGCCCTTGACTGCGATCTCGCCTGATGGTAGGTAAGTGATGATGCAGTCTAAGGTGGTAGCGGGCTAACCTGTTAGGGGCATGGCAGTTATATTAAACCCAAACCCCTATTCGGTTTCTAGTTTCTACACGGCATCGTACCGGAACGCTAAATCGCTTGGCGGCACGTCTTTGCCGGTAGGGTGGTAACTAGCCACGGCTGAAGCCTCCCACCAGGCCAGACCAGGGAAAGTTCAGAAATTATAAATTCCCAAATTGACCCTGCCGGGGATCGAACCCGGAACCTCCGCACGTTAAGACAACAGTGCTCAACACTGCGCCACGGAGGTCGTCAAAAATCTATCTAGGTATCTTTGGTTTACAATAAGTTTAGGCTTTTTTCAGATTAAGTAGTTTTTATGGTGTGCATGTAAGGGTCGAAGCCAGGGCCTACCCTGGCATTAGTTAGATTAATAGATGGTAGAAAAATAGCATTCATAAGGTAAGCTAAAGGTAAGGATAAGAAATGCTTTTATGCTTCTATGAACTGCACGCTACGGGTCCAAACCCAACCCCAATATAGATAGTAATGAAAGTTAATAGGGTTTTCCTTACATTATCATTTTGTCTTTCCCCTCCGTTAATTAAACTTGAGGCAGGCACGATAATATTTCAAATTCAAATATTTTCTTGCGCAGGGTTCGCTAGGCTAGCTACAATGGCATACTAATGGCATTTGATACCTGAACTATTGTCATTTGATCAGGCGTGTCTTAGACAAGGTTTTAGGATTAAGCAGTTTTACAATTACTAACATTAGGTTATTGTGTGTCTTTACTAACAAAATATGGTCGAAATATTTTTTTCGACCATCAGGAGTGAACGTAATTTTACTATAGTAGTATATCGGTCAAAGGTCTATAGAGTTTCTGTGATTTTCCTTTGCTGTCTCTAATCCAGTCTCGTATCTAATATCATACATATCCACGTGTTTCTTTTAACCTCAACACTTGAGCACCAACTTGCTATACTACTATTACCTACTGCGTAAGTAAATTTCTTAAACTTACGTGTAAGTAGCGATCTTCTTGTCAAAACAAAATCTCTCCTCGATGCATGACCAGTACAAACTCTCCAGGCAGCTGAAAAAGATAAGTTAAAAATATTTAGTTAAGATATGAAGATGATGAATTCATTGGTTAATTTTGGGAGATGATTATATCCATATCCATATTAATATTATAAATGCGAAAGTGTGTCTGTCTGTCCATCTGTCTGTCTGTCTGCTACGCTTTCACGGCCCATCTGTTCAACCGATTTTGATGAAATTTGGTACAGGGATAGGTTGTGTCCCGGGGAAGGACATAGGCTACTTTTTATCCCGGAAATTTAAGGAGTTCCCGCGGGAATCAAATAAACTTAATAAACAAACACACTTTCGCATTTTTAATATTAGTATGATTTTGTGGTACATCACACATCCACACCCTAGAGAGCCAAAGATAGCTTAGTAGAGCAGATTATTAGGTAAATTGTTTGTCTCTTAGGCAGTAGATATTAATTTCAACAATTGATTAGCGCCCTTGACTGCGATCTCACCTGATGGTAAGTGATGATGCAGTTTAGGTGGTAGCGGGCCAACCTGTTAGGGGCATGGCAGTTTTATTAAACCCTTCGGTTACTACACGGCATCGTACCGGAACGCTAAATCACTTGGCGGCACATCTTTCCCGGTAGGGTGGTAATTAGCCACGGCCTAAGCCTCCTGCACCAGGCCAGACCAGGGAAAATTCAGAAATTATTAATTCCCAAATTGACCCTGCCGGGAATCGAACACGGGACCTCCGCACGTTAAGACAACAACGCTCAACACTGCGCCACGGAGGTTAAATGGTCCTTTTGGTTTTTGAGGAGCGTCTACTCGACAAACGCTAGTGTGATCGTAGTCGCAGGTATATCTAATTTTAACCACCTTTATGTGTAATTTTTCAGTTTTGCAACCGTGTGTTTACGCCTTATCTTGACGAGTTGGACATTATCGTGATGAAGTAGGAACTACTCGACGAGGAAGATCAAGTTGACAGACTGCTCACAAAATACGCTCAGATAAGCAAATTATAATCAAATTTTTAGACATTTTGATGGCATTTGTCTTTTATATAACTTGCAATGTTGGTATGTTTGTTTAGGATAAATCTTGCAACTGAATTTTAAAACAGTTATCTCCAATCGATTGATCAAAACAATGCCCAATAATAAATCTAGGTACATTATGCTATAGGTAGTTTTTGAATGCAGCACCAAATTAATGGTTCTTGTCCAAATAAGTACGATGGGTACTAAGACAAGTAAGGATATTAAGCCTTTAATTTCGTTGTCTAGGTACTTTTAGAGTACCTACATTGGATGGAAGTAAAAATTTCATCTTCGTCGTATCATTTTTAGGGTTCCGTAGCCAAATTTGGCAAAAACGGAACCCTTATAGATTCGTTATGTCTGTCTGTCTGTCTGTCTGTGTGTCCGTCCGTATGTCACAGCCACTTTTTTCCGAAACTATAAGAACTATACTGTTGAAACTTGGTAAGTAGATGTACTCTGTGAACCGCATTAAGATTTTCACACAAAAATAGAAAAAAAACAATAAATTTTGGGGGTCCCCATACTTAGAACTGAAACTCAAAAAATATTTTTTCATCAAACCCATACGTGTGGGGTATCTATGGATAGGTCTTCAAAAATTATATTGAGGTTTCTAATATCATTTTTTTCTAAACTGAATAGTTTGCGCGAGAGACACTTCCAAAGTGGTAAAATGTGTCCCCCCCCCCCCCCCCCCCTGTAACTTCTAAAGTAAGAGAATGATAAAACTAAAAAAAATATGTGATGTACATTATCATGCAAACTTCCACCGAAAATTGGTTTGAACGAGATCTAGTAAGTAGTAAAGTAGTTTTTTTAATAATTTAAAACTTACTACAGGTTTGTACGGAACCCTCGGTGCGCGAGTCCGACTTGCACTTGGCCGGTTTTTTTAATTTATCTAAATGCACGCGAATGTAATCACGGCCATTTTTTTTTTTTAGCACAGAACATAATAGGTAATACAGATATTATATAATAATATATTATCATGTTCGTTTTAGAAAATAGTTACTTATTAGATACTTACTACTGACATGATTTGTAAATGTTCAACAGCATCGTGTCACATTCACATAGCGCCTGCGATAATATTATTTCTTCTGATCTTCACATCACTCGAGGGGTCGTCTTATCTGAAAAGATAAATGGATTTAAAACCAAACTGTTTGTTTCAAATCCGTATGTCTTAAGCCTAACACAAACTTCTAAAAGATACTAAAGTGTACAATTAGTGTATTCGGAGAAACACATTTCATCGCTCTCATAGTCCAATAGAAAGGGCAATCTCAAATCACCGGAGATAGATCAGACAAAGGATCGACGGCTCTACGTGTTCGCCAAGGCACGAGATTATGACACCGACAAATTCCCAAGGCTGCTGCCGAGAATTGCCTGACAGAAAACCCTTTGTTGGTTGAGCAAAACATTTTTGAAGTGAAAACTTCTTTGGCCGCGTTGAGCACTTTTTGGTAGGGGATAAACTTGTGGATTCGCGTCACCGACACCGTCACCGACACCTTGTTCCGACATGCTCGCGAACACCAACATGCTCGCTTTGTTACGAAGACAAAAGGTCTTAAATATAAATATACTACACTCGTAATTAAACTGTAATAACTTAGTTTAAGTTTATATTTTTTTTTTTTTAATTATTACAATATTCGTTTTCACTTCTATCAGCAGTCCATATGACTGGCAGTTTTTTTTTTCTCAACCAACAACTCGAGATCCGTAAGTAAATCCGCCAAATAAAGTGGCGACTAGATCAATAAAATATAAGCAGATTTTTAATATAATTTATCTTATTTAAATCTAATAATGTTACTAGCGTTAGCCCGCGGCTTTGCTCTCATGTTAGGTTCGATTTTCATACTAATTTCAAAGCCCTATTTATTTTTCATTTTTTAAATTTCGATAGGATACCCGAAGAGGCCTTACAGTTCCAGTTATCCCTTTAGGGGTTGAATTTTCAAAAATCCTTAGTCGAAGTGTCTATTGGTTTGTAGGTACTGTGCGTTGATAAATAATTCAGTAACCTTTTCCTTTTAGATACTTATTTAGAAGATTCTAAAATATTTAATACTTAGTTACTAGAGCATAATATTAAAAAGCTTATTTAGTATCGTACCGTTAGGTTTAAATATTTTCAAGTCAAATCATTTATAGGTTTTATTAAGGTTATGAATAACAATAACGTCAGCGATACCCTTCATCTCGACGTCGTTAAAGAAACCGGGTCAATTTTAAGGTTACATTACCATACAATTGGTCACAGTATGATTGTCCATTGTTATGTATACAAGGTAAGAACATTAAAAAAACTTCCTGATGAACAAATTAAAGCACTTAAGAAATTAATCGGCGCTAAAGTGCGTCACATTTTATAATAATTATTGTTGTGTGTTTCCAGTGTACACTGATGCCTTGCGTTGATAAGTTGTTACAGCAAAGCCAAAAGGAAGGGTTATGATTTTAGCAGTCTATGTATGTAGGTATGTATGTTTTCATATAACCTGCATTGAAAGTGCGAGTTTCATTGCCTGCTAGGTGACCCGAAACTTGTCAATTTCAGACGAATGCGTCATTCAGCGGGCAGAAAGTGATGGTTTCAAACCTTTATAATTGTCATTTTAACCTTAATAATCGGGAGAAAGGTTGCACGGAATTTACATATTATATTTTATATTAAAAAAAACGCATTTTCAAAGGCGTCGCGTCCCAACTAGTGCGCTGGAACGCGACAACGGACAAACAACATCACGCCCGATGCTAGAAGCGCACAGGGCCTGACTGGACTTCAAGCCGCGGGTTCCGTGAATTGCAAAAAAAACGACCGCTAGGAAGGTCGCGTAAGCAAATTCGCGTTCGGAAATTGGTATCGAATACGCTTATTTATATTAATACTCGTACATAAATAAGTTTGGATAAAATATTAATAAAAACATAACTTTAAATAGTAACATTATAAATAAATAATACTTAAATAGGTAACGCTTCGTTACAAACCATCAACTAAACTGCATACTAGTTCCATGCTCTAAACTGACTGATATCATAATATTTGTAAACAACAACCTAGAAAAGGAGAGTTTAAAAGCTTCCGATCAGCCTGTGACCTCACCAGGGGTCATGCCTGAAAATCAGCGTTGCAGCCGTCGGACTGCAGCATTAAGCTGAGGCAGCGCCTCGTTCAGCCGAAATACTTTTTCCAGCTAGGTTTAAGGAGTGGGTGCTTTGATCCCCCGGAGCCAAGGTTGGCTTAAATCTACATAGGTTGCCTCCTTGGTTCCTTGGGAGCTGGGGCACTCCATTTTTTGTGTTTGTTTAATTTTGTGTTACTGTATATTTTGGCTGAATAAAGGATATTTATTTATTAGAAACTAAAATAAATAAGAAGTACAATTTTTATAAAACTCGCACTTTCTACGCAGGTTATATTATGAAAAAATATAAAGTGCGTGATGAAACACGATTAAAAACCCCAAATTGACATAAAAAACAAACGTAATGGTTTTGGTGTGGTACGTTTAGCTACTATACCGGAAGATGCTTATGGGCTGGTAGGTACATACCCGTGTCTTGGGTAATTGGGTATATTATAATGGAAAATTGGTGACCACAAAAACAACTGGCTATATTTTTTGCCTACAATTCGATTGGCCTAGTCATTAGTGGATTGGCAAGGTTTGTTAAAATTGACGCCAAAAATATTAACCAACAGTTAGACGTATTTAATAATTTAGCTACCTAATGCCCGCGACTGCGTCCACGTGGAATAAGTTTTTAAGCTCTTTAACTTACCGGGATAAATGCATGTCTTTCCCCGGGATGTAACTTATCTCTTTACTAAATATCGTCAAAATCGGTTGAACAGATGGGCTGTGAAAGCTTTGCAAACAAACACACACATTTATAATATTTTTTTAAAGTTTTTGAAAGTCCCGTCGAAACTTTGGCTGATAGACCGACACACTTTCGCCAGTTTTAGTACTATGGATTAAGCTTCTTAGAGACCTTACAATAACTTTGCGAATAACAGAAAAAAAAGTATTAAGGGCCAATTCGGCACTCAATAAAGGTTTGAGTACTATGCTACTTTTAAGTTCACTCAACTTACATACTTCTCATAATTAAACTATTCAACTTGGGACCTATTTATTCAATGTTAATCCGTCAGGCACGATAACCGCTCCGCAAAACAGGTGTCATTGATAAAAAATGTTGTTTCTAACATACTTTATCGATGATTGATTGCTGAATCACAGAGACGATGGCGATGAAAAACCAACGACCTTTGTGATCATTAATTACTCTTGGACGCAGTTACAAATTATTTATTTACTACCAGTATTTAAGTAAATTAAATAAATAAAAACTTTAAGTATTGTTAAATAGTATTTTATTACTTAGTTTACAGAACGAAACTATGCCAAACGCTCGCGATATACGCTATTTATTGAGCGTCAATGCATCTGAGTTGTATGAAGATGTCAAATCATATAAATTATCCTTAAATTCACCACTAAAGTTAACTAAAATCGGATAAAGCAATATTCAGAGTAACGTGCATTTTATTCACAATAAAATCACAGGTTTTTATCGTTGAAGGAAAAACGTCGTCAAGTTACCTCTATATTTTCATCTTAGAGTTACATAACGTGGTGGTGGTGGTGACGTGGTGGATTATAGCCTAAAGTCCTATCATTCTAATAAGAGTCCCGTGCTCATTACGGTCCTATCCACATTCACGCACTTGCGATTATAATTCGCGAAAAATAAAATGTTGTATGTTGTAGTTGTATGACGCTCACCGCATTCGTAGTGCGTGGTAGGTAAAATCCGTACCACCACCACCACCACTACAGCCCATTAACGTCCCACTGCTGGGCACAGGCCTCTACTCTCATAGGAGAGAGGGAATTAGAGCTTAGACCCACCACGCTGCTCCAATGCGGGTTGGCGGGCTTTAACGACTATTATCATGTTAGTGATAATAACCGGGACCGACGCGACGGTTTAACGTGCTCTCCGAGGCACGGGGGTGTAACACCGCCAACTGCCTAACTCCGGGCTAGTACTGAGAATTTCTGGTCAGAAAAACCCAACACTCGATTATGGCCCGACCCGGGACTCGAACCCGGGACCTCGTCGGCCGCAGTCGAACATGCCAACCACTAGATCAACGAGGCAGTCCGTACACGGAACAGAAATCGCGACGATAAAAATCGCACGGACGTTTCCTTAGTTTTCCTTAAAACTGTGTGGCTGGATACCCGATTAGGAAAAATATTCTAACAAAAGAAACCACCGACCAAAATGAAATTATAGTACAATCATTGTTTTACCCGTTAAAATAATTTCACGCTAAACTATACTGATGCCGAATAACTAAGATTTACCGGCCTATAATTTTACGTATTTCATAATAATAAGGTATTTAACATACCTACATGAGACCTAGATTTACTGAAAACAAAACCATTTTTTCTATGAAAACTATTTTTTCATTTTTTGAAACGCCATGATAAACATATTTCAATATTATCGTCTGGTACAATCTGAATGATACCCAATCCAGATGCTATTAGGATAATAAAAATAGATAATATCTCTTTTCCTCCTCTTGTGATTACAGTCACTCGAGAGAAGTACCATCACGTGGTTTGGACTCGTAGGTTTTAGGGAAATCCGTCAGAAGTTATATTTTGGTTTTCCGGGTTAAAAGTATAAATTTCCTCAAAATTGGTTAAACAGATCGGTGGTGAAAGCTTTAGGCAGACGGACACACTTTCACATTAAAATACTATAAGTAGATTTATTAGTATTTTCATGAATTAAATTTTATGAGAATATCATTACTTTTACTTTTCGTTAATGATCTTCTCCAAATGATAGGTTTAAGGTTACTAATGTAAAATAACAAGTTGGCATGTATCACTAAATAATAATCATTACGAGGAATTCGTTGTCCTTTAAGTAGAAAATTAACTAGGTATTTACGCAAATACAGTCAAAAGATTCATAATATTAAGGATCGTAGTAATAAATTGAAAATTATATTCTGTATTCGTGGTATCGAAGTCAGCCATTATCGAATGATTAGGTAAATCTTAATCTAAACCAACAAGTAGGTAATTTTAAATGTAATAATAACGGGGCTCAAATCAATGTTAAAATCCGACTAATTTTTAAACCCATTCAGGATCCTCATGAGCTTTCTTTTCAGTGACGCGTCCCATGCTACACCATACCAATTACCAATTATGATTTTTTAAATTCTAAATCTGGCTTGTAATATTAATTTAAATTGGTTCCTTAAATCATAAGATATAATTATTAAATATAATGTAAAAGCAATCTTTAAAAATACAGACTAGTCCTTCCAATGATTCCCTATCAAAAATGAATGATCAAAGATCCGTTTCTGTATCATAATTCATTCCGAAGTCAGTAGATTTTTGATGATAAATAAATCAAGAGCATACTCGTATCAGAATGACGTAGGTACCTATTAATCAGAAACTGCGATGACCGTCCTTGGCATTTGCCTTTGTAAAAACCTTAAGTACCTACAAAAATATCGTCGTCGGTCAAGAATTTAAGGATTCTTAATTTTTACAAATATAGGTATGGCTAGTGAATTTTAATAACAGTTAATGATATTCTCCAATTTGGTTTGGCATGTTAACCGTTAAGATCTTTTTATGACTTCTTACAGTTTTTTCGCCGACCTTGTACCTAGGTACCTAGGTATAATATTATAATAGTGACTTGTCGTATCCTGAGTATCGTATATGATGCTTTTTATCATATTAGTGTAAAATAGTGAAAATATTATCAGACAGTGTGTTTGTTTGAATCTTACTAACATTAGCCTTTAGAAATATATAACTAAAATTAAAATCTTTACTGAGGAGTTCCTTAAGTATGAGTTAAAACTCGACTGGCATTATTTACCTACCTATCTAAAATATCCATCGATTTACTAGATAAGTATACATAACTACTTACTTTAGGTACTAAGTTACTAACGGCGTAATATAAATAAACCCAATTAAATCCTGCAAATCTTTCGCACTCGATAAGGTCAATTCTTAATATAGGTAGGTAAGTACCTAGATAGAAATACACACATAGAAATACTTACATGGGTTATTGAAGCAAGTATATGTAAGCCTTAACCTAATGCCCGGGATACACGAGGCTAGTTTTTCAAGCTAGGATAGCAAGCTAGTACTGTCCTGGCTTGGAACATGCTAGTTCTGTTGACAGTGACTGAGGTGACCACACGTCCAAAATGAGCTGCATGCGAAAAAAAAACACTATTCGACCGAAGGAGTTACTTCGAAAACTGTGCCAATTCGCACTAGACGAACTAATAGAAGGAGAGTTACAAAAACGGGTGTGGACAAGACCGTGGATTTTAAGAAGAGATGAACGTGGATCATCTGCTTTACTATTAAAAGAATTTCGCAATGAAGATTAAGATGAATATAAGAGTATTTTGCGAATGACGCCTGATTTGTTTGATATGCTGTTGAATCTTCTAACGCCAAAAAATAAACAAAACGCGTGGTTCCTGCTTACTAGCCAACTGAAAACTAGCTTCGCCGGCCACATGAAGCTAGTACACAAGCCAGGATAGTAAAATCAGTAGGGGGGGGCGCTACTATCCTAAAAAATAAAACTCCATCCTATTAAAAACTATCCTGGCTTGTAAACTAGCTTACTAGCTCAGAAATGAAGCTAGTTTTGTCTACACGAAGCCTTGGATGAAAGATCCTTTATTATCTTGTTATTTTTATATGTATAAACGTTGATAATACACAAAGATTGATTATGTTTTAGTTAAAGATAAGGAAAATTATTGTAAACTCAATTCACGCACAAACTGTGAATCAAACTGTGAATCAAGTTTTATTAAAACGAAACCATCTTGATTAATGATTATTCCTACTAATTCCTTTTAATGATTTTAAATCAATGACTTTAGTTAAAATGTTTTTATTTCAATAATCATAATAATATCTACTAGTAGGTACTAATTTTACAATTTTAAATCATTCTCCCATCCCTTTAGGAAAACTTTTTTCTTATACTTTAGAGTCTAAGTTTTATACTAGATAATATACCTATCAAGCTTGAATTATTTAGTATCAATAATAATCAAAATAACTTTACGCTAAATAGGGAAACAACAAAGCTACAAGAAATAAGACATCACAAAAATAGCATAAGAACATCAATAAAAATAGAAAGGATTTTTGTTCTATATAGTTAAAAACATAGTAAATAATTTAATATTTTTGAGCGTCTTTATCCAACCACCACCACCCAACCACTAGATCAACTACCCTGATAATACAATATAATTTTTAATTACCTTTAAATAAAAGTACGCTTTCAGTTCTATAACAGACACTTTTAGATTTTAGAACATCAATTCATCACTAAAAGTCACTACACAAAACAAATTAAGTAATTACAATTATATTTCAACAACAACCAACTTTCTTCCAAAACACTTTCTTCACATCAAGTCAATCAATAGTTCTCTCTTTGTTTTATTTATGAAACTTTCACCAGATAACCAAAGCTCACGGTTTATTTTTATTTAACTTATTGCTATCAACAATCAGGATATCTATAATTTTCTTCATTGTATGGATATGCCTGTACACCGCTCGGCGGTTGTAGTGAAACTGTTTTAAACGTAAACGTGACTTGAGTGCTGTACCCAAGTGATTCATTCAGGAATCACTATCAAGTTGGCCCAAGTGCGAAGCATGCAGCGGGTAAAATAGTCATAAAGATATAATTATTATTAAGATCGCTGTTCTCTCATAACTTGCACACAAAAATATTTTAACAACTGCGACGTTCCCACTCTGAGATCAAGTATTTTTAAATGACGTAGATAAAATACCTGTTTAATGGATTTTCGAAAAAAATGCGTTCACACTTCACGGTGCCTATAAACTTTAAAGCTAATAAGTAATAAACATTGCATTATTTTAAAATTTCTGCCAGGGATTTTGTCTACGAGCTTTCAACTGAAGTCAATCAAAGAAATGTTTATTGAATCCAAAATTTCCTCTTTCTGTCAAAGATGTGGCTGAGTACCGGTACGGTAACGGCAGGTTTGGGTATAAGGTTTGGGTATCGGTCTGATACATTGTTAGACATGATCCTTCAGAAAAGAAGTGTAAAGCCCTAAAGTATGAAAAGTCGTTGACAATAAATAATAATCGTTGGGTACCAAACGCAACAAAATATTTTGATAAGAGAGTAACTGTTATTATTGATTCCGATCACAACAGTGTCTGTTTTTGGATCGGTCAATGGTGTTCATAAAACACTGATGTGGAATTGTGAACCTTAATTTCTGTATGTTACTGTGTTTTATTGTTTGTATACAATCTAGACCGAATTGCGACGTGATAACTGACAATCAATTTAACACATCAATTGTTGCGGCATATTTATGCTGCTGTTAAATAAAGCTGCTCATAGAACCGCGTTTTTTTAAAGTGAAACTTTTTTAGAATCGTTGTGATTTGAAAATTCGATGAGATGAAAAAGAGACAAACATATTCATAATAGGATTTAGCCTGCGAGAAAATGAGATAGAATACAAGTTATATATTTTATCTCATTCTCTCGTAGGCTACTCTTCTGAAGTTTCACTTCTGCCGTGTGTGAATTTCTCACACACACACTTTATTTTTTAATTTTAATTTCGCCTTCATTCAATTCCGAATTCAGGAATTTAGACGACTTTAAGACTTTTGAGATCAACTCCCAATATAAGAGAAACAACAATATAAGAGCTTGATAAAAAAAGTATTTTCAACCAGCTTGTACCATGTCTATAATAATTAATAAGGTACTTATCTTTTAAATTTCATTTATATTGAATTTTCTATCTAATGTTGGGCATATTATTTTAAATAAAACTAAGAACTAAATTAAAATTGAAATGAAAAAACTAATTAATTATATTTACAAAAAATACACGCCGTCCAAGTGATCGTTAATGGGCATGTTGCATTTTAAATTATTTGGATCTCAAAATCACTTTTGACTAGCGACTACGTTAGGAAATTCCCAGTCGCACCTAGTTCAGAGAATGGTAAGTATTTTTTGTGCTTCAAGAACCTTTAAATAAAACTACCTGGGATCGGCTCATTGTGCAGTTCTATGATTTGTACGACTTGGAAGGAATCGATTGCCTCACAATTACCTTTTTTTTACTATGCTCACCTTTGCCTTGGGCTTTTCACTATCAATAGATCATCTGCAAAAAGCTATTTCGTAATTTTACTTTTGAGCCAATGAGATAATAGGAATGTTAAATCTTTTTGACCGGACCACCTTACCATAGATTGACCGATACTTGAGAACCTGGTTTTAGCTGATATCGGTTTATTAATGCAGGTCTAGGGCTTCTCAACTCGACTACAAGGTACGAAAAACGAATAAACGATTAGTACTTATTTTCTATTGTAGTACTTTAATCTTTATTATACCGTAAACTATAGGCATTTGCCAGTATATACATTATTATCAAGGAAATAATATCGTAGAATTAGTAATAAACGTAGGTAAATATTATATTGTGTCATAAATTATTATCCTAGTAATTAATTAGGTATAATTTTCCTTAGTAGGTAATAAATACATTAATTTAAACTTACCTTTGCAAAGCCAGCAAGTAAAATCCTACAAATATGTACCTATTATAAATTTAATGCGTAAGTGTATTTGTGGGTTTGAAATGAAATGATTTATTTATTTCACGGACAACATGTGCCAGTTATGACTCAAGACTCTACCACTGGTTCGGAAAGCTGTTCTACTAAGAAGAGATTATCTATTCATCACGCTTCAAAGAAATATACATGGATATAGTCAAAGATGAAACTGGCATAGGTTACATTCATCTTGAAAAATCAAACACCTAAATCTTTGCAGATGAAGTCGCGGGCTTCAGGTAGTAGTTTTACAATAATATAAAACGCTACTCGTATAGTTTTCCTTAGGCCCATCTTTGCGAATGACCCTCGAGGGCGTTTCAAAACTATCGGATATTGAAACAGAGTCGACGGCCTTTGACATATTAAAAAGGAAATCATTGCCAGTCATTGCGCTGTAATTAATTAACATGAAATCGATCTCGATTCGCGATCGAGAGTAAAGTTCTCAGTAAAATGGATTAGAAATAGAATAATGCGCAATTAGCTGATATTAGTAGAGTTTGTTTCAATAGCTCGTTCCGCAAATCGATTTCTGATAATAATAGATGTTTAACTATTCTTTAACATTAGCATGATTATACTCATTATATATTTATACACAGGTTCAATTATTTCTTTTTGGAATAGGATAAACTTTACAAGAGTAGGTAAGGGCTTGAACGAATAATGCAGAGGTACGTAGTACTACGTACGTAGCGCGTTAATTATTTGACCACAAAAAAATTAGCAAAAACCGTTTTGTGAGTCAGTTTTTTTTGCATAAACATATTGATTAAATTAATAGGTTTTTTATTTTAATATCCTTTTAGGTAGGTACTAAGTAGGTACCTACCTAGTTTAAGTTTATAATAAGATAAAAAATATTATAAATTAGATTATGCCCGCGACTTCGTCCGCGTGAATTAAGGTTTTTTGATTGCCGCGGGAACTCTATAATATTCCGGGATAAAAGTAGCCTATGTCCTTCCCCGGGATACAAAATATCCCTGTACCAAATTTCATCAAAATCGGTTGAACAGATGGGCCGTGAATGCGTAGCAGACAGACAAACAGATAGACAGACAGACATACTTTCGCATTTATAATATTAGTATGGATTAGTATGGATATTTCTATTGATCACTTCCAAAAAATCTTACATCATAATTTTACAAGCCGACGCTTATTTCCAAATGTAATTTAAAGTATTTATCATCATAGAAAATGTTGAATATATTATAATTATCTAATAAGTACCTGAGTAAAAGCAACCATCGCTAAAAGCAGTATTACTTCAAAATTACAGTTTAATGTCACGAACCTTGCCGTCCCTAAAATAAGGATTATAATTATAGCACTGGATAGCAGCATACTTTACGGAAGTCCATGATAATCAAGCTTTGACGGATTATAGCTGACGACCTCCGTGGCGCAGTGTTGATCGCTGTTGTCTTAATGTTCGGAGGTCTCGGGTTCGATGCCCGGCAGGGATTTAACGTTCCGGTACGATGCCGTGTAGAAACCGAATAGGGGTATGGGTTTAATATAACTGCCATGCCCCTAACAAACCTATTACCATCCCGCCCGCTACATCAAGCCCGCTATACCATATTAGACTGCATCGTCACTTACCATCAGGTGAGATAGCAGTCAAGTCAAATAAAAAAATAAAATTGCGCTTCTTGTTAATCAAGGATGATTTAATTCTAAAGCACGAACGTAAACTATATTAAAACAATACTTGAGCGATTGGTAGCATCCCCATGTTCACCAATCTCACAAGTTACTTTCAGTTTGAGGAAAACCCAAACAAATTTATTTCTTTACCTGAAATACTCACAAATATGAAGTGTAACAGAATGACTCAAATATTTCCGAGAGCACCAGCCGACTCGTCATTTCCGAAATCGCTTTGTCGATTTATTTTCGGATAAAGGAGTTAAAATTAAAATAACTTTGTGTGAATAAGCGGAAAGCAGACGTTATAAAAAGGATTAAGTGAAGTGTTTGACTATTTTTTAATTATTGAAGTTTGACGAATCAATAGTAGGAATACTTTTCAAAGACTGCCTCGTTGGTCCAGTAGCTAGCATATTATTCAACTGCGGATGACGAGTTCTCGGGTTCGATTCTCAGGTTCGAAACAAAACGACAAAGCGACACCAAAAAGAGACAAACATATTCTTACATAGGATTTAGCCTGCGAGAGAATGAGATAGAATACAAGTTATATTTATCTCATTCTTTCGTAGGCTACTTTTCTGAAGTTTCACTTCTGCCGTGTGTGTTCACACACACTTTTTTACACTATTTTTATCTCAGAACTTTTCCTTAATCAGTAAGTTAGTATGTTCGTAGTTACTTTGTAGCTATGCAAAGTTTTATATAAGAGTCACGATGATCCGCGACGAAGTTATGGCTAAACTAAATATTTAAAGAGCCAGTCTTTGATAATATCATTGAGAAGGCCAATTAAATGGAATGAACAACAACTACAATGTGATGGGTACAATAACATTTTTTAGAACTTGACATTGGCGCGCTGGTACAGTTGAAATCATGTGATTCATTATATCAGAACCAGTCAATGAAATAATATTCTAAGTACATATAGTAGGGTAGGGCGGGGTTAGTTGAGCATAGGGGCAAGTTGGGCAATCGAAATATCTCGCAAACTATTCATCGTACGCATAGGCATCTTATGGCGGAAATAAGGGGTTGCGGAAGGGATAATCACCGCGCTATCACTAGTGGTGGCTCGACGAGCGAGGTAAGCGCCCGGGCGTTTTGTTTATTTTGTAACCAAAAAGTAAAAACGTCGTTTATCGCAAGTTTTCGTCTGTATTAGTCAAATGTTATCTGTTTTCAATCAGGTAAGTGTTAATCTTCCAGAAAATTATTGTACTTTTGATATGTAGAAAGGTCCTGGGTATAATTCTTACGATTTTTTTATAACTTCACTTTTGTTTTAAAATTCCGGGTTGGGGTTAGTTGAGCTATAGTTGCTCAACTTACCCCACGACTCAAACAACTAAAGTAATGAATGTTTTATTTTTTGTTAGGATGCGGACTTACAAGAGGAAGACTACGAGATTTTCTTACATTACTGAAGACTTAAATTATGCTGTAAAGGCTGTCAACGATGAGGGGAAAAGTGTGAATTTTTGTCAATTGCAACAGTGACAATGACCATTAAGTTCCAAAGATCTTATTAATATTTTCTTCTAAGATATAAGCTATATGGGTAATAATATAAATATGTAGGTCTGATTTTAAATAGAAAGACTAAATCTAATTCTGAAGTTAATCTTGAGATACGTTAATGTTTTGTTGATTCTAGTTTCGGTTAATTATTCAAAGAAATTTTGTTGTTCTGTCACTAAAAGACTATAAATAAAGAGCTGATTGTCAAACACATATTTTACTTCATCTCTAGTCAACATTGAACCCATGGTTTGGCTAGACATTCTTAGTGCTCAACTTGCCCCATACCCTTGCTCAACTTACCTCACCTATGGGGTACATTGAGCATACTTGACTTTCTGCATTTAAACAGCTGTAGCTCTTAAATTCGACGTCTAACAAAAAAAATACTATGGGCACTTTTGCTAAGGGATAAATTACTAATCCATCAGGCCACATAACAACTCATTGAGACTTATGATTGAGGAGCTATATCCGCTCAAGTGAAAAATTGCTCAACTAGCCCCGCCCTACCCTAAGGACAATGCGTGCTAAATCTCATACTCCTAGTCTCCGTTTATACACTGTAGTCTGTGCTCCTAGTTAGGCTCTTTCCGCACTGCATCCGATCCGAATCCGAGAATTTTCGATCTAAAGTATTTAACCGTCGCATTGTACTATTTGTTGGGGGGTTGTGCACTTGATCGAGAATATCCGAGAGAATATCTGCATTTCGGATCATTATTCATGTACCGAATCAACCACCATGTTACTTGTATTGATGCTTGCGAATTGCGTCCGATCCACATCCGAGTCATCGTGCGAGCTCAAGAATACGGACGCAGTGTAAAATCGATAGTCGTATTCGATCCGAGTTTCCGGATCTGGGGGTCTACTCTCTCTAAAACGAAACTTCGCAAACAAACGAACGAAATTTCGGTAACTCCTCTCCTACATAATATTATCTCTATGATCCTCTCTATTTCCTTTTCGTACACGCAGACGAAGTACGGATCCATGGAAAATTTTCGTGACCGATTGGATTGAACGATTTTGTGTGGGTCTAATAACCGACTAATTACGTTCGTTTGCGAAGTTTCGTTTGAGAGAAAGAGAGTAGACCCCCTGAACTGTCTCGCATTAGGATTTTGCATCATGTTTGGATCGGATGCAGTGCGTAAAAGCCCTTAATGTGTAAATGAAGTAAAGGCTAAATTAAACAAATAAACGCGTGACGTTAATATCAACAGGACCGATGTATACACTCGTGTAGGATTTGTAAAACATGAAACTTTAGCATGCATGAAGCATATTAGCATTACACTATTATGTATTAGTAGATTATTCCCGAGGCTTATAGTCCACGTGGATTCAGGTTTTAGGAACTTCCGTTGAAACTCTTTGATTTTACGGAATAAAGTAGCCGGGGGATACAAGGTCTAAGTTTCACTCCAGCTATAGGTACTATAATATAATACCAGTTTCATCAAAATAGATGGGCCGTGAAAGCGTAGCAGACAAACAGAAAATAGAGTATACATCCGTCCCCGGGAGGCAATCTAGCCCTGTAGGTAGGTACTAAATTTCATCGAAATTGGTATAACGCGAACGGATAGACCGTGAAAACGTAAAATAGCGTCACAAAGTGAATGAAATATTAAATAAATGAATGAAAGTTTGTTTTCTGAGATGTCTGTGAAAAGCCCAAAATTCACTAAAATCTGCACTTTTCTGACATCTGTATCCAGTGCTCTTTTTAAACAGCGGAGATAATCTTTGGGATCTACATTCTACAACTTCATAAATAATGTGCATGCTACATGCTAAGTACGATTTGTTAAATAATTAGCGTAGTTACCTACTGCACAAATCGTCACGCTCTAGGTACCATTTTTGTCTACCCAAGGTTATTCTGCTATTTATGCAAAAAAAATAAAAAACGCAAATAAACATCAACGCTTCAATTATTAGCAGTTAGCATACTTGCTATAAATGCTGACTTTCATGACAAATAGGCAATAGATAAATGTGACTATTTTTGCTATAAAATGATGATCTATGAGTTTATACAGCAGTTTCCTTGATAGGTACCCACCTAGACTGAATCGCAGATTTATAATTAGGTACAAGTTTTGATCACAAGAATCAAGATGTTAGTTATAAATCAATCAAGATGGTTTCAAACAGGTAGGTATTACAATGAATAATAATCCTAATTTAATCCTACTAGTTTTTAAATTATTAATCGCAACTTAGATTACAATTGGGTATTTGACTACTACTCAAATAGTTATTTTTATTGATTACTAGCTGATGTCCGCGACTTCGTCCGCGTGGACTTAGGTTTTTCGGTTCCCGCGGGAACTCTTTAATTTTCCGGGATAAAAAGTATATGTGCTATTCCAGACTATAATCTATCTCTGTGCCAAATTTCATCCAGATCCGTTCAGCCGTTGGAGCGTGATTGAGTAACAAACATCCATACATCCATACATCCATACATCTCAAACTTTCGCATTTATAATATTTATTTGATTGATTAAATAAAAGGCTCCCCCAAAAATCGTAATATCCACGGCTCCTGTTAGTTTTAAGATAAAAAAGTGCGTCGAACTTTTATGACGTCACAATTCAAAATTTCATACAAACTCTCACATAATAATACGCACGCGTTTTGACGTTTGAAAAAAAGTTGCTGATTTGACTAGTTGTCAAATACCCAATTGTAAGTTTACCTTCTTAAGTAATTATTATTGAATCAGTGCTTCTGCTTCCGTTTGATCATTCGCCAAGTAACAACAATAGCAGTTACGTCAGTAACGTCAGTCTGTCAGTAACTTAATACATTACACGGCTCCCGTGCCTCGGAGAGCACGTTAAGCCGTCGGTCATGCACCATCTCTCTCCGGTCGTATCGGATTTTCCGTCACATCGGGCATATGAGGGTAAAGGAACAGAGAGTGCACCTGTGTTTGCGCACACACTTGTGCACTATAATATCTCCCGCGCAGATGGCTAATCTCTCTGGAGATTGGCCGCCGTGGCCGAAATTCGGTCGGGAGGACATTATTATTTTTATTATTGACCGAGCGAAGCGAAGGTCTCTGAGTCTACTTGAGTGAATTGGCACTTGTCCGTCCGTCCGTCCGTCCGTCCGTCCGTCCGTCCGTCCGTCCGTCTGTCAGAGCCTTATAACTTCTGAATTACTGAACGTAATTACTTAAAATTTAAACATAATAATATGTAAACCAATGGCCTCCCGCCGAATATGGCTTAAAAAGTTATAAAAATCTTTATTTCAGGGGGGCTCCATAGAAGCGAATGCGGAGTAAAATATTTTTTATAGCGTTACATAGGGTTGCGGTACATCATTTTAAAGATAATTAGGAATAGAGTCCAAAAATGTTTTTTTTTTAATTTTTCCTCTAAAATTGACGAAATGGAGGGCTTTCAAAGTGGCGATTTTCTAACGTCCATAGTTGACCTCAGAACTCTCAATTTTTTGAAAGGCTGAGCCTGAAACTTATCAATTATTTGAATTATATCCTGTACTTGAACAACAAATACTAAAATTAGATAAATATTATAAGGAAACGAAATTATTGAATTTTTAATGAGCTGCCGTATTTTTAACTGAACTTCACAATGATGTCAATAGATGGCGCTCTGTGATACCGCGAGGTCTCAGTTCGGGGCGAACCACTAGTTATTATTACATTACACGGCATTAATTACATTAATTAAATTAATTAATAGTAGGTAAGATTCCGTGGTTGCCCGTCACAATATGCGGATTTTTTTTTATTTTTTTTTATCCACTACAAGTTAGCCCTTGGCTGCGATCTCACCTGATGGTAAGTGATGATGCAGTCTAAGATGGTAGCGGGCTAACCCGTTAGGGGCATGGCAGTTATATTAAACCTATCCCCCTATTTGGTTTCTACACGGCATCGCACCGGAACGCTAAATCGCTTGGCGGCACGTTTTTGCCGGTAGGGTGGTAACTAGCCACGGCTGAAGCCAGAAAGGGAAACCAGGCCAGACCAGGGAAAATTCAGAAATTATAAATTCCCAAATTGACCCTGCCGGGGATCGAACCCGGGACCTCCGCACGTTAAGACAACAGCGCTACACACTGCGCCACGGAGGTCGTCAATATTTTACACGTTGGTCGACTATTACTAATTACTCATTAGGGATAGACTCTCCATGCCCAACCCTTGGACTTGAGAATGCTGAAATTTTGCACAGATGGTCAAGGTAGCATCAGTGCAAAAATTCAGCATACTTACGTGCTTACTTGCTTACGTGTTTACTTAAACACGTAAGGCCGTATTTTTCAGAATTATAACGAATGTATTATAAGAATATATTATCCTTAGTATCATCAAATCATCATAATATTGTCATGATAAATGGAGTGCGGCCAATGTAAAACTTCAATGAAATACCATGATATTTGACAATTGGTAAAACCTGTGCAAAAGCAATGGTAAAAGCATGCATCGTGCATTCTTAACTATCACTTGCGGAGCTAGCTAGATTGTTCTAGCTAATGTTGCATCAACTTGTAAGTAGGATTACCAAGCAATCGAAATAGATTGGAAGGGACGCTATTTTGGGACGTTACTCCAAAATTTTGCAGAAAAACAAAATGTTGTTTCTGCTACATGGGTTTTGTTTGAAATTTTAGTTGTTATAGTAGCAGTTACGTTGATTTGTAATTGACGCTTTTGTAACCAAAACGTTTACCGAATTATTTTGATTAATTTTAGTTTAATTGTTTTCTGAACCAGAAAAAGCTATGTAGGTATAATATTACTAATGTACTATAAAAATTAAATAACAGCACATTAAATACTAGTTTAATTTGTAATTATTTTAACATGACTCATGCATACCTCCTTGATAAAAATATAGTCCCATTTTGAAATAGAAAAACCGGTCCAGTGCGAGTTAAGGTCGCGCACAAAGTGTTCCGTACCACCACACAATGTAAATTATTTTAGTAAATAACAAGAAAGATGTCGTAACAACACGTAACTCTCTGGAATAACTAGCTTACGTATGACGCTAAACGGGTAGCGCCTGACAAAATATTCGACACCCTATGAAGGAACGTTTTGTCGCTTGTAATGGACGGATCATAAAATTGACCCGTTTTTTTTCTAACTTTAATGGAGTCACTAGAAGTCCAGTAGTTATCTAGAGCATGTTGACTACTACGCACCGTACACGGAAGAATATCTTATTAGTGCATTCACATACAGTAGACATTCACTTTCACTTAATTCTTGCTTTCCATTATCGACTTTTTAATCTATTGTAATTATTACATTTCATTATATTAAGTATTTAACTTATTAAATAGAAAATGTTTTCTTTATTTTCCCTATTTTATGATTGAGCCAAACTCAGCTATATTGACCACGACACAATGCAATTTAAATCGCAATCCGTCTTTTTGACTAAGGTATTTTCCAAAAAAAATGTTGGCTCCTGCGCTCCTTCACTCTGCTATAGCGGTTCAAGATCGTATTTTCTCTCGCTAAACTTTTTTTTGAAAGACTAGGACTAAGAATTTCAGTTAGAGATAGCTTGTCTTTTCTTTCAGTCATTCTAGGCCCTGATTTTTAGGGTTCCGTACCAAAATGGTAAAAATGGAACCCTTATGGTGCGACTTTCTCCATCTGTCTGTCTGTCTGTCTGTCTGTCCGTCCGTCACACTCGATTTTTTCAGTAACTACCGAAGCTATCGACATGAAATTTGGAATAGTTGTGTATATTAGTGGCCCAAAGACACTGGAATTAAAAAAAATTGGAAATTATTTTTGTTCTTATTTAAAAAGGGGGGAAAATCGGAGGGTTGAAATTTAAAAGTGAGATAACTGTACTGTGTGGGGTATCATATGAAAGGGTTTACTTTGTACATTCTAAAACAGATTTTTAATTATTTTTAGTCATGATAGTTTTTGATTTATCGGGGAAAAAGTAAAAAAAAATACCGTTCCCCCCCCCTTATCTCCGGAGTTTACCAATCGAAAAATCTGAAATAATTATGGTCAATAGGAATTTATGTATATTTTACAGGAAAACTATAGCCAATGCTCTAACTAGCATAGTTTTTTTGATATTAACAGAAAACCTCTACAAACAAAGTTAGTTTTGCGGTTCATTAAATTCATTAATCGTAAAACTTGCTACAGGTTTGTACGGAACCCTCGGTGCGCGAGTCCGACTCGCACTTTGCCGGTTTTTTATTCATTCGAGGCGTGAATGATACTAATCGTGTGATGCTAATCATGTACGGTGGAAATTAATTGGTTATTTTTCAATACACTTGCTCGAAAAACGCACTTACAGCGGCAGTAAACAGGGCTTGTAAGTTAAATTTACTGCCCTCGTGCTTTTTTTTTGCAGAATTTACTGCCCTCGTGCAGTAAATTTGCAGTTTTTTTTTCAATTTTTCTAAGACCACTTTATTTCTAAATAAAAAGTTTTTTCGCAAGAAATTTCATAATGATATTGACTTTGTATGTAGAAAACCTAAAAAATAATGACATTTAGTAATTCATGAAATAAAAAATTGTCTTTAATACAATTAATTAAAATTGTTTTAAGTTTTATAAATCAAAAAATTAAAGGCTGAATAGTCCAGGCTGGGAGTTAAGAGCTAGAACCTGGAGCCATGAAGCCAATTAAAAAAAACGCAATTACAACAACGCGCCGTAGATACTAGATACGGGTGTGTTCCGAAATACACTGCGAGCACTGTAAGTCCCCAGTAAAGAGCACTGACAGTGCTCGCAGTGCTTAAATCGGAAGACCCACTAAATCTGTAATCTGTGCGCGCTATTTTTAAAAGTTTCATTGAGTTTTTCTTATAAATTATTAATTATTTAAGTGATGTGGAATAATAAAATTAAATCAACAATTAGGTATTTTAGATGAAAGAAAAAAATCGCGCTATTAATAACCGCCAAAAATCTCGAAATAAGTACGGGCGTGAGAAACCATTTTCTAGTGAGTACCTTGTACCTACCTACTCGAGTTTTATTTTCAAGTTTTCTCACAAATGTATTGAAAAATATTGTGCGATACACGGGCGTTAAGGTTTTAACTAACTTGTGACGATGGTCAGCCCTCGACTGGCGTCATCGGGCTGACATTAGTCAACTCGTATGTAAAAACCTATTTACCGCCCATAAATCACAAACTACTATTTCAATACACTTGCTCGAAAAATGCACTTACAGAGGCAGTAAACAGGGCTTGTAAGTTAAATTTACTGCCCGCGTGCGGTAAATTTGCAGAATTTACTGCCCTCGTGCTATTTTTTTGCAGTTTTTTTTTAATTTTTGTAAGGCCACTTTACTTCTAAATAAAAAGTTTTCTTGCAAGAATGTTTATTGATATTGACTGTGTATGTAGAAAACTTAAAAAATAATAACATTTTGATGTGGATTGATGAAATTAATTCATGAAAATACAAATTGTATTTAATTTAGTCAATTAAAATTGTTTTAAGTTTTATAAATCAAAAACTAAAGGCTGAATAGTCCAGGCTGAGAGTCAAGAGCTAGAACCTAGAGCCATGAAGCCAATTTAAAAAAACGCAATTACAACAACGCGCCTTTATTATCTCCCTATTAAAATCTGGAATCTGTGCGCGCTATTTTCAAAAGTTTTTCTTATAAATTATTAAATAATATGAGTGGTAAAAAGTGATATGTAATAATAAAAATAAGTAAATCAACAATTAGATTTATATAATTAGAGAATAGATTTTAGATGTGAGAAAAAAGTCGCGCTATTAATAGCCGCCAAAAATCTCGAAATAAGTATGGGTGTGAGAAACCATTTTCTAGTGAATACAGTACCTACTCCAGTTTTATTTTCAAGTTTTCTCACAAATGTATTGAAAAATATCGTGTGATACACGGGCGTTAAGGTTTCTACATACTCGTGACGATGGTCAGCCCTCGACTGGCGTCATCGGGCTGACATTAGTCAACTCGTATGTAAAAACCTATTTACCGCCCTTATATCACAAACTACTATTATAACGCCTGTTAAACCATTCAGTTAGGTAATCGCAAATTGCAGCATTCGTTTTTTTTTTACTTTTTCGATACATGCTTAGGTCTTACTAACCTAGATACATATTCATTCTGTGGCCTATAGGTGCCTTCTCTGTACCCGAAGTTGTGATGCTTTTAAGATAGGTAGGTCCTACCGAGTGGATGAGGTACGGAGGAAGGTACAGCTACTGCATATTCTAAGAGCAAAAACGCTCCGGATAGGCAAAAGTCTGCGTTGGATAGGAAGGACTTTTTGTGCAGTCGAGCTTGCTGGTGCGGCTCCATATTAAAGTGAGCTAGGGAACTTTTTGTTCGCCACACAATTTTTTTGTCCTATGATTTTATTCTTATTTGTTCTGTAAGAGTTTAAAAAAAAATTACATCAAAAAAAAAGAAAAAAATGTAATAGGTTCTCAAACTCTTGAGAATTCAGCCTTTACCTTTAGGTGCCTTTAGCCTTTTCAGCCTATTCATAAAAAGTCTTCGATCAATGTATACTTACTGCACTGCATTGTGCAATTGTTTTAAGTACAAACAAAACAAGTCATTATTGTTTATTAGCATCTTAAAATTAATGCAACACAGCTTTTGCAGATTCGTTTGATGTCGTTGAAGTAAAATAACTCGCAGTAGTCGCTGGATCCAGGCGGCGTAAGACCCGCAGCATGTGGAAACCTTTGCAAGAGACCTAGTATGTCCAGCTGTGGACATCCGTCGGTTGATGGTGAAAATTACTTAATTTAACAAAGTCAAATTCATTTAAACACTGCACAGTTGCTTACCGCGTGATTGGTTGAAAATTTGTCACTAATAATTAACAATAGATAATTAAGTGAGTACCTAATCTATCAATTTCGTTAACTAAGTACTTTACTATTATTTGTTACCCATCGTTACTCTTACGGCTACGTACAAACTATTCAAGGTTTCATTGTCCGATTGACAATGGTTTATTTTTCAGATCGCTGTACAACGGAGATAGCGTGATGCTAATGAATGAGACGACATTTCTAAAGAGTTGATCACGAGACACGGCAACAACATGAAACTATAATATGCCTGCGATTTTGTCCGAGTTGTATTTTCGTCGAAGACGGCAACCAGATTTTGCTATTAGCTACTAGATACGTATAGAGTCGTTAAATCGATGGAAAGAGACTTCAAGGATGTGGGTTTTTCCGTGATATTCTTTGAGGGACGAGTGTTTGCGATCGATTACGATTGTTAAGCAATACGTTGACCCAATTCGGTAGGATGGGTGAACGGATGGAGGTTCAAAATTTCGTCCGTGCCTGGAGTGCACGTAGGTAAAGCCGTCGCACCCGGTTATTATCACTGATATCTGATCATAATCGTTGCAAACCTAATAGTTAAAAATACTGTTCATATTAGAGTCGCATGCGGAAGGACCTGGGAAACCACCGCATTATTATACCAAGAAAATCCCTGCCATTATGTAACTAATGGTATGGGGTCACGACCCTCGGCAACGCAGAGAGAGTGATATTCTTTGAATTTCCGGGATTGAAAGTTGCTTATTGCACTCTCCTGGGGGCGTCAAGAAAAAAATAAGTACATGGATGCGTTGTTCCGCTGCGGCTTGATTGAAAAACACACATTCGCATTTACAATATGGATGGTATTCAGGCAAATAAGGGTAAGTATAGTAAATTAGAGCTATTCATTAAATTTTTTACGCATTTAACCTACAGCGCTCTCAGACCAAACATGGACACCAAATTACTGCGACATTAAAATGAATTTCTGATTTTTCGACACAGGTATGTACCTACCAGACACCAATTAGCCTATTATTTATGTTAATTAAGATACGTATACTTTAATCATTTGAAATATTGTAAATTAACATATAATATTGTTATATAATCGGGCTTGTTTACAGAGCTCGCGACCTCCACATTGCAGCCGTTGAGTCTGGTGGGCTACCAATATTATACTGATAAATAATTAATTATCTCTAGTCTGTACGCTTACTACCATCGCTTAAAGCATTATTATTTTAAAATTGCAGACCTATAAGACGTACCTTGACGTCCTTAAAATAAGGACTATACTTCTAGAGCAAGAACGTCAACAATATTAAAATAATACTGCTTTAATCGATAGCTCTAAGGCCCCTGTACATAAATACGTTTTCGACGACCTCCGTGGCGCAGTGGTGAGCGCTGTGGTCTATTAAGTGGGAGGTCCCGGGTTTGATTCCCAGCAGAGTCAATTCGGGAATTTATAATTTTAGATTTTTCTCTGGTCGGGCCTGGTGGAAGGCGTCGGTCGTGGTAAGTTACCACCCTACCGTCAAAGACCGCCAAGCGATTTAGCGGTCCGACACGACCGGAGAGATTAGGCGCAGGACCGAAGGCTTTACGTGCTCTCCGAGGCACGGGGGTGAAACACCGCCAACTTTGTAACTCCGGACTAGTACTGAGAATTTCAGAAATATATGATATTAATATGTATGATGATATTTTTTATGTTCAGTTTTAAAATGTATTTCATAATTTTAATTTGGATAAAATTTCAGAAAATCCCAATACTTACTATGGTCTGACCCGGGACACGAACCCGGGACCTTTTCGGCCGCAGTCGAACATGTTAACCACTAGACCAGCGAGGCAGTCAAAAAGAAAAAGTAGCTTAGAATTTAGAACGTACATACTTAAATCTAAAAATTAAGAAGTGCGTGCTCGCGAATCGAACCCCTACCACCTGAACAGGAGACCTTACGTCTAGAAATCACTAGGCGCCCCGCATTTAACGAAGCTACGATACTTACTGCAGCAATAGTAATTAATATTCTTTGGTGATACTATCGAAGACACACTTACTTTACCCATAAAACGTGCTCAATCGTACGTAATTTAATGGCTGGTTACCTAATAGTGTTAAATTCACTCTCCCTGTTTTTCTAGTGAGGTTATTTTAAGAAATAGGTACCTAATATTAATAGACTATTTAGACTAACAATAGATAATTTGTCGACCGCCTTGGCGCAGTTGTGAGATCTGGTATTCTAAGTGGGAAGTCCCGGGATCGATTATCGGCAGGACAATTTTAGAACTCATAATTTTTTAACTGTGTCAGGTTTGGCAGAACGAACAACCAGAGTATGAAGCTTCGGCCGTGTATAGTTACCAGTTTACCACCCTACCGGCAAGACGTGCCGTCAAGTGATTTATCGTTCCGGTACGATGCCGCGTAGAAATACGTTATTAAAATAAATAGTAATTACTTATGTAATGGCTTTGGTATAACTGCAATACCCTGAAAAAGTTACCCCGCTACCATTATTATACTCGTACTTACCAGTTCACCACCTGAGTAAGATCGTACTTCAAGGGCTAACTTGTAGTAGTAGAGTAAAATAATTAATAAAAAACCGGCCAAGTGCGAGTCGGACTCGCGCACCGAGGGTTCCGTACAAACCTGTAGTAAGTTTTACGATTTATGACTTATTAAAAAAAATTGCTTAAAAATTACGTTTGTTGTATGGGAGCCCCCCTTTAATATTTACTTTATTGATATTTAATTATTTATTTTGAAAGGTAATATACAAGTTAATATTCTGTGAAAATTTGAACCGTCTACCTGTTACCGTTTTTAATATTGAGCAAAAAAATACGAAAAAAACACGTTTATTGTATGGGGACCCCCCTTAATATATATATTTTTTTAATTTTTAGTATTTGTTGTTATAGTGGCAACGGAAATACATCATTTGTGAAAATTTCAGCTTTCTAGCTATCACGGTTTATGAGATACAGCCTGGAGACAGACAGACAGACAGACAGACAGACAGACAGACAGACAGACAGACAGACAGACAGACAGACAGACAGACAGACAGACAGACAGACAGACAGACAGACAGACAGACAGACAGCGGAGTCTTAGTAATAGGGTCCCGTTTTTACCCTTTGGGTACGGAACCCTAAAAAAGTATTTTGGAAAAAAATGGGAAACTTTTTTATATGATACTTTTTTATTTAACTTATTTAAATATGCGACCGTATTTCCAGCCCAGTATGACTTGAGTTCCTTCAAGGCAAAACTGAATATGCATTTTCTGGCCAACCTAGACCTCATCATTGATTTTCATAAGCATGATTGGCATCAAACGCAAGCCTATCTTGCAATAAAAAATAAATAAAAATAAATATCCATAATGAAACAAAAATTCTAAAAACTAAACATTTACCTTAAAACCTTTCAATCCAAACACATCATCTCTCGTATAAAATTTAGTGACACTTAAATTGTATTTTTTTTAAAGTTAAAGATAAAAACATTATATTATTATCACACAACCTCGTCTTACAACCTTAACGAACTAGGTATTTCGCACCCAATTATATATAAAAAAACTATAATTAGTGGAACGACCGGTCGATTCCTTAGCGTTGGGCAAACTAGACATAAAACCACAAACATCAGGTATCAATCTGAAGTCCTCACGACTTGTTTTCTGCCATAATTCATCTAAAACAGCATAAAATATCTACACGACTGCAATATCTATTACTGCAACTATACGTACATATTTGTCCTCATTGGTTTGTGGTTAGCATGTTTGGAGAAACGGTGATCGCCCAGTGGTTTAGACATACGACCTCCTATACGGGGTTGCGGGTTCGATCCTACACGGTATTTTCAAAAACCAAAATCCACGCGGATGATGTCGTCGAGGTGAGTCTGCTAATATTATAAACTAGATGATGCCCGCTACTTCGTCCGCGTGGATTAAAGTTTTTGATTCCCGCGGGAACTCCTTAATTTTCCGGAATAAAAAGTAGCCTATGTCCTTCCCCGGGATATAACCTACCTGTATACCAAATTTCAGCAAAATCGGTTGAAAAGATGGGCCGGGAAAGCGTAGCAGACAGACAGACAGACAGACAGACAGACAGACAGACAGACAGACAGACACACTTTCGCATTTATAATATTAAGTATGGAAGTATGGATTCGATAAAAATTTGGATAGATCATGAATGGATAGGTGGATGTTTGTTACTCAATCACACCAGAACGGCTGAACGGATCTGGATAAAAGACTATAGTCTGGAATAACAAACACATAGGCTACTTTTTACTCCGGAAAATTAAGGAGTTCCCCGGGAATCAATAAACTTAATTCACGCGAACGTCATCCGGTATAAATATTATAATACTCTGTGGGAAAGCCTAAATTGTAGCTTCTAACTAATGGTAACAACTCAAATAAGTACTACATTATTCGTTTTTAGCGGCAGCGGACCGTGACGAATTGCTGAGACAATCCGCGAAGAGTATACCACTGTCCTTCACGGCAAATTATAACGTGACTATCAGAAAATGACCGCTTTATATTGAACGGACGTATTGTCTTGTATAATATTATGTGCAATTTATATACGGTTATTTGTCTAGATAAAATGTTATACTTATCTAGTAGTAGTAATATACAACGTGTTTATAAGCAACTAGCGGACGCCCGCGACTTCGTTCGCGTGGCATAAGTTTTTTAATTCCCACAGGCACTCCTTAGTTTTCCGGGATAAAAAGAAGCCTACATCACTCTCCAGCCTACTCAACTATACCCATGCAAAAAATCGCGTCGCGTCGATCCGTTGCTCTGTTGCGGCGTGATTGAAAGACAAATTCTCTATTTGACGTCCTTGGGGATAGAAATTTTTAAAACTGTAAAATCCGTATTTCATAATTTTAAACCTGAAGCCCAAATACCAAGTTTCATGGCTATAACTTGAAATATGAAGGACTTTCATACAAACTTTCAACCCCTATTTTACCCCTTCAGAGGTAGAATTTTCAAAAACTGTGAAATACGTATTTCTTAATTTTTTACCCGTAGCTCATATACCAAGTTTTATGGATATAACTTGAGAAATGACGGACTTTCATACAAACTTTCACCCCCTGTTTCACCCCCTTTGGGGTGGAATTTTGAAAAATCCTTCCTTAGTGAGCGCCTACGTCACAAAAGGAACCTACTGTCAAAATTTTCAAAAAATTTTCAAAAATGGTGAAACACGTAGGTACTTCTTCATATTTAACCGTCAGCTCAAATATCAAGTTTCATGGCTTTTACTTGAAAAATGAATGACTTTCATGCAAAGTTTCAACCCCTATTTTACTCCTTCGGGGGTGCAATTTTGAAAAACTGGGACACACGTATTACGGAAAGCCAAAATACAAAGTTTCGTTATATATAACTTGAAAAATATCGTGAGAAATGCGGGACTTTCATACAAACTTTCATCCCTTAATTCACCCCTTTGGGGATCGAATTTTTAAAAATGGTGAATTACATACTTCTTCATATTTAACTGGAAAACCAAGCGCTAGGTTTCACGGCTATAACTTGAAAAATGAAGAACTTTCATACAAACTTTCGACCCTTATTTGAACCCTTTCGGGGTAGAATTTTGAAAAACTGTGACACATGATCTTCTTTATTTTTTAAGAAAGCCAAAATACCAAGTTTCGTTGATATAATTTGAAAAACGTTCATACAAACTTTCATCCCCTATTTCACCCCTTTGGGAATTTTCAAAAATGTTGAAACACGTACGCTAGCCCAAATGCTAAGTTTCACGGCTATAACTTGAGAAATAAAGGACTCATACAAACTTTCAACCCCTATTTCACCCCTTTGGGAATTTTCAAAAATGTTGAAACACGTACGCTAGCCCAAATGCTGAGTTTCACGGCTATAACTTGAGAAATAAATAACTTGAGAAATAAAGGACTCATACAAACTTTCTACCCCTATTTTACCCCACTGGGGGTGGAATTTTGAAAAATCCTTCCTTAGTGTGCGCCTACGTCACAAAAGGAACCTACTGTCAAAATTTCAAGATTCTAACCCCAGCGGTTTAGGCTGTGCGTTGATATATAAGTCAGTCAGTCAGTCAGTCAGTCAGTCAGGACTTTGAATTTTATATATATAGATTCCTATAACTTCGAGGTATTGAGCAGACCACTTATAAGAATCGAACTGCATAAGAAATATTTTTTAATATTAAAAAAAAAAAAAAACACAGTTTTCATACAAAGTAATTCAAATATTTCCGACTATTTATGTTATACACACCTTTATGTAAAAAGCGACAACGTCGCAACATTTTTACTAAGGGAATGCGGTGCGCCTTTGCTATTTTTAACAATATCGAGATAGGAGAATCTTACTGATGGACTTAATTTTTTACCTAATTACCCAGTTATGAACTTTAGGGACTACGGTTAGGAATAGAATTTGTCTACGAGCTTGGGTTCCGGTTCGAATACCAAACAAGGGATTAAACGAAAAGTAGTTAAGTAAGTTTAGTAGTATTACAAAACATAAAAGCGAAATATTAATTAGGTAGGAACTTGCTGACCTACGTTTGCGCAGTCAAAAAAATTGACGGAATTGTAGGGTTGTTATGCCGGTTCGCCGGCCTCCTTCAGTTTTCGGCCTTTACGCGTACTCGGTGCCGTAAAATTGCGAGAATATCGCTTAGAAATACTATTTCCAAATGAAATCTTTATTCAGACATTTGAAAATATTTGCTTTGTATCTGACAACAATTTTGGTCAGGTAACATCTTCGAGTGATTTTAGTGAATTTATTCAATTCGACGGGGGGCATCGGAGGTAACGCAACCTGCGGAAATTAGAAAAAAAATAGTGCCGCGCGTTTCAGTCCAAGGCAAGCTTTTTGTTGTTTTTCTGAATGAATGATGTTAATAGGCATGTAATACCCTTCTAAAATAATTTATTAACATACTTTTAATATGATTATGTGAATATTTTGTACAAAACAACAATAATGTTGGGGGCCGCGATCTAACATTAAATTTTCTTCAAAACTTTGTTTTTCGGCCTAGGGGCCGATATGTGGCGTATCAAGTCTTCCACGCTTTTGTCTCTTTTATTCAATTGGTGAAATGATATATGTCACGACTCTTTCTTTTATTATTGTACCTGATGTGAAAACCCTCGCCATTAGTTTTCGGCCGTCAATATGTTAGTATAAATTAATAGTGAAGACCATATTGGGGGTGGCCGAAAACCACAACATAGAAGAAACAGTACCTACCTCAGTTTTCGGCATAGTATGGAAAGCATGTGAAAACTGAATACCGGTAATAGTTTTCGGCCATAAAATAGCAAAGTTTAAAGCCAACAATAATTTTGAGTTAACGTTTTTATTTTAAAGATAACTAAGTAACATTACATATTGTACCTATGTTATTATTTTTAATAATAAGGCCAGAAGCTAAGAATAAATAAGGCCAGAGCACGAGTAACAGAAGAATCGATCAGACTAGTTTAGGGAACTTATAGAGTTTTTGACCGAGTCAAACATTATTTATTTATTTATTTATATGCACAATTATCCAAGATTGTTATTTCAAAAATAACATAAAAATAGGAACGTATTTGATAGGTTTTAAAGGTGTTGTAATTAGTGAGTAACAAAGGTTCCAAGTTTTTTATTAAGTAATATAATTTTCTTGAATTATGTTGATTATGACTTTTAATAACATTTGGATACATAATAAAACAATGATGAACTTACAAAAAGCGTTTTAATGTAATTTTAAACTTATAAATTCATTTTAAATCCATCATAATCCAGTGGCCGAAAACAGAATACCCGATGGCCGAAAACTGAAATTTGAGGCCGAAAACTGAAATTATAGCGTTTTTCCGGATTAAATAAAAAATAAAAATAACTAATAGCTTTAAGCGCAGCACAGTTTCTAAAAAAGAAACTCCAGTATATGGGCTTTCATCTAACATGATGAGCATAGCAATATTAAGGTTGTAACATTTTTTTCTGATGTCCTAAAGTTGATGGGAGCACTAAAAGGCCGAAATCCGGCACATCGACCCTACCTACTATTGACTTGTGTGTATGTTTTTAATTTCGAGTATGGTAAATACGCCGGTATTTAAGCTTGAGTGAATTTAAATCGTATTTAATTTCGAGTCAGCATTTTTTACTTAGGTATAATACCTACCTTTTATGAATAGCGGTGTAGTCTTTTTATTATCAGGTAGTAGATTTTCAATATCGCCAAACTGTAAACTGTAAAAGATAAATCTGAGGAAAATTTATGTTTTATCGTTTGCGGCAAGACTTTATCGATGCCGACAAGATAGCTTCTACTGGCACATCACTAGTTACACCGTAGGATATTATTCAATGATTTAAGTTTGGCAACGTCGCAAAAACAAGGATGCGGCATATGGGAAACAATTTTGGATCTATTTATAAAAGAAAAATAATTTTCTCCGAAAATATCCATTTTAGAACACATGTTCCTTAGCCATTTTTGATTACTTTTCGTTAAGGAATCTAACCCTAGAGTTATAGGAATTGCTCATAAACACGTTGTATATCAGCATTTTGCGGCAGTAGGGTTGTTATGCCGGTTCGCCGGCCTCCTTCAGTTTTCGGCCTTTACGCGTACTCGGTGCCGTAAAATTGCGAGAATATCGCTTACAAATACTATTTCCAAATTAAATCTTTATTCAGACATTTGAAAATATTTGCTTTGTATCTGACAACAATTTTGGTCAGGTAACATCTTCGAGTGATTTTAGTGAATTTATTCAATTCGACGGGGGGCATCGGAGGTAACGCAACCTGCGGAAATTAGAAAAAAAATAGTGCCGCGCGTTTCAGTCCAAGGCAAGCTTTTTGTTGTTTTTCTGAATGAATGATGTTAATAGGCATGTAATACCCTTCTAAAATAATTTATTAACATACTTTTAATATGATTATGTGCATATTTTGTACAAAACAACAATAATGTTGGGGGCCGCGATCTAACATTAAATTTTCTTCAAAACTTTGTTTTTCGGCCTAGGGGCCGATATGTGGCGTATCAAGTCTTCCACGCTTTTGTCTCTTTTATTCAATTGGTGAAATGATATATGTCACGACTCTTTCTTTTATTATTGTACCTGATGTGAAAACCCTCGCCATTAGTTTTCGGCCGTCAATATGTTAGTATAAATTAATAGTGAAGACCATTTTGGGGGTGGCCGAAAACCACAACATAGAAGAAACAGTACCTACCTCAGTTTTCGGCATAGTATGGAAAGCATGTGAAAACTGAATACCGGTAATAGTTTTCGGCCATAAAATTGCAAAGTTTAAAGCCAACAATAATTTTGAGTTAACGTTTTTATTTTAAAGATAACTAAGTAACATTACATATTGTACCTATGTTATTATTTTTAATAATAAGGCCAGAAGCTAAGAATAAATAAGGCCAGAGCACGAGTAACAGAAGAATCGATCAGACTAGTGTAGGGAACTTATAGAGTTTTTGACCGAGTCAAACATTATTTATTTATTTATTTATATGCACAATTATCCAAGATTGTTATTTCAAAAATAACATAAAAATAGGAACGTACTTGATAGGTTTTAAAGGTGTTGTAATTAGTGAGTAACAAAGGTTCCAAGTTTTTTATTAAGTAATATAATTTTCTTGAATTATGTTGATTATGACTTTTAATAACATTTGGATACATAATAAAACAATGATGAACTTACAAAAAGCGTTTTAATGTAATTTTAAACTTATAAATTCATTTTAAATCCATCATAATCCAGTGGCCGAAAACAGAATACCCGATGGCCGAAAACTGAAATTTGAGGCCGAAAACTGAAATTTTAGCGTTTTTCCGGATTAAATAAAAAATAAAAATAACTAATAGCTTTAAGCGCAGCACAGTTTCTAAAAAAGAAACTTCAGTATATGGGCTTTCATCTAACATAATGAGCATAGCAATATTAAGGTTGTAACATTTTTTTCTAATGTCCTAAAGTTGATGGGAGCACTAAAAGGCCGAAATCCGGCACATCGACCCTACCAAAAGCACAACTTGTGAGATTTTCCACACGTATGATTGAGTACTCCTATTTTCTGAATTCTGAGACACACACAAGATATTTTATTTTGTCTTCATTGCTTACAGTCACTCAATGGCTGTCTGCGTCTTCAGTTCTGTTCAGTATTTTCACACCTCTTCTTTCGTCTTCTTTATGAGTCTTTTTTCGTCCATTGAACCCTGCCTTCTCATCTGCACGCCACTCTCCCCGAAGTTCGACAAGCCTCCACCGATTATAAATAATTAATTCCAACTTACTTCCAACCTCTAATTTTCCAATTTACTGCTGTAAGTAGGTACTAAAACACTGTATCAATTTAAGTGAAACAAACGGATGATTTACGGTAATTACACATGCAATATCAAGATCAAAATTATTTATTATATTCATGACATGTACCTAAAGAAAAATAAATAATTCATGAAAAGTCGTCCCGAAGATTCTTACACACAAATCAAATCTCTAAATATACGGACTTGTTTACTTCGGAGATTATTGCAGGCTGTTGAGAGAAATATGGCCAAGGAATTGTTTGATATTGGACTAAATTGACGTCATTAGCTTGAACTGATGAAATATCGAGATGACGGATTCCCATGAACCACGATAGGTAACTTCCCTTCAGCATGGATTTTGAAGTTGACAATCTTCGGAAAACGGCGACAACAACGACGATTTCAAACCTTGGAGCATATAATTATATCCGAGTTTGTACATCTTGCGTTTTGAACATTCTCAGATTGTGCGTTTTGTAGGTACATTTTGTGTATTGAACATTCTGCGTGTAGACGGTTTAAAGCTTAAAACAAATAGATAGATGATGATTTGCTAAGTGCTGTACTATCTAGTCGTTTCTATGGAATTCTTCTGAAAACCAACTACATAGTTTCTAAACGACGACGGAAGGAAGGAAATTACAATACCTTCTTGTCCTCGGTCCAACCCTATTTACAGTTAAAACGCAGGAGAATATCCTATAGTTGTGATTAAAAATAAAAGGATTAATAATTCCAGTAAGGTAATTTGTTTATAAAAATACCTTACTGGTAAAATACCTAAATGTGCAGGTTTTAGTGATTGAAGACGGAACAGCAATGCATTTGCAACATACTCGTACTCGTAAATCTGCAGGGTGGTGTTTCGCAGAGTTACACAATTTATTAAATTTAAACACCACATTATTGTAATTTTTTTAAAAGCTGTTAGTAAAAAAATTAAAAAGTAAGTAAGTATAACAACAGTATACTTAATAGTATTTAAACTAAAGAAATCCCATAACCTCATTTAAGTTATTAATGTAACAGTTTATAATTATAATAATATCCTACCTCGACATTGTATATGTAAGTAACTAATCAAATCTATCAGTGATACATACGCTGTAATCTAGTACGTACACGCTTGTCACCTTCACTTATCTCGTGATAACGATAGGGTGACCATGTGTATAAGCAAATAATGTATCTATTTTATGTTATTTGCCTTTGCAAATACCACCGAGACCATGATCAGTAACCAAGATCGTCTTTGTTCGTTTGTTTTAAGTCGTTTTTTTTTTATTTATTTAAAATGCACATTAATATTGCTTGGATTAAAGCTTAATTTAATTTTCATTATTTTTCTATTGCATTTATAACATTAATTAATACTTATATTAACATAAATGCAAAAGTGTATCTTCGTCGGTCTGTCTGTCTGCTACGCTTTCATAGCCCATCTGGGTGAATTTCATCATTTTTCCATAAACTTTTTAGTTTTTACTAGCACCCACTTTTTTTAGACAAAATGCATTTATAGAATATTATATGTGTAGATCTATTTATTTGTACGAAGTAACAGGCAATTAACTTTAAGATCCCCACTACATTTTTTTTTTCTTGGCCCGCGCTACTTAATTGGTTGTGACAAAAGATACCTAGTTCACACCTCGGCGACCCGATTTAAAGCAATCGGGCCCCAGTATTTTCAAAAGAACCTCAAATCGTCCTAAATATAATTTTATCTGCTTAATTCGGTCCGGAAACCCAAAAAAATATACATCCGAAACCAATGCCTATTTGTGTCTGAATGACAAATAAGAGAAGCTAAGGTTTGAGTGTTACTGTTACCTATCATAAAAATCCAAAACAATATGGCCACTCTACAAAAATACAGGACACAGCCACAATTGCCTTCCGAAGGTTACACGACTCAATATCTCAATCATTTCGAATAATGGCCACATATCGGCAATTCGCTTCGAAATAATTGGACAATTAATTTTTAACGATTATAAATTGGAAAATGGTTCCATTTTAAAATCAACAATGTCCTGAGAATATGAATAATGTACATGGAACTAGCTGATGTCCGTGACGTCGACTACGTGGGGTTTAGCTTTTAAGATTGATGATCCGGGGAAAATTCTTTGATTTTCCGGCGAAAAAATGTATATATTATGTCCCTCCAAGATGCCATCAGATCGGTTGAACCGTAAGGTAATCAATCATGCAGACAGACAGAATAGACATACTTTTTTTATAGGTACCCCACTGTAAATATGGATACGGATATTTAAAAGTAATAGATTTATTTTTATCAACTACAAGTTAGCCCGTGACTGCGATCACACCTGATGGTAAGTGATGATGCAGTCTAAGATGACAGCGGGCTAACCTGTTATAGGTATGGCAGTTATATTAAACCCATACCTCTAATCGGTTTCTACACGTCTTTGCCGGCAGCGTGGTAACTAGCCACGGCCGAAGCCTCCCACCAGGCCAGACCAGAGAAAATTCAGAAATTACAAATTCCCAAATTGACTCTGCCGGGGATCGAACCCGGGACCTCCTACGTTAACAGCGCTCAGGGAGGTCGCCTAATAAAAACTCGAAGTTTTTGAGCAAACAAACTTGTCCCTCAGAGGCAGAGTCCCTCGTGAAAAAGCAAAAGCTCCTTTGTCGTCGTCTCAACCTATAGACGTCCACTGCTGGACGAAGGTCTCCTGCATGGATCGCCACACAGCATAGTCCAGGCATATTAGGGGTTTCACCTCGGAATGAGAGATAGTCAGCTGTAAACTTGTATAAACCTTTATTTTGGCACCCTAAAACTTGTCTCAAAACCTACTTATCGTAGGGTGTTGGCGTCTACAGATATTCCAAGGTCAAAGGTCAAAAAATCGATTTTTACACATTTATTGCAAATATCTCGTTTCCTATGGGTTTTATGCTATTTAGATTTATTATAAATATTGTAGAAGATTAAATTCTCTACAACTTTTGTTTAATCATTTTTTTTATATCTTGAACCATTTTCGAGATAGAGGGCAGAGCGCGCGCAGTGTTTAACTATTTAGATTTTAGAGTATCATTCGAGGTCAACCTGTAGTCCCGTTTAAAAACACGCCGTATAAAGTTTATAAATTATTGATAAGTATATATTTCTAAAATATTTTCATTTTTTATTTACTATTACGCTATAATTAATATTTTTTTTCAATAATTCAGTACCTGTAATATTCAGTAACTGCCTGGTTCAATCATTATTTGAGAATGAAGTGCGAACCTTGTTGGCAATCTATAATGCTCCAAAGTCTGAGGACTGTATCGATCATCTTCGCTATGCACAGTTCAGCAAGTTAACAAAACTGAATATACCTGTGCAGTTATCAAATATTCCACCAACGAGTGCAGCAGCTCACCAATATTTCAACCGTGTTTATTATCAAGTTCAGACTTGGTTAGGGCATGATTTAGAACCCCAGAATTGGGGTTGGATAATGCGTGATGAATTCCTGGAACCTGTTATGACAATGAATCCACTAGCTCCAGAGGAATTGCTTAACACAATATTCTGCAACTGCAAGAATGATTGTGGTTCGCGATGTGGATGCAGGAAAGCAGGGTTGCAGTGCTCTTTAGCTTACGGCCAGTGTAATGGGCAAGCTTGTCTTAATGCTTCACCATATCAGAGTGATATCAATGAAGACGGTACTATTGACCCCGAAATCCTAGAAGAACTGGAGACAAATGTCGTTGAAGATGAGAACACCATTACCATTACCATCATAAATGTATGAAATGCTATTTTTCAATAAAAACATTAATTAAAAATTTAATTATTTTCTTTTTATTAAGTTAAGAAGTAATTAGTATTAATAAGATTAGAATTTAAAAAAATATTAAAGTATTTCCCTTAATAACTTTATAATTACACGAGTAGGTAAGTGTTATTAAATGAATACATACTGAATTATTGAAAAAAAAAATTAATTATAGCGTAATAGTAACTAAAAAATGTAAATTATTTAGAAATATATACTTATCAATAATTTATAAACTTTATACGGCGTGTTTTAATCGGGACTACAGGTTGACCTCGAATGATACTCTTAATAGTTAAACACTGCGCGCCCTCTGCCCTCTATCTCGAAAATGGTTCAAGATATGAAAAAAATGATTAAACAAAAGTTGTAGAGAATTTAATCTTTTACAATTTTTATAATAAATACAAATAGCATAAAACCCGTAGGAAACGAGATATTTGCAATAAATATGTAAAAAAATAGTTTTTTTGACCTTTGACCTTGGAATATCTGTAGACGCCGACACCCTACGATAAGTAGGTTTTGAGACAAGTTTTAGGGTGCCAAAATAAAGATTTATACAAGTTTATAGCTGACTATCTCTCATTCCGAGATTCTTGCTATTATTTAACTAATTTGCCTGGACTACACGGTCTTGTGCCGTTTGCTTCCAGCGGCGCCCAGCTGCACGCTTGATAAGCTTAAGCTCCTTAAGCACTGCTTATTCAAGATGACAATTTTGGAAGATGGGAAAGCGGAAGCTATAAGAAGTGGATAAGGGGGCTTTTCGCTTGATAGAAAGGGAAAGCGGAATAAAAGTCGTTTATTATGATTGCTTAAGTAAACAACTTTTTAAATAAAATACGCTCCACTTATTTACGTATAATAGGTGTTTGTTTATTAATTGACCGAACGAAGCGAAGGTCTCTGAGTCTACTTGGGTGAATTGGCACTTGTCCGTCTGTCCGTCCGTCCGTCTGTCAGAGCCTTATAACTTCTGAATTGCTGAACGTAATTACTTCAAATTTAAATATAATATGTAAATCGATGGCCTCCCGCCGAATATGGCTTAAAAAGTTATAAAAATCTTTATTTCAGGGGGGCTCTCATAGAAGCGAATGCGAAGTAAAATATTTTTTATAGCGTAAACATAGGAATGCAGTATATCATTTTAAAGATAATTAAGAATAGAGTCCAAAAATATTTTTTTTTGAATTTTTCCACTAAAATTGACGAAATGGGAGGCTTTCAAAGTGGCGATTTTCTAACGTCCAAAGTTGACCTCAGAACTCTCAATTTTCTGAACTCTCAAGCCTGAAACTTGATCAATTATTTGAATTATATCCTGTACTTGAACAACAAATACTAAAATTAGATAAATATTATAAGGAAACGAAATTATTTAATTTTTAATGATGATGATATTTTTAACAGAACTTCACACTGATGTCAATAGATGGCGCTCTGTGAAACCGCGAGGTCTCAGTTCGGGGCGAACCACTAGTTTATTCCATTTAAGTTAATTAAAAGTATGTGGAGTGACCCCAGATTGATACCTGGTACCTGATTTTCATAATTATTGTACACTAGCTGATGCCCGCGACTTCGTCCGCGTGGATTTAGGTTTTTCGGTTCCCGCGGGAACTCCTTAATTTTCCGGGATAAAAAGTAGCCTATGTGTTATTCCAGACTATAATCTATCTCTGTGCCAAATTTCATTCAGATCGGTTCAGTAGTTACGGCGTGAAAGCGGAACAGTAATACGTAATAATATTATATTGTGAATGAAGCGTAAAAATTATTAATTACTATCACAGTCTAAAAACCGATACAGTTGACCAATGGAGCAATACGCCGCAATCATACGGAGTGTGAGGGTCGAACCAGGATAACTTGCCCCAGCATATTTAACCACTTTAATTCGTAGGAGTTACGGTGAAAGCTTTGTTTTACGACCCGAGTCTAGTCTTCCGCAATTATAAATTCACAATCATTGGGTCACTGTACTTATAGCTTTTGTTACGCTATGCTGTTCCTGTAATTAATTAATTCTATTTAATTTAAGGTGTTCAAGTTTCTTTAAACCAAGTGCGACGTAACCTTGGCCTTACAAATAATATCTTTTTCAGTCGACGAATTTTATTTTGAAAATAATATTATAACACTAATAATACAACTAACTAATATTTTCAAATTATTATTTTGATCTGGTTTAATTTTATAATCATAATTAAATTGTTATTTTATACTCTTATTTTTAAGTATTGATTTGATCGATAACTTAGAATTTTATTTATTGACATTTAATTGTTCTTACAAAAATCAAAATTACCAAAATCGAAAAATAAATGAATTGAATTGAATAACTTTAAAGGCCATAGGTAAAGGACAGAATAAATAATTCTAACTAGCGACGGTTTTCTTGGAAACATTCAGTCATCTTCAGCCGATAGACATATTATTGTGGACATGGATCTCTTGTTGGGTCTTCAACAAGCCACAGTCTTGCGTCTATATCTACCGGCTCCCTGAGACTCGCATACTGACGCCCATCTACCTAGTGGAGGGGTCTGCGAACGCTACGCTTTCCAGTCCGAGGTGACCCTACCAAAGTCCCTTAGTTCTTCAAACTATTCGCCCCTTAATTATTGTGCCCCGCCAATTTCCACTTCAGCTTCGCAACTCGTCGAGCTATATCGGTGACTCTGGTTATCATACGGATCTCCTTATTTCTGATTTGATCTCGTAGCTTAAGGACGCTTCAAGAATAGCCTTCTCCCCGCTGAGGAATAGGCCCGCTGAGCCTATCATACCCATAGTAAGTGTACGCGCACGAAACTAGCGGTAGCGAGGCGACGGCGGTAGCGGGGCGATGCCATTAGTCGGAGAGCTGGCGACGAATTTCGGGAACAATTTGAAAGAGGGCTGGTAATACTTTATAACGACAACAATGTCAGGGATTTATTTTTTCGATTTGTTTAAGTATAAAATTTAAATTTAAAAAAATCAAGTTGCCAAAAAAATGTTTTTTCTGATTTTTTTTTGCAAATGTTATATGCTGCGCAGTAGCGAAATAATCGCAAACGCTAGATCAGACTGGCAGAACTGGATTCGCCAATGAACGAAATTATAGTTTTCCACAATTTCAGCTCGCCTAAAGGACCTTCCCGAAATTTGTCACCAGCTCTCGGTTTCCATCGCCCCGCTGTCGCCGTCGCTCGGCCGTCGCTCGTTTCGTGCGCGCCCCCTGTCTCGGATCCGTATATCATCACTGCCAACACTGCTGTGTTGTTGTAAAGCACTGTTCGAAGGAAACATTACTGAAACGAAACTGAACCAAAACTGAAAAACCGAAACTCATGTTTTTGGTAGCGCTTCTAAACACGGTTCGCTTTTTCATCCACTCGCTTTCCGCCACCTTCTAGACAAAAACTAGAGCAGAAATAAAAACGATGGCATCTTAATTACACCAACGATTGCGATCCGGATCAACATAGTCGCATAAATACCTCGAGATGAATAATCACATTAATCCGTGCATTTACATCTTGATTCAATTAACAACTCGACTCGACTTAAACCTAATTACATGAGGCGTTGTATCAGTATACATATCCATTTCAATGACTCAATTCATATTTATATTAATAGTGCGTAAGAGTTAACACGTGCTTTGAGATTCCTATGGTTTCTAAGTATGGGACTATGGTTTTATTTCCTCCAGACCTCCTCGTTTGTAGAAGTCTGTGAAAACTATGTTGATGCGAACATGCGAATCGTAAATTTAGGTTTGTACAACATCAATTCCGTGTTGGTTGGACTTTTTATCCTGGAAAATTCAAAATAAATCCAGGATAAAGTCTCCAAGCCTTTGTTATACAGGACGTAACATCACGTCGACCCGTTGCTCCGTAGCGGCGTTTATAGGAAAGAAATCCACAAACAAGGTATGAAGGCATAACCACAGAATATAATATAATATAGTAGCTTAACGCACATGTGTTGTGTGGAGCAATTTTACAGTGGCAATAAAATGTTCCAATAAATTCTCGCCATTCCGAGCGGAAGGAAGTGCATAAAAGTGCATATCCGTTATCCGTGATAATATACGATACCTACAAGCAAAGTTATTGATTAAAATTTGTTTCCGTATGTTAAAAGCATAGTTGTGTATTATCAATTTAACAGATAACAATTAATGTGTTTAATTTAAACTAGTGGCACAGAATAGGTAATAGTAGCTAGTGGTTCGCCCCGAACTGAGACCACAGAATAGGTAATAGCTGAGACCTCGCGGTATCACAGAGCGCCATCTATTGACATCATTGTAAAGTTCTGTTAAAAATATCATCATCATTAAAGCTTAAATAATTTCGTTTCCTTATAATATTTATATAATTTTAGTATTTGTTGTTCAAGTACAGGATATAATTCAAATAATAATTGATCAAGTTTCAGGCTTGAGAGTTCAGAAAATTGAGAGTTCTGAGGTCAACTTTGGACGTTAGAAAATCGCCACTTTGAAAGCCCCCCATTTCGTCAATTTTAGGGGAAAAATTAAAAAAAATATATTTTTGGACTCTATTCCTAATTATCTTTAAAATGATATACCGCAACTCTATGTAACGCTATAAAAAATATTTTACTTCGCATTCGCTTCTATGAGAGCCCCCCTGAAATAAAAATTTTTATAACTTTTTAAGCCATATTCGGCGGGAGGCCATCGGTTTACATATTATATTTAAATTTGAAGTAATTACGTTCAGCAATTCAGAAGTTATAAGGCTCTGACAGACGGACGGACGGACGTCCACATTGCTATCTTTGTGAGTTCACTCAGAGAACAAGAAAATATATCAATCTCTTCGGCTATAAGATTAAAGGGTGTGAAGTGCGCGCGTTAGCGGCGCCTTCTTGAGGAGATTGGTGCGCCCACACTGTACCGCCAGTAGCGGCGGCCGGCGTCTCCGCTCCACGTACCCCTCCGAGCACACAGACTCACCTGCGCCAGTATGTCTGCATTGCATACCTTCCCCCTAATGATCTTGAAAATAATATATGTAACGAGAGCAAGCTCTCTTCTCAATTGTGATGCGTGTGTCAAATAAAAGAAGAAGTTACTTAAAACTAAGTGTTTCAAAATATATTTATTATTAAAATATAATATTTTTACAACGTTAACATTAAATATAAGTAATTTACGTAGGTAAAATTTTTCACAGTCAGTTCACATTGTTATAACTATCACATTAAAAGTAAAGTAATAAGAGTCAGTCTTACGTCCTCAAAAAAGACTGAAAATTATTACAAAATCTCACTATGATTTATTTTTTTAGGTTTTTTCGTGTTCCAGTTGTTACAAAAATACTTATAACGTTACAAATTACAATAACGTTAATATGTATTACGTTAAAATAATAAATTATGAATTTTCGTATAATCTGTCTTGATTGATAAATCGTAAATTATGCATGTTGAAAAATACTCTTCATCAAAAACAATATTTATTTGTAACCTATAATGAAGATCTTGTTTATAAACAGAAAAAGCGTATTTGAATTCGATTAATTATTTTGTCACATATAGGAGGTAAAATTGTTAGCCAAATTCAAACGAACTTTTAATATTCTTAGGTTTTATCTAAATGACTCGGTTCAAGTTACGTTCATATGAACCCCCAATGTATTAAACAAACTCCATAAATGCATTGCCCAACCAGTTATACTGGTCAATAAATATATTGAAATCAAATGAAGTTACACTCTGTTAAATCATGAGGACGCTGTGACAACTGATGTCCTTTCATTGGTAACGGTTAAAACGGTAGATGGAGTAACGTTACTGGGAACGGTACAGACAGCACTACTTTGGCTCTCGATATTTGTAACGTTATCTGGTGAATTCGAGCTCTGCGCTAGCGCTGTGGTGATTGGATGCGTGATTGGTTGGACTGGGGGCTGGTAGTTTGGATAGTGGATTCCCACAACTTCTTCATAGCTGGGCGGTGCCATTGCCTCTGTAACATAGAAAACGTAGATTTTAATGTTGTGATCAATTATAGTTCAAAATGTAATGCTTTTCGATCTCGCACTCAAAACCGCAGTGTTTGCAGACATGGTTTCTAAGATGAAGGACGACATCAAGCAAGTCGCACGAGTTCCTGGATCGAGGTCATGTAGCACTGTGGCGTGTGGATGTTCTTGTATCCAGCAGTGGACAGCCCGTGTGTGGGTGTGGGTTTGGGGGACGACGACGATGATTAAGCCTTTATCGCTAATCAATAATTGCGTTGAAACTCCCGCACCGCGGCAAGCGGCGGAAGTATGCCTCTCTCATATAGAGGAGAGTTACATATTTGTTCCGTTTGCCGTGGAGACCCTGGGGCCGTGGAGTCTTAGTGCCAAAATTGTTTGCGAGATATTTCATCGCGGTTGATTGCCTCATCTGGTGACAGAAGGGCTGGCTCATTTTTTGCGCAAAGGATCAGCCTGGCTGTCCAGCGCGGAAATGCAGCCAGCATTCTCGCCACCATTCCACGCGGGAATGATTTATATAGTAATTAGGTTAAGTTAACTAGGTTTATTGTTTCTATTGTATTGTTTTCAATAGATTTTACCTACGTTTTGATGAATATAAATATATAATTAATATAAATAAATGTATCAAGCATGCTTTCAGTAAACACCAGTCGTGCGTCGGAGCTGACACACACATTTTTTTTTAATTTTTTTTTCATATCTACAAGCGTCGCTACTCTGTCATCGGGCCAAATAAGTTTGTGGGACTATACTTATTTGTAGCATTGACTTTTTATTTTGTAATTCATGAGTTAAGACTGAATTAAGTTACATATCAATCGGAATAGTCCCTTTGTTAATCATTGAAATTATATTTTAAAAACTAGTTATTTATTTTAAAAAAACTTACCATATTTGGGCGGTGGGGGAAAATTGGCGGGACTGACGTATACAGTAGGCTCTGCCTGCGACAGCGACGGCCGTTGCCGAGGGGCAATGAATGTTCGTCTCTGCTGCGAGGTTCGCGTCTTTTGTCCTGGAATCAAAGAAAACCAAGTGTTATTTACTTCATAACTAAATGATGACCGAAATAGAGAAATACTCTTAACAACAGGTTATGTATCTTTTTGCTATTGCTATTCGGGAAACTCGATGTACCTAACGCCTGACAAAATTTAATAGCAATAGAATAAGTACGACAAAAGGGTAAGGACTAAAGGATACAAAGGACATGACCAGTAACTGCCCTCCGATTTGGGACAATGTGCAGGATTTCCGTTTTTACAGTAAGGTTTAAAAATTAAAACCGAAATTACTATGGATTTATTATTCCGAATAAGGTCAAGGTTAAAATGTCTATAAAAACAATACGTTTATTGTTTAAATCTTGAGCGTCCGGTTTCCTCTTTAGGCACTACTCCATTTTGACGTTCCGTTTTATCCATGCATAATAATAATCTTGTTACCCTACATGAATACCATATAAGTACCTTAGTCACTATATTATGAGTGATTTATTTTTTATCAATTAAATAGTAATGAAAAGGAAATGTATGTTTTGTTTTTATTATTTTTGTTAGTTGTCAAGCCTCAAACGAACAAAGCATTTTCAAATAACTACTGCGTTTAAAGGAACGTAAAGCCCTCTGGCATTGCATCTGTCTGCCATCTGTGGTCGAGTAGTTAAACAAACTCGCTAACCAAAACGTTTAGCGCCATCTGTTGTCGAATAGTTGAAAAGACTCGCTAGCGCCATCTAGTGTGGCAGCAGTACAATGTAGCGTGATTTTTAAAGGAATTACATAATTCTTGCAAATAATAGTTTTATTATTCCACTATTATCCTCATCCATGCCCAAATAATGCAAAGATTAATTATTTTCCTGAGAAACGTGGTTAGCAATACTTAAAATATTTTTTTAGACTCGCTCACCACAACAACTAGTGCCATCTAGTGTGGGAAAGCAGTTTTTTGATGAAGCTTATTTTATTTATTTTCTCAGTTTTCAGAGCCTTCAGACTCCTGAAACGTTTTTATCTGAAAACTATAAAATATAAAAATTACAATAATAAAGAGTTCATTGCTGCACATTAATTTTTGATATCTAGGCAAGCTCCCATAGTTGCGCTGGTCAAGTCCTTTAATTACCGAACCGAATCGGTGGTAGAGTCAAGACATGACGTAACATAAGATATTTTACACTTGTATGTCCGACATGTAATAAAAAAATTGAGTATTAATATAGCATGGTCTTTAGTTACAGCTTTAACTAGTAGGTACCTACAGTATAAGTGTTGATTCATAAATCATACTCGTCTAAGTACGGTAAAAGGCAATATTAATTAATCTGATAATAAATACCTACCTACCACCTAATTTAACTTTTGCGATGAGTAAATTATTACTCACGAAATAATAAAACAAAATAGTTAGGTAGTTAGTGTTCAAGTAATTTTAAGGATCACTAAAAAGGAAGGAAAATGTACCTAGTTTAAACTATCGTACCTATTTGTAATAACCTTCCAGCAACCATTAATATAATGACTACCACACAACACACACACGATAGCGTAATATACCATACAAAACTAATAAAAGGCTCGTTATTATTATGGTCTTTAACACAGTCAACACAACCGATGGCGTCCACAGATTTATTGAAATTAGATTCCATTATAAAACACTAACTAAAAATATGCTATTGGTCACAAAACACTCGTTGTAAGTTTAGGACATAGTAAGTAGCTATTGGGTTTAACTATTGTAAAGTTTTAAAAATGTCACATTTAAAAAATAACGTTAAAATACCTATCTATAGTACACTTTACCGCGGTTACCGTTTATGTAAAACGGCTTGTCTGTTTTAACTATGTTTATATAAACAACGATATTGTAATGTATCGTGTCGAGCTTATCTGCGAGATTACATGCAATCAAATCATACTAATATTATTAATGCGAAATTGTGTTGGTTTATTGGTTTGTTTGTTTGTCCTTCAATCACGCCGCAACGGAGCAACGGATCAACGTGATGTTTGGCATGGGTATAGTTGAGTGGAGAGTGACATAGGCTACTTTTTATCACGGAAAATTAAGGAGTTCCTGCGGGAATAAAAAAAACTTAAACCACGCGGAGGAAGTCGCGGGCATCAGCTAGTGAATTACTAAACAGTTCTGCAGGTACGCCGATGACGTTCATTACTAGTAGCCTTAATTACTTTTCTAATCTATCAGGTTAAACAAGTCGCCATAATATTTTCCTTTACCGAATTTATCAAATAGGAATCGGTTAATATTAATATTGACCGACTTATTTGTATTATCTGATAATTTAAAGTATGAAAACTAGTTTTTTAGATTACTTCATAATTGATTATTGTTGTTAGTCTAGGTACTCGTATAAAGTATTTGAGGCCTAGTTGTGACAACGAGATCATCTCGCGACGAGAGAGAGATATTGTCGTTACCGGCAAATTTTTAATTTACCCCCACATGCACAAAATGCGGTATATTACAAGAAAAAAACCGGCCAAGTGCGAGTCGGACTCGCGCACCGAGGGTTCCGTACAAACCTGTAGTAAGTTTTACGATTTATGACGTATTAAAAATATATTGAGCAAAAAAATACGAAAAAAAAACCCGTTTATTGTATGGGGACCCCCCTTAATATATATATTTTTTTAATTTTTAGTATTTGTTGTTATAGCGGCAACGGAAATACATCATTTGTGAAAATTTCAGCTTTCTAGCTATCACGGTTTATGAGATACAGCCTGGAGACAGACAGACAGACAGCGGAGTCTTAGTAATAGGGTCCCGTTTTTACCCTTTGGGTACGGAACCCTAAAAATAGTCGACATATTGTAAAGGTTCGTAGAGAAAAATACCACAGTTAAGAAATATTACTTTTATCTCTACCTACTTTTGACGTAATGAGACAATATTAACCATGTTAGCTTCGGTAGACAGATAGAGATAACGGGTAGACATAATTTTACTCGTATGCTAGCCATACAGGACTGAATTGTATGATCTACTCGTATGTATTTGCGAAAGCCCTCTACCAAGCATCTGTACCGGCTAAGTACCTAACTTTAACTAAGTTTGTACTTAACTGGATCTGGCAGTTAGATTAGGTTAGGTGTCGTTGTATACCTACTGACAAAGAGGGCAGCCTGCTTGAGCTGTTGATAACCAAATAAATCTATAGATACCATACTTCCTCTTTACCAACTAATGGATGAGTGACGTCAGATTATAATATCAAGTAGAAGGCCTTTTACACTTGTAACACAAATCAGATACCTACGTACTTATTTTCACGCCATTTCTAATGTAATTGCATTTTGCTTAAGCTTATTTTCAGAGAATAAAATATTACAATTTTTATGATTCAATCATGACGCAGTCATCATGATCATGATGAGTATTCCAAGTCGTATCTAATAAGTGACGTCAAATCTATGCCTCGAAAGTCCTGAGTCACATAGAGGGTCTGGATGATGTCACAGTCTCACAGATCACACCTCACCAAATGTACCTAATCCACGATCTATGAAACTGAGTAATCAAGGCTTACAGTATTGGGGGATCAATGGCGGCAAAAAGACGAAAAGAAACTTTAAAAAATTCAACAGACCACATGACTTTTAAAGAAGATATTGCGATATCTACGTGACTTTCTGTGAAATATCAATAATTGCTTTTAATTTTTTTAAGGCGAAAGGATAAACAAAGCATTTTTTTGTAATTAAAAAAAAAAAAAAATTGAAATAGATATTATTTTATGCAAAGGTGAAACCATAATTTTATTTTCATTGTAAAAGTTACAGCCTATATTTGAGATATAGTCAATATCTATTAGTTATGTTAAAACTCCTCGTTAACATTTTCTTCACAAAAATAATGGCAAAATATAACCAAATTATTTGATGAGGACTTGATGAAGGATTTGATGAAGGTGTATTTATTATACTTTAACTATAAAATCAGTTTAAACAATAAGACAAATAAGACTTGTCTATTTTGTGCTGGAAATTTTTGGTATTATTTGGTAATATTTGGTAAATCGAGGTCACAATAAGACGTGGGTATTGCTCAATATTACTCTTTTAATATCTTACTATCATCCATACTAGATAAATCCTGGCGCATTGACTCAACATCACTAGGTATTTTCTGATGATATGATGAATACGTAATATGAATGTGAGATGAGTTTGTTTATTTGTTACGCTTTCACGAGTCCACTCTTTGAACTGATTTTGATGAAATCCGTTACAGACACAGGTTTGGTCCCAGGGGATGACATATACTTACTACTTTTTATCCCGGAAATTTATGGAGATCCCGCGGGTCTTTCTGAACCAGTGGAATTTGAGTTGAGTACATTTTTCAGGAAAAATTTTGGTCATGTGACTGTTATCATTCCAAGTAGGTATCCAATAAAATCGATGACGCGATAAACCAACTTTAGAATGTGAGATAAGCTTAAAATATGATACGTAATTTTTCAATGTTTTTTTGCAAAAACCTTTTAAAAACCTAGGTAGCAATAAGTTTTACAAACTACTTCCATACTATTAATATTATAAATGCGAAAGTGTGAGTGTCTGTCTGTCTGCTACGCTTCCACGGCCCATCTTATCAATCGCTTTTGATGAAAGGGGTTGTTTCAAATTTATATGGAGCCTGGGCCAGGTATTTGTACGGTATTTTAAAATGTTCGGGGTCATAAAATAGCAACATTTTTTTCTTTATTTCTTACTAAAAAGTTCAATTTACGAGGTACAATGCGAAATTATTTTGCAAAATAAAAGCGCAATAACATACGTCCATTTTGACATTGACGTATATTACACGTGTCATGATGACATTTGACATAAAAATAACCTGAGAAATGAGAATTAACCTTAAAATATCCAACAGCAGTCAGATGGATGGATGGATGCGCTGCGAGAGTTGCTATTCTACAAATGTACCTTATTAAACATTTTATTTTTGTACCTCATAATCACTGTAAAACTGCAAAAAAGAATATTTTATTTTGTTTTCTATGATTTTATACTATTTTTTGGAATACTGTACAAGTACCTGGCCCAAGATGAAACAACCCCTTTGGTATACAGATAGTTTTCATCCCAGGGAAAGACATAGGCTCCTTTAATCCCGGAAAATTAAGGAGTTCCCGCGGTAATCAAAAAAACTATCCGCGGTCAAAGCGGATGAAATCGCGGTCATACTTCTAGTACCTATTAGGTAATAAAATTCAAAGGCGAAGTAACAATGTTCCGTCTATCACAATTTTCTAGCGTAAAATAATATTCACATTTTTTACTATTGTCACTTCACCTATCCGATTACTGAATACGATACACGTTACAAAAATATAATTTGATATGCGCTGATCTACTAAATCTAAAATACATATCTAAACGAAATAATCAAACATACTTAGCGTAAGAACCCGTAAGCAGAAGAAAATCATGATCCAAATGAGGAGCATAGTCACTAAGACCGTCAGGTACCACATGGTAACCTGGCCAACACCCATTTCTTCTTTATCAATTTCATAGTCGTCTGGTTTTTCGTAAACTTCGGGAAAGTCATAATTATGACCATACGGCGCCATTTTTATAAAACACTTGCGTCACTTTTGCATTAATTTTCAAACCACTTCCAGAATGTTTGGCTGCCAAACAATCTGAGTGGTTTCCTTTCACTTTCAATTATGATACACTCTTAAAAATTTGCTTCTGCAAATTATTAGAATGCCACTTCACTTACACATTTACAATCACATACATACGTAGAAAATCACTTTTGTGTTAAAATAATTAAATCTTCCTTTGTTCATTTTGTAAGACACAATTCAATAAATACTTGTTTGAAATAAAACAAGTGGTGATAATCTTATGTGAAGTCTTTCAATGTAGCTTATCCAGGGATATATTGACATATCTATCTTGGCTATCTTATCTCTAGAAAAATGAAAATGTACTTCGACGATCGCTTACTTTAATACGAAATTCTTAGAGCTCTTTATCGGTTTTCTTTCATTTCAAAACGTTTCAGACAAACTATTTCAGCCTAGCCCAGCCTAGCACAGCCTATTACTATTAGCAAAATGTTTAAGAAATTACAAACTTCTCAAAAATATTTTCAGGCGTAATGAACACAACAATTTTATAATACTAAAGTACATATTATTACTAATACAGATTTTTATAGGTGCACTTGATAAGATTATTTTATCAAAACTTATCTTTTTTGGCATGGCTTTTCGTGAAATTTTCCATTATTAGATTCCCATACAAATTACAAAATCAAACTTCTAGGACTTCTACAAAAGTTTTCCAACCTCATACAATATTTTTGGGCTAAGTAAGTACTTACATACTTATAGCAAAAAAAAACCAATTAGCAGAGGTTCTTTTCTTATTAAAAATTTTTGGTAACTGATAGGTTAAAAACGAAAAGAGTAATTTAACAACAACAACTTACTTAAAGATGCCACCTTTATACACATCACTACAAAAGACATAACCAACAAAGTCGAGAATACCGAAATATACACTATACTCGAAGTATTTCCCGTCGATGGAGCTGGAGGCACTATGGCATAAAAATTATCAGGCACCATAATATTGAATTAGAAAAACCACTTTCACGAAAGCCAATATTCACTTTTTACGTGAACAAACCACTTTTGCGTTAACAAAATTCTATTACGGTAAATGTTTGTTTGTCACTCTTGGATAAGGTTCAACGTCTATTATTTTAATCTTTTAACTATTTTCCAATGGAAAACAGCAAAAGCTCAAAAAACTTTCAAGTCGACACTTCTAAGTTTGATTTAAGCAAACTTATAGTGACGTAGGTGGTGGTGAAGTGAATTCCAATATCAGCAGTCGTCTTGATCGTGTAAAATCAACTTTATTGTCTGAAGATTTTGTTGTTATAAATAACTATTTTTCTCTCGATCAGTTAGTCAGGAAAATCGATAAAACTCGGTATTATCAGCTGGTGCGATTGAATATCTTTTTAGTATCTATTGACATTAGATATTGAAAAGGATATTATGTATTGAATTTTTCTTATAATAACTTTTATGAGGCCGCTCTATTTTTTTTCACATGAGGACTCTCATTTCTTCATTCTTATTGAGAAAGTTTTCTATTTATAAATAGAAAATAGGTATTTTGCTAAATTTAAAAATAGGTTCTGTGAATAAATGATAAGTATTTAGGAAGCCTAGCCCTAAACAATAGAACAGAGTAGGTACAATTTCCAAGGTTGCTATCAATATTGCAATCACCCGCAAATTACGATATTAATTAAGGTGTTTCTTGATTTTATCACAAATATAATTTTACGTACTTACTAAGAGAATATAATCGATTCAATAAGTACCTAACCTAACATTCATAGCGATCAACCTAAATATTGGCACTGTAGAAAATACAGTTCATACTTCGTCTATTAAAAATACTTAAAATTGTATTAATAACTTTATAACTGTAGATTTTTTTACCATCAGATAAAAAAAAATTATAAATTCTAAAATCATTACAAGTTAGTCAACTTGTATACAACTGATACATACTGCATAGTAGTATTAGGTATTCAACTTAGAACTTATCCATGAATCTAATCCAAGGGAATTTCATTACCTTGTAAAATTCCAATACAATTAGGTACCTATCTTAATCTATACTAATATTATGTATTATAAATGCGGAAGTGTGTCTGTCTGTATGTCTACTACGCTTTCACGGCCCATCTATTCAACCAATTTCGATGAAATTTGGTATAGCGGTAGGTTATATCCCGGGGAAGGACATAGGGTACTTTTTATTCCGGTAAATTATGGAGTTCCTCCGGGAATAAAAAAAACTTAGTCCACACGGACGAAGTCGCGGGCATCATCTAGTTATTAATAACTTTAGAACGGAAAATGCGGAAAAATTGCAAAAAATCTGGTCTGGTCTGGTCTGGCATGGTGGGAGGCTTTACCCGGGGTTATAGTTACCATCCTACCGGCAAAAACGTGCTGCCAAGCGATTTAACGTTCCGGTACGATGCCGTGTAGAAACCGATAAGGGGTATGGGTTAATTATAACTTCCACGCCCCTAACAGGTTAGCCCGCTACCATCTTAGACTGCATCATCACTTACCATCAGGTGAGATAGTAGTCATGGGCTAACTTGTAGTGTTAAAAAAAATGTTGCATACAAGCAATGAAATGCAACTTTTCTCGATTTTCTAACACACTGAATTTGACATATTATGACAAATACTATATTTTGACACGATATAATATTGAGAAAAACAATAATTGGGTTTCAACCTTACCTAATTGTTTTCGTCTTTTATGTATAAACTTTAAGACCCCTTTGTCTGGAGGTATATTAAACTAGTCTGTATATTAAATGGCGGAAATATTGATATTGATTACGAATAATTCCATTCAACCCTTCTAAGTAGTGGAAGTAGTATCATAAGAACTACCTACACTAATTGTATGTCCTACATACAATAAACTAATTTTAGTTTTGATGTACATACATGTACATGAAATTGCGCGTAGACACGCTAAATTTACATAAAAATATTAGGGAAGTAGGTACTCACTCAATTGCTGATAAGCCAATATCAAGACAAATACAATTAGAAATATCAACCAAAAAACAAAAGCCGGATACATTCCAAATTTAGGTGTCGGGACCACTTGTAAACTTTTAATTAATTAATTTCACTTTTCCAATTAATTACATAATAGGTTGTCACGCTTACAATGTCAACAATATTCTTAAAATTGTAAAGGTAGGTGTATATTAATTTTCCCAATCTAATCGTAATTTTATCTGTGAAAAATAATTTACCGATAAATTTAATATTTTCTCTGATAGCATGACGGTTTTCCGTAATTATAATTTGGTTTTTGTCTATATTGCATTATGGTTGATTTGAGTTTAAATAGATTTTTTATAAATCTGTGTGACGTCACACAAGTAATGCAATTAATCAAGAAAATATTATATTAAGTAGGTATAAGAATGTAATTAGTCATGAAAATAATATATTGTAAGAAATACGAATTTATTTATTGTTTGATATAATATTTTTTTTACATGATGTTTGTTTATTATGTAAGTAATGTATAATTTTAGCATCGGGGTGGTAATTCAAAACGGGTTAGCAAGGGCAACTGTAACAAAATTGTTGAAACCACAGAAATCGACACTACATACCTACCTACATTATATCGACATTACATCATACTAATATTATAAATGCGAAAATGTGTTGGTTTGTCCTTCAATCACGCCGCAAGTCGCAACGGAGCAACGGATCGACGTGATTTTTGGCATGGGTGTAGTTGAGGACCTGGAGAGTGACATAGACTTTTTATCCCAGAAAATTAAGGAGTTCCTGAGGGAATCAAAAAAACTTAAACAACGCAGACGAAGTCGCGGGCATCAGCTAGTATGAAATAAAGTAGGTACTAGGTACCTACCTGTTAGGTTTTCGTGACCCCAACAAAAATTCCTATTTTGATAATCCATAATATCCATACTTACTAATATTATAAATTTGCAAAAGTTTGTCTGTCTGTCTTTCTGTCTTTCTGTCTGTCCGTCTGTCTGTCTGCTACGCTTTCCCGGCCCATCTTTTCAACCGATTTTGATGAAAGTTGGTACAGGGATAGGATGGTATCCCGGGGAAGGACACTTTTTATCCAGGAAAAGTAAGGAGTTCCCGCGGGAATCAAAAGAAACTTAAACCACGCGGGCGAAGTCGCGGGCATCACCTAGTATTTTATAAGCAAAAGGTAAATTAGGTGTTTGAAATTGATTGGAATAATTATTATTATTTTCCACATAAATAAATAATCATTTTACTCGTGATAACGACTGATATTAAACAAGTTTTAAGACAAAGAAATACTTATTGTTATCAGTTAATCTCGATCGATACATTTTTAACAGAATATTTGCTGGATGGTTCTATTTGTAGCTATGTCTTTTTACATTCAGTGTTGCCTGGAAGAGATCACTATGTAGCGATAAGGCCGCCAAATTGTATACGTACTTTATTTTTAGCTTAAATTTACTGTATTTTATTAATTTCATTTGCGGTGTACACTAAAAGTGTATTCATTTATTTTATAGTTTTCCAACAGAGCCAAGACTGCTTTATGGTGATAAATGATCTGGGAAGCACGGTAAGTATTTTCAAAGAACTTTCCCTGAACGTTCGTTCCCTGAAGTAACGTAATATATGTAACAGTTAGAGCTTTCTATAACTGTAAATATACTGCGGATATTATGATTTTTTAAATAGCCTTGACCGTAGACAGGCGGACAGACACCTAGGTTGCGTCTCTTACCTAAGTCTGTCGCGGATATATACTTACCTATGTGATACTGACGGATTGACGAACATACTCGTAATATCGTCTTTAATAATTATAGGGATAAAGCCGCTGGGTCAAGAAACCAAATATTTTTGTCTTAGCCATTTTATAATTTGGAAAATTTTTTTAGGTGGAAAATCCAGACGAGCAAAGCTGGGGTTCACAACAAGCGTTCAGTCGGCCTCAAAAAAATATTCAAACACTAGGGGATATTTATGAGATAGGGAAACGTAGTACGAATTTTTGAGAAACGTAGTTTTATTATAATAATTAAAATATAATGGTTATTCATGATAAGGGTAAGATAAGAAAAGTTATCACAGTTATCAGTTCTGCAACTGACGTCATCGCACGGAAAGTTTTAATTAATATAATATGGTAAAGTTATTTAAAAAGTTTATTTAAGTTTGACTCTACAGCAAAAGGTTTATTACCTCTCATGCTCTAAAAAGATGTCATTCTATAGCTAAGCGTAGGCGGACTAAAGGGATTAAAGTATTTTTTTTTTTAATAATTGCAGGCGTTATTAAGTTATGGGTAGTAAATGGGTAGTAAAAACTTATAGTCTATGGTTAATATCAACAGCCCAAACGAATGTCACAGACACAGTCTAAGAAGATACGTTCTTTCCTATCAGTCGTTCAACGAAGGCCTCTAGACAAAGCAAAGCTGCGGGGTGACAGGGGCGTAACAAATGAAACTAGCAGAATTTTTATTATACAAAATTCTATCACTCTAATGTCTTTTATACTTCTACCATACCTTTACTACTGTTTTAATCATACTTTTGCGGGTCTAAAGTCAGTCTTCATGCCCTAGGGCCATAATCTAGTCGATCGATCGCCCAACTAGTTGACCAACCCCATACTGTAAAATAAATATGCACAACAGAGTCTAGGCTCCAGACTGGTCGACCAAACGACCGTACCATTTGACATAAAAGTTTTTAAACCAAGGAGTATGTATACCTGCATCTTTTCTTTTTATTATTTACTAGACCTATGTATCCTACTTACTATGATTTGCAATAAATATCTAACCGTTACAGTTTGTTTTACTGTTATGGTAGAAGTATAAAGTAGAGTATACACCACCGGGATAAAGCAGTTTTTTTCTTGGGCGCTTGAATCCCTCACTGCACTCAGGACTCAATCTTAATTCCCTCCCTTTGGTCGGGAATTAACTTATAACACCCTCGCTGCGCTCGGGAGTTAAATTTGGAGTCCTTCGTTACGTTCAGGATTCAATGTAGCGCCCGTGACATAAAACAGTGCTTTATCCCCTTGGTGTATAAACTACTATTATACTTCTACCATACCTTTACTACTGTTTTAATCATACTTTTGCGGGTCTAAAGTCAGTCTTCATGCCCTAGGGCCGTAATCTAGTCGATCGATCGCCCAACTGGTTGACCAACCCCATACTGTAAATATGCACAACAGAGTCTAGGCTCCAGACTGGTCGACCAAACGACCGTACCATTTGACATAAAAGTTTTTAAACCAAGGAGTATGTAAGTAAGTATACCTGCATAAACACTGGCAGCATGAAAAGCAAAAAGTTTGAATATCAAAGCAGCGGCGCCAAATGTGACTCTATCGAACGTGAACATTCACTTTTAATTTGTCTTTTCTTTTTATTATTTACTAGACCTATGTATCCTACTTACTATGATTTGCAATAAATATCTAACCGTTACAGTTTGTTTTACTGTTATGGTAGAAGTATAAAGTAGAGTATACACCACCGGGATAAAGCAGTTTTTTTCTTGGGCGCTTGAATCCCTCACTGCACTCAGGACTCAATCTTAATTCCCTCCCTTTGGTCGGGAATTAACTTATAACACCCTCGCTGCGCTCGGGAGTTAAATTTGGAGTCCTTCGTTACGTTCAGGATTCAATGTAGCGCCCGTGACATAAAACAGTGCTTTATCCCCTTGGTGTATAATCTACTATTATGCAGTAGGTACCGTGCATCTAGGACTGCTAAAACTGTCATGGTATGATGGTAGTCAGTCAGGTGTGACATTTGTTTACAATGTCACACAACAATGACAATGTATTACGTATAATACAATAAGGTGAAGGCATAGGGTAAAGTGAATGTGACTATTTATTTGTTTATATCGTCAAGTGAAAATAAAGATCTTACTCCTACTATTCAAATGAAACAACAGAATGGCAAAGAAATACCTAATTAAAAATCGTTACTTATTTTATTTTCTCGCAATCGAAGTGAAAAGTAGAGTGCATACCACGGGACTACAAGCCATTTTACTCGATTCTATAGCAATCGCCGTCGTTGTCGCTACGCTCGGTAAGCTAAACATCTCACTATGAAATGGCTCATTTTAGTCCCTTGATAGTGAATAAGAGGTTGACGGATAACAGAAGTGAGTGGAAGGAGAAAACATGTTGTGCCGACCCCACATAACGTGGGAAAAGGGCAAGTAGAAGAAGAAGAAGAAGATGAACAATCTAATATTAAGTACCCTGAGAAATATCTACTGGCAAATGTGACCTATGTAGGTACCTACTAATAATAAGACAAAGCTGTAATCCAATTTCACCAACATTATACACATCTAAAGTAGGCTGATGTTTAATTTTCGGATCCAGTATGCTGCGTAGGGCTAATAACCGCTGCAGCGTCACCGGGTGGGTGGCGAGCGCTAGGCATCGCCAAGAAGGTGGGTGTGAGCCCCAGGGCTCGAACACATCGGGGGGCAAGGTATAGGGGCGCCTCCTTCTGAGGCTCGCTGCCCTCGGATCACAAAACGCTGCGCGACCCAAAATTAGTGAAATCGAGTAAAACACGTTTGAAGTTTGTAATTACAGGTTTTCATCAATTCTTTGACCTGTCCAAATCGTCGTCGTCCAAATCGGTCGTTCGTGGGAATGAGCATTCTATTTTATAACAAAATTCCACAATCTATTTTAAACTTGCCTTTACACAAGTTTAAGAAATCCATTAAAAGTATGCTTTTGAAAAAAAGCTTATTATACCGTTGAAGATTACGTAAATGACAAAAGAGCATTTGACTCGCTCCAGCAATGCTAAGGACAGCGGTTACATAAGTATACCTAGTAGCATTACATTAATTACATTGTAAATGATTTTTTTTTCAAAAGAGCAACCGCCAAGTTTCTTGCTGGTTCCACCAACCAGTGGTAGCTTCATTCGACGATTTGAAAGCACTTGTAAAAGTTTATTTGAATAAAAAACATTTGGTTTTGAATTTTGTCTATTCTCGGAAGACAAAACGCGGTACCTAACCCGTTTTGTTTGAATCCCATCATCATCATCATCATCAGCCATTATACATCCACTGCTGGACATAGGCCTCTTTTAAGTAGCACCAACAATCAACATGCTCTTTCCTCGGCTTTTCCCCCGCGGCCCGCCGGATATCATCGCTCCGCCTCACTTGGGGGCGCCCTACGCTCCGTTTGCCGAGACGCGGTCTCCACTCGAGGACATTTCGACTCAAACCCCCCCCCCCCCCCCCCCCGAATCCCGTAAGAACGAATTGAAGAAACTTTAAAAAACTCTGTTGTGGTGTTATGGAAGGAAAACCCAATAAACAAAAAACACTTTCGCGTTCATAATATTCAATATTTAGGTAGTACGAATTTGATTTAATTATGAACTTACCGTAATATTTGACCAGCACGCCGTACAAAATCCAGAAAACTAGTATATTCAATGCCATAAAAATGAGCATAGACGACAAGCTAGGCATTTTGTATTGAAACTGTACAAACACTGAACAAACTGAAACAAATTAGTTGTATTGTTACCGAACTGGGACGACAAATGGGTGCAGTGCAAAATTTCTGATAAAATGAATAAAATTAAGGATCGTATAACCCGATAACTAATTCGTTATCGGACGATTAAAATGTTTGATAAAATTATCATAAAGGCTAACGTCTAGTGATAGTTGTGAGCGTAGCTGCAAATTTTACCTTTACCTAAGATAGAAACACCTGCAATTTAGCATGGAGAAGCTGAATTATAATTTGTAATTTTTGTTTTAAAAGAATACCCCCCTTCATACTCTCATACCCTTCAAACTGTACAACAAGTAAAGCTTGGACTGGGAGTAAAAGGGGACTTGGGAGTAAGGTATGATCACAGTACCTTTTTTTTCTGTCAACCATATTTTGGGTTTAAATTTTCATTTATTCGCTCCTTCACCGCTGAGCTATCGATCGGGGTAGGTAGGTATTTAGTTGCTAGGTCTAAGAGAAGTTGCTGGCAAGGTCAAAAGGAAATTAATTCTATAGAACTGTATTAGCTGGTACAAACAAAATATATAATACGAGTATATAGTATAGTTTCTATCTACTATTATAAATTATTAATTTAAAGGTTTAATTTTAAAATACCAACAACCTTCTACGTGCTATTTCTATGCACCAAGGTAAAACTGTTGACGGTAAAAAGGTTGTTGAACTTTTGTTCCAAGACTTTTTAAAATTACTAAAAAAAAAATTTTTTTTCTTACAAAAATAAAAATATATTTTTTTTCTGTTTTAAAAGGGGTTGTTTCAAATTTATATGGAGCCTGGGCCAGGTATTTGTACGGTATTTCAAAATGTTCGGGGTCATAAAATAGTAACATTTTTTTCTTTATTTCTTACTAAAAAGTTCAATTTACGAGGTACAATGCGAAATTATTTTGCAAAATAAAAGCGCAACAACATGCGTCCATTTTGGCATTGACGTATATTACACGTGTCATGATGACATTTGACATAAAATTACCTGGGAAATGTGAATTAACCATAAAATATCCAACAGCAGTCAGATTGATGGATGGATGCGCTGCGAGAGTTGCTATTCTACAAATGTACCTAATTAAACATTTTATTTTTGTACCTCTTATTCACTGTAAAACTGCCAAAAAGCATATTTTATTCTGTTTTCTATGATTTTATACTATTTTTTGGAATACTGTACAAGTACCTGGCCCAAGATGAAACAACCCCTTTGGATATAACTCTATGCGGTATGTGTCAAAGGGAATGGCGGCGCGCGGTAGGTACCTATGGTAGGTACCTACTTAATGACTATTTTTTTCTTACAAAAATAAAAATATTTATTTTTCTGTTCTAAAATTTTAATAATTCTACGCGGTACGTGTCAAAGGGAATGGCGGCGCGCGGTAGGTATGGTAGGTACTTAATGACTATCCGACACTTACGTCTGTCACCGCGAGAAGTTTTTTTGGTGTTCACGACAAACGCTAGTGTAGGAAGAAATTATTGACCTGCAGACGATAGCTCAGCCCGATGTTAGTAATTTACGTCCAAAGCATTCGTAAATAAATACGACAGAGAAGCGATAGCTTCGGACGTTAATTGTTGCGCGGTTAGTAGTCGACGCTTCATCACGCAGGTGTGGAAAAGGCATTACATAAATTATTGACCATAGAGTTAAAAAACTGACATACTTTTCAACAAAAACTTAGAATATTTTTTTTTAATCATTTATTGAGTTATGTGAAAAGTCGTTGAACAATAATTGTTGTTCAGTAAAATGTATAGAAGGTATATGTGGGAGGTGGTTGGTAAATTACAATTAACCCTGTTAAGAGGATATGGGATGAACGGGAAACTTTGAGAATAGGTATTGAACAATTATATTGCTTTCGCGCTGCTCCTCGAATATAATTCCATAACACCCGATAGGGACAACTGCAACTTGGACCGATAATACCTATGAAAAACAGTCGAATTCTTACTCTCGTATTTTTCTGTTTCCTCCTCCAAAACAGAACCGATTTTAATTTTTTTTTCAAGAACAATTTAAGAAGGACTTGGTCTATGTCGGTATGTTTTTCTTTTTTTGATTATATCCGTCAAATTTATATACGGGATATCTGATGATGACGCGAAAACTAGGCCATTTTTTGCAATTTTTGAAGGTTCCAAATTCTTAAAATTATTAATTTATTGAAAAAAGCAAAACATAGGGACATGGCACGGACTCGTATAAATTTTATGGTGTAAAAATATTTTCTCTATTGTAATTATTCACGGAGAAAACAGACTAATACGATTGTATGGGGGAAACCGCCCTCCCGTATCGTCTTAACAAATATAGCTGCGTGACGTGTATAGCGAACCGATTTATTGTTTACGCTAACCTATCTATATTTTTTGCGAGCAAGTAGGTATACCAAGAACGTATAAAGATTAAAGTTTTTATTATAACACTTTGTACGCGCGTGCAACTTACGCATAGTGCAACTTGTCTTTGTGTTGTCTGTGTTCCTTCGGTCTGACGTAAAAGGGAACTATATTCGTCTTGTCAAAAGGGACGTGTGATTATTATACTCTTTGGCCCAACCATGAATAAGCAAAATTTTAAGTTTACTTTGTACAAGTCTTTATTTAATATAATATAAAGTAAAAGTGGCATCCAGTTTTATTTAAACAATAACCTAATTATCAGGGCATCTATCATTGTGCCTGAACATATGGCGACCGTCTAAAGCAAAAACGGACAACGAACTACCATTGAACAATTGGCAAGATTTGGTGTTTCGACGAGCTAAATCCATGTATCGGAGCCTGCAACGTTTATGGAGGTCTAATCCGCAATAAGTAAGCCCGTTCCTACTATTTTCCTACACCTTCTTATCCTGTTCAAACCTTCAATGGTCATTGAGTTGTAAAAAGGTTAAGTAGGTACAAATCTTAGCATTCGGAGTGTCTATCTAGCTTTATTGCGTAGGCACACTATACAATTACGTACTAGCATTCCATTGTGACCGCATTGTGGTTAGTTCAACTTAGGTAGGTACAAATATTAGCATTCTGAGTGTCTATCTAGCTTTATTGCGTAGGCACAATATACAAATACATACTAGCATTCCAGTATCACTGCATTGTGGTTGATTCAAGTAGACAGAGGAGGACCTCACCCTTCTGGCCACGGGGTTGTGGGTTGTTTGTGAACCGTGTTTGAGGTAGCTGCATTGTGAGTGGTACAGAGTTATCGGGCTAGGTCTAATATTGGTTAGTCTCTGGGGGAGGTTACATAGCATATTTACTTACATTTCCTACCTATTATTAGGTTACATTACACATTTACTTGCATTTAGCTGTTATTTATGAATTTCTGTCTCCGGGGCAAGCTTATCCGGCTAGATCCAATATTGAAATTCTGTCCCCGGGGCAGGTTACATTGCAAATTTACTTACATTTAGCCATTATTTATTTCAAAGCTAATTAGTAAAAATGGATAAATTAACAAAGAGGCGAAGCATAGTAAAAGGTCGAGTTACAAAATTTAAAGATTATATAGCCATACTGCAACAAATTGAAATCTCAAAAATAACATCCGTGCAAATAAAAGAGTTAGATATGAAATATCAGAAAATGAAATCATTATTGAATGAGTATGATGATATTCAAACTGAAATTGAGCTTCTAGTTACTGATCCGGAAGAGCAATTAGGTGAAAGAGAGGCACTAGAAAAGCAATTTTATTCAGTGCTCTCTATAGCCGAGGATCTGTTGGAATCCTATCGAGAATATACTAAACCTCTTAAGTCCGAAATTAAGTCTTTAGTTTCAAATGACTGCAATTCTCAGGCCCACAATCCCATAAAGCTGCCAGTCATAAAGTTACCTTCGTTTGATGGTAACTATTTAAAATGGTTGGAATATAGAGACACTTTTGATTCCCTAATTAACTCTAATGAAACTATATCTTCTATTAATAAATTTCATTATTTAAGGGCCTCATTAGAAGGTAGTGCTGCTGTGGTCATTAAATCTATAGAATTTACATCAGAAAATTATAAAATTGCATGGGATATATTATGTCAGCGATATAACAATAAAAATATTCTTATAAATAATCACCTAAAGGCACTGTTTAACTTAGATGCAATTTCTAAAGAGTCTTTCAAGGCTTTAAGATTCATTATTGACTATGTTTCAAAAAATTTAAGAGCGCTGAACACCTTAGGTCAACCGACGGAGCAGTGGGACGCGTTGATAATTTTTATGGTCACTGCAAAGTTGGATATCACCACAAGTAGAAAGTGGGAAGAATTTAAAAGTACCTTAACAGACTTACCTACTCTTACAGAATTTTATAATTTCCTTCGCAGTCGTGCAGATATTTTGGAAACGGCGTATTGCAATAGATCAGAGAAGACTGACCGGTTCTCTCATAAGTCATTGGTTGCGTCCTCTAGTGGTGAACATGCCAAGACATACACGTGTATTATTTGCAAGCAGAAGCACCCTGTGTATCTCTGTGATAAATTTAAGGAAATGAAACCAGAAGATAGAATTAGTGAAGTAACAAAACTTAGACTTTGTCTAAATTGTTTGCAAGGAGGGCACAGTTCTTTTCAGTGTAAATTTAAAGGCTCTTGTCGCATTTGTAGAAAGAAGCACAATACTCTGGTCCACAGGAATTTACCAACCGAAGAAGACAATTCCAACCCCACAAATCCGACAACGGTGACATTGACAGCTGCTTCTGTAGATCAAGTTCTGTTGTGTACAGCATTAGTAAAAATAGTTAACAATACCAATAATAAATGCTATTATGCTAAAGCTTTATTAGATACAGGGAGTCAGTCTTCCTTTATGACTGAAAGTTTTAAAAATAAGATCGGTCTTTTGGGAATAAAAACTGATATTTTGAGTGTTTCCGGTATTAATAATGCACGGTGTGATATTTCGGAGCGCTGTAAGGTGGATATTTATTCCAGAGTTGAGTCATTTAAAATTCAAATCAATTGCTTAATTGTTCCAAAAATTACTGGGATCTTACCTCATGCAGAAGTTAATGTTAAGGCATTGCATCTGCCAAACGTTGAACTGGCTGATCCAAGTTTCTACTATCCCTCAAAGATAGATATTTTATTAGGAGCTGATGTTTTCTGGGATATTGTATGTGCAGAGAAAATACGTCTAGGAGAAAATAGACCTGTACTATTAAGTTCGAAATTAGGATGGCTTGTATCGGGTCCGGTTTCTGAAAGGGGTGTAAATAAGAAAGAAGTCTATTGTAATTTCACTGAAATTAATAACCAACTAAATAAATTTTGGGAAATTGAGGAGCTGCCACCTTTTATAGGTAAGGATGGTAGCTGCTCAATTGAAGAAAAATTTTGTGAAAACCATTTTGTTGTGAACACACACCGTCTTGAAGATGGTAGATTTTCAGTAAGTATGCCCTTGAAGGAATCACCCGAAAAGGTGCTGGGTAATTCTTATGAATTAGCCAAAAAACGGTTAGAAAGCCAAGAAAAAAGGTTTAAAAAATTCCCTCAACTAAAACAGAAATATAAAGAATTTATTGACGAGTATATTGCACTAGGTCACATGAATGAAATACCACGACCAGAATTCGGTTGTTATTTACCTCATCACGCGGTTATACGCGAAAAGAGTGAAACTACTAAATTAAGAGTAGTGTTTGACGCGTCTAGCGCTACTTCCAGCAATAAGTCCCTCAATGATATTCAAGCTGTAGGTCCAGTTTTACAAAGTGATTTACTTTCAATACTACTCCGTTTTCGAGAGAATAAATTTGTGATAACTGCGGACATAGAAAAAATGTACCGACAAATAAATATTAATCCGTCTCAAAGACATTTACAGTTAATCTTATGGAGGGATGACGAGAGTCAATCAATTAAGGTAATGCAATTAAATACCGTAACGTACGGAACAGCATCCGCTCCTTTTCTCAGTACGAGATGTTTATATCAGTTAGCAAATGAATGTATGGATAACCTTACTAGTAATGTGATTAAAAATGATTTTTACATGGATGACATGATCTCAGGGTCTAATTCGAAGGAAAATTTAAGAAAAATATACAAAGGGGTAAAGGAAACACTGGAACGCGGCTGCTTTATACTAAGAAAATACCGTACTAATTGCCCAACACTATTTGAAAATGAAGCCCTACTTGCAGAATCCCTTGAATTAAGTAAGGAATCAAGCATTCTAGGATTAAATTGGTTACCAAAAGCAGATAGGTTACTATTTTCAACCTATATAGAGGCTCCAACTAAAGTTACAAAGCGAACTGTCATCTCGGTTACCTGTCAAATCTTTGATCCATTAGGCTTACTCTGTGCAACAATCATCAAAGCAAAAATTATGCTACAACAGTTGTGGACTATTAAATTAGATTGGGATGACCCAGTACCAGATGAATTCACTAAAACGTGGACTAATTTTATAAACGATTTGTCACATCTGCCTGAGTTTAATTTACCCCGCCATGTTTTATGCGACGCACCTGAAGTTATAGAACTTCACTGTTTCGTAGATGCATCTCACGCAGCGTACGGGGCCTGTGTTTATTTGCGGTCAATAGACAAATCAAAAAATATAAAGGTTAACTTACTTTGTGCAAAGGCGCGAGTAGCACCTTTAAAGCAGATGACCACTCCTCGTCTTGAGTTATGTGGAGCTCTCCTTGGAGCACGACTGTGTACAAAGGTTACGCAAGCACTCAAATGTAAAATTGATCAAAAAACTATTTGGACAGATTCAACAGTAGTTTTGGGGTGGATAAACACCCAAGCCAAAAACTTGAAAACCTTTGTATGCAATCGTATAAATGAAATAAATGAACTTACCGTTGATTATTTATGGAAACATATTAGTACAGATGTAAACCCTGCAGATCTAGCTTCAAGGGGTGTAGATCCGTTGCATTTGCAAGAGTCAAGTTTGTGGTGGAAGGGGCCAGCATTTCTTCAAACCGATCAGTCAACATGGCCACCACAACCATATACACTGCCATTAAAACTCCCAGATTTAAAAATTTATACACATTATACAAACATTAATAAGGACGATACAATTATAAAATTTGAAGAATACTCTAGTTATCTAAAATTAAAAAGAGTGTACGCATATGTGTTAAGATTTATCAATAACTCTCAGAAAAATAAAACTAAATTATCGGGCCCTCTTAACACTGAAGAATTGCAAAGCTCCTTTAATATGCTAATAAAATGTAGTCAAACAGAATCATTTTCTGACGATATTAAAAAGATTTCCAATAAGAAACAGCTTCATAAGAGCTCTAAATTGTTACCCCTCAATCCATTTATTGATCAAAATTGTATTTTAAGGGTTGGAGGTCGAATCAAAAGTTCAGATTTTGATTACAGTAAGAAACATCCTATCATCCTGGATGCAAAACATCATCTAACTAAATTGATTATGAAATATGAACATGCTCGTTTGTTTCATGCTGGTCCTCAGCTACTTTTATCTTCTTGTCGAGATCAATTTTGGCCTATAAGAGGACGCAATTTAGCTAGAAATACAGTTAAGCAATGCGTTGTTTGCACACGACTGCGAGGAAAAACTATGCAACCTATTATGGCTGATTTACCAGTTGTTAGAACTGTGCCCAATTTCCCATTTTATTCGAGTGGGGTGGACTTTGCGGGACCATTTATGATATCGAGCAAGAAAGGAAAAGGTAACCGCATAACCAAATGTTATCTGTGTTTATTCGTTTGTCTCACTACGAAGGCGGTTCACCTGGAGGTTGTCAGTGACTTAAGTACTGAAGCATTTATATTGTCTTTGCGTAGGTTTATAGCTCGACGTGGAAAACCCGGTGTTATTCATTGCGATAACGGAAAAAATTTTGTAGGGGCCAGTAACGAGTTAGGCCGAATGATTGAATCTAGCCGCGAGTCGGTATCAGATGTTTGTAGTCAAGACAACATTAAATTCATGTTTAACCCTGCCTATGCGCCAAATTTTGGGGGCATATGGGAAGCGGGAATTAAATCCGCAAAATTTCATTTAAAACGAATTGCTGGTAATGTTGCTCTAACGTTCGAAGAACTAACCACATTATTTGCTCAAATAGAAGGTATCCTTAACTCCCGCCCGTTATCTCCACTATCGTCTGATCCAAATGATACCTGTCCTTTAACCCCAGGGCATTTCTTGATCGGACGACCTTTAACGTCAATTCCAGCAGAGCCTGTAACGAAACTGAGACCAACCAGATATGAACTCATCGAACAGTTACGGCAACACTTTTGGGATAGATGGCAGCGAGAATATGTAGCGGAACTCCAACAGCGCACTAAATGGCGCACTAGCCAAAAGGAGCTGCGTATCGGAGATCTAGTCGTCATAAAAGAGGACCAGCTACCTCCACTCCAATGGCGTTTAGCAAGAGTTAGTCATCTGTATCCTGGTCCGGACGGAGTAAGCCGTGTAGCAGACGTATTAACCAGCAACGGCACAATTAGAAGAGCCATCAACAAAATGTGTCTGCTACCCACAACTGCTGAAGCGACAGATTCCGTACCCTAACTGTTGAAAGATTACTCTTTCAACGCCGCGGAGGATGTACGCGCGTGCAACTTACGCATAGTGCAACTTGTCTTTGTGTTGTCTGTGTTCCTTCGGTCTGACGTAAAAGGGAACTATATTCGTCTTGTCAAAAGGGACGTGTGATTATTATACTCTTTGGCCCAACCATGAATAAGCAAAATTTTAAGTTTACTTTGTACAAGTCTTTATTTAATATAATATAAAGTAAAAGTGGCATCCAGTTTTATTTAAACAATAACCTAATTATCAGGGCATCTATCATTGTGCCTGAACACACTTCCATTTGTGATTAAAATAACTAGGTATATTCTGGAAAATCTAGAGATTTAGGTACTTACCTAAGTATAGATGCTTAATTAAGGCTGGTAGCGACCATGACGATGTTTTTGTTTAGTATTTACTAAGTATTTATTAACATAAGTTCTTAGCCTATAATTAGAAAAACAAAAAATCAGTTTATTAAATACCTATTGAAATATTATTTGCACTCAGCATCCTACCAACAATACAATGTCGATGCAACAATATAAATGTGAAAGTATGTTTGTTGGTCCGAGTGATTTTTCGCATGGATAATAATTATAATACTAATAAGTATAGTTACGAGAGTAAAATAGGCTACTTTTTATCGCGGAGATTCAATCAATTCCTAAAAAACCGGACAAGTGCGAGTCGGACTCGCGCACCGAGGGTTCCGTACAAACCTGTAGTAAGTTTTAAATTATCCAAATAAAACTACTTACTAGATCTCGTTCAAACCAATTTTCGGTGGAAGTTTGCATGGTAATGTACATCATATATTTTTTTTAGTTTTATCATTCTCTTATTTTAGAAGTTACAGGGGGGACATACACATTTTACCACTTTGGAAGTGTCTCTCGCGCAAACTATTCAGTTTAGAAAAAAATGATCTTAGAAACCTCAATATCATTGTTGAAGACCTATCCATAGATACCCCACACGTATGGGTTTGATGAAAAAAATTTTTTTGAGTTTCTAAGTATGGGTACTCCCAAAATTTATTGTTTTTTTTTCTATTTTTGTGTAAAAATCTTAATGCGGTTCACAGAATACATCTACTTACCAAGTTTCAACAGTATAGTTCTTATAGTTTCGGAAAAAAGTGGTTGTGACATACAGGCAGACAGACAGACAGACAGACATGACGAATCTAACGCAAATATGAAATAAATGAAATGAAATGAAGACCTATCTTTATAGATAGGTCTTCATTTCATTTCATAGCCAAATGGCAAAAAACGGAACCCTTATGGGTTCCGTTTTTTGCCATTTGGCTTCGGAACCCTAAAAATCCACATGGATGGATTCGCGGCCGCGGGAGTCCTGCCAGCAGCGCTTAAAAGCATTATTACTAAAAATTACAGTAAGATGTTACGTACCTTGACGTTCCTAAAATAAGGATTATAATTATTTTAAAACACGAAAGTCAACAATAATGAAACAATCTTTCCCCAGCCAGCATTATAGGTATCATATAACATCTAGGTAATATCATATTATTACTCTGTGTTATTATTATGTCTGCCGTCACGTCATGAACGACGTTGAAATTTGAAACGCATCCTACGCACTAAAGACCTAGCATTGGTAGTTGAAGACTAAACGGCGACATCCTATTACACTAGTCTACTGACAATCAAGGAATGTGGTGTGAGTAGGTAGCTCATCAATTAGTAGGTTTTATGGATCATAGTATTTATTATTATATAAATGCGAAAGTGTTTGTTGGTTTGTCCTTCGACCACATGACCACGATTTTTGGCATGGGTATAGTTGAGGACCTGGAAAGTGACATAGGCTACGTTTTATAACGGAAAAAAAACTGAAACCACGCGGACGAAGTCGTGGTCATTTGCTAGTCTATTATAATTAAACCGCTTCTAGGTACATCTATACCTACTCACTTATAATAATATAACTTACTGCACCTGGACGATTTTTGTAATTTATTTACAAAAGCTATTTAATATAGGTAGGTATATTTTATTTTATTTCTTTTTAATGTTTTGTGCCAATTAAAGCATTTATCTATCTAGGTATATTTTATCGACACAAAACCCAAAACACTGCACGCATCAAAAAGTACCTACCTTCTACCTACTCACTGAACAGATTAGATTGCGTTCAGATTTTTTTATCTGGAAGTTGCTTTTCCAGATTAAAAAATAATCTGAATTTTCATTTCATTTTCAATTCATTAGAAATTTTCAAATTTCATTAGATAAGCCTATCCGTGAAAATCCAGGATAAGTATAGCCGTTCGAACTTCGTATCTAAGTATAGCTAAACAAAGAACTAGGGTGTTGTGTACACAACTAAACTGAATTGAAGCAGGATCCTAATCGTGTCATCCTTTTCCTCTGCGAGCATTTTAATAAGGATGACCCTACTTTTGGTTCCGTCGCGTCGCGTCGTTAGCTCTTTGTGTGCAATCAGTGTTTACCATTAGAGCCAAAACACACTAGGGATCTGTCTGCGCAAAACTTCCACGTTGGATCAACGCTTTGTCCTGTCGCGCTAGTTAATTAAAGAAGACTAGATGATGCCCGTGACTTCGTCCGCGTGGATTGAGGTTTTTTTGGTTCCCGCGGGAACTCTTTTTCGGGTAAAAATTATGAGCCTGTGTTATTCCAGACTAGATACCTAATCTATCTCTGTGCCAAACTTCATCCAGATCCGTTCAGCCGTTCTGGCGTGATTGAGTAACAAACATCCATCTATCCATCCAAACTTTCGCATTTATTATATTGTATAGATATATTACAGCAGATTTATTTAAATGTCATAGTTAAACAGTTTACGTCTGCAAGACATTTTTTTGTGTCTTGTATGTTTTCAAATATTGAATCGAAGCAGGCGTTACTTTGCGGAAGTACATGATAATGAATTAATGAATGAGTTTTTCTCGTTCATTCATTGTATGTTTTCGCGGTTAGAAAGCTGTACTTAGATTTTTTTCAGCTATTCAAAGTACGCTTGTTGAATTTTATTTATATTTTCATAAGTTTAAAATAAAATAGTAAAATTTTAATATAATATAGTAAAAATAGTTTAAAATAAAATTAAAGCTAATAGTAAAAACTATTAATATATAAGGAAGTTAACTTAAAACTAAAATACGAGCGTTCTACACTCGCCCTAGTCTGAGAAGAAGCAAACACAGTCGGACTTTATTTTCATTATCACCACCTCACAATAATGATCACTATCAGAACTGTTAGAGCAACTCATTGATTACTAAGCTTGCTTGTTATTTGAATAATGAATGAATTATTTGAATATTATACTTAAGTGATTTTAATTACTCGTCGTTTGGTTAGTTAGTTACTTATATGTAGTGCCTACTAGCTGTTGCCCGCGACTTCGTCCGCGTGGATCGAGGTTTTTTGGTTCTCGCGGGAACTCCTTAATTTTCCGGGATAAAAAGTAGCCTACGTGTTATTCCAGACTATATAATCTATCTCTGCGCCAAATTTCATCCAGATCCGTTCAGCCGTTGGGGCGTGATTGAGTAACAAACATCCATACATCCATCCAAACTTTCGCATTTATAATATTCATTTGATTTTCGGGCCACTATTTGCATACTCTACTTAATTTAAGAACATGAGATACGAAAAGTTATTGTAATTTATTAGGCAAAAAAACTTACGTCTTTCCACGCACGTCCCAAAACAGAACCATAGCCAAAATAAATACAAACACATAAAAATAAATAGTCCTATCATAATAGACGATATCAAATCCATTTTCATTTCACTCCGCTAAAAAGCACTGAATAAAATACCAGTGTTTGAATAATACAATACGAGTATCTTATCACCGATTATTATTATGTTATCTGTATGTATATCGTGTCGGGTATTTAAAAAAATCGAACGCGATTTCATATTTGAAAATGGAACACACAATACGGTTGGTTGAACTGAACGAAAGTATGGACGGGGAGATACTAAAGTCGTCGTCGCATACTTGAAAAGTACCTACCTAGTTGTAGTTACCAGTTACCTATGCGTTGCATCGGTGGTTGGCTTCGATTGGTCGTTGGCGAACTTAAATTAATATGTTGACTATAATAGCTATTATTTCGTTGGTATTCTTCTAAAGGACACAAAACGTGGTATTTCCAAACCTCAAACAAAGTCAGGCACAAGTTTAACTAGCGTCAAACTCATATTATTATAGTGGCCTGGCAGAGAAAAGGCCGCCACTTGTACCATAGGTTTTTTTTTTTTTATTTAACCACTAAGTACAGTTTAGCCCTTGACTGCGATCTCACCTGATGGTAAGTGATGATGCAGTCTAAGATGGTAGCGGGCTAACCTGTTAGGGGCATGGCAGTTATATTAAACCCATGCCCCTATTCGGTTTTTAGTTTTTACACGGCATCGTACCGGAACGCTAAATCGCTTGGCGGCACGTCTTTGCCGGTAGGGTGGTAACTAGCCACGGCCGAAGCCTCCCACCAGGCCAGACCAGGGAAAATTCAGAAATTATAAATTCCCAAATTGACCCTGCCGGGAATCGAACCCGGCCAGCCAAGAGGAACGAAAGCGAACAAAAGAACGTTTTTGATAATGTAACCAATATTTTACCTATTTAAAAAAAATTAACTTGCAAACTTACTTTTTACAGTCACAAAAATAATGTGACAAACCAACCTGATAAGTACCTACACAAAAAAATGAACACAAAAACAATGCGATAAGCACAAAATCGTCCATTTTAAGTTATAAGCACAGCTAAAACTACCTTTAATATTAAATCGTAATTATCAAATATAACTCAAAAAAATACTTTTCCAAAGTTTTTTAAAATTAATATAAGCACTGTACGCGGCAAATACATAGCAATTATTACTTAATTAAAAATCAAAATAATTGTGAACCTAATTCAATAAGGAAAATAATTTCAAATAAGGAAAAAACTAATGAGTACATTGGGTAAATTTATAACAATAGTAGATTTATTCAACATGGGTGTAATGCAAGGTCTTACGTCACGGGCGCCGGGATAAACCCCAAGCGCAAGGAGGGATTTTAGAGTAACTCCCGAGCGTAGCGAGGGTGTTGCATCTAGAATCCTGAGTGAAGCGCGGGGTTTAGGGGCGCCCAAGACAAAGACAGCATTACCCCTGCGTTGAATACTCTAATTTTCACACCTCGCGAGGCAATAAAATCAAGGCTAATAAAAAGATTATTCAATATATTATGATCTTATTATATCTATCTATTTTCAAAAACTAAAAATGCCAATGAATGAATAAATAAATTAATGATAGGTCTTGAAAGGAAACTAGCGATACTTCCTCTGAAATTAGGTAATTGGCACCTTTAGTAGTTTTCCACTTGCAGGAATTTTCGTATGCTTTTAAATATCTGTCTTCAAAAGTTTCTGGGAGCAAATCGTTTATTATTTGACGAAGTCGCGGGCATCAACTAGTTAAATATATATTCAACTAGCTGATGCCCGCGACTCCGTCCGCGTGTTTTAAGTTTTTTTGATTCCCGCGGGAACTCCTTAATTTTCCGGTATAAAAAGTAGCCTATGTCACTGTCCACCCATACCAAAAATCACGTAGATCCGTTGCGGCGTGATTGAAGGACAAACCAACAAACCAACAAACCGACAAACCAACAAACCAACAAACAAACACACTTTCGCATTTATAATATTAGTATGATTTCAATAACAGCACAATAACGTTTTGGAAATAAGTGTTGGCGGGAATTTTCAACTGATGGACAGACACACTTTCGCATTTATAATCATACTTTAATAATAAAAATGCGAAAGTGCGTTTGTTTGTTGGTTTGTTGATTTGTTGGTTTATTGGTTTGTTGGTTTGTCCTTCAATCACGCCGTAACGGAGCAACGGATCGACGTGATTTTTGGCATGGGTGTAGTTGAGGACGAGAGTGACATAGGCTACTTTTTATCCTGGAAAATAAAGGAGTTCCCGCGGGAATCAAAAAAACTTAAATTACGCGAATGAAGTCGCTGGCATCAGCTAGTATTATATACTTTGTATAAATAAACGATGTAAAATGTAAAATATAAAGTAAAATGTGCGTTCCGCAGACGGGTAAAACTATAAGTGAAAATTTGAAGTAAACTTACGTGTCTTGCGTATCGCTCTTTTACAAATGCAGTATAAAAGCGAGAAGATGACGACAGATCCACCGATAATTGAAAAGAAAACCCCTAGTAGAAAAAACGCGGCCTTGGCCGTGAATGGCGTTGGCGCCCACTCAGTATAAATATCAGAGTGATCCATCCCCACACAAGCCAATTTAAATTAATTAACACTAAAAACACTGTTAAAACACTATAAAATTAAAATTAATTGATAGTCTTTTTCATTTAAATAGGTACGAGCACGAAGTTATGAGGATAAAGACTAATTATTATATTTTATCATCGCTTATAATTTTTATAAGCAAACTAGCTGACCCGGCGAACTTCGTACCGCCTAACAGTCAATGAATGCCGTGTTACAGATTAGCTGAACTTATTTTATGAAAGTAATACAATGAATACAAAATAAATATTAAGTTCAGCTCTTTATTAAGATAATAACACAAAAAGAAATAAAAATGTACAAAAATTAAGTATATCAATCGCGTGTGTCAGCAAGACATGATTGAATTAAACTACCTATGTAGGTACATATTGCGCAGCATGGGATGCACTCGGTTTAATTCTCTTCATTGAAGCACCTTGTGATATACGACTTATATATAAAGTTTAAGTCATTCACATCTTTTTTCTGAGCCGCCAAAATTGCTCGCTCGCTTGACCATTTGTTATTTTTGTGGTTAGCAATGATGTTCGGAAATACTTTGCTGATGAGCTCGTCTTTCGATGAGAAGAAATTGCAAAAATTCGGTGGAAATGAAATTAATCCGCTCGATCGTCGACAGGAACACGGCCATTACCGATAGTCAGCAATTACTTGGAGAAATCTTCAGCAGATGGGTCGTTCAACAATGCAACTCTCCTGTTTGCTGCCAGTTGAAGTTTCTTCACATAGCACCACAGATTTGATGATTTGAGGCAAGCGTTTATTTCATCGGCAGCAATCGATCTTGGAATGACTGGCAGTGTTTGACGGAAATCGCCAGATAGTAAAATCATTGCCCCACCAAAAATTCTACAGTCATTGCGCAGATCTTTTAAGGTTCGATCAAGAGCTTCCAATGCGCGTTTGTGCGCCATTGTGCATTCGTCCCAGATGATGATTTTTGCGGCTACTAAAACTTTTGCCATTGCAGAGTGTTTTGCAATGTTACATGTCGGTTGTTCAGTAGTTTGAAGATTTAATGGCAATTTTAACGCTGAATGAGCCGTACGGCATCCTTCTATCAACGTGGCCGCTATTCCAGAAGAAGCAACTGCTCTAGTACCGCAATTTCGGATCTCGCACGAACAGTGGCCAAAATCAATGACATGAGGAATGTCTTTCCAGTTCCACCAGGGCATCCAGGAAAAATAAGCCACCATTTCCATCATCAATTGCATTAATTAATGTATCATGGACTTCCTTCTGTTTTGGGTTTAACAGGGTACATTCGTTTGAACTGATTGGTCTAATTCATATCGATCATATTCACTTTCATTAAATTCTCTATTAAATGCGTCATTCACTCCGCGATCTGGCGCTGGCATTCCTAACTTGACTAACAAACTGCTGCACATGAGGTAACACATATCTTCGATCAAGAGCTAAGCCTGGTTATGCATCTCCTCATTCGCCTCAAGATCAGGATGTCTTGAACTGACACGAATTTGATGTAAAATGTCTTCTGCCATGTTATCTTTGTATTTGTTCCACAGGTCACGTGGATTAGAGGGGAAACATGTAGAAATGATGATCGCAAATAATGTGCGTATCTGACTTGGAGATGCAGAAATAATTTCTTCAGCGATTGTCGTGTCCCAATGAGTATCGTTTTCAAGCAAATTGAGCTCTTGACATGCTGCACGAAATGTTAGGCACACTCATGGACCTGTGGCACACTATACCATTAACAGTTCGTAGTGATTTAAATGATGTTGGCCACGAACATTTACCAGCAACAACCGCAAATAGAAACATCCATCATTCTTTGGATGAACTGTGTAAATACGACCAAGAGCATCAGTAGAACGCATATCCGAATGATCAGGAACCGCATCGCCTTGCCTCCGACGTAGAAATTTCTTCGATGAAGCGTTCCAAGTGTAATAACGTGGCATCTCCGAGTAAAGCAACGTTCGTGCGAACGGATTGCTTCGGCAAGTCGTAAAGAAACTGGAGGGAATTTGCTCGAGCACATAGTCGATCGCTTGTTGGATGTGCTCGAAAAGTCGATCCGTTTCGGTGTTACCGCTACCATGAAATATAGTGTGTGTTCCGTTATAAGCACTGCGAGCACTGGCAGTGCTCTTTACTGGGGACTTTCAGTGCTCTCAGTGTATTTCGGAACGCACCCTTTAACAATATAAACATTCGACAACCAACTGACAATCAGATTTTTTTTTTGCATTCCAACAAAACAGATGTTGTGAGGGTGAAATAGCACAATAAAGACTTATTTTTATGGGTGTTCCGATATAAGCACTGCGAGCACTGTCAGTGCTCTTTACTGGGGACTTACAGTGCTCGCAGTGTATTTCGGAACACACCCAATATTTGCATTCCAAACAATGACAACCATCAAATTATGTCAATACAATAACAATCATCAAAATATTAAAATTTAAATAGGCGATAATCCGGATAATCCGAGTAATGTGGATATATGTTGTCGATTCAAAACCCTTAATTTAATACGTGCTTCAATTCGAGTGGTGGTGGACCCAAGTCTACCGTACCGACGAAGGGACGAACGTCAAATGTTTGACAGGAAAGTAGGTAGAACAGTTTATATGGGAAAATGAAATTGTTGTTTTTTACTATCTTTCTCGCAAGTTTTCCATATTTTCTCAACGTTTAAACCTTCCCTGGACCACGACAAACATTTCAAAACCAAAATCAGCTAAATCGGCCCGGCCGTTCTCGAGTTTTAGCCAGACAAACGAACAGCAATTCATTTTTATATATAAGAAAGAAGATGTACTCCAATAAGATCGAATAACGAGACTAAATTAAATGCTGTATATTACATAATCACTGTTTAATCTATATTCATACTTCCATACTAATATTATTAAGTATAAACGCGATATTCTGTCTGTCTGTCTGCTACGCTTTCAGGGCTACTCAACTGATTTTGATGAAATTTGTTACAGATATAGTTTACATCCCGGGCAAGGACATAGGCTACATTTTATCCCGGAAAATTGATGAAGTCGTGGGCATCATCTATAGTTAATCACCGCTCACTCACTGACTAGGCAATCATGATATCTCAGGAACTATACAAAATACAAACTTGGAATTTGGAAGGCGGGTCCTTCTATGACGTAGCCATCAGCTAAGAAATGGTTTTGAGAAAATTCACCCCTAGGAGGTGATTAGAGGGTTGGAAGGTTGTATGGAAGTCCAAGGTTTTTTTTAATTAAAGACATGGAAATTGCCAAATTGGCATTTAGGTTAAAAGTTTCAAATATTAAAAACCTGTTCAAGCAATTTTACGACAATCTACCTCAAAGGAGGGGAAAGGAAGGGTTGACAGGTTTCATGAAACTCCTGTGTTTTTTGCGCGATAGAGATCAAAATCGGCATTTAGTTTAATTTTTTTAAATAATAAGACAGCTGTTTATGTAATTTTGCAAAATATTCCCCAGAGGTGGCGAAATGGGGGATTAAAGTTTGTATGAGAAGCCTTCATTTTTCTATATATGTTTTAGGTTAGGTACATCCATGAAACTTGGTATTTTGGCTATTGGTTAAAAATAAATAAGTACGTGTTACATAATTTTTAAAAATTCCACTCACAAAGGGGCTGAGCATTTTTACAAAAGACCGTAATTTTTCAAGTTATTTCCATGAATCTGGAATATAACACGTAGGCTACTTTTTAAGACGAAAAAGTAAAGAATTCCCGCAGGAAACAAAAACCTCAATCCATGCGGACGAAGTCGAGGCATCAGCTAGTAGTTTAAATAAGTAGCAGATACCATACAACTGAGGTACCTATATCTCACAGGTCGTCGTGCGGAACAGATGCTGTTCGCTAGACACAATATTTTCGCATTTATAATATTAGTATGGATTTTACTTATTTTATTCCATAAGGCATCTAGGATTCCTAGGTATTTTCATGGCGTGGCATCTATCCCTTTAAATAGGCATCTATCCCCTAAAAATAGGTCTGCAAAAAACTCACTTTCTGCAAAACCAGTGAGCAGTCAATTAATTATTTTAGGAATTATTTAAATTAAATAACAATTTAATTTAAAAGTGGAGCATCTAACCGGACTTTACCCTACTGATAAACTGCTGACATTGATTAGGGTTAACATTTCAATATAATTATTTTTTGGGTAAAGTTCAGAAACTAAGGAAAAACCAAAAATAATATAATAATTATGACGCATACTTAGCGAATAATATATATAATTATTATTATTGTCGGCGATTATTATTTTAATAAACTAGAATTAATTATTGGGGTCTGTTAGACCAAACTTAAAATGTATTTGCTATACTTAAGTACCTAACATTTCCAATTCATTATCCACGTGGGTTTGAGTTTTTAGAGTTCCTTAAAAAACAAAGAATACCTTCATACCTACCTAGTTTCATGCAGCTCGTCTGATTATAAAAGCCATTTTAAAAATCAAATAAAATCGAAAAATAGGTGACTTACCGCAAAACAATAAGATTGTATTTCGTATACAAACGTAGGTGAATATGGTAACAACTATTACGATAGGTAACAAAACGAAAGGAAAGCTGTTCATTTTGTGTCACGAAAATATTATCACACGAAATCACTAAACACAGGCATTGTTTAATAAAACTCCTTACGTAACTATTATATTTATCTATGGTATTATAATGTTGAATTTCGATAACTCATTCTCTACTTCTTTTACTAGAATGTAGAGTCTAATAGAAACGTTACTCTGTACTTAATTTACTCTTTGGCAACAGAAATTCAAAATCCGAACATAAAATAGACAACAATGGACTCTACGTTAAAAGGGGGCAAGTAACTAAATAGCGCCATAAATTACAGAACGATATTAATATCTTATCTTTATTAATATTTCGTATCAGGAAACAGGATTTAGAAGTGTTTTGTGACGTAAGTCGATAGGTGTAGGGTGTGTCCTTGTGTGTGTACAGATTAATGGTAAATAGGATGGTAAATAGGTACAGGTAATAAGTAAAAACACAATATCTGTGATTAAAAACATAAGTACTTAACTCTTGCACTTAGAGTATTTATTCACTAATAAAAAGATTAAATAGAGACTTACCAGAATAGCATCAAAATATATTTTTTTAATGAGCCTAGCCCGAATACTTTCAGGAAACGCGCTAAAATCGTTGAACGGAAGAGCATTAATTTCATCATAAAAACTTACTACCGACATCTATCATGTGAACCAAGTACCACGTAAAAATCTTTCAAGTATTCGACAACAGATGGCGCTAAGCGTAAAATATGTGAAGTAAAATTTGAAAATTATTACAATTTTCAACACAATTTTTATAAGTTTTTATTGAAATTTTAATAAAAATTATACCATTACATTAGATTTAAGTAAAATTTAACGGCCCCGATACTATATCATCAATAAATCAAATAAGTATTCTAGATAGCTATTCGACAATAGATGGCGTTTATTGAAGTAATATAGACAATTTTTTTACGAAGCAAAGAGGGCGTAATTTTGAAATTAGTTTTCCGCTAGGTTTGCCGATTCACATTTTAAATATTTTTTATTCGGTAGAGGTTATTATTTTTTAATATGATTAACATTAAATATAAGGTGGGTATTCTCTTGGCCGAACTCGATGTCGGTCGTTTTGAGAACTAGATCTTACAGCTGATAGATAAGTAGGTGCGTAAGTGTATCATATAAATGGACAAGTAGTCACAGAAAAAAATGAGAACGTACACAATTAGAACAGATATTAAACAGTTTATATTTTTTAACGACATGGATCATGAAAAGCACATAAAGCTACCATGCAATTAAATTGACTAAATCAATCAAATCATTTATTAAATATAGGTACACTGTAGGTACACTTAAAAACGATAAAAATGACTTACTTATAAAACATGATGGTGATAATCAGTTACGGTATCTTAAAACTAAAGCTACGAGGGTTCCAAAAGCGCCCTGGTCTGAGAAGAGCCCACAGCAAACTCAGCCGGGTTTTTATTTATTTTTATTATCTAATGTTATCATTTTCACAGATTTTCCTCCGCGACGAAAACAGTGCGTTATCAATTTACTAAGTAGGTACTTACATTTGCATATTAGTCCTGTAACACTTCCAAAAAATAAACATTAACAATAAAAAGGTTATTATTAATGGCGTCAGTACTAATTTCAGTGCAACAGATGTCATGACGTCACGCGGAATCTCATACGTAGTATTCATACTTATTTTAAAAAAAGCTCAAATTATTTTACATAATATTATACACATTTCATTATATTCATAGTTCAATAGGCATAATAACTTTAGACCTAACAAACTTGTCTTATTATTTTAAAAAAATAAGTAGGTATTTTTATAGCGATTTGGGATTTGTGAGTTTAATGATTAACTACTGACCGTAACTGGTGAAATGGTCAGTTAACAGTGCTATATCTTTATCAGTTTATCTCTCTATGTAAATGAACCTAATGTTTGAAATAAAGATTATATTGTAGTAATGGGAACCATAGATAGTAGCAATAGAATAGGGATGCCTATGCCAAAAATAAATTATTTCTTGATTATTAAATAACTAGGCCTCGTTGGTTTAGTGGTTTGCATGTTCAACTGCGGCCGACGAGGTCCCGGGTTCGAGTCCCGGGTCGGGCTATAATTAAGTACTTATTGGGTTTTTCTGTCTAGAAATTCTCAGTACTAGCCCGGAGTTAGGAAGTTGGTGATGTTTCACCCCCGTGCCTCGGAGAGCACGTTTAGTCCCGGTTTTTATCACTAAGATGATAATAGTTGTTAAGCTCTAATTCCCACTCTCCTATGAGAGTGGAGGCCTGTGCCCAGCAGTGGGACTGTAGTGATTATTAAATAGAGGGTCTTCCAAAAGGCCTAAAATTCACATCCTCGGTTAGTTTTAAGTTTGATAACCATTTTAAAATATAGATTAAGGAAAAAAAGTCCGTTGAAATTTTATATGACGTCACAAGTCACAACTGTGAATTTCATACAACTTCAATACTAGAAGTGCGTCTTTAAGTTTGTTAAAGAGTTGCTGATTTGATTGAGTTGTCATCATCCCTTTCTCAAAATGCTCTCAAAGCTGTGTGAAGTCTGCCAATCCACGCTTGACCAGCGTGGTGGACTATGGCCAAACCCTTTACATTCTGAGAAGTGACTCGTGCTCAGTAGTGGGCCGGCGTGGGTTGTAATAATGATGATGATAATGAATAGAATTAGTATCTGTTCTCTGTATATAATTCCCGAGTATCATGAAAATATATAGGACACCAGACGATGCCCGCGACTTCATCCGCGTGGATTAAGTGTTTTTTATTCCCGTGGGAACTCTCTAATTTTCCGGGATAAAAAGTATCCTATATCCTTTTCGGCATACAAACTATCCCTGTACCAAATTTTATCAAAATCGGTTGAACAGAAGGGCCGTGAAAGCGTAGCAGACAGACAGACAGACAGACAGACGTATGGATCTTACAAAAATTTTATTGAAAAGATCTATTCCATAATAAGTATTTTCCCTTCCCAAGGGGGAACCAATAATTTTTTTTTTTTTTAATTGCAAGATAGGCTTCCGCTTGACGACAATCATGTTTAATACAAAGCGATGATGAGGTCTAGGTTGGAGCGCGTTGGCCTAGAAGATACCTATTTTTATAATTTTTTTATTACAGTGCTTCACACACGAGGAAAGTTTCTAAACTTACTTAAATATACATATCAAAAATGTGTCCTTCCTAGTTCAAAGAGTTCCATCGAATATGGGCCTTTGAAAGTAGTTTCGATACATTAATATCGCTACTGGATGGCATAGACAGTCGCGTAAAAAGACTGGATTAAAGATGCATATCTCAAATTTCGTCACTGGCAGGTAAGTGAACCGTGGCCGAGTGGTCAAGGCGCTCAGGGCGCGATTCCCAGAGAGACGCAGGTTCAAATCCTGCCGGTTCCGAAATTTTTGATATGTATATTTAAGTAAGTTAAGATACCTATTCACTCTTGCCTTGAAGGTAGGACATAAGTTGTACATGTCAGAGAATACTGCATGCGCTGACCATAATAGTTGACCGGCGATAAGTTTATATAATTCTTAGACTGCATCATCACTTACCATCAGGTGAGATCGCAGTCAAGGGCTAACTTGTTGAGGATAAAAAAAAATCACTTCATCAATCATGAAGACACTTCTTTCGCATCCAAACCAACGTAAACTTAACTACTTAACGCCATCGCTTTACCTACAAGCACCCAAGAAATTACATATTTTCTACCATTTCTATTATTTTACTTGTAGTTTTGTGGTCAGGGCGCTATACCTTGATCTTGAACTAATGTACAAACGGACGTAAAACTATCACTATGAAATATAAACCAACATAGGGGCATAATGATAAGTCTAAATGATTGATTGGTTCTTTGTCTCTTTACCTGCCTAATGAATAAACAATTTAATTTTTCCGCATATTCATTGAATACTTAGGTAATTATTTTAACCTTATTATTATGTATTTTTATGTTTATCATCTGTACTTTCTAATTCAAATTCTCTACAACAAACTAAATACTACATAAGTAGGTACGGGTCTTCCCCCAGGATGAGAATCAGATGATAGAGGACCATAGTCCACCATGTTGTCCAAAAGCGGATTGACCAACCTTTGAGAACAAAGCTTCAACAACAACAACAACAACAACAACAACAACAAGCAAAGGTAGGTAGGCTCTGAGGAATCGGGGGCTGAGGTAGCGGGCGGGTGCGCCCCGTGCCCGACCGTCGCTTCATACCTACCCCGCACACTTTTTTTTTTTTTTTTTATCCACTACAAGTTAGCCCTTGACTGCAATCTCACCTGATGGTAAGTGATGATGCAGTCTAAGATGGTAGCGGGCTAACCTGTTAGGGGCATGGCAGTTATGTTAAACCCATACCCCTATTCGGTTTCTACACGGCATCGTACCGGAACGCTAAATCACTTGGCGGCACGTTTTGCCGGTAGGGTGGTAACTGGTAACTGGTAACTAGCCACGGCCGAAGCCTCCCACCAGGCCAGACCAGGGGAAATTCAGAAATTATAAATTTCCAAACCCTGCCGGGGATCGAACCCGGGACCTCCGTACGTTAAGGCAACAGCGCTCAACACTGAGGTCGTCAAAACACTCCCATACCTACTAGTGCCGACCTTGACGCGAGAGTACGCTTTATCGAGTACTGTTCTTAATTTTGCGATAGCAGGGTACTATAAATAGTACTAAACTTAAATGTTTCTTTGTGTGTGCAAATAGCTGTTTAATTTTTAAATTCCTTATAGTAGTGATTGTTCTGATTGCGACAGTGATTAATTAGATTTTACGTTCATTTTGTACAGTTCATTATAATTAAATTTTATCATACAATTTGTTTTTTCTTCCTTATTGCACTTACTATCCTCATAGAATTATTATTTCATAATTAATTCAATACACGCGCACAGATACTAAAGATGTGTTAGTATCGATAACGTACTATCGACTTAATCACAACTCTATCTCATTACGTCAACATTCCATATGGTTCCTCTGACCTCGCGCGCGAACTGTAGATATCGACGCAAGAAAACAAAAAGGTCGTAACTGACAAAAATGGAATTGTTCAGGAGAGCCCAAAAATGATTTAATAAACTAGAAAAAAAATCATAACTTTCGTTCTACCCGCCCTAGGACAACGATATTTAGACAGCAAATTTGAAAAATATAACCGGTTATATTAATTCAATTAAATTCAACCTAAAATGGCTTTTAAACGTGGTTTATGTGGGTTACACCCTTTAGTGTATTTTTTTCAGGCACCAAGAAGGTTGTAACTGCAGCACCAAATGTATGAAAATCTGTTACTCTATAAAATTTTTAGAAAGTAAAAATGGTGTAATTGATTAGATATATCCTGTACAAACCATAAAAACGTCGTAAATGTAATAAACAACTTATTTGACGATGGCAATACTGATTTAAGTCCTGCACTCTCCACACTACAAGAAAAAAATGTATTAAAAGTGAGCAGAAAAAGAATTTAAGTCAAAAGAAATAGGCTTAAACACTAAAGTAAAACAATATTGAAATTATTGAAAAGGTTTATTTAGCAAATTTTGGAATAAAACGAATGAAACGCGCTTATAATTAACGTATTAAAGATCAAAACAATCATCGTCTTGAATGAATGAATGAAATACTCTTTATTGTACACCAAAATAAAAATAAAAAATAAGTACATTTAAACAACAATAAAATTAAAAAAAGAAAAATCGGTACAAATGGCGGCCTTATCGCTTTGAAGCGATCTCTTCCAGGCAACCACGTTTTATAGGAATTAAGTCTACAAAAGAACACGAGTCGATGGTGTACGTACGATTAGGAGGAAATAGTATCTAATTATTAATACAAATATAATACTAAGTTACATATAATTATAACTATTATTATATACAATAAAATACTATAAAATCAATACCTACATACAAACATACATAAATATAATATGTATAATAAATAAATAATGTATAATAATAAATATATGTACATAAATGTATGTAAATATATAAACACCTAAATACATACAATATATATTATGCCAAATAAGGGAGTAAAATAAAATAAAAGCCAGAAGACGCAATGTAAGTCAGATGAAGGATTTGAAAAGACGTAAGGTAATCTAATAATTCAGGGAGGAAGAAAGTGCGCTACTTCTACGTCAGTATCAGGCAAACAGTCAGCTTTCTTGCTACTGACTTTTAACTTCAAATACTCATCCGCAAATCTTCTAGGAATAGCTTGTTTCTCTACCAATTTTTTCAAATCAGTATATTTCTGGGTACTGATTAGTATTTTAGAGGAGTATAATGGAGTTTTTAAAGATGAACCCGTTATATCACCAATATTATGGATTTCCATGGTTTCGGCTTTCGGTAACATCGAATTTTTAACAAACATTGTTTTTGAGTCCTTTTTTTTTAAATGTAACGATCGAAATTTTGGAAATTTGTAATTTCTTATTTTTTTTAAAAGTGTGATCGACAATGTTATCAAATCCCAAGAAATCAGAGCAATCCATTACGGTTACTTGGTAGGGTTCCGGGTTTTTTCGTGCCATTTCTATAATCGTGGGCCATTGCGAAGGTGCCCACACTATAGTCTTTCTTACAGAAGATTCAATAGTTGCGTGCATTGAATCTACTGGCATATAAGTATGGCCCGGAATCAAATAATTTATTTGAATCACCTCGAGATTCTTGCTGTGGCTTAATACATATCGCAGCATGGCCAGAACAGTTTTGTTCTTGTTTTGACCGTAAGCAGAATCACAATAAAATATAATTTTGTTTCCTTCTTCGCGCTCATCCACACTTTTAATATAATTATACAGATATGTGGCTATCTCATTAGCTCCTCTATGAGCATCAGTTTCTGTCCATACATAAGAAAAGCCCTTTTGAGTACCACTTTCATAAATTGTGAAGTTATATACAGCAATCTTGCGACTGTAATATAACAGCATGCTTTCCCCGTGTAGCGTATTCAAAACTTTTTGTAGATCAAAGCTTGCGCATATAACATTTTTGTTCTTAGTATTTAAACTTTGATGAAATTTAAATCGTTTGTATGATTCATTTTTTTCTTCTTCGTGTGTTTTCAATTTTTCAGTCTCATCTTCATTAAGAACATCAAAAGTTTTAGCTGAAAGACACAAGCTACACTTGTCTTTTTTGGGGATATGCAAGTACGTAAGCACACGATCTATTCAATGACGTGTTTTTGTCTGGCCTTTTCACTCGTTTTTTTATAGCACTTTGAGCTATCCAGTCTTTGCGCCGTTGATGGGTACCTAGATCCCAAAAATATTTGAAAAGTTTTTCACGGCGGTCGTCAGGAATACTTTCACAATTGTTAGGACACTTCTTACCAATACATGGATTGGGCTTCATACGTTTACCTTCAACAACTTCTCCATCTTTATTAACATAAGTTTCTCCTATCTTCTTTTTAGCAGAATTTTCTCCACTAACCTTAGCTTTGCTTTTCCTTTTCAATGCTTGAAGTTTCATAATGTCTTCCGCATTTTTTTTCTCTTTTTTTGTATCTTTGGATAACTTCTTCGAAGTCTTTTTCTTCTTTCTATTATTTCTCTTTTTGTTTTTCCCTAAAAGTTAAATTGTATTAGGTATGTATTTATTAGTAGGTACTAAAAATATTTTGACCACAATCATAACACAAATAAAGTCACACACACACACACACACACACACACACGCGCGCACACTCACAAACACACACAGCCTTCGAACACCCAACAAACACTATAATTATACAAACAAAAATCAAATACCTTCATCTGTGCTTGAAGTAGATTCCCCCGATATTTCAAAGCTGGAGCTTTCGGAAGGAAATGCTTCATTTAATAATAGTGTGTCCGGGTCATCATCAACGAAATCAAGATAAGATTGATTAAAGCTCAATTTCCGTTTAGATTTTCTCACCTCCTTCTTTCTTTTTTTCGCTTCTGTATCGAACTCTGATTGTACGCAGTCAGAATTAATTTCATGCGGCGGCGGTTCCGATAAAGGGTATCTGTATCGTCTATTTTATAAATGGACTTTTAGAGTGTAGTAAACAACACCATTTATATTTAAAATATCATTACAAAAAGATGTAACAAACACATTCACTAACATTAATGAACCTTAAAAGAATGTAATTAGCATCACCTAAGAAAGGTAGACCTTGAATAGAGTTAATTGACATGAGCGATAAAATGTCGAGCAGCGAAAACGGCGTAACCCGTGCTTTATGTAAAATAATATTTCTATTTAATAGGCGTTACCTCTATTTCATCATTATTTTTAGGCGGCAAATTAGCGTAATTGAAAATGACACGAAAAGATCGTATTTTTTGTTACTTACGCCGTTTCTTGGTAGGAAAATCTAAGATTGAAGGCCGGAACCGAAAATCCTAAAATCGTTTCTATTCATCGTAGCGCTAAGCGATCCAGATGGTTTGAGGTAGAAAAATTAACTGAATCCAATGGTGCAATAAAAGTATTTTCGTCAAAGGTGTCAGTTACGACCTTTTCGTTTTCTTGCGTCGATATATTTAAGCTACTCAAACTCCAATCACCCAAGTGACTTCTAGTTAAATCAGGATCTAAACGCACGTGCACGATGTTACAATATACCTTACATCAGGCCACGAAACGTGCTATACAAAAACTTAGAACCAATTGTCTAATCAAATCGTAATCCGCTTAATACGTATAACTCGAACTGTTTATGGAGTTCATAGGTACCATTACATCCTTATACACATTATATAAATATACCAAAATATTGTACAACATTCTTTGCAAATAAATGTTTTTTTTATGTAGATATAACTAGCTCTTCCCCGCAGCTCCGCTCAAGTTAGGTTCGATACTCATACAGATTTCAAACCCCCTTAGGGGTTGAATTTTCAAAATCATTTCTTAGCGGATGCCTACGTCATAATAGCTGTACCTATGCCAAATTTCAGTCCGATCCGTCCAGTGGTTTGAGCTGTGCGTTGATAGATCAGTCGGTCAGTCACCTTTTCCTTTTATATATATTTAGAAAGATTACACCATAATTATATATAATAGAACTTGTAGTGTTAAAAAAAAAAAAAAAAAACAGTGTTTGGAACTTTCCCTTTTACCTTAGAGTATGTTGATTCAATTACGAGTAAGTATAATTCTCTCGACATCGCTAACGGGTTTTCCAAGATGATTATTCAGTGTATCTTATCATTTATCAGTTGATACCTCTGTGATCTCGTTTCAGTGTTTATTTATTGTAATGTATTATGAGAATACATTTATAATAGGTATATTACATACCTATACTAATTAATCGTCATTTTTGTGAGCAGCTCTAATGGAAAATCTCGACGTACATTATCATAATAATTTATCAACCTACGTAAGAAGGGTTCCGTAACTAACAGGACCCTAATACATCTGGGTTAGCTGTTATAGGGTCCTGTTCCTTCCGCTGTCCCTCCCTCCATCCGTCCGTCTGTCTGTCAGCGAGCTATATCTTATGAACAGCTGTAAAAAAAATGATGAAACGTGAAACAGAATCGTAGATAAATGAAATTTTTAAAGAGGCAGTAATACAATAATTGGTCCTCTAAAAACAAATAATGAAAATAAATAAAGTTAAAAATCAAAGGGGTCGGTCCATACAATCAACTTGTAATAGAAAAGTAAACATCAAGATTTAACATCTTGTTCGCTGGTACGGATAACGGAACCCTTCGTGTAAGAGTTCGACTCGCACTTGGCCGGTTTATTTTTTATTTTTTATCTTACCTTATTTACTAAATAAACAGTAAGTGCATGTTTAAATGTGAACAAGACGTGTTTTCTGGCCTAATGTTATAAAAAATAGTATAATACGTATCGCCTTTGTTGAAGTACCAGTCAGTGTTGTAAAATAGGATATGGAACCTATTGATATGATTTTGTTATCATGTTGAACCAATGTAGTTACAAAGTTTTTGTTTTTATTTTCATGTGTGATATTTTTTATTTGAAAAGTAGTTAGTAGGTGCTAGGTAGGTTTATAAATTTACAAACATCATACTAATATTATGTATTGTAAATGCGACGGTGTGTTTGTTTGTTGGTTTGTTGGTTTGTTGGTTTGTCCTTCAATCACGCCACTACGGAGCCACGGATCGACGTGAATTTTGGCATGGGAATAGTTGAGGACCTGGAGAGTGACATAGGCTACTTTTTATCAAGGAAAACTAAGGAGTTGCCGCGGGAATAACCAAAAACTTAAACCACGCGGCCGGAGTTGCAGGCATCAGCTAGTTATCTATACTGCGAAAGTTTGGATGGATGGATGAATGTTTGTTACTCATACACGCCCGAACGGCTGAACGGATCTGGATTAAATTTATATAGATGTTATATGTAGATATAGATAGTCTGGAATAAGACATAGGCTACTTTTATCCCGGAAAATGTAAGAGTTTTCCCGCGGAAACCAAAAACCTCAATCCAGAAACGCTGCATCATCTAGGTACAACGTTAGTACCTATAATTAATTAGTTATTAAGATAGGTAGGCAGATTCTCACTGCCTTATTAATTTCCTAGGTTCACTTTGCAGGAAAACAATAGAAATCTATAATCACGCGCATCCTCGGGAAATGAACTCTACGTAGAGTCTATTTCCTCAATCGTACTGCAAACTGCAGGGCTAGCATGGGCCGGAGATAAAAAATTTATCCCCCGATTTTATCCACTGACAAGAGATAAAATTAACTTATTCCACTTCTCAGAGCACGGCAAAAGGGAGAGGAGAAGTTTATCCCCGTTTGACATTTCACGGGGACTCGGGGGACTATTTATCCACCGTTATTTAGCGTTTTTATTTATTTATTTAGGAATAAAAATTTTATCCTTTCCCCGGGGAGAAAATTGTCTCGGCCCATGCTAGGGGGGCAGCAAGATTTGCCACGAAATACTTAGCTACTTGTATACATGACTTTACTACGGAAAAAAGTAGGTGCTACTCATGCTAGTCATTTATAAAAATTATTTCCAAAAAACCGACTTCCAAAGCCACTGTAAAGTAAAAAATAATTTTGATTTCTACACACTATGTTGAAGTCGGGCGAGTACCTATAACAAAGATAGGCAAAGTTGACGCGTCAGGCTCGCCCGACTTCAACATAGTGTGTAGAAATCAAAATTATTTTTTACTTTACAGTGGCTTTGGAAGTCGGTTTTTTGGAAAGAATTTTTATTTTTAACTTTTTAGTGTTGGTAGGTACTCTAAATCCCCACGGCTTAGGAGTGCAGTACCCTGCAGCATCAGAGTTTGAGGAGTTGGGACTTGGGTTAAAGTTTGAAGTAGTTGCTTGACACCTACAATATGAATACACCATTAAAAAATCCTAAATCACTGTTTAAGGAGTTCTGTATCCTGAAGCATCAGGGTTGAGGAATTGGGACTTGGGTTTAAGTATAATGTCGTTGCTTGACACCTACAATATGAATACATCATTAAAAAATCCTAAATCACTGTCTAAGGAGTTCTGTATCCTGAAGCATCAGGGTTGAGGAATTGGAACTTGGGTTTAAGTATAATGTCGTTGCTTGACACCTACAATATGAATACACCATTAAAAAATCCTAAATCACTGTCTAAGGAGTTCTGTATCCTGAAGCATCAGGGTTGAGGAATTGGAACTTGGGTTTAAGTATAATGTCGTTGCTTGACACCTACAATATGAATACACCATTAAAAAATCCTAAATCACTGTTTAAGGAGTTCTGTATCCTGAAGCATCAGGGGTGAGGAATTGGGACTTGGGTTTAAGTATAAAGTCGTTGCTTGACACCAACAATATGAATTCACCATTAAAAAATCCTAAATCACTATGTTTATGGAGTTCTGTACCCTGCAGCATCAGGGTTGAGGAATTGGGACTTGGGTTTAAGTATAAAGTCGTTGCTCGACACCTACAATATGAATTCATCATAGACAAATCCTAAATCGCTATTGTTAAGGAGTTCTGTACTCTGCAGCATCAGGGTTGAGGAGTTGGGACTCAGAGTTGAAGCGTATACACATGACTTGATACCTACTATATGAATTCACCATCAAAATTTCCTAACTCCCTAGTTTTAAGGATTTCATGTAGTTTGGTACACCTACAGCATCAGGATTGAAGATTTTGAGTCAGAATTTTTTATGGGACCACCTCGGAAGCTTCCTCTAACCATTGAAAAAAATAAATTTCAAATCGGTTAAGAAACCACGGAGATATGCACCGACATACATTAAAAAAAAAAAAACATACGTGCCGAATTGAGACCCTCCTCGTTTTTTGGAAGTCGGTTAAAAACAGACAGTGACAAATATTTGATTAATTTTTATCCCAGGAAATTTAGGTATAACCACAGAACACATATCTTAATATGTGTTCTGTGGGTATAACCACAGATACATAGGCTGTGTTCCGTTATAGACTGCGAGCACTGTTCAGTGATCTTTACTGTGGAGAAATTCGTTCCGTTATATCTGACAGTAAACTGCTGCAGTATCTTATGGAAATATATGACGTCATTAATCGACGCCATCTTTGTACTGTGAGCACTGGCGTTTTCGAGGTAATGTGCTCTCAGTGTTTGTCTCAGTGCTGACAGCGTTCCGTTTTAAGCAGTACCCAGTATACCTAACTAAAAAGGAACGGCTTCGCAGTGTACTAAAGTGACGTCACACCTTACAGTGCTCGCAGTGTATTTCGGAACACAGCCATAATCTGACTCTGACTTTCATGTTCAGTGCATTTTACAAAATTTAAATACTTATGTACCTGAGACTGTGTTACATAACTAGTTATTTTAAAAATTACTGTGTCACACAGACTTAATTCTGAAACTGTTTTATGGATTTCTTGTTTTCCTAAATAATATATAAATTTTCCTAAATAAAGTGACTTCTTGCAATCCGTAATCTACTAGGAACTAAGTTTGTATATCTAATGTTCTGTTTTGATTATATATTGCGTACTACTTGTGTGCGTTAATTTGCCGAAAGTCTCAGGGAAATGTTTGCAGTTTCAGTGCCCGATAATGCTGTTTACATTTGCATGCCTACTGGTGGCCAAAGTACACAAGAGTTTTGTGGCATTTGATCTTTTTTTAGTATTTTCAAACACTACCTAATTAATAATCAAACACCAGTCACCACCTAGTTTAGCACAACGACTTTTTCAATAGTTATCAACAACCACCGTTTCATACACCTTGTGAATCAAAGTAAATATACTTAATAAAATATAGGTATATGTTTTGAATTGGGATGTCAAAAATATATTATTTTTTAATGATTATCAATTAAATAGAGGACCTCCTAAACGACGTACCTGTCCTCCCATCAGATACGTACGTCTCCATATGTCCCCTGTTAATTTTATGTTTGATACCCATTTTAAGCTATCGAAAGTATCGATTATTATCTACTATTAAATCCAAACACGGTTTATCCATTTTAATACTTTAATTAGCAATTATTTACACAGACACACGTCAATGGCGTTACGCCATAGTCATCGCTCCCCCTATAGCAGTGTTGCCACTCTACAAAACCATAGCAGGGATACCATACATAAATTATTGTATTTAACTTTCAATCTAACACTACCTACAGTTCGCGCGCGAGTTGAATGCAGAGTAAATGTATGTGTCACCATATATTTGCTCTGCATTCAACTCGTGCGCGAACTGTGGGTTTGTTTTGTTAATTTAATGAAATTTAAAGTTTTTTATAACGTCACAACTCACAACACAAGCAAGTATTTCATACGAAATCTCAAACTAAACGCACGTTTTGACGTTTGAAAAAAAGATGCTGGTTTGACTGAGCTATCAAATACTCAATTCTGCTTCGTTCCGTGAAATCCAAGTGTCACAGAACGATTTTGTGTCGGCACAAAATAGACTGCCGCATGCTTCATAAGGATGCAGATGCGAAAATAAACCAATCGCAACTTGCCGCTTTGTTCCATTTGTTGCTACGGCGGCGTTAAAAGGCTTACATTAGAAGGCTTAGGTTAAAAGAATTACATGTGTACCTACTTACAATGATGACACAAATGCATGTTAGTTTGCATATAATATAACATCGTAACTTTGAATTCTTACAAGGGCCAAAGGTAGTTTCATAAATGCAATAAGAACTTAATGCAATTATTGGTTCACCTAATTGGATGAAAGGGAAACCTGACTTGATAATCTTATAAGTCTTACCTTTTACGATAAAGTATACATTACAAAATGCTTTATTTTCACACGGGTAAATCGTTAACAAGGTATTAGACAATTTTGTTTTAAACCTTCTAAATAGCCGTTTAGAAGGCTAAGAAGCAGTAAAAAACTGTAATCCGATTTGGGAAAACGTTTCAACGGCGCCAACTATTTTGGATGTAGGTAAAGTCCGACATATCGATTTTGTTGGTGTAAAATGTAACCTATGTCGCTCGGAATAGAATAACGAATCAATTGACAGCTCATTTATCAAAATCGGCTCAGAACTTTCGGCGCTACGGTCGATCATACATACATACAGACATTTATACATAGACTGCTAAAATCATAGCCCTTCCTTTTGGCTTTGCCGTAGTCGGGTAAAAATCGAATTTGATCGTATTAATATCAAGGCACCTTTATAGGTTTGAAGTCGTATATAAGTCAATGTTTGAAGTATCGTTTTTTTATTCCCGCGGGAACTCCTTAATTTTCCGGGATAAAGACTCTCCAGGTCCTCAACTATATCCATGCAAAAAATCACGTGGATTCGTTGCTCTGTTGCAACATGATTAAAAGACAAATCAACAAACAAACACACTTTTGCATTTATAATATTAAGTAGTATGAAGTATGCTGAATGATAAATATACTTAGTTGGTCCGACAAAAGAGGCGCAAATGAAATACAGTGCGTTGACTTGGCCTAAAATTGCACACCGCATAAAATCGGGCATCTTCGTTGTCTCCTTTGAGTAACAGTAGTAACAGTAGAGTCATGTAAATAAGACAATAATATCTTGCTAATAATATTATAAAATATGTTAAAGTCTATGTTTTTTAGCTTGTCCATCAATCACTCTGCAACGCAGCAACAGATCGATGGGATAATTTTGCAGGGATTTAGTTAAAGACCTGGAGATTGTCATCTGGCTGTTTTATTCCGGAAAATTAGAGTTCCAGCCACGAGATTTTTAAATATCGTCATCAATATTATATCGTTAGATACTTTCGAAGATCGAGAAGTGTTTGTTTTGTCATTCTGAGGCGATAAAACAATCTATTTGTTTTTGCGGCCACGGAATCACTGCTAGTGATATATTGTGGTATAACCAGCCAATAACTCCTAAAAACATTCATATTATACAGTAAGTCCATGACATTCAGTAAAATAATTAAATGATAGAACAACATTTAAGTAATTTAATACAAATGTTATGTTATTTCATAATATTTTTTTAATTCGATTTTTTATGTATAAACATTCAAAGGTGAACTTTCAAAGTTCAAAGGAAATAACGAATTAATATGCGTAAATTCAAATTGGAGTCTCATATTTTCCTTTCTTTTAAAATACAGTAAAATAAATGTATCATAATATTGTATTAGACTATTTTTAAAACTACCAGTCTAAATATTCCTATCCTTCGATAATGGATGTTTAGATTTTTTGGAGTAAGAATCTTTTACTACGTTTGCTATATTAAATCAATGATCTTCAACTCTACAATCGGTCAATCAAAGCTTTCGGAAACTTATGGAATTATTACTTAATTTATTCATAAACCTTGGTTATCGGATGTTATTTAGAGTAAGGTCATACCAGTTTTCCTAATTTATAACTGAATGTCAACACCTCAAAGTTAAAAACAATGATCGTTTGGTCCGCACTTCTATACTTATAATAAAACTGTAACAGGTCCAATTCTGTACATTGAAGATATTTTGAAAATTTTTTTTGGAGGTCACTCATTATTCGATATTGAAGCCAAATCTGTAATTTTTTTCATTTTTGTCTGTCTGTCTGTCTGTCTGTCTGTCTGTCTGTCTGTCTGTCTGTCTGTCTGTATCTTGGCCGCGCATCACGCCGAAACTACTGAATGAATTCAAACGAAACTTGGCACGATTTGAGCCCATACTACGAGGTAGGACATAGGATACTTTTTATCCCGAAATTCTACCCCCGAAGGGGTGAAATAGGGGTTGAAAGTTTGTATGAAAGTCCTTAATTTCTCAAGTTATAGCCATGAAAGTTGATATATGAGCTGCGGGTTGAAAATGGAGACATACGTGTTTCACAGTTTTTGAAAATTCGACCCCCAAAAGGGTGAAATAGGAGATGAAAGTTGGTATGAAAGTCCTTCGTTTCTCAAAATGTTTTACAAGTTATATCAACGAAACTTTTTATTTTGGCTTACGGTAAAAAATAAAGAAGTACGTGTGTCACAGTTTTTCAAAATTCCACCCCTAAGGGGGTGAAATAGGGGGTGAAAGTTTGTATGAAAGCCCGTCATTTCTCAAGTTATATGGATTAAACTTGGTATACAAGCTACCGGTTGAAAATGAAGAAATAGGTGTTTCACAGTTTGTATAAATTTTACCCCCGAAGGGGTGAAATAGGGGTTGAAAGTTTGTATGAAAGTCCTTCATTTCTCAAGTTATAGCCATGCAACTTGGTATATGAGCTGCGGGTTAAAAATGAAGACATACGTGTTTCACAGTTTATCAAAATTCCACCCCCAAAGGGGTGAAATAGGGGTTGAAAGTTTGTATAAAAGTCCGTCATTTCTCAAGTTATTTCGATGAAACTTGGTATATCCACGCAGACGAAGTCGCGGGCATCAGCTAGTACTTATAATAAAACTGTAACATGTCCAATTCTGTACATTGAAAATATTTTGAAAATTTTTTTTGGAGGGTACTCATTATTCGATACTGAAGCCAAATCTGTAATTTTTTTCATTTTTGTCTGTCTGTCTGTCTGTCTGTCTGTCTGTCTGTATCGTGGCCGCGCATCACGCCGAAACTACTGAATGAATTCAAACGAAACTTGGCACGATTTGAGCCCATACTACGAGGTAGGACATAGGATACTTTTTATTCCGAAATTCTACCCCCGAAGGGGTGAAATAGGGGTTGAAAGTTTGTATGCAAGTCCTTAATTTCTCAAGTTATAGCCATGAAACTTGATATATGAGCTGCGAGTTGAAAATGGAGACATATGTGTTTCACAGTTTTTCAAAATTCGACCCCCAAAAGGGTGAAATAGGGGATGAAAGTTGGTGTGAAAGTCCTTCGTTTCTCAAGGTATATCGATGAAACTTGGTATACAAGCTACCGGTTAAAAATGAAGAAATACGTGTTTCACAGTTCTCGCAAATTTTACCCCCGAAGGGGTGAAATAGGGGTTGAAAGTTTATATGAAAGTCCTTCATTTCTCAAGTTATATCCATGAAACTTGGTATATGAGCTGCGGGTTAAAAATGAAAACATACGTGTTTCACAGTTTTTCAAAATTCCACCCCCAAAGGGGTGAAATAGGGGTTGAAAGTTTGTATAAAAGTCCATCATTTCTCAAGTTATTTCGATGAATCTTGGTATATCCACGCGGACGAAGTCGCGGGCATCAGCTATTGCATAATATTATCGTCTTTATTAAGCAAACCAGACTTCTTTAAATTTATCTTTGAATATAAATAATGGTTATTCAAATATTCTTAGTTTGAGTGACAGTCAACAATTCCGATGCTAACAGTCATTTTACTATTTACATATCGAATACTTATTATGGGTTGTACTTGCACAAACAATAAAAATTTTAAATGAGTGTGACGATTATATTGGCAACTATAAGAAATATTGATTTAAATATAGGAAAAACTAGCGATTGCCTGCGACTTCTTCCGGTCATTACGATTATCAATAATTTTCGAATCTCCACTTCACACCCTTAATCCTGCAAAAAAAGTTGTAGGCTCTATAGTTCCAAATAATTAATACCTACTTCGTGATAGTCAATGTTTAATGGATGATGCAGTCTAAACATGGTGAAAGGCTATAGGGGTATGGCAGTTAAGTTAAACCCTTACACCTATGACCTACTGGTTTCTACGCGGCATTCTCTTGGAACTTCGATGATAACTTGAAGAGGCCAGATCCTCCCACCAGACTACACCCTGAATTTAGAAATTGCCCCAGCCGGAAATCAAACGGTAAAGCCAGCTCCCACATAAAAAATCATACTCACAGCTAAACTTACTTAAAATACATATCAAAAATTTTCGGATTTTTGATATTTAATTTTTTTTTTATATGTATTTAAGTAAGTTTAGAAACTTTCCTCGTGTGTGAAGCACTGTAATAAAATTATAAAATCACACTCACAGCTCACTACAGAAAATACTATTATCGAATTTTCGACATTCAAATCAAACATCAAACCATTTTGACGACCTCCATAGCGCAGTGGTGAGCGCTGCGGTCTTATAAGTGGGAGATCCCTAGTTCGATCCCCGGTAGAGTCAATTTGGGAATTACCGAAGATAAAAAATCTGAATTTTCTCTGGACTCTTCGCCTGGAGACTGCTCTACCGGAAAGACGTGCGGCCAAGTGATTTAGCGTTCCGGTACGATGCTGAGTAGAAACTGATAAGGGGTATGGGGTAGGCATGGGTTTAACGTAACTGGTAACTAAAAGGTTAGCCTGCTACCCTCTTAGACTGCTTCATCACCTACCACCAGGTGAGATCGCAGTCAAGGTCTAACTTGTAGTAGAACTCATACTCAAACTCAAACTCATATTTTTTTATTCAAATAAACTTATTATAAGTGCTTTTGAATCACAGAGTGAAACTACCACTGGTTCGGAATAACATTCTTACCGAGAAGAGCCAGCAAGAAACTCGGTGGTTGCTCTTTTTAAAAAAATCATTGACAATTATTATATCAATGTGTACTTTCCTAAGCATTGCTGGAGCGAAAAAAACACATTTAAGATACTACTTACCACTACTTTTATAAATGACAAAAACAACTCTGACGAACATAATTAGCAGCAAAACGAAAACGGGTAACATTCCCATTAGCCTCCCGAAGTCCATATCGTCCGCACTGTCCTTCCTACTGTCCTCTAAGTCTATGGCACTGTCATTTATGTCTCTAATTAAAACTTCATCTACCTCTATCCGTTCCATTTTCACTTCAAGTTCTATGGATAATTTTGGAAAAAGTAATTTTAATTTTAGTAAAAAAAAATTGTCTTAATTTTTTACTATCACACTTCACTTTTTCTAAAATATTAAAACCGTCAGCCAACAATGCTTTAGTTTTTATTTTTGATGTCTTTTTGACGATCAAAGCTTCACTTTTTATTTTTATTAGGTAGATTGTTTTTTTAAACTGTCGTATATTATTACGAAGATATTTTTTTTATCTGTATTTATGCAACACAGATCTGTCTTTCCTCGACACGTCTACGAGACTGTTTGCCGCCTTGAACAAAATGCTACAACATTACTGTACCTAAGTACTTACGATTACTGCCGCTAATTCTCTTATCGGAAAACCGTTTTAAAAGAAAACACGTTATGAATGTTTTTCTTTTTTTAAAGATATGTTGATTGCAATTTATTTATAGGTATACTAGCTTTTTCCCGCGACTTTTGCTACACAAATTTCAAACCCCTATTTTACCTTCTTGGGGTTGAATTTTTAAAAATCCTTTTTTAATCGATGTCAAAGCTAGTTGTATGCCAAATTTCAGCCCGATCCGTCCAGTGGTTTGAGCTGTGCGTTGATAGATCAGTCAGTCAGGCAGCTTTTCTTTTTTAGGGTTCCGTAGCCAAATTTGGCAAAAACGGAACCCTTATAGATTCGTCATGTCTGTCTGTCTGTCTGTCCGTCCGTATGTCACAGACACTTTTTTCCGAAACTATAAGAACTATACTGTTGAAACTTGGTAAGTAGATGTATTCTGTGAACCGCATTAAGATTTTCACACAAAAATAGAAAAAAAACAATAAATTTTGGGGGTCCCCATACTTAGAACTGAAACTCAAAAATTTTTTTTTCATCAAACCCATACCTACGTGTGGGGTATCTATGGATAGGTCTAAGGATAGGTAGGTAAATATATGATGTACATTACCATGCAAACTTCTACCGAAAATTGATTTGAACGAGATCTAGTAGTTTTTAGGGTTCCGTACCCAAAGGGTAAAAACGGGACCCTATTACTAAGACTCCGCTGTCTGTCTGTCTGTCTGTCTGTCTGTCTGTCTGTCTGTCTGTCTGTCTGTCTCCAGGCTGTATCTCATAAACCGTGATAGCTAGAAAGCTGAAATTTTCACAAATGATGTATTTCCGTTGCCGCTATAACAACAAATACTAAAAATTAAAAAAATATATATATTAAGGGGGGTCCCCATACAATAAACGTGTTTTTTTCGTATTTTTTTGCTCAATATTAAAAACGGTAACAGGTAGACGGTTCAAATTTTCACAGAATATTAACTTGTATATTACCTTTCAAAATAAATAATTAAATATCAATAAAGTAAATATTAAAGGGGGGCTCCCATACAACAAACGTAATTTTTAAGCAATTTTTTTTAATAATTTAAAACTTACTACAGGTTTGTACGGAACCCTCGGTGCGCGAGTCCGACTCGCACTTGGCCGGTTTTTTTTTTAATAATTTAAAACTTACTACAGGTTTGTACGGAACCCTCGGTGCGCGAGTCCGACTCGCACTTGGCCGGTTTTTTTTAATTTATGTATAGTTCCACAAACATAACTTACCCGCTGACAGCGTCTTTGGTATATATAAAAAATAAAATAAAAACAAAAACTAAACAGGCTACATTGTTCAAATTTTGGCTACCGAATCAGATAAGTTTGTGTCCCTATAATTATAACTGCATCTATCTAGATAATAATATAATCTAGCAGGAAATTCATATCGGTTATTACCTAGCGATTTAGGGTGAGTAGTTACCTAAGACTTGATTGAATAACATGTTTCAATATCAGTCCAATCTTAGATTATTTTTAGACACGCATAATTAATAAGTATGTTTTTATAGGTAGGTACGACTATCACTAAGCATAGCAACTGGAGGTTTAAAATAAATAAAACTGACGCAATTTTATCAATTTCATCTTTTAGTTCACAGATATAAATAGATGCCTGCTTCTAGGCTTAGTAAAACTAGCAATTCATTTGTTGGAAAGAGTGTCCGCTTCTACAATAAGCTCCCAGAAGACATGTTGAAGATGTCTCTGAATAAGTTCAAAGTTAATGTAAAACGTAAACTCATTGGAAAATCCTATTATCATGTGAAGGATTACTTAAATGACAAGGAAGCTTGGCAATAATTTGCTCTAATGGCTCTGATAGTTCCTTAGTTAAGATGATTTGTGAGATGGTGATAATGAAAAAAAATAAAAAGCCCCAGCTGAGTTTGTTGTGGGCTCTTCTCAGACCTGGGCGCGTTTGGAACCCTCGTAGCTTTAGTTTTAAGATACCGTAACAGATTATCACCATCATATTTTTATTTTTATGTAACTGGACGTCAATAAGTGTAGTGTACCTACCTACCTAAATTGAATAAATATTTATGACTTATGACTTATAAATCTGAGGTTGCAGTGAGTTCCATCTCTAAGAGGACACTAGCAGGTTGATAAATTAGCAAAATTTACAATAACTGTAAGTATGTAGTCAACTATACCCACGCCAAAAATCACGTCGATCCGTTGCTCCGTTGAGGCGTGATTGGAGGACAACCCAACAAACCAATAAACCAACAAACTAACACACTTTCGCATTTATAATATTATTATGTATTAAATTATGTAGGTACCTTTTTTCGTAAGAAATAACACTTTGCTAATAAATTGTTTGCTAATTTTGTAAATATGTATCTTTAAGTAGGTATAGATTTTTTGTATTAGGTTATTGTTTGTAAATATTCTTTTTAATACAGTTGCTCAAAAAGTGGCGTATTGCAGGGACGTATAGCGTTCGGGATGTGGGCTATTACATACTCGTGCTTTTTTTTTACCTTTCCCGAACTCGTGCGTTCTCTTTCCCAACTGTCAAAATAATGTCTATTAAAAAGAAAAACCAACCATGAAGTTTTTACTAAAAAAAATCATAGAAGTTTTTATGATTCATGCAAATACGTATATTTCTAAAAAGAAGCTACTAATTTGTTTCAATATCAGATTTAATGATTTGATTGAATGAGTTTGGTTAGGTTTCATTTCATTTCATCTCATTAAATTTCATTTTCATTTCATATCAATAAAAAAAATCTACTGAAGACTTGGCTGTATGGGCATAGTTCCCTTTGCCTACCAGAATGGGTGAAGAAAAAAAAACTCTGCTTATATTCTACGGTTGGCGCCATTTTTCAGAAATTTTCTTTGCGAGTTTAGTTGTTTGTTGCACAAAATGAGTAATTTCGACCCTAGTTTTTTTGAATTAACACCACCGGAACTCAGTGTAATTGCACAAAATGCTTCGGAGAACATTTTACCGGAAAAGTCAAAAAGTCGCTACATATCTACATACGACGAATTTATTGCGTGGAGAGAAGAGAAAAAAGCAAATAGTTTTTCAGAAAATGTTATGTTGGCATACTTCTCCGAACTCTCAGCAAAATTAAAACCTTCTACGTTATGATCGAGGTTTTCGATGATAAAAAGTATGCTGAAAATGCAACAAACTAGAAACTGGGAAAAAAATCACACACTCCATTAATTTAAGGTCCAGTCCGTCTCCTTCACATGTTGCAGAGAACGTTCGTCCATCTACCTTCGTTGATAATGATAATTCATCAGATCCAACTCCATCAACTAGCAAACGCCATTGTATGACAAATATACCTACATGAACAATCATACGAAATTAATAATAGTATGTCTCAAACAGTAAATAATATGCAACCTAAAACTGCCCCAGTTAGTATAAAAAACTGTACCAATTTCAATGTAATATGTGAATTATAACTTTTATAAGAAATAAATGTTAAGTTAGTTGAGTTTATTGTGTTTTTATTATTTTATTAAATTGCTTCATTTTTTCGCAACTGTATTAAAAATAGTCGTTCAGTACACGTGCGGAACCGTCATTGCAACTTGTTCCGACTGTCAACCCTCGCTTTCGGCTGCGCCTCGGCTCGGGTAGACATTTGTCGGAACTCTTTGCAATGACAGCCTTTCCACACTTGTAATGAAATATACTATTTCGTACCACTTGCTCAAAAAAGTGACATTCTATGCCACAAAAAGCGAACATAACAATAGTCATTTTTAATCTGTTAAAAACAGGGAAAGAAAATTGTACTGAATTTCATTCATCCTCTAGGGGGAGAATGTGATTTAAAGAGCAACGGCGAAATTATTATTGATCACATTTACTAAATCTTGATTGTACACAAGCAAGGTAAAGACGAAAATAATTTGCTTATTTTTTTATATCTTATCAAGTCTTCACCTTAATTAATTGAACCTAGGTAAAAAAATAAAAAATTTAGGGAATCTTTTTTGATTATTTAGTTCCCGTTTCTCAGTTTAGTGTTACCATTTTATGTATAATCTACCTAGTAGCTAGAATATATCTAAATTAGTAGATTATTTTGCATCGTTTTAAAAATTGTAATTATTTCGTCTCATTTATGTTTGCATAAATAATAGTATTGCTCTTTTTTTAATGTATTTTATATTATTAAAGTGAATTTTCTTGCATATATTATTTAATAATCCCTAACAGAATGGTAATAATTGAAAGAATATTATGGCAGCACTGATGCTGATTGTCTATGGTTGGCCGAATGTTTTACTGGTCTGTGGTTGTCATCTGTCTTTGTTTTTGTGGCTTTCTTCCGGTTGTCATTTTTAGAAGTGACATTACCCATAGAGATATATTACCTCTATGGACATTACCACATAACCTACAAAACTTTAAAATGAAATATCTTTTTTGTCTAGGTTCATAAAAAAATAATTCTAGCTGCTGTGAGCTTCATATTCGACGCTTATTAAAACATATTTTTTTCACACGTGTACATTATTATTTTTTCTCAATAATATTTATGTATGGAAGTTCGCCGTTGCTCTTTGGAATACTTACCGACTGTTCTACATCTGTGTTTACACCATTGAGTTTGTATATAAAGCATTATACATCTTTTTGAAAAAGGAATACGCATTTATTATGCAGTTATGATTATTAAATAAAATGACGAAAACCGACGAGGCCGTATGAGCTTGATGCCTTTGCTTTTCCGACAAAAAAATATTAGTCTAGGAATTTGCCGCGTTTTTGTTTTCTTCAAATACATAAACGTTAATGTAACTCTCTCTATCAATAATTGGACCAATGTTTCGAATGTTAACTTTTACTTTTAACTGTCATTATTTTTAACTAGCTGATGCCCGCGACTTCGTCCGCGTGGATTAAGGTTTTTCGGTTCCCGCGGGAACTCTTTAATTTTCCGGGATAAAAAGTAGCCTATGTGCTATTCCAGACTATAATTTATCTCTGTGCCAAATTTCATCCAGATCCGTTCAGCCGTTGGAGCGTGATTGAGTAACAAACATCCATACATCCATACATCCATCCAAACTTTCGCATTTATAATATTTATTTGATAAATGCTTATATCTCATATTATTATTGTGTTAATTTTTTCGCAAATGGTACGAAAAGTAGAGTATTTTCCTCGGTGATAAAGCTGTCTTAGTCTTGGGTGAACTTAAATCCCTCGCTACACTCAGGACTCGTCTTAAATCCCTCGCTTCGCTCGTGATTTAAGTTTTTAACACCCTCGCTACGCTCGGGAGTAAACCTCGAGTCCTTCGTTACGCTCGCGATTTAAATCGTCACCCGCGACAGAAGACACTGCTTTATCCCATTGGTTAATAATCTACTATTCACCTCTCATGCTCTAAAAAGACGTCATTATAGCTTAGCGTAGGCGGACTAAAGTTAGCATTTAGGGTCTAGAGATTAAAGTATTTTTTTTTAAATAATTGTTGGCGTTATTAAAGGTAGTAAATGGGTAGTACAAATTTATAGTCTATGGTTAATATCAACAGCCCAAACTAATGTCACAGACACAGTCTAATAAGATACTTTCTTTCCTACCATTCGTTCAACGAAGGCATCTAGACAAAGCAAAGCGGCACGCGGGGTGATAGGGGCGTAACGAATGAAACTAGCAGAATTTTTATAATACAAAATTCTATTACTCTGTCTTTTATGCAGAACCGTACATCTATCACTGCTAAAACTGTCATGGTATGATGGTTGTCAATCTCACATTTGTGTGAGCGTCGACCCACTGTATGAAATGAATAAATAGTTACGCTACTCGTATGTTAATACGATCCACACTTATGTTCGATTTTTGAAATACATAATTTGCACGCAATCCTTTGTTGTATGTAAGTATGCGTGAATGTGCTAATGTTACCCATCGTCAATTACACGTACGTGCGTACAGCTCAATGTCTATGGTTCTTAATGTATTTTAAAATTCCTTCTTGTTATCATTATGAAGAAAAATAAAGTTGGTATTGCGGATTGCCGCGGAATCTCTAATATTTTTATTGTAATTAATACATTTATTTAAATTTTAAAGGGATGTTTATTCAATCCATTTCGGATTTCGATGCACAATACTTAAAACATGAATGTGACTATTTATTTGTTAATATCATCAAGTGAAAATATAGATCTTACTCCTATTATTAAAATGTAACAGTAGAAAGGCAAAAAATAATTAAAAATCGTTATTTATTTTATTTTCTCGCAATCGAAGTGAAAAGTAGAGTGTTTACCACGGGACTAAAAGCCATTCTACTCGACACTATAGCATACCTCGCTACGCTCGGTAAGCTAAACATCTCGTATGAAATGGCTCATTTTAGTCCCTTGATGAACAATCTACTATTATCACGCGTGCATGCCGGGTCAAATTTTGTAGCTACCATAGTTGCCAGTCGAATCCAAGATACAATCTTAAATCACTTCAAACATCATTAACTCAACAGCTATAGGCATGACCAATAATATCTGTTTGAAATGAATCAAAATATCGTTGTTCGTCACTGATGCAGATAATCTTGGTCGATGTTTTCAGAATTTTCCTTGCCGTTGTTAAAATAGAAAGAAACATAAGATAGAAAGAAAGAGCGTGTGAAATTGTCACCATGCAGATGTGTAGAGTAACATGAGTGGGTGTTATTGTAATAAGTAGGTACATACGTATTTCCCCTGTGTATTATATAAGCAATTTTCATCTTCAATGCTTTCCAATAGAGAAATTACCTAACTATTTCATTAGATTTCGTAAATACAATGAAAAGACATTGAAAATTGTCTACATTCCGTGCCAAAATGGAAACATTAAAAACCCAGCGTGTCTCAATTATCTACTATTCGATTACTCAAAAATTTTTAAAATCAGACTAACGGGTGCACAATACCTGAACAAAAATCGACCAATTTGGCGGGCATTTTTAAAGATGGCGCCCGCGAAGTCATGATCCGGACCATGTGACCAATTTTTTTTTAACACTCAGACTAGTAGCATTGCCATTTCTATAACTTGATTCAATTGTATTCTGTGGTTCCTAATCCTACTTAGGGGGTCGATTGATCGTTATTTAATTTTATCTGATCATCCGTAATAACTTGATTTCTATCGATAATTCGATAACGCACTAACTAAGTAATTGATATTTAATCTTTTTCAAATTTTATTTTTGGTATTGCACCTCCCTAACGATTGAATGATAAAATCAGTGTTCGATAAAATCAGAGTCGTATTCATGATCCTAATAATTATAAATAACTAGATGATGCCCGCGACTTCGTCCGCGTGGTTTTTCGTTTCCCGCGGGAGCTCCTTAATTTTCCGGGATGAAAAGTCTAAAAAGCCTATGTGCTTTCCCGGGATACAACCTATCCCTGTACCTAATTTCATCAAAATAGGTTGAACAGGTGTGCCGTGAAAGCGTAGCAGACAGACACACTTTCGCATTTATAATATTATTAGTATGTATAGGTACTATCAAAAAACCGATATTCATCAAATCAAATATATAAACATTATAAATGCGAAAGTTTGTATGGATGTATGAATGTATGGATGTATGGATGTATGGATGTTTGTTACTCTATCACGCTCCAACGGCTAAACGGATCTGGATGAAATTTGGCACAGAGATATTATAGTCTGGAATAGCACATAGGCTACTTTTTATCCCGGAAAATTAAAGAGTTCCCGCGGGAACCTAAAAACCTCAATCCACGCGGACGAAGTCGCGGGCATCAGCTAGTTAGGTATATTATATAGGCTCTTATTAAATATGAATAGTAGGTATAATATAAAAGCAAAAATGTTTGTTTGTTGGGTTGTCCCTCAATCATGCCAGAATAGAGCAACGGATCTGACGTGACCCTTTGCATGGGTCTAAAATCCTAACTCCTAGTTAAAGACCTGGATACAGGCTAGATCCAATCTCCGAAAATCAGTTTCTTCGAGATTTTTAAAACTTGATTTCTTCAAATTTCGTCGCGACAAAGGGATTTGCTACCCTCGTCAATGAGGAAATACGACGCAGAGCGAGAGAAAAGTAACATTGTTTTATCTAATCAGGTGCTACGTACTACCACGCTAGACGCTACGAAATAAAAAAATAAGTAGAAAAATAAATCTCAACCTTAAACCTAAATAGTACACTAGCGCCATCTAGACTTGGCTTTTGATACTATTACATAAACTGATATAAGTTCATTCTCTCTCCAATAGGTGGCAGTAGACCATTTAATTCATCTACTCATCACTAGATGGCAGAACAAAGTTAAATATTTCTAATTTTTTTTTCCAAATATCTTAACACTATGTTTAAACACTCTAGTCAAAACAATTCTATGTTAATATTTATTTTTTATTTAATTGAAAATAAGTAGGTATTCAAGTTTCGACATTTATGACGAACTCACATAAAAAAAAACAAAGAAAATATCTAGCGGTTTTTAATGTGATAGGCAGATGTAGGTACGTATGGTACAAAAATCAAATAAATCTGCTCTGAAATCTGAATGCTCATAGTACCTAGGTATTGTGTAATACAAAACTTACCAAAATATTCACAGCAATGCAAACACATGCATGTCAGTCCGTAAACAAACACTAGTAAAAAAAATGGCGCCAGAAGCACTAAATAGTCCATTTTATGTGCGAATTGTGTTCGTAAGTAAAACAAAGGTGTACTTCGAAGGTACCTTTAGCAAAAAAAACGGCACGCAACTGATAGAGTGTGATATCTATCAATACCTGTACAAGATTTGATAATATAATATGTAATTAATGGAATAATGTTGCGGTCAGATAGTCGATTTAGATAAAACACGAAGTGTCTGGGTTATTGATTACAAACAATATTAATTATTAATATCATGACGTATCTCTACTAGGCAGTGGTAGGTATCTACCTACGAAAATACTTGTTGGAAAACGGGATTCACATGAATCTCAAAAACTAAAGTAAGTATAGGTATACCTACACTTTCACTACCTACCTACCTACACTTGACTCTAACAAAAATTAGCAAAAATAAACAAATTAAATATTTCGGAAACGGATCCCTGAACACTGTAATGGTGTTCCCACACCCACAACATTTTTGAAGGACCTATAAAATGACACCCCATAGCACCCCACACCATGGGATAGACGAGCAATAAAAATTCATCCCTTCTTTACGTGTAGTACCTAGTAGTAGGTATACCCTAAAAATTTTATTTTACCAATTTGTCAGAGTAACTAGGTATGTGGTACCTACATATATGCCAAATTACAGCTGTATCAGCCTCTGAGCGGATGGACAGATGGACGTACGGTCGGACAAGGTGAAACTATGAGGGTTCCGTGTTGACAACGGAACCAAGGGTACCAGGTTAAAAGGGGTATCTGTGATAATAAAAGCAGCCATACCCATTCCAGGTTAGCACTTCCATCTTTGATTGCATCATCACTTAGGTACTCTTCCACTAGAGCTTGCAGACAAGGTTATTTTTTTTATTCCATTGAGTACTTAGGTATAATAATATGTTAGCCCTTGACTGCGAACACACCTGGGACTAAGGAGACCCACGTACGTACGTATGTGATGGTGCAGTCGAAGATATTTTGTTTCTAAAATCTTACCTACACCACCCGTCTAATGCCTTAATCATTCTAGTTCATCAGTCTTACCTACATTAATTCCATGCCGAGCATAATAATATAACCTCAATGATCTATGCCTTGTTCGGAATTAAGAAAAAATGCCTATATTATCACTATCACCTACAACATAGATAAAAATCGTTAAGTACATGTCCAATATCGAATATTTTCGCTACAGCCGATGCGACGTTAAACTAAACAAAAATAATCTTAAAGCAAAAATCAAGTCGCTAATCCCTGGTTTTAATCGATTAATCTTTCAAAGTGACGTAGATACCAGTGACGGACTATGTGGGAGGCCCGAGATACCAGTGACGGACTATGTGGGAGGCCCGGGCAGCTTCAAATAAAGTTCAGTAAATGAGGCCCCCGTTTTAAGAGGTTTCCTTCGAACCCTTGCTCGTTCTTCTCGGTAGATGGAATTCTGAACCAGTGGTAAATTCAGTTGATAATTTCAAAAGTTTCTTTGAATAATAACATTTGAAGGCCCAGAACGGACCGCTCCCTCGCCCCACATCCGTCTCTGTACGCTTAGTCAATTTTAATTCGATTGATCGTCTAAGAATTCGATGACATTAGCGTCAAAGCAATCGGTTGTACTGAATTTGTGACTTTAAATCAACGGAATTTGGGTCCATTTTACTTTGACGCCAATGTGATCGAATGTTCATACGATCAATCGAATTTAAACTTAGAAAGCGTAATGTATAGTGTATACGTCACAGTTTACCTACATACATACCTACCTACTTTTTTCTGGTAGGTACTTACTAAGAAATTCCAAAAAAATCCATTCACGCGTAGGTAGGTAACAGTGCGTCTAGCTATCTATTTGTTACCTTATCTCTAATCTCTGAAATTAGTATGAAACAAAGTCGCAATTCACGTTTACCCATGACAGTGTATCTAAGTAGGTACCTATCTGCATAGACATAGCTATATTGCTAATTATTAATTATAACTAGATGATTCCCGCGACTTCGTCCGCGTGGATTAAGGTTTTTGATTCCCGCGGGAACTCCTTAATTTTCCGGGATAAAAAGTAGCCTATGTCCTTCCCCGGGATATAACCTACCTCTATACCAAATTTCAGCAAAATCGTTGAAAAGATGGGCCGGGAAAGCGTAGCAGACAGACAGACAGACACACTTTCGCATTTATAATATTAGTATGGATTATAATTATGAAGTGCTCAGTTTAATCCTTGTTTTTTTCTATCCACTACAAGTTAGCCCTTGACTGCGATCTCACCTGATGGTAAGTGACGATGCAGTCTAAGATGGTAGCGGGCTAACCTGTTGGGGCATGGCAGTTATATTAAACCCATACCCCTATTCGGTTTCTACACGGCATCGTACCGGAACGCTAAATCGCTTGGCGGCACGTTTTTGCCGGTAGGGTGGTAACTACCCACGGCCAAAGCCTCCCACCAGGCAAATCATTAATCATAATCATTCTTAGGTATAGCTACTTATAAAAAATGTATTTTTTTTGTCTATCTGTTCTTAGGTTCCCTCCGATTCGATTTCGAACCGTCGCGTCGCTTCCTATTGGAAATTCTCAGAATGCTTTCTCCAATTCTGAAGAAAAAAAATATCTGAAGAAAGCAATCTAGCGCTCGTGTGGAATTTCTGAAAATTCTTTTAGAATATTTATTGTTTGTGTGTTTCTTTATATAAGTACTTAAACACCACAAAAAATACTAAAGGACAAGTTACAAAAACATGATAACATAAAATATAGGTTTACTATGGCTATAAATATCAAATCTATTATTATAAATGCGTAAGTATGGATGGATGGATGTTTGTAACACAATCACGCCAGAACGGCTGAACGGATCTGGATGAAATTAAGCACAGAGATAGATTAGATATAGTCTGGAATAACAGATGGGCTACTTTTTATCCTGGAAATGAGTTCCCGCGGGAACCAAAAAACCTCAATCCACGCGGACGAAGTCGCGAGCATCAGCTACTAATAAGTAAAATTTAGTACTGCATATGCAAGATTCTCTAATTGCTAGATACAGCTATTTTAAATGTAGGTTCCTGCGTATAGATAGCTTATTATTTTAAGTATGTTTATTTAGACTTTTAGAAAAAAATAGAAAGTACAGAACAAAAAAGTACTCACTGAAAATCTTAAAGATGAATCTCCCGATAACAAAGTCGCAAACTTGCAAATAAACGAACACTAGAAGCAAAACTACCACGAAGAAGAGCAAATAGCAAATATCCTTCACATCCAAATACATCGCGAGAGCAAATTGACTTGTATCATGAAAAACCTTCCACCTAAGGGTAAAGTAAATGTTCTGAAAATTTAAACTAAGGTATAGAATATCAATATATTTTATCAATTCCAAAACACTAAACTTAACCGTAATACTTAGTAATAAAGTCTATTTTTTTATTGAATTGTGTAAAGAAAATTGAAAAACTCTTCACAAGATTACATTTTGTTTTCGAATGAAAAACTATCGCGGCTTAAGTTAATACACCTAATCTTTCTCTTAACACTACAGTGTATTTCCAACCTTATTTTATTATAATAGAGTCACAATTCATTTGAAAACTCTTTGATAATCTGATAAGAATATCCAGTGTAAGATGAGCTCCCAAAGATTTGAATTGTAATATTATGTAACATCATAATGAGGAAATTCCCTGTTCCAGTAATATTATAATTTAGATGTAGAAATTAATTTTATGTAGAAGTTTAAGCTAAATTAGCCCATAGGCTAGATGGTAGTGGTAAAGAAAAAAAGAAAAGAAAAATAAGTAATAGTATGTATGATGAAACATATGCATAAGAAGGTCACAGATTTGTGGTAAGTAGTTTCAATATCATAGTCGATGCAAATGACTTAAGTAATTTGTGTTCCTTGGACCTTATTAAGTTTTGGATTCTACTGGTAGCTTGGGACCCTTTGTACGTATTCCATCTAGCTTATATTAATGCGTTACTTAGTGTGATAGCATTAGTAGTTATTAAAACAAGTGATAATCTAAAATATTGAAAATTAAACCGACTTGACCACACCTTTTGTACATTTTAAGAAAAATTCTTGTAAGAATTTCTTATAAGAAATTCAGTCGCAATGGTTGTTGTATAAGACCATACATATTACAAGATATTTTTTCTTGTGTCGGATCATACGCGCATACAAAATATAAGACACTAGCAGATCGCTCGCGTGAAATAAGTTTTTTAAATTCCCACGGGAACTCCCTAATTTTTCGGGTTAATATATAACCTATGACACTCACAAATAATGTGGCTTTCTATTCGTACCAGAATTTTCAAAATCGGTTCAGTAAATCCAGAGATTACCCTCTACAAACTCACAAACTCACAAACTTTACCTCTTTATAATATTAGTATAGACTACTCATAAGACATAAGACATTTTCTTATAATGCGCAAGAGGGCATAATCTTGAAAACTAATGACCTGATTTAAATGAATATAATTATTGCAGTTCCAATATTATTACATACATACGTGTCGAATTGGTAACCTCCTTTTTTTTAAATTGGTTAATAAGAAACTGGGCAGATGGACTGACGAGCGGTTTTTGTTACCATTTTATAACAGAACCTAAGAATGTGTAACCAACCAAGTAGGATAGGTACACCATGGGTATACCATGGGAAGTGTGCTCAGGAATTTCATAACCTTGTTCCTCCTTCTCCGTTCTACCACAGAACAGCGAGAAACCGTCAGCGTTGGCACCCTTATGTGGTTGACGTCCAATCTGCTCTCACGAAGCGGTTTTGCTCGACGTTTCTGATACGAACCGCTAGGGTATGGAACGCCCTTCCAGCGCACGTGTTTCCTGCCACGTATAACTTAGGTAGGTACCTTCAAGGCAAGAGTGAATAAGCATTTTCTAGGCAAGTGCGTTCCAACCTAGACCTAGATAGATTGCTTTGCACTAAGCATGATTGTCGTCAAGCGCAAGCCTTTCGCGCAATAAAAAAAAGGTAATTTTAATATTACGATGTGGCAACCGAAAACCCTTATTACAATCTGTAATTTGGGAAACGAGAGAAAAAATCGATTTATGTGAGAATGAAATTTCACTAATGAATAATAATATGCCGTGTATAATTTTGAATTTCGTGGTTCCCGTAATAAAATGAAGAATTTTGTATTTTGTTGTTGTTTTTTCCAGCACAATATTACTTCTTACCTTTTGTCATATTGCGAAATCATAATATTTATTGTATTTTTAAAAACCTCCCTGGCGCAGTGGTGAGGTGGGTGAGCGCCTATGATATTTAAAGTGAGCGCTGTGTTCTTATCTTATTGTGGGAGGTTCGATTCCCGGCAGTGTCAATTTGGGAATTTATATATTCTGAATTTTCTCTGGTCTGGTATGGTGGGAGGCTTCCGCCGAGGCTAGTTACCATATTATCGAAGAAATATTCTTTAAAAAATTTTTGCCGTAAAAGAGGACATCTAAGAACAATGCTGCAAAAATGGTTTTTAAAAAAGCTCTCTATATAAATTATTATATATTTATATAGAGAACTTTTTTATATATTTTATATAAATTATTATTTAAACAATTTATAATTTTAAACTACCAACAATACCATTTAAAAAAATGGTCGAATAAAACAAAATATTTAAATGTAATAATTACAGATTTCCTAACAAGTCGTTAACTTATGCTGCCTGTAATAATATTGATCTGCAACACAGATGATCTGCAAATCCAATTTAACAGTAGCTGCGAACAACAAAAGGTGTTATAATTATACACTCAGCAATGTGACGCCTACTCAGTCTACCGGCAATTTTGGAGCTGGTACTGACAGAGAAAACAATACTTACTGCAACTTTGTTATACCCAATTATTTTTCTAGCCTGATATTTTGTTTCACTTGATTGTTAGGTAGTTAAAGCTTGAAATAGTACTTACCTTTTTTTTTTTTTAATGTATAGGCCAGCGCTTGGCTGCAATCAGACTTGCTTGCAAGTGGTGATGCAGCCTAAGGTGTAGCGCGCTTGCCTGGAAGATGCCTATTCACTCTTGATTTGAAGGTACCTATATTAAAAGAGGAGGGGAAAACGGAAGCTGGAAGGGCATTCCATATATATCCTAGCGGTTCGAATTAGAAACGAGGAAGCAAATCGCTTCGTACGAGCCCGCGTACCTGATTACCTAGACTGGTGGACTATTCAAGGAACATCTCACACTGCTATTTGTACAAGCTTGAGATTTTGCATGTAGAGTTGCTCTATGACTTACACCAAGACAATAAAGCGTCTGTCTCGGTAGAAGAAGAATGTCGTAGCTAGTGGGAACATCCGGGAACGTTTCAGGGTAGATAACATAGCACATCCTTTCCTTTTGGCAAATGCTAGAACATTATAATATGACGTGATGATGGCCAACCTCAAATCCCTCTGGTGAGGCACGAGAAGAAGAAGAAAATTACAGAATAAAAAAAACTAAGCCAGAGTAATAAATTAAATTTATTTTTAATAAATTGAGATAATTATAGAAGTCTACCGTTGTATTTTTTAAATTAAAACTCTATTAAACCTGTGATTGGAACCCTTTCTCACATAATATAGTTCAACGCACTCCAACCGCAAGACCTTGCATTTAAAATCAAAAGTAAAAATATAATTTTAAACTACCCTACATTGTGATGCCGTCGGTCCAAATACAATTTATGCTAATGAGAGCACAAGTAATTTATCGCCAATTGTCTTCGCGAAAGGGTTTTATTTTTATTTCGAATAACTAATTAGTGAGCAAAGGCTTCTGTAATTTAGTATGCAACTTTGAGCTAAAATTAAAACAGGCAATGACAACAACTTTGCCAACTTCGTACAGTTTTTAATGAAATTGCGTCAAAGGTCATCCTGAATAGCACCAAGAATCGGACTTTAAAGAGTTGCGTACCTAAAAGGTAGGTTAGCAACCCTTAAGGGTGTAACAGTTTTTTTTGTCCACTACAAGTTCCCCCTTGACTGCAATCTCACCTGATGGTAACTGATGATGCAGTCTAAGATGGTAGCGGGCTAACCTGTTAGTGGCATGGCAGTTATATTAAACCCATACCCCTATTCGGTTTCTACACGCCATCGTACCGGAACGCTAAATCGCTTGGCGGCACGTCTTTGCCGGTAGGGTGGTAACTAGCCGCGGCCAAAGCCTCCCACCAGGCCAGACCAGGGAAAATTCAGAAATTATAAATTTCCGAATTGACCCTGCCAGGTATCGAACCCGGGACCTCCGCACGTTAAGACAACAGCGCAACACTGCGCCACGGAAGCCACAATCGTTTGTACGATTTGATTGTTTGTTGCGCCACAATCGTAACAAACAATCAAATCGTACAAACTTCGTACAGTTTTTAATGAAATTGTGTCAAAGGCCATCCTGAATAGCACCAAGAATCGGAGTTAACTTTAAAAAGTAGAACGTGCAGCGTGCCCGGGGATTGAACCCGCGACCCCGTTCAGGAGGTCGGGGGTCTTAACTACTAGGCTAGCTACTAATATGACTATTCAATTTACGTTAAATAAAAACAAACGAGAGATAATCTTAGTTTACTGTTTTAAGATAATTGAAGCTATTCCAATATTTAATGTTGATTTAAAGCTGCGATATTTGTTTGTTATCTTTTAGGCATATGTTTTACTGAAAGCTATACTATCTTTATTCATACAGAATAAAGATGTGCTTGGGTTATAAATTTGACTGCAGGAATTTTTACAAGGGAAAAATTCTGAGAACAGCAGTAGACGTCTATGGGTTAAAAATAGTAGATTAGTAGCCAAGGGCTGTAAGGCATCAATTGCAGCCCGAGATATTTAGGCGCACGAGCACAGCGAGGGTGCCTATAGTTCGAGGGTGCAATTGATGCTTACACCCGAGCTAACTACTCTGCTTTACATCTCGATTGTGAGGTAAGTAGGTCCTTATTACCCCCAAATGGAGCTTGAAGGTGACCAATTAGCGCTCCAGGGTAATAATGTAGCTAGAAAAGCCCTAGGGCGGTAAGTAATTAAAAAAAAACTCTTCACTCTTTCAAAAAGTTCGCGTACATCTAACCATCATACTTTTTTTAATTACTTACCGCCCTAGGGCTTTTCTAGCTACATTATTACCCTAGAGCGCTAATTGGTCACCTACAAGCTCCATTTGGGGGTAATAAAGACCTACTTACCGAATATGAGAGATGTAAAATATATAATTTTTGTGGCATTTAAATTTATACTGATGACGTGTTACCTGGTTGCGATAATGCAAGTCTACTGGTTAAGCAACGTTATGTGGTTGTCCTAGCCAAGGTTGGTAAGCGTTGTTTGCTGTAGAATCAGGAAGTCCTTTGCATTTTTTTTTCTTAACACAAGAAAATCCATATATGTATGTCATTATAATATGATTAATGTTATAGGCTTACGATGTAGGTACGATCCTCAGAAAACGAGGAACATGTTATAGAGGGATATATTAAAATACTAAAAAATATCATTGCAACTTATAATGTAATATTATAGCAGTTGATGGGACAGAATCATTAAAGTTTTCAATAATGAAAATGTTTGTGTTGTTTGCTTGTTGTATTGCATTGCCTGCCTTGTATCGCGGTCATAAGGAAATATTGGATTGCGTTGAAAGAAAATATGTACACATCCGTCATTTTGTTCATTTTATTAGCAGGTCTGTTAATTGATTCTCAAGTTATTTACGTTTTAATCTGTGTATATTTGGGTATATTATGTGCTCATCATCAACAACCAGTCGCCGGCCCACTACTGCGCACGCGTTTACTCTCATAATGTGAAAAATTTAGGTCATAGTCCACCAGGCTGGCCAAGTAGGTACAGATTGGCAGGCCTACATACCTTTGAGACCATTATTCACAACTCTTCTCTTTCTTTTCTGACGACGATGAGAGAACTTTCCTTACGATGTTTTACTTCCTCGTTAAAGCTAGTGATATTTAATTGCTTAAGGTTCGTTTGCAGCGACGCGACGCCCGGTTACGTTTAACTTAGGAATTTTGAAATTTTGACAGAAGTTTTATACGAATTCTGTCAAAGTAGCAGCTAATTCTGGGTTTAAAGGATTTAACCCGGCGTTTCTGCAAGCGGGCCTAAGACGCACATGAATCAGAAAAGTCAGAAATGCCCTCAAAGGCTTTAAGGCATGTGCATTTAGGATAGCATTAGGTATGTGTGAAATATTAATTTTTCTTTGTATTATTGTAAAATTAGCTTCTTATTTAAAAGAAGCTTCTTATTTATTCTTATAAAAAGTAATTTTTTTTTGTTACTTGTCCGTACGAATATTTTTCGTCCAATTGAGTTGACACTTTTTACAATTGTTGTTGGAACTTGTGCCAATGAGCGGATGTTTCATTTTATTGTTTCAGAATCGATGTATGGAGGAACGTTTTTCTTTTCACGACATCGACCAAATAATAGACTAGATATATTTCCGTGGGTCGGTGTATTAAAAGTTCAACAAGGTGAGTTACATATTTCTATACCTACTTACCAAGATGATACAATTAGACCTGCAAGCAAATGATAATGCAGTCTAAGGTTGCCTGCCTAGATGATGATGGAAGGTATCAGTATTAAAAATTGAGATAAAAATGGAAGCTAGAAGGGCAGTCGATAGCCTAGCCCTAACAGTTCGAATTAGAAATGATCGCTTCGTACGTGTCGGTGCGTCGTAGTCATATTTTGACTGCGTACGAATGCAGATCTTGACGATGCCTTGCGGTACGTCAGTAGAAAATAGGAGAGCGAGTTAAAATGCTCAAAGAATAGTAAGGCGTCGGAATCTCAACGTGAATTTGAATGGCAACCTCCCACCGGATAATGCTTTGACGGACAATCAAGAGAGTAAGATGGGGACTGCAGGACGCCAACAGCACAACGTATTCTGAGGAAATCCTTGCAGGAGAGTGGAGACCTTCCTTCAGCTGTTAGAGTCTATAAGTTTTGACCACAACGCTTTTTAGGTCCTCTAAGTGAATAAATTTATCAAAATTATTCAAACAGGCAACACCTAATTATTATCACCTATGATAATTAATTTTCCTTACCAAATTATTTATCTTTATTCAACAGGCAATACAGAAGCACTTGCGAGGCTCATTATAATAGGAGATCGTAAAGCCATTGGAAATGCTAACGAAATCTCGAAATTGGACATGGTAACTCTAAGGTATGCCATTTGGACTTTTTGGATCAGACCAGTAGGTACATAATAGTATTATAATGTGTGAAACTAAAAACTGCTTATGTGCGTGCAATTCTTATCACCTACTCGGGTTTTCTAAAACCAAAAATGAAATAAGTACCTAGTATATTGTGTGCCCTAGGGATGAAACAAGACGATTTCTGAAATCGTGTTTCATCCCGCGGCGCACACTATATTTTTCATATTATAACCTGCATTATTTAATATACTTTTATACAGAAAATCATCCACGGCAATATTTTTTGAGGACAACACTCCATGGAATTGTAATGTAACTGATTATTCACTACATCCAGAGTTTCACTACAGCAAAAAACCTAATACTATTGCACTAGTCAACTTGGATTGTGAAAAGAGAAATTGTAAGAAAATTAGAAATTACATCAGTAATAACAAGTGTCAAATTTAAGGGCAAAACACATAGGGAAAGGGAGCGGGTCGCGCGCGAGCCGTGCGCGGGCCGGGTCGAGTGCACGGTGGGATCTAATTACTATATCGACGACATCACACAGAACGCGGGTGCGTGGCGGCTGACGCTGTGTGATGTCGTCCGGAACGGAATTACACCCGCCGCGCACTCAACCCGGCCCGCGCCCGGCCCGCGCCCGCGCCCTGTGTATTTTGTGCTTTATACCTACTTCTGATGACGTTCTTTTAAGAGGATATGGGATGAACGGGAAACTTTGAGAATAGGTATTGAACAATTATATTGCCGTCGCGCTGCTCCTCGAATAGAATTCCATAACACCCGATAGGGACAACTGCAACTTGGACCGATAATACCTATGAAAAACAGTCGAATTCTTACTCTCGTATTTTTCTGTTTCCTCCTCCAAAACAGAACCCATTTTAATTTTTTTTTCAAGAACAATTTAAGAAGGACTCAGGCTATGTCGGTATGTTTTTCTTTTTTTGATTATATTCGTCAAATTTATATGCGGGATATCTGATGATGACGCGAAAACTGGGCCATTTTTTGCAATTTTTGAAGGTTCCAAATTCTTAAAATTATTAATTTATTGAAAAAAGCAAAACATAGGGACATGGCACGGACTCGTATAAATTTTATGGTGCAAAAATATTTTCTCTATTGTAATTATTCACGGAGAAAACAGACTAATACGATTGTATGGGGGAAACCGCCCTCCCGTATCGTCTTAAGTGAGAGGTGTACAACTGAAAGCAGTAATTTTATTTTCTGAGATTAGCCCACAACAACCTAAATAAATCATAGCGCCAGGGAGGTCATCCGTCTTCTTTAGGTGTTTAATGCCCATAATTTTTTCAATAATATTGTGTTTTCAGGGTCTCCAATACGTTTGCCTCTAAATAATATTAATAATACAAGCGCGTATGCAATCGGACTTATTGATCATAGTAAGTAAGGAATATAACACCAACAGTAATAATTATTGAAAATGCAACTGATAAAAATAATTCCCTTTATAAAAGGGTCATATTATAATAGTACTTGTATTTTTATAGAAAACAAAGAATTAGAACAATCTATGATAAAAATGGCACTTGTAAATGAAAGTACTTGCAAATATTTTTATAAAAAAGAAGGGGTAAGAACCTACCTTAACTATAAGTAGTTGATTGATAATATATTTTATACTACACCCGCTCGGAAAGTACCCTCTTGCTTTTGTCAAAACGAGGTAGAAAGTACGTCATGGCTACAGACCAAATATGCGGGAGGAAAAAATGTATGAAATTTCATTTCTAACGTGCTAAGCGGGGAGAAAAAGTGTATGAAAATCCATTTCTAACGCGCTGTTTTTTTTAATTTTGAGTAAATATGGTATCCGGACGTTGAGAATTTGGATATGTCTTACCTTCTATATTAATAATTTCGCGACGGGGTACGGTAGACTCGATCGAGACCTTACCTGAATAATAAAACATAAAAAAATAATGATTTCGAGTCGACAACATATATCCGCAAAATTCGGATTGTCGAGTATTTTGTTAAATTCTACCATTAGAATTTAACAAAATACACTGCTGACAAACAAATCGCAGGTCGCCATAGTGACCACTCTAGCGAAACGTCACTGACACCGGATGACATCTTAAACGTTCCGTTTCAGCTTTCGTCTTGCCGTAAACATTGAGCGAATCAAAAAAATATTTATTACTAAGTGCTTAAAACAGAGAGGGTTACAGAGAATAAACCTTAAAAGCTATTTGTTTTGTTAATTTATGTTAGTATATATCGAAACTTGATTTAAAATTAAAATTATTCATTTAAAAACTATTGCAGTTTTAAATTACTATATATTTATCTAACACAATGAACGATTTTTAATGAACCGACATTTTGTACCTACATGTGTATTATGAGTCACCCGAGCGAAGCCGGGTTTTCATCTAGTAAGGATATAATATTAGAAGCAGCTTCACCTTAATTGACATAGAAAAGTCAAATATGGTAAATGTCGATTGATGACATCGATGTCGATTGTCGATATCGATGCCGATTTTGATGGTCGATATCGATGTCGATTGTCGATGTCGTTTGTTGATATCGATGTCGATTGTCGATGTAGTTTGTCGATATCGATGTCGATTGGCGATGTCGTTTGTCGATATCGATGTCGATTGTTGATATCGATGTTGATATTCATATCGATTGACGATATCGATGTCGATGGTCGTTATCTTTGTCGATTGTCGGTATCGAGTCGATTGTCGATATCTAAATCTATATCTATTGCAATAATCCTCAAAATGTAGCCTAATTGTGATAGTGAAGCTTCGAATGAAGCGACTCATATAATTATGATTTATGATAGAACTTCGCTTTGTAAGTTCGTTTAATCACTAATTATCGCTTATTTTCCTCGCAGGTGTAGTATAAAGCACTATGTATCACTCGGTAGAAAGTACGATTCCTACCTCGCGTGTATTGCGGCCCTTCGGCTACGCCTCGGGCCTCAAACTACACCCTCGATAGTAATCGGTCACTTTCTCCCCTCGGTGAACAATGTACTAAATTTACCTTGGTTATTGTATCGCGAGTTGGTAGGTAACTCACTTATTTTCCCTCCTTTTCATTTCTTTTCTCCTGTTACTATAGTTTTCATTATTCCATCTTTAATCCAAGGGTTGCCTCGTAGAGATTGTTTGCTACAATTTAAAGCTGCTTTTGCATGTATTTTACTGCTATAGATACGTGGATACTAATAAATATTTTTTCTGTAACTTTTTGGTATAAACATTAATTCATGCTTTTTCGGTCGAAAGCAGCAGCTGACAAAGAGAATAGCTGTTTTATGTTTCTTTGATTACAAATAGTTTGATGTTCCAGTTAGATTTTCCAAAATATTGGCCGAAACATTTATTGTGCTACAAAGCAGCAGATATAAAACGTCGATGTGTTTTTGACTCTGGGATGGCTCTGGCAGTTAAGCATCAACGAAACTGGATATTGGTAAATAATTTTATATTGTACTAGCTGATGCCCGCGACTTCGTCCGCGTGGATATACCAAGTTTCATCGAAATAACGGACTAAATGATGATGAGAAATGACGGACTTTTATACAAACTTTCAACCCCTATTTCACCCCTTTGGGGGTGGAATTTTGAAAAACTGTGAAACACGTATGTTCTCATTTCTAACCCGCAGCTCATATACCAAGTTTCATGGATATAACTTAAGAAATGAAGGACTTTCATACAAACTTTCAACTCCTATTTCACCCCTTCGGGGTGGAATTTTGGAAAACTGTCACACACGTACTTCTTTATTTTTTACCGTAAGCCAAAATAAAACGTTTCGTTGATATAACTTGTAAAACATCTTGAGAAACGAAGGACTTTCATACCAACTTTCATCGCCTATTTCACCCTTTTGGGGGTCGAATTTTCAAAAACTGTGAAACACGTATGTCTTCATTTTCAACCCGCAGCTCATATATCAAGTTTCATGGCTATAACTTGAGAAATTAAGGACTATCATACAAACTTTCAACCCCTATTTCACCCCTTCGGGGGTAGAATTTCGGGATAAAAAGTATCCTATGTCCTACCTCGTAGTACGGGCTCAAATCGTGCCAAGTTTCGTTTGAATTCATTCAGTAGTTTCGGCGTGATGCGCGGCCAAGATACAGACAGACAGACAGACAGACAGACAGACAGACAGACAGACAGACAGACAGACAGACAGACAGACAAAAATGAAAAAAATTACAGATTTCGCTTCAGTATCGAATAATGAGTGCCCTCCAAAAAAATTTTTCAAAATATCTTCAATGTACAGAATTGGACCTGTTACAGTTTTATTATAAGTATAGATAAGTATAGATTCTAACTTTCTAAAACGCAGAACGAACTTGAATTATAAACGTAAAGATCCTTGCTAATGGTTTTAGATTCTCGGTTCAGGCACCTTTGAGATTTTGCTGAACTGACGGCTTTCTAAAATAATTTCATTAAAAGTCTACTCTACCTTAACTTACAGGTCTAAAGCAAGTCTATCATATCCCTCATCAAATCAAATCAAATCAAATCAAATGTTTTTTTATTCAAATAAACTTTTACAAGTACTTTTGAATCGTCAAGTGAATCTACCACTGGTTCGGAATGCCATTCCTACCGAGAAGAACCAGCAAGAAACTCGGTGGTTGCTCTTTTTAGATATAATACATTTACAATTTATCATTATTATCTACTTATATCAATGTGTACCGCTGTCCTTAGCATTGCTGGAGCGATCAAATCCAAGCTCCTCTATCATTTACATAATCTTCAATAGTATAATAAGCTTTTTTCAGGAGCATACTTTTAATGGATTTCTTAAACTTGTGTATAGGCAAGTTTAAAATAGGTTGTGGTATTTTGTTATAGAAAATAATGCTCATTCCTACGAATGACTTTCTGACTTTTTTGAGGCGGAGCGATGGAGTCACGAGCCTATTACGGCCTCTAGTTTGCCAATCGTGCAGATCGCATATTTTTTTGTAATTATGGATGTGTTGTTTTACAAAAATTATATTATACTGTAAATATATTGCGGAAATTTTTAACTGTACAAAGGTTAAATTTTACTTGTAGGTTTTGTTTACGTGTATTTTTAAGTTTACAGATTGTGTTTGACTAAATATAGGTATATTATGAAAAATATGTCTTGTTTTCCAATAATCTTGGTAACGAGGAACGGGTTAACTCTGATATTTCAGACAGGCTTAGGCATCCTCGGCCCCGGTTGCGCACTGCCGTCCCGCTACATCCAAATACAACCATATGTACCATGGCTCAAATACCACTTGCAAGCAAAAAAGCAGAACTTCAGACGCCAGTACATGATGCGTAAGAGCAGAAGGACGGCTATCGACCCCTCTAAGGATATTGTGAGCGATTTGCATGGCAATGAAGATGACTTCTATGTGGATAAGATGAGTGACAGTACCATGGCTCTGAGACCTAGTAAGCAACAGCTCTATCTCTACGTAGATATTTTATTGTTGGCAGTCGTGAATAGTCCCAAAATGCCTTTGACGCCTTTGACGACCTCCGTGGCGCAGAGTTGAGCGCTGTTACCCTAACGCGCGGAGGTCCCGGGTTCGATCCCCGGCAGGATCAATTTGGGAATTTATAACTTCTGAATTTTCCCTGTGCTGGCCTAGTGGGAGGCTTCGGCCGTGGCTAGTTACCACCCTACAGGCAAAGACGTGCCGCCAAGCGATTTAGCGTTCCGGTACGATGCCGTGTATAAACCGAAGAGGGGAATGGGTTTAATATAACTGCCATGCCCATAACAGGTTAGCCCGCTACCATCTTAGACTGCATCATCACTTACCATCAGGTGAGATTGCAGTCAAGGGCTAATTTGTAGTAGATAAAAAATACCTAACGCCTTAGAATAACTACCTATAGAAAAAAACCTAGTACACTCGCGAAATGTAAGCCGTTTAATTGGTGCCATAAATGGCATCGTACGACGCTCGCGCAGTCCGAAAAAAGCTGGTTTAACTTAGTTTTAGTAGCTACAATGCTACAAACAAACTAACCAATTACTTACCCAACTATTAGGGGGAAAACATTTAAACTGGCAACATCATGTTTGCGTTTACGAGGCAAATAAACACAGCACACATAGCGAATTTGTAGCTTACGTTTTGAGAAGGCGTTGTTTGGAAACATACCTTCTATAGGTAGTTATTCTAAGCCTAACGCCTTTTAAGCCTTTGTCTTCAAAGGCTTAAAAGGCGTTAGGTATCTCTCCTTCAGTACATTGTTGGTCTAGTAGCCAGGCTACCTGAATCAGGTTATTCGACTAGGTAGACACAATTTCTACTAGAAAACCAACATGTGAATGTTCTAGCTACATTCACCAGGTTATTAGGCAGCTTTTGTAAATTGAGTCAAGTGTTCTCTTCCAATACATCATTGCATAAATACTTTAACAACCAGTGGGTTCTTCTCGTCCTCACTTATGGCGCTGAAACGTAGCCTTACAAGCTGCCTTATTGGAACAAAAAGGTCTCGAAGGCGAAGGTCTTGACGTATATTAAAGTAAGCCTAGCGTGGGGTGCCTCCCAGGACGACGCGGACGTACTGATCATCGTGATAATAACTATCTGTATGCAATTTCAGCCTGATGGCTGAAATTTAGCATTTAGGATTTAGGATAGCATACATCAGATAGCTATTATCACATAGGCATCCGCTATGAAAGAATTTTTAAAAAATCAATCCCTAAAAGAGTAAAATAGGGCTTTAAAAGTATGAAAATTGAACCTAACGTCAAACGTGAGCTTAGCTGCGGTTAAAAGCTATTAAAAGGTTGGCGGGAACCGGCTGGATAATGAAAGCTGTGGGCAGGATGTGTGAGCGCTAACAAGGGAAAGGCCTTTAATCTTTATTAAACAGCCCACATCTTCGGATGAAGTAAAGAAAAATGCTAGTGTATATTTGGTTGTAGCTTACGCCAACGTGCGAGAAGAGGCGTATGGAACCTGCCTGTTTAATACGGGTGGTGTGATGTACCGGGACGCGGGCGTCATCCAAGCGCAACATCTCGCGGGGATAGGCGCCTATGCGGTGAGGAGTATCCTTAAATAAAACTATGTTTAATGAAATAATTTTGCACTGCTCATATCGCTGTTGGGTTGAAACTTGAGATAATGATGACGATTATGTTCCATCACAATCTTAATAGTATCAATCCCACTTCAAAAATTCGTTGTTTTACACCGCCTGGATCCAGCGGTTGATTTGATCGCGTAAAGAAACTACGAGCGTCTCTCTCCATCGCCCGCTGAGCGACCCCGAGCTTTCTTATGTTTTACTTCAGCCAAAATTCAGCAATTAACTACCTACTATCAATACTATTGACAATGATTATTTTCTTTGTGTAATTTTCAGCTATCACTCTACGATCTGCGAATCTTTCACATAACATGCGTCATGGTGACCGTAAAATGCAAATCGAAAAGTATCACCAAGTTTTGGTACGAAAAAGGATTCCGATCGGACGATTTTGCACAATTCATAAAGGTGGTACCACACCCTAAAAAGGAGAGGGGCAAAGTCCCCCCCAAAGTGCTATTCCTTACAGACCACTACCACCAGTACGATAACATCACCACCGCTAATATAGTTTTCAAGTTCGAATTTCAAAACGAAGCAACTATTAATGTTGATTTCTATGGAGACCTAATCACTACAACTGAAGCTTCAACTACTAGTAAGTTTTTTTTAGATATTATTCTCCCTAACGCATTTCGTCCTCCATATTTTTAGATATAGCTCCCGTGCGAATTATAAAAGGAACCTCGGTGCAAAATTTCAGCTTTCTAGGCATTGACTTACCAATACCTTAGACGCACCATCGAAACGCAAAAAACGGCACGGTCAAATTGTGCACAATGAACAATTCTTGCCTCAGTCGCGCATGAGTACACTAGGCGACAAAATGTCGTATGTGTCGAATTGTTATTACAAAATTGAACCCTAAATATTAAGATATATGGTTGGTTTTTGTGAACCGTTTGGTATCTCTTTGTCTATTATCTATAGCTGTGGTTGTTTATGCGATTGTGGACGCTTTTTGAGTAATAATTTGTAGGTAATGTTGTATCCTTAGTTGGTAAATCGATGTTTCTAGGTGCAATTGCTAGGACGATGATGAGACAATCAGTATGTGATCAAGTCGACTTTTCTTCTTTTAAGTGGTGTAGAGGTTTGTGTCTTTGCAAACAAACCAATTTAAAGATTGTTTAAAGAGTTTCATGGTAAAATTGACTCTTGGATGCACCCTTAGTATTTAAATAATCCTATAATAATCATGAATAGGTTTTATTATAATCAAATTCTCTCTTCGTTCTTTCGTTTCTTTTTCTTTATAAATTCTTATTTTATTATTAGTTATTTGTTGTAAGTACTTGTATTATCCCCGAATAAAGATTTTCTTTCTTACTTTCTTTAAATTACTATTGTATGCTCCTTTTATCTGCAGACGTATTCGTTCATGTGTGAATGTTTCTGATATACCCAAACCATGTCAAAGAGTCATTGCAACTCATGACTAGTTAAATTCAATTGATCAACATCACCGTGTGCCTCCTTCAAAACGAAATGTGGCGGTCATCACGTGAAAATCTCTATTTTGAGCCGCATCTTTTAGCTGTGGCTAGTAACTAAGCCCTGTCGTGTCCACCCCTTTACATCGTCTAACCACTTGCGACTTTGGCTTAAATCCAATTATTTTAAAATTCAATTCAATCAGAAAGCAACCGCCGAGTTTCTTGCTGGTTCTTCTCGGTAGGAACGGCATTCCGAACCAGTGGTAGATTCATTCGACTATTTATTAGCACTTGTAAAAAGTCTATTTGAATAAAAACTTTTGAATTTGAATTTGAACCAATACTTACCTACATACTTAATAGTAAATGTGATAGTGTCTGTTACCTTTAGTAAGTATTTCAGTAAGTGTCCAAAGAGATAGTTTGCTTCCCGGAGACGAATACAGGTTACTTATTATTGCAAAAAATCCCCAATCCCGTGGAAAAAATTCTCACGGGATTTAAAAAAAACATAAATCCAGATGAAGTCGCGGGCATCATTTATTTAAATAAGTAGGTATGGGGTACAATACAATACACTGACAATACCGGTCAGTGTATTGTCTAAAATCGTGTACATTTTTTACAGCCACAAAGAAAAAAGTAACAAGAAAAACTTTTCCACATCACTTGTATTCTACGGTCAAAGGGATTTAACATTAAATCCGATCAATAAGTCTTGAAGGTGGAAATAGACGATACGGACAGGATATAACAAATGGACGAAACCCTGACAGTTGATAACCTCTCTTAAAACATTTAACACCTTTACAAGAAATATCTGGGGGTTTACCTACCATCGCTTTTAAAGTAGCATTATTTCGAAATGATTGAATCATTTCGAAATAATGCTACTTAAGCACTTGTGATAAGTTTAATTGAATTAAAAAAATGAGATTTATTTTAATTTATATAAGTACTTACATACGTATTGTTATATATTGTTTTTAAAAAAAAGCAACTGCTGAGTTTCTTGCCGGCTCTTCACAGCACTCTTCTTTCCGAACCGGTGGAAGAGTCAAAACATGACGAAATAAGAGACACCTGTTTGTCCTACATGTTTTAAGTAAATGAATTGAATTGAATTGAGAGAGAGACCACTATCCATCTATCAGACCAAACCTAAGAAAATTTAGAAGGGTCAAGAATGCTAGGGCAGTCTCAATATAGCTTAAAACAATTAACACTTATGTATATTTTTAATACACGGAGCGAACAGAAAACAAAAAAGTTGGAAAGCTTGTATCGCCACTGTTTTTATATTGGCACATTTTCGTTATGTACAGTAAATTCGATCATTTGCGTGAATTTACTGCTAGTGAATGAGAAGAGAATGAACCTAAATAATGAATGAGAAGAGAATGTTGTTTGAGAATGTGCAAACATAAATATTTTCTCAATAACATTAAATTAATAATAATGTTAATGTTGTTAAATTGACTATAGAACGGACGCTGAAGCCGAATTAATAGTAATTTTGATTTGGCTGTTATAACTGAGGGCTTACCATCGCTAAAAGCAGTATTATTTTAATATTTTTGACGTTATTTCCGAATTGTAATCCTTATTTTAAGTATGTCAAGGTACCTACGTCATATAATAGATAGTTTAGATAGTTAGATAGATAGTTTAGATATAGAAGATAGTTTATAAATAAGTTTTATGTATACGTTACTGTATGTATTTAGGTACTTTTTATTTTATTTTTATATTTTTTGTATTAATTTTTTGTGACAAACTATGTATACGTCTGGGCAACTTAGCCTTTACTAAAAACCTTATTATTGTTATTATATAAAACTGCAATTTTAAAATAATAATGCTTAAAACGGTGATAGTAAGCCCACTGTACATCTTAGACTATAGTGAGAGAGCCAATTTATAAATAATTATAACTGATAGTGATCGTAATATAATATAATAATATTAAATAATATTAATATTTCTGTTTAACTTCGATGCTAGGCCTGATCGGCAGTTAAATAAAAGAGTATTGAACACATCTACCTTAACTCGACTAAGTATTTCTGTATCAATTTTATGACACGTCTTCATTTTGCCCGAGGGGAAATAATTCATGCAGGCCTTTCAAGATTCCTTCGTAATAATGTCAGTTCATCGATGAGTTTATAAAGATCGTCGTATGAGGTATAAACCAAGACTTTAAATATAAAAGACACGACGCAAGCAGGAAAATTTTCTACTTACAACAAATAAACATAATATAATATGAACAAGGTACTTACGCTCTTCTGTTTGTTTTTAATACTGAACTGAACTGGATAAAAGCCTTGCTTGCTGGAGAACTTTGAAACTTGAGAAGAAAATCTTAATTGAAAAACTAATGCGGTGATAAAACATACGCGCTACGGTCAGGTGTGGAATGATCACGGCGTTATTAGCCCTCTATTCCAATCGCACTTGGAACTATGGAGTCAGCCTAACCTTAAGGGTATTTATGGCGATGTCTTATCGAAGTTTACTTGGCAATGTACTGAAACTGGCACTAATTCGATAAAATATAAATACAGGGGTAAATAAAAAATACGAATAACCTTAGTCTGATTTCTTTACATTATACAGGGTGGAAAAAACGAACGGGCCACGAAGGAAAAGTACTATTAAATATTTAAGATATGAAATTGCACCTTTAATTTAAAATTTGCGATATATATATTTGGATACATTTTTTAAAAAGCTTATCTGAGCCGGGAATCGAACCAACTAAAAAATGCAAAAATAATCATGTCACTATTTTATTGAATCAATCGATAGGGATCTCTCAAACAAACGTTGTATCTTAAAATTAAGGAAAGTAAAAATTTTAGTTAGTAACTATGCTGGCGTTAGTAAAGTTTTCTATTTATTTGGAAGCTTTAACATCAACCCAAAACTAACTTTAATGGAAATGCCTTAATAATAACAATTTAAAGGGGCCTCATTTGTTTGAGTGCTTTTCTTAACTAAGCGGTTTCTTAATGCATATAGAAAGCCCCTAATTTCAGTAATACAATTTTATTGAAAGACATTTTCGAAACACATTTGAAACTTTGACCGTTTAGGCACAGGGTAGATAAACCTTGGTTTAGGCTTCTGTTTATTTGTACTGTCACAGACATCAATAGTAGATTATACACCAAGGGGATAAAGCACTGTTTTATGTCACGGGCGCTACATTGAATCCTGAACGTAACGAAGGACTCCAAATTTAACTCCCGAGCGCAGCGAGGGTGTTATAAGTTAATTCCCGACCAAAGGGAGGGAATTAAGATTGAGTCCTGAGTGCAGTGAGGGATTCAAGCGCCCAAGAAAAAAACTGCTTTATCCCGGTGGTGTATACTCTACTTTATACTTCTACCATAACAGTAAAACAAACTGTAACGGTTAGATATTTATTGCAAATCATAGTAAGTAGGATACATAGGTCTAGTAAATAATAAAAAGAAAAGACAAATTAAAAGTGAATGTTCACGTTCGATAGAGTCACATTTGTCCAGTCCATGCTGCCAGTGTTTATGCAGGTATACATACTCCTTGGTTTAAAAACTTTTATGTCAAATGGTACGGTCGTTTGGTCGACCAGTCTGGAGCCTAGACTCTGTTGTGCATATTTACAGTATGGGGTTGGTCAACTAGTTGGGCGATCGATCGACTAGATTACGGCCCTAGGGCATGAAGACTGACTTTAGACCCGCAAAAGTATGATTAAAACAGTAGTAAAGGTATGGTAGAAGTATAATAGTAGATTAGTAGCCAAGGGCTGTAAGGTATCAATTGCAGCCCGAGATATTTAGGCGCACGAGCACAGCGAGGGCGCCTATAGTTCGAGGGTGCAATTGTTGCTTACACCCGAGCTAACTACTCTGCTTTACATCTCGATTGTGAGGTAAGTAGGTCCTTATTACCCCCAAATGGAGCTTGAAGGTGACCAATTAGCGCTCTAGGGTAATAATGTAGCTAGAAAAGCCCTAGGGCGGTAAGTAATTAAAAAAAACTCTTCACTCTTTAAAAAAGTTCGCGTAACTCTAACCATCATACTTTTTAGGGTTCCGTAGCCAAATTTGGCAAAAACGGAACCCTTATAGATTCGTCATGTCTGTCTGTCTGTCTGTCTGTCTGTCCGTCCGTATGTCACAGCCACTTTTCTCCGAAACTATAAGAACTATACTGTTGAAACTTGGTAACTAGATGTATTCTGTGAACCGCATTAAGATTTTCACACAAAACTAGAAAAAAAACTATAAATTTTGGGGGTCCCCATACTTAGAACTGAAACCCAAAAATTTTTTTTTCATCAAACCCATACGTGTGGGGTATCTATGGATAGGTCTTCAAAAATGATATTGAGGTTTCTAATATCATTTTTTTCTAAACTGAATAGTTTGCGCGAGAGACACTTCCAAAGTGGTAAAATGTTGGTCCCCCCCCCCGTAACTTCTAAAATAAGAGAATAATAAAACTAAAAAAAATATATGATGTACATTACCATGCAAACTTCCACCGAAAATTGGTTTGAACGAGATCTAGTAAGTAGTTTTTTTTTAATAATTTAAAACTTACTACAGGTTTGTACGGAACCCTCGGTGCGCGAGTCCGACTCGCACTTGGCCGGTTTTTTAATTACTTGCCGCCCTAGGGCTTTTCTAGCTACATTATTACCCTAGAGCGCTAATTGGTCACCTACAAGCTCCATTTGGGGGTAATAAGGACCTACTTACCGAATATGAGAGATGTAAAATAATTTACTATCTATATTTCGTCGTTTTGTGCGTTATTATAAAAGAAGAATTATTTGCAGTTTAATTTATGTAGCTTAGGATCAAGGATGCTAGATAATAATATGTTCTTTCATCTATAATAGGTATACTAATATTATAAATGCGAAAGTTTGGATGGATGGATGTATGGATGTATGCAGGATGGATGGATGTATGTTTGTTACTCAATCACACCCCAACGGTTTAACGGATCTGGATGGATAGATTATCGTCTAGATTAACACATAGGCTACTTTTTATCCTGGAAAATAAGAACCAAAAAACCAAAAAACCTCAATCTACGCGGACAAAGTCGCGGGCATCAGCTAGTAATCATTAAAATAAGCAGGTTCTCTTTTATTTATTGTTTGACTAGATGATGCCCGCGACCACAGAGTACTTTGTCTATATCCCGCGACTTTGTCCGCGTGGATTGGTTTTTTTATTCCCGCGGGAACTCATCAATTTTCCGGGACAAAAAGTAGCCTATGTCTGTAAATTTCATCAAAATCGATTGAGTAGATGGGCCGTGAAAGCGTAATAGACCAGACGGACAGACACACTTTCGCATTTATAATATTAGTATGGATTAATAGTATATTTCGTCTGTCAAACTTCGGATCCAGGGTAAGTATGATGAGACGTCGATGAAACGGCTCGGAGCGGCGCAGCCTGGACCTTTGATGCCAAGACCGACCTAGAAAAGTGAGGAACGTAAATTAACTAGGTAGGTACTATCTGACAATATTAAGTACATGAAATGACAAGATAGCCCTTAACTGCGATGTCAGCTGGTGGTGATGGTGAATGTGATGCTTTCTAACATGGTAGCGGGCTAACCTGTTAGGGGAGTGGCGGTTATAGGTATTATTAAACCCATAATCCTAAAGAACACTAACCTATGTTGAGATTGATGAAAGTTTAGATGGATGGATGGATCACGTCAGCACAGCTGAACGGATCTGGATGAAATTTGGCACAGAGAAAGATTGTAGTCTGGAATAGCACATAGGCTTATCTCGGAAAATTAAAGAGTTCCCACGGGAACCAAAAAACCTCAATCAACGCGGACGAAGTCGCAAGCATTTGCTAGTACATCATGAACTAAGATGTAAACGAGCCAGCTTGGAAGAAATATATGTAAGAAAGAAAGAAAGAAAACACATTTATTCAAAAATGGTGTTGCAGACAAACACCTGTCATACATATCTGTACACACAAATATGTTTGTCTGTGACACCACCCGGAATGGGTGTACAGCTCAGCCGTGTGCCCAGCATCATACATACAAATGCATGCATGATGCCGGACGCTGATTTTCAGCCGTGACCCGGGTGACGTCACAGCCAACGGATGCGAATACTTATACCTCTATAAACTTTAACAACAATTAACAAATCTTTATTTCACTAAACATAAGTTAAAGCAAAATCACATATTGTATTATTCATATTCAACGCCAAAACAAGAGAAGCAACAAACTAAATATTATGTGAGTAAACATTAAAGAAATATATACAAATATTAAAAGGATTTTAAATATTTAATTATAAACGTATGGGTGGAGGGATATTGTTCCAACATCGGGTCGCCGCATATTTAAAACTGCCCCTAAACGCAGATGAGCAATGACGCGGAACACTTAATGGCTTACGTGCATCTCTGAAATTATCTCGGCCCTCGTACATCCTTCCCATGTCAGATAGGACCGTTACGAATTAGGCTTACCAGAACCCAAGGCCCCGAAGAGTTGGAAGCTAGAACCATACCGTTCTCCCACTCGCAGTTCTCCTTGTTATTCGCAGCGAATCCGCAATAATAACTAGTAGGTGTTTCGTGGACTTTTTTGAACTGAAACAACATTAAAGTAGGTAACAAACCTACCTATTTTTAATTAACAAAATAAATCTGATTCTATTTGCACTACTCACATGATTTTAACCAAATAAGCATTGCTCAACAAAGAATTACAAACATCAGATGCCTTAACCGATTACTTGGTTGAACCTTGTAAGTTTTCTTACACCTATAGTCATAATCGGGTTTCGTGAAATTGACTTTGTCGGTGGGGTGGTAGCTAGCCGAGGCTGATACAATTGGAAACCAAGTCGATACTCTGTAATAAGCCCGTCGAGTTTTGTTAAAATTTCAGAAAACTAAACATTAACTTACCCCTATCCGATTGTAAAACTCATCGCAAAGTTTTTTGTTAACGTATTGTATTTTATAAATCACTTTTTCTAATAGCATGTGTTCTGAAAAAAGGAAGGGTTCTGAAAGACATTTTGTTAATAAACCTAATTAATAAATTTAAGCGTTTTGTTTCATTGCTGAATCTCTCAAATATATTTCTCTATAAAACAGTTACCTATTTACCATCGGTATATCCCATAGCGTAGAGCTGATTAGCCGTGTTATAATTAGCATCAGCTAAGCAAATCGGTATTAGCTGTGGTATTAGTTCATCTAAAACAGAATTATATTATAAGTACTCCTTGATAAATAGTGTGGATTTAAATTTAAACAACGCTCTTCACGTTTATTTCAACGGTTTCGATGATGAATAATCTTTTCCTGTATTGTAAACTACTTCAATGCTCGAAGCCAGTCCAATAATAATTAAATATAACCTAAGTTTGATAATCATTTTGAACTATCGATTAAAGAAAAAAGTGTGTTGAAATTTGATAACGTCACATTCATACATTCATACATTTGTATTTCATACAAATTTCAATAATATTAGCGCGTTTTTAAGTTTGATAAAGAGTTGCTGATTTGATTGTGTTGTCGTCATCCCTATTGTGATCCCTATCCCTTATTTTTGACCGAGCGAAGCGAAGGTCTCTGAGTCTACTTGGGTGAATTGGCACTTGTCCGTCCGTCCGTCCGTCCGTCTGTCAGAGCCTTATAACTTCTGAATTGCTGGACATAATTACTTCAAATTTAAATAAAATATGTAAACCGATGGCCTCCCGCCGAATATGGCTTAAAAAGTTATAAAAATCTTTATTTCAGGGGGGCTCTCATAGAAGCGAATGCGAAGTAAAATATTTTTTATAGCGTTTCATAGGGTTGCAGTATATCATTTTAAAGATAATTAGGAGTAGAGTTCAAAAATATTTTTTTTTGAATTTTTCTCCTAAAATTGACGAAATGGGGGGCTTTCAAAGTGGCGATTTTCTAACGTCCAAAGTTGACCTCAGAACTCTCAATTTTCTGAACTCTCAAGCCTGAAACTTGATCAATTATTTGAATTATATCCTGTACTTGAACAACAAATACTAAAATTAGATAAATATTATAAGGAAACGAAATTATTAAATTTTTAATGATGATGATATTTTTAACAGAACTTCACACTGATGTCAATAGATGGCGCTCTGTGAAACCGCGAGGTCTCAGTTCGGGGCGAACCACTAGTATATTATGTATCATTTAAATCGAGACAATGATCGCCTGATAAACTTAACGATTCCACCCTATAACATATCATGTACCATTAATCTCCTCATCCTCGTTATCAAGTTCCACCAAGGCGATTGTATTGTACGTAGAGAACTCATACTCCGGATGAGTCGTGTAGCCCTTCACGCCACACGACCAAGTATCGTTATCCTTTAGGATGAACATGGCTTTGCCTTCTCTTCTGTAAAAATAAAGATATGGCTCGGGATTTATTTTCATAATTTCTCAAATATGTGTATCTAAAAACGTTGTGTGATGTATACGAGCGTTGTGTGATAATACGTTAATTGTAATCTTAAATGATATTTTATAATGAAGAAACACTAACATCTTAAATATATAACAAGAAATGCATGGTATTGTATATTTTAATATTTTATTAATTATTTTAACATTTTGACGGAGCACTCAGGACTGAATACAGTGTCACTCACACATACAGGGGAAAAAAAAAAAAAAAACATTACACAGTAGATACACACAAAATGTCTATCACCATTTCACGACTATCGTGAGCTGGCACCTATTCAGAGCAAAATTCGCATTAAAAAGGTCTCTGACGTCTTGTCAGAGGATAAATGAGTGCGAAACATTTAAAAAAAAAAAATGTATACGAGCGAGGTTTGTCCAAACTCCTGAATGGTCAGCCCTCGCCTGGCGGAATCAGGCTGACATGAAAAAAACGTCTCGTATGTAAAAACCTACTTACCCCTCTTATATTGTTTGAACTTAGACGACCTCCGTGGCGCTGTGTTGAGCGCTGTTGTCTTAACGTGCGGAGGTTCTTTTTTTTATTTTTTTTTATTTTTAACCACTACAGCCCTTGACTGCCATCTCACCTGATGGTAAGTGATGATGCAGTCTAAGATGGTAGCGGGCTAACCTGTTCGGGGCATGGCAGTTATATTAAACCCATGCCCCTATTCGGTTTCTACACGGCATCGTACCGGAACGCTAAATCGCTTGGCGGCACGTCTTTGCCGGTAGGGTGGTAACTAGCCACGGCCGAAGCCTCCCACCAGGTCGTTCCCCGGCAGGGTCAATTTGGGAATTTATAATTTCTGTATTTTCCCTGGTCTGGTCTGGTGGGAGGCTTCGGCCGTGGCTAGTTACCACCAAGCGATTCAGCGTTCCGGTACAATGCAGTGTAGAAACCGACTAGGGATATGAGTTTAATATAGCTACCATACCCTTAACAGGTTAGCCAGCTCCATCTATAAGACTGCATCGTCACTTACCATCAGGTAAGATCGCAGTCAGGGGTAACCTTGTAGTGGATAAAAAAAAACAATCTTCTATTTGGTATTAACTGGAACTTTTTTTTTTTTCTATTTATCTACTGCACTTATTTTCGTTAAAATCCGTTAATTATGCTACAATCTTACCTATAAATTAGACTCATGAGTAATTTGAATTTAACCTAGAACTTAACTTAAGCTGTACTTGATAAAATATGTTATTGAATATACTGTACTGTACTGTGCTGTGTGTTAGTGTACTGTACTTACTTAATATAACTTTTTGAAATTTTGGCCACGTCATAGGCATTTGCTATACAATATTTTGTTTTAATTAGAATGAGTCCCGTCAACCCTATTTTAAATTTTTCGCCATCATCTGCGAAATTATAAATCATACACTCAATAATTAATTTCAATAAAAACCAGCCAAGTGCATATCGGGCCATGCGCAGGGTAGGGTTCCGTCACAAATCACATTACGCGGACATTTTATAAGTCTGTCGACTAAGTATTACTCGTTAACTTCTTTTGATTTCGTTGAATAATATGCGTTGGTTTTTTTATTTTTCAAAATTTCATTCTACCACTCTGTTGATGTGATTAATGATTAGACAGACATGGTGAAGCTTTAAGGGTTCCATGCTGACTACGGAACCCTAAGAAGCGAAGGTCAAATAGCTGTTTCCAAAATAAATTTATCGACTAGATGATGCCCCCAGACTTCTGCGTGGATTCAACAGCCGAATACTGAATCCGTGGACGCCATTATGAGATTGGGTTTCTGATTTTTCTCCATACAATAAAAAATAAAATCATCAAATAAATATTATAAATGCAAATGTTTGGATGGACGTATGGACGGATGTTTGTTACTCAATCATGCCCGAACGGCTGAACCGATCTGCATGAATTTTGCAATTTTGGAGATAGATTATAGTCTGGAATAAAACATAGGCTACTTTTTATCGCGAAAAACTAAGGAGTTCCCGCGGGAACTAAAAAAACTTAATCCACGCGGACGAAGTGGCGGGCATTAGTTAGTAACATATATTAATCAAAATTTACTGTTTAACCGTTAATCTCAAACTGAAACTTAATATCAATTCAACTCAAAATCATGAACCTCAAAATAATATTAAGTAAATCAAACATTGAAGACTTGTGACAAGAGAATGTTGCGCGCTGAGTCATAAGAGATCGACAAAATATTCAATCCAAACATGACTCGTTCCACTAACTATTTCGTTGTCTTCAAGCAGCCTTGTTCTGTCTTTCATCTGAATAATGCAACCGTTCACACACGTAGCTCCAATATATTAAAATCTAGCTATATAAGTCGAAATCGTGCGATTTTATTTAAATATCGCACGACCGAGCTATATTTTACGCTGCAAATGAGATAAAACAATTACATGCTGTCGAATAAATCTACAACCATGGATTTGTTTTGACACACCGACTAGACCCTATTTATCAATTAACGGTATTATGATATTTATCCTTTGTGCTTAGAAATCTCTCGACGTTTTAGCATCGAGTTCAAAGTTGAGATATTATTGAGCAAGTACTTGTTATGAAGATGAATGGAGCCGCCTATGTTAGCTGTCTCTCTGAGGAGAAGAATCCATAACGAAGAAATCTTCCGGAATTCGAATTAGAGAGCAAAAGTGGCAGTGGGCAGGCCATGTGTGTCGCACAATGGATAGTAGGGGCAGATGCTTTTTGTAGTGAAGACCGTGTATTGTTAAGCGAAGTGTCGGACGAGTAACCGCCAGCAAGCTGGACGGACGGCCTTAAAATTTCGAAGGCCTTTTTCCAGCAGTTGATGAATAATTATAGACTCAATGATATATAGATATTTAACCGACTTCCAAAAAAGGAGAAGGTTCTCAATTCGACGCGAAAAAAAAGATTTTTTAAGCTAAATACTCTGAATGCAAAACTACTTACGATAATGCACTCTTAAAACACCGAGCCAAGGAAAGACGCTCGTTTGTCTGACGTTACCCTCCGGCAATGTTTTCTTTGTTTGATCACATGATGGTCTTGATGATGGCACAATATCTTAAAATCACTTATTTTTATATATATTTGCGATTAACTTAAAATAATGTTCAAAAGCAACAAAATAAAATATAAGCTATAAAATTTTCCAAAATATTTTACTTACCACATAACAGTAAAACAACTGTGTAGAAAGCATACTTTTTAATGACCATTTGTTTGAGTAATGATTAAGTATTTTTAATTTAGCGTAAAATTAATTTAACTCCAAAGGAACTTTTATTTGAATTTGTCAAACAATAAAATAGCGGTGCAATACGTGATACGAGTATTTCTCCTATTTTGTTTGGTACCAATAATAATGTAAACTTTGCAATGTTGCTTTGTTCTGAATCAGGTCCTTATTGATGATTACAGGGAAATCTAAACAATGTAGCTTCGATTACCACGTAGACTTGAGTTAAAAATTGATGCAAAACAGGTATTTGATACATTCCACTTGGGCCCTATAGAAAACGTTTACGGATCCCGTATATTTGACCGAGCGAAGCGAAGGTCTCTGAGTCTACTTGGGTGAATTGGCACTTGTCCGTCCGTCCGTCCGTCCGTCCGTCTGTCAGAGCCTTATAACTTCTGAATTGCTGAATGTAATTACTTCAAATTTGAATATAATATGTAAACCAATGGCCTCCCACCGAATATGGCTTAAAAAGTTATAAAAATCTTTATTTCAGGGGGGCTCTCATAGAAGCGAATGCGAAGTAAAATATTTTTTATAGCGTTACATAGGGTTGCGGTTTATCATTTTAAAGATAATTAGGAATAGAGTCCAAAAATATATTTTTTTTTAATTTTTCCCCTAAAATTGACGAAATGGGGGGCTTTCAAAGTGGCGATTTTCTAACGTCCAAAGTTGACCTCAGAACTCTCAATTTTCTGAACTCTCAAGCCTGAAACTTGATCAATTATTTGAATTATATCCTGTACTTGAACAACAAATACTAAAATTAGATAAATATTATAAGGAAACGAAATTATTTAATTTTTAATGTGCTTCAGTATTATTAACATAACTTCACATTTATGTCAATAGATGGCGCTCTGTACAAGTTTATGGATCTCAGTTCGGGGCGAACCACTAGTATTACTAGTGGTTCGCCCCGAACTGAGACCTCGCGGTTTCACAGAGCGCCATCTATTGACATCAGTGTGAAGTTCTGTTAAAAATATCATCATCATTAAAAATTAAATAATTTCGTTTCCTTATAATATTTATCTAATTTTAGTATTTGTTGTTCAAGTACAGGATATAATTCAAATAATTGATCAAGTTTCAGGCTTGAGAGTTCAGAAAATTGAGAGTTCTGAGGTCAACTTTGGACGTTAGAAAATCGCCACTTTGAAAGCCCCCCATTTCGTCACTTTTAGGGGAAAAATTCAAAAAAAAATATTTTTGGACTCTATTCCCAATTATCTTTAAAATGATATGCTGCAACCCTATGTAACGCTATAAAAAAATATTTTACTTCGCATTCGCTTCTATGAGAGCCCCCCTGAAATAAAGATTTTTATAACTTTTTAAGCCATATTCGGCGGGAGGCCATCGATTTACATATTACATTTAAATTTGAAGTAATTACATTCAGCAATTCAGAAGTTATAAGGCTTTGACAGACGGACGGACGGACGGACAAGTGCCAATTCACCCAAGTAGACTCAGAGACCTTCGCTTCGCTCGGTCAAATTAAAATGCGGAAAACTATAGACTGGATGTATAGGTGTAATATTGGTGTTGATATATGTGCAATGCGCATCATCTGGCAGCCCCCTGGTTTGATTTGTCCTTCAATTCCGCTGCAACGTATTGACGGAATTTTTTGCACGAAATACCGTATTTATTGTATTTATCCCGAAAAGTAAGTTCCCACGGGATTTTCAAAAAACCGCAAAATGCATCCAGGCGTGGCCATCGTCTAGACTCTAGTTAATATAAAATACTACAAAATTTGAATTTCGGGTATCCGGTATATAGAGTAAGTACAAAGCGGAGCATACTGCTAGTGTAATTTACAGGGACGGACATACGATAGCGCGAGGTGGGTCCACAAGTCGACGTTTCACCCGACTTGTTCCATTCCAGCTCACACAAACTGCGCCATTTGCGTTCTATTGTTTATTTATTTTATTTACGCTTCGAATATGTCTCTTTATTAAATACTAGTTGATGCCCGCGACTTCGTCCGCGTGGATTGAGGTTTTTCGGTTCCCGCGGGAACTCCTTAATTTTCCGGGATAAAAAGTAGCCTATGTGCTATTCCAGACTATAATCTATCTCTGTGCCAAATTTCATCCAGATCCGTTCAGCCGTTGGGGCGTGATTGAGTAACAAACATCCATACATCCATACATCCACACATCCATACATCCATCCAAACTTTCGCATTTATAATATTTATATTTGACTAGCTGATGTCCGCGACTTCGTCCGCGTGGATTGAGGTTTTTTTGTTCCTGCGGGAACTCTTAAATTTTCCGGGATAAAAAGTAGCCTTTGTGTTTTTCCAGACTGTAATCTGTCCCTTTGCCAAATTTCATCCAGATCCGTTCAGACCTAATGGCGTGATTGAGTAACAAACATCCATCCATCTAAACTTTCGCATTTATAATATTAGTATAGAAGTATAGATTATTTGCGTAGATCATACTATCATAATTACTACAACATACTACCGGATAAACTCACGGGTTATGTCGGAATATTATAGGAGATAACTGCACTTTTGGTAACCACCGCCAGAAAAGCTGATTCAGTGTTAGGTGGATGTAGAGCTCTCCACTGATCACAAAAGTTGCAGTCTGCCTGCATTTGCTAAATATGGCCGTTCAAAGACGGTTTATTGTTACCAAAAATGAACGATAATTAGAAAAGCTGATTTTTGTACAGTATTAAAGTATGCGCAGTACCTATGTAAACAGCGTAAAAACTGACGCATGTGGATGGGACTTTTTCTAGATATCAGCTTTCAAAGACGTTTTAAGCTATACTTACTATGCGTTCCTGTAAAAAAATATTAGCAATAATTTTGTCGTCGTTGATCGCTATTAAAAATGTTTAACAGCAATTCGCGCGCTTAGTGCGGGCATTAGCTAGTAATATTATAAATGCAAAAATGTGTTTGATTGTTTGTGCTAGTTTACTGCTGTTTGAGCTAGTGAGTAAGTAAGTAGGTAGGTACTTAAAAGCAGAAACAATTTTAGTTTTCAGTGCAGCATTCAGTAGGTATTCCAAGACTACCACCGCTGGTTTTTTCTCAATTATCTTGCTACTATTTATTTTGTAGTATCCTTTTCTATCTAACAATCCAAATCGTTACAAAACCTAGTTCCATAGTCCTAGTTCTATGGTAAGAAGAACAGATACTATAGAGTGAGAACCTGAATCCAAATTATGCACCGTTACCATGTTTTATACAATTTAATCATTAATTATTATTTAGTAGGTATAGAGTGTTTGTGCTATATTACAAAAAATCTTTTAATTTTTTATCTACATTAAAGGACCATACAAATATTAAAAGGATCTAATATAGAACAATAATGTAGAGATAAATAATATATTTACCCAGTAGTTTTGAGTTCCAACATTCTTTGGTAATGGAAGGCTATTCGTAAATTCTCTATTGTAAAAGAGGCCTTCATAACACCATAAGTCCATAACTAACCAATAGGCATAAGGCACCCCCCGCGTCGAACAAATTAATGCAAACCATAAGTCTACGTCAAATTAGTGTTCGGTCACACTGGGGATTTTCGCAAAACATTTTGTCTTGATGCGATGACACTAAAGACATAGTGTTTCGTTTTAAAACAACACTGAACACACTCCACCATTAGAATAATTTTGGGACGTAAGGACCTGCAAGTTGTATCACTTGTAACCTGTAAGCGCTGTAATTTTTGACATATATTTGATAAAGGGTACCTGTAGTGCGTGGAATAAATAAATGCATATGCCATAAAAATTTACTTAATGTTAAACTAATTAAAATATAACTTACCTGAATAGTTTGTAGATCAAATAGATCGATAACTGTAGTAAAAAAACCGGCCAAGTGCGAGTCGGACTCGCGCACCGAGGGTTCCGTACAAACCTGTAGTAAGTTTTACGATTTATGACGTATTAAAAATAAAAATTACGTTTGTTGTATGGGAGCCCCCCTTTAATATTTACTTTATTGATATTTAATTATTTATTTTGAAAGGTAATATACAAGTTAATATTCTGTGAAAATTTGAACCGTCTACCTGTTACCGTTTTTAATATTGAGCAAAAAAATACGAAAAAAACACGTTTATTGTATGGGGACCCCCCTTAATATATATATATATTTTTAATTTTTAGTATTTGTTGTTATAGCGGCAACGGAAATACATCATTTGTGAAAATTTCAGCTTTCTAGCTATCACGGTTTATGAGATACAGCCTGGAGACAGACAGACAGACAGACAGACAGACAGACAGACAGACAGACAGCGGAGTCTTAGTAATAGGGTCCCGTTTTTACCCTTTGGGTACGGAACCCTAAAAATGAAGGGAGACCGTGAGACGGCAGTGGTTGTATCAACATCATCCATGATATTATGGTAGTTACTATAAGACAAAATGTTTCGAAACAAAAAGTCTCTCATGTATTCTGGCGCCTTAATGCAAATCATAAGTCTACGTCAAATTACAGTCGCGATCAAGGAAACCTCTCGTAGTACAACAATATGCAATTTAAACTCCAAAGATAGGTATGCAGATTCCTATCTAATGTACCCGGTATCTACTTAGTTGTGGAAGGAATGTGTAGCTGTACAATATTTACTTTATAATAAAATAAAATGTCTTTATTTCATTTAGGTATAATATAATATTATGTCGGGGCACTGCCACCGCTTCGGGTAGCCCCACAGATAACGGAAACAGGTAGCACATTCTACTGTAAAGAACCAAGAGGCAAGACACTCAGCAGTTGGGTACCCTTTTTTTAAAAAAAATACTGGCTTTTATATAGAATCTAATTTTTTCAGGTATGTAAGATCCTATATTTCTGATTTAAATAGGGAGAAAATTAAGGTGTCAAAAAACCTCAATCCACGCGGACGAAGTCGCGGCCATCAGCTAGTAGATGATAAATGAAATAAGTAACCAAGGCGCAATAGAATCGCCTATAACTCTGGTCGTATAATGGTCACGTAAGAGCATCTATCCCACGAAATGCGCCATTCTCAATTACACTGTCTTCGCGGCGTACCCAGCTCCCACTATGCTGATGATCTTATAACAGCTCTTATGGATATAAATTGCCGCCTACATGGTTGAAATTTTCCCAATGCAGTATAGCAATTTGGTGTTTAGCGACTATATATACCTAAATGCTGTTTTACGTAGGAGCGACAAAATGCTACAAAGCGACAAGCTGCAGCAGTCTTTTTTTAATCTTTTTTTATCACTACAAGTTAGCCCTTGACTGCAATCTCACCTGATGGTAAGTGATGATGCAGTCTAAGATGGTAGCGGGCTAACCTGTTAGGGGCATGGCAGTTATGTTAAGACAACAGCGCTCAACACTGCGCCACGGAGGTCGTCAAATTATCAGTCTATAGGTAATATTGTATGCGAGCAATACCGTACCGTAGGATTAAACGAGGTTGTTTGCGCTTCGATGAAATGATAGGCTGTGCAATATGATGATTTTAATCGGCTAACAGAATATTACAAATTACATAGTTTGAAAAGATAAAAATGCGTAACGAATCCAAATTGCGAATCGCGAATGACATGGCGAATTCAAGATGACGGATTTCAAATTGACACATATAAAATTTTGATACGTGGACCAATCAGGGCTCAGTGCTCACGTCTTTTTTAAGCCCCTTTTAGACGCTCCAACAAGGTATTACCTGAAAGGTAATAAATATTAAGTATTCTGTGGTATTACGATCTACTAGGACGTCTAATCTAAAAATGGGCGCCATAGAATTCATCAATATTCAATACTAATATTATAGTTGTTGGAAAATTCTCAACTTCATTCAACTGACGGATTATACACGTACTAGCTGATGCCCGCGACTTCGTCCGCGTGGATCGAGGTTTTTCGTTTCCCGCGGGAACTCCTTAATTTTCCGGGATAAAAAGTAGCCTATGTGTTATTCCAGACTATAATCTATCTCTGTGCCAAATTTCATCCAGATCCGTTCAGCCGTTGGGGCGTGATTGAGTAACAAACATCCATCCATACATCCATCCAAACTTTCGCATTTATAATATTTATATTATATTTGATTCTAAGAAATGATTAGTAACTAGAATCTAGGTAATCAGCGTTAACAATAATGTGTAGGTACTAACTAGGTAGGCGTATCTCCTAAGCGTTTTATGAAGACGCCGTAATAAGTATATGGCGGTGGTTTATGTGGGAACACGTGCTCTTACGTAGTCATTACCTCGCGAGTTATGGGCCATTTTATTGTGCCTGTTTAATTTAAGAGTTCCGGGATTCGAATTAAACTTAATTAATATGTAATTTACACCTATACTAACTGACTCGCTCCACGTTTGCACGGATAGTACCTTTTCCATGGATGATAGACTATATTATATGAGGAAGCCTTACTTTTGGTAACTATCGCTAGGAAGGCTGATTCAGTATTCGGTGGTTTTTTTTTTCCTAGGCAGGAGGAAATCCTCATGGATGTCACTAATGACATGCTCGACTTCACTGGGATGCTCCCGGCGACCTACGGACTAAAACCTCCTGCCTTCTCCGGCCGCTCTTGAAAAAAAAGAAAAAGTAGGTATTTGGTGGGTGTAGGGCCCTCTCTTGGTGAGAATGGTGATGGTCTGCCCTCATAATATGCGGTTGGTCAACTGGTTAGGTATCGCCGCTCAAAGACGAGTTATGGTTACCAAAAATTAACGATCACTAGGAAGGAGGAAGGAGGAAGGATCTTACATGCGCGGGAGATGTTAAATGAGAATTTCTCGTCGGAAAAACGTAATACTGAATTATGGCCCGACCCGGGAATCGTATCCGGGACTTCATCATCCGCACCCAGGCAGTCAATGAACTCATGGACAGATGATCTCAAGCAAGTAGATGGCTGTCGTGTCCTAAGAGCATGATGATCCTTGCAGGAGACTCGTACAGCAGTAGCTGACGTCTATCGGTTAAGACAATGAACAAGTAAACCATCCTTGCAAACTGGTCTTCAGCAACAACATCTTTTGTGAATTAACGATAAACCAACAACCAATAAAAAACTTTCGCTGTCAATCAATCAGCCCGAATGACAGATTTTTACCGATACTTGGTTTAATTTGAAATTAGTCTCCAAAAACGTGGACGAAAAAGCTGAGTAAAATACCTACAAGATGTCGCAATGCAATGCATGTCGCAATAAAAAAGCAGGATGCCTTCAATCATCGTGAATCGTAGAGCAACAAGTGTAGCAATCTAGGAGACGACAACGCACTGTAATAAACCTGCCCTAGCTCCAAAGTTTGGCAGCTACTCTGTAGTGATCACATTCACCGATTGATTGATACGTTCTCGCTATTGCCTAGATTGCATTTGATGGGTGCATACATCCATCTCACTACTGAGCACCAGTTTCATCTTAAAATGAGAAGCGTTTCAGTAAAATTACTGCTGATTCATTTCATCTTCTTGATCAAATTTCAAAACCTTGATACTGTTAACAGGTTACATAAATCTGATTAATCAACCGCTAAAAAAATACGTTAAGAAGTTTAGAGGCATATCAGAATTATGTAAATTATTTTCTCTACCAGGAAAAACTGACTGGCATATCAACGTACAGTTCAACCGCAGCGCTGAGTCTAGTCACAACTCACATAAAATTTTGCATATGTACATTTTTTTGTAACATACTTACTCGTAGACCCTCACTAGAAAAGGCTATTCCGCAATTAGTTAAATACTTTTCATGACCCATTGGTCCAGTACTTTGGCACAAGAAAAAGCTAATCATAGCCTCTCCCTCCTGAAGGGAAAACCCACGCTGCTTTTTGCCTTGAATCATCTTAAAATTTAAGCTTGTTAAAAGTTTCGTATATGGCCCGTTAAGAATATGTATGTTTGTAACGAATTCCTTACGTGATGTCCATCCTAATGTGCTAATATTTATAAAAATATGCTTACACGAATTTCGGTGAACAAATTTTCCAAAACATAGAGCTATTTCATAAATAAGTTTAACCATGATTATTTTAAACCTGTTTTGACGATATTATGGTATGGACAGTAAATAATTTAAAGAATATGCCAAGGTAGCCTTGCCTACTCATTTCTTGACCACACTACCTGGCAAGCGGGTATAAACAAGTAAGTTACCATAGTCCATGGGTAACTTCCCGGATCTGTTAACCGCTTGAGTGTGTTAAAATTACCTATATTTTGATATATCAAAATATAGGTAATTTTATTACAAACGCGATGGTATAGCATTGCCTATATCATGTCAAAAAATGATCGTGGTTGAAGGTCGTGGTGTATCCGGCTCTCAGACCATAAGTAACGTTTGGTCGCTGACTATATAGTAAGTGGTCAGTCTCAACGTCAGAGACGTCGCTTTACGGAAAAGTTGAGTTTTCTCTTTCTAAAGCTCGATGTGTAATATTTCCTTATTTGATTTACAATAGGTACATTACAATTATGTATATTGAGCGTCGATTACAATATTCCCACGGCCATAATCTTTCCTCGAATAATGATAAATAATGTAATTCGCATGACAGATTATAATGATCAGAACTATCGACTAGCTAATGATTTGTTATGATTTATTAGCTCCCTCCATACAGGATCACGCTTTCAAAGCCGTCCGTAGAGGATTTATTATAACAATTATTATGTACATAAAACTAGTCCATATCTATATACTTCCATATACTTACTAATATTATAAATGCGAAAGTGTGTCTGTCTATCTATCTGTCTGTCGGTCTGTCTGCTACGCTTTCTCGGCCCATCTTTCAACCGATTTTGATAAAAGTTGGTACAGAGCTAGGTGGAAGGACATAGGCTATAAAAATCCCGTAAAATTAAGGGGTTCCCGCGGGAATCAAAAACCTGTTAAACCACGCGGACGAAGTCGCGGGCATTCTAGTTATTGGCATCAAGTAAGTTTTAAAAATCGCTGAGGAACTAAATGATTATTGCCTACTACTTACTGGAAAATATTCCAGGACAAAAAGTAGCCTCTTGTCTATCCAGGTTTATGTCACATTATCCACACAAAAATATCATGTAATATGGTACCGAGGTATTTTATATACATCTCTGTTATATTTATATCATGAAAACAAAGATATTGATTACTGAACAAAAGGCTACAGCCAAACCAAACCGCAAGAATATAAAATTATAGTATGTGAAATCCACCGCACTGTTTGTCATTTGAATTCTATCTCACCACAAGAATGCCACTCTTGCTAACAACTACCTACAGCAAAATTGAAATTGACACTTAACAGAGTTTTAATAAAACTTTTTTTTAAAAGTGAACAGATTTCAAAAGCACTGAAAAGCATTAAATTTGTAATTACTTTCATCCAATTTACTCTTAGCCAATGAACAAAACTTTACAAAACTTATATTGTAGGTAGTTTTTGAAGGCGGCATATCAGTAACAGGTTTTTTTTTAATTTCCCCGATTACATTTCCGGGAGGTCCCGGGTTCGATTTCCGGCATGGTCAATTTGGGAATTTATTAATTTTGCCTGGTCTGGCCTGGTGGGAGGCTTCGGCCGTGGCTAGTTAACACCCTACCGGCAAAGACGTGCCGCCAAGCGATTTAGCGTTCCGGTACGATGCCGTGTAGAAACCGAATAGGGGTATAGGTTTAATAAAACTGCCTATGCCCCTAACAGGTTAGCCCGCTACTATCTTAGACTGCATCATCATTTACCAACAGATGAGATCGCAATCAAGGGCTAACTGGAATGCCTTTCCGGCTTCCGTTCTCCCCTCCTCCTAATACAAGTACTTCAAATCAAGAGTGAATAGGCATCTTCTAGGCAAGCGCGCTCCACCTTAGGCTGCATCACCACTTGCAGGCAAGTCTGATTGCAGCCAACCGTTAGCCTATAATATATTTAAAAAAAAAACTTGTGGTGGATAAAAAAAAATCTTATAATAACTTTGCCAAAATGTTGGTAGTAAAAAATTGTTTCTTACATTTTTTTGTTTCGGTATGGAGATAGAGCAACCAAATTTCTAAAACCTTGGCGACTAGTTTATTTATTCAAAGTGATTGTCTTGAACGAAGAAAGGCCAGGGAAGTGGGTAGGTAATAGGTATCTCACAAAGTCGTGGGCATCTGTTATCTGCCTACTTAATATATGAAAAATAAGAAACCGATCCGCCAATATCGAATGTATCGTGATGTTGAACTACGAACAAAACACAAAAGATAAACTAACATTCATTCTGTTGCAGGTTATTCCATAAATCTTTGTAAATAATATCGAGCCTTTAGCTTGAAGGACGAGGTGTAGATTGACCACGAGTTTAATAAACTTTAGGCTCTAGTGCTATCATTTAAAACTAAAGGGAATAGACCCACCACGCTGCTCTAATGCGGGTTGGCGGGCTGTCATGTTAGTGATAATAACCGGGACCGACGGCTTAACGTGCTCTCTGAGGAACGGAGGTGAAACACCACCAACTTCCTAACTCCGGGCTAGTGACTATTACCTATTCTGTGCTAGTACTGAGAATTGCTTATCAGAAAAACCCTATAATAATACTTAATTACGGCCCGACCCGTGATTCGAACCTCGTCGGCCGCAGTCGAACTTGCCAAAAACTAGACTTTAGGTTATTTTAAAAAAATTCTCGTCTACTTAAAACAAGATTCTGATAATTATTTGGAACAGAAAATTCCCAGAGTTTGAAGAAATTATGGTCACCCTTATCGGAATGCTATAATCGGGGCCGATGACATGTTTACGAGGTTCCTATACCATGGATAAGCCATAATAGGACCACGCTTGTGACAAAAAATGTAAGGCACGACGCGCATATACCGTGAACTTAAGTTAAAGACTTTTGATTGACGAAAATGTTTCTGTTTAGTCGCTATGTATCTATGTCGCTACTAGCTTTTGCCCACGGCTTTTTTTTGTAATTGCAAGATAGGCTTGCGCTTGACGACAATCACGCTTAATACAAAGGAATGAGGCGGTCTAGGTTGAAGCGCGCCCGCCTAGAAGATGCCTATTCACTCTTGCCTTGAAGGTACATAAGTTATACATGGCAGGGAATACATGCACTGGAAGGGCATTCCACATCCTGGCGGTTCGAATCAGAAACGTAGAGCAGAACCGTTTCGTTCGAGCTGACTGGACGTCAACCACATAAGGACGCCAGCGCAGATCTTGCTGTTCTGTGGTAGAACGGTGAAGAGGGAACAAGGTTGAAAAGTTCCTGAACACACTCTCCAAAGTATATCCGATATACTTCGCTCACGTTGGGTTCGATTTTCGTACAAATTTAAAAGCAAAAATCCTTTCTTAGCGGATGCATACGTCATAATAGCTATCTATTATATACTAGCTGATGCCCGCGACTTCGTCTGCGTGGACTAAGTTTTTTCGATTCCCGCGGGAACTCATTAATTTTCCGGGATAAAAAGTAGCCTATGTATGTATGTATGTATGTATATTCTTTATAGCTGATGCCTGCGACTTCGTCCGCGTGGAATAAGTTTTTCAGTTAATTTTCCAGGATAAAAAGTAGCCTATATTACTATCCCACGGTATAATCCCCCTATAATGGTGAAACACGTACTTCTTCATATTTTAACGAAAGCCCAAATACTGTTTCATGGCTATAACTTGAGAAATTAAGGATTTTCATACAAACTCTCAACCCCTATTTCACCCCTTCGGGGGTGGAATTTTGAAAAACTGTGAAACACATATGTTTTCATTTTCAACCCGCAGCTCATATATCAAGTTTCATGGCTATAACTTGAGAAATTAAATTTAGAAAACTTACAAATATAAAAGAGAGGTCGTCAAAAGTAGAATAACATAAATATTGTTACTACTTTCCCTTCGAATTATCTTATTTCGTCATATATCAAAATAAAAAACCAATGCATATTATTTGTCTTTTTTGAATGATTTAATAAGCAAAGACAGCAAGCAAAATCATGCGCGTAAGCTAGTAATGTATAATTAAGTCTCAAGGTATTATTAGAAAGGCCATAAAGGGATCACCCATGTGGTTTAAGATGTGTACATATTTGTATGGGCTATTGTCACAGAGGGCGTGTTTCCACTGTTTCTTCGATATTTAATTTTAAAATTCCAATGACTGTACTTTAGTATTTCATGATGGTTTTTATAAAAAGTATGTAATCAGAGCTATATAATGTAGAGTCGTATATCTACACACTTAGTTATTTTACCTAAAATCTATCTATATATATAAAAATCAATTGTTGTTCGTGTCTCGCTAAAACTCGAGAACGGCTGGGCCGATTTAGATGGAATTTTGTGAGTGTGTTTGTGTGGGTCCCGGGATGGTTTATATTTACAATTGGACCCGATAGGGGGCGCTGCAATCGGGTTGTAGCTTCAAGGTAGGACAACGTCTGCCGGGTCAGCTAATAAGTTATAATTTACTTAACAGCAATAATGTCTGTGCCCTACAAGATTTACTGGAAATAATATAGGTACCTATGCAAATTTCTTGTAGTTTTGTAGCGAAGAGTTTTCAGAAAGAATCATTAGTTAGACTAAGAAACCTACTTGATCGTATGCTGAGAATTTAGACAGAACTTTTAGAACAGCTGCTGTTTCTTTTTCTTCTTCTTGATAAAATCTGCGTTCCGAAGCAGTAGTACGTGTACAAGCAATTAGATGGTACAAACACTGGTAAGTTCTTCATTCTTTTTCTGGTCTTCTTCAATAACAATCTTTAAACCTTAATCTTTAGCGATTTAGCGTTCCGGTACGATGCCGTGTAGAAACCGAATAGGGGTATGGGTTTAATATAACTGCCATGCCCCTAACAGGTTAGCCCGCTACCATCTTAGACTGCATCATCACTTACCATCAGGTGAGATCGCAGTCAAGGGCTAACTTGTAGTGGATAAAAAAAAAAAACTTAGTTAAACTCTAGCCAAAGAATAATACGGGCCGGACGATCAAATTAATGCGTCAATAATGGTCCATTGCTTTCGAGGCAACACTGACTGATATACGTTTGATAAAGTCGTGACGTTGAAAAACGAAAACACACCCTTCTTTTCAAACTCGTAACTAATATGTCTGACACTTAATACTTCCTCCGTAGGGTTGAGATTTTGAATAATGTGGTAATAATACAATCCATTTGTTTGAGTTATTGGCTTTTTTCGTCTTTCCCGAACCGCCAACCGATTTTTAACGATTTTTTAATGTTCTATCTTAGCGTAAGAAACAGGCGTTAAATTTTGAATATAAAAATACATTCATAAAAAATAAATAATAATACATTTTTATTTTTACTCTACAAACTACAGTAAAAATAAATTTACAAGTTTAAAATTACAGTGGAAAATATTTAATTGGAAATATTTTATGAAAATTTAATTGGTATTAGTCATAGAATATTTATTAAGTAACTGCAAATCAAAATTAATTATTTATAAAAAAGTAGCTAAAAAATAAATTTGTCTCAAAATGAACAATTTCCTATGGGCATAATTGAAATTATCTACTAGATGGCATACCGTGCCAATAAAATAAATCATAGTCAAAAATTACTACGATGAAATACGTAATGCCAACACAGTTAAAATTAGATTAATTTACTGGTGTACTAGATAATATACTCATATATCGGTCGGCTCTTGGTCTATCTTTTATTTGATGTATTATTTCTTGCTTTAATAGCTCTTTGTTGTATTGATGTATGATATCATAATTAACAGGGACAAAAGCTGCCCGTTCAGCGTCTGTATTTATAAAGTTTTTCTGAAAATTTGAATCGATTTTTATGATTTTGATTTAGTTTATGAACTAGCTGACCCGCCCTTTAGGGATGGAATATCCAAATATACCAAAACCATCGAAATATAATAAGTGCCTACACTAAAATTCTACATCAATGACCGTTTACATACATATTTCTTTTTTAACCGAAAACTCAGATACCTATCAGTTTTTAGGATATAGCTACATAAATGTTCGTGTTCGTTTAGAATTATAATCCTTATTTTTGGGACGGTAAGGTTCGTGACATAAAACTGTCATTTTGTGGTAGTAACCCCCTAGATCCCCGCAAAATACGATAAAATCTGCAGTAGCCGCGTAATGAATGCCACATCTAAATGCAAGCCTCAAAAAAATATTGAATTCAGTTAAAAGTTTGCGCTGTCGAAAGGTAACACAAATCTTAATATATATAAATCTCGTGTCACAATGTTTGTCCTCAATGGACTTCTAAACCACTTAACCGATTATAATAAAATTCGCACACCATGTGCAGTTCGATCTAACTTGAGAGATAGGATAGTTTAATATTATATAGATTAGGATTATTAGTGCTACCCGTGCGAAGCCGGGGCGGATCGCTAGTAAATTATATGTAATATAGACAGAGACACTCTCACGTTTATAATATTACTAGCTGATGCCCGCGACTTCGACCGCGTGGATTGAGGTTTTTTGGTTCCCGCGGGAACTCTTTAATTTTCCGGGATCTATGTGTTATTCAAGACTATAATCTATCTCTGTGCCAAATTTCATCCAGATCCGTTCAGCCGTTGGGGCGTGATTGAGTTACAAACATCCATCCATCCATACATCCATTCAAACTTTCGCATCTATACTTATAATAAAACTGTAACAGGTCCAATTCTGTACATTGAAGATATTTTGAAAATTTTTTTTGGAGGGCACTCATTATTCGATACTGAAGCCAAATCTGTAATTTTTTTCATTTTTGTCTGTCTGTCTGTCTGTCTGTCTGTATCTTGGCCGCGCATCACGCCGAAACTACTGAATGAATTCAAACGAAACTTGGCACGATTTGAGCCCATACTACGAGGTAGGACATAGGATACTTTTTATCCCGAAATTCTACCCCCGAAGGGGTGAAATAGGGGTCGAAAGTTTGTATGAAAGTCCTTAATTTCTCAAGTTATAGCCATGAAACTTGATATATGAGCTGCGGGTTGAAAATGAAAACATATGTGTTTCACAGTTTTTCAAAATTCCACCCCCCAAGAGGTGAAATAGGGGTTGAGAGTTTGTATGAAAGTCCTTAATTTCTCAAGTTATAGCCATGAAACAGCATTTGGGCTTTCGTTAAAATATGAAGAAGTAGGTACGTGTTTCACCATTATAGGGGGATTATACCGTGGGATAGTAATATATTAGGCTACTTTTTATCCTGGAAAATTAACTGAAAAACTTATTCCACGCGGACGAAGTCGCGGGCATCAGCTATAAATAATATACATACATACATATTATATACATACTTTTTATCCCGAAAAATTAATGAGTTCCTGCGGGAATCGAAAAAACTTAGTCCACGCGGACGAAGTCGCGGGCATCAGCTATTTATAATATTAGTATAGATATAGATATGAAGTATAGAGTATCCATATAAATATTATAAATGCGAAAGTTTGGATGGATGGATGTATGTATGGATGTATGTTTGTTACTCAATCACGCTCCAACGGATGAACGGATCTGGATGAAATTTGGCACAGAGATAGATTATAGTCTGGAATAGCACATAGGCTACTTTTTATCCCGGAAAATTAAGAAGTTCCCGCGGGAATCAAAAAAACCTCAACCACGCGGACGAAGTCGCGGGCATCAGCTAGTAGTCTATATAGATGGTAAGTATGGATTGTGTGTTGTAATTGAATTCCAACTACCGAGTAAAGACGTATTATTTGCTAGCATCTAAAACCTATATTTTAAGCACAGCTCATTGAATCGTCAATTGAAGGAAACTACAACGCATTCGTAAGCGAATTCTAACACCGCGAATACAATGCGCAGGAGTGTAGTGCATTTCCCGAAGAGCGTATAAATAAGCGTTTATTGCGTATTGTCTCATAAACAACGCTACTGTGCCAATACCCCACAGTGTAGAGATTGCAGACTAACTATAAAAAGTTACTCATAATAAAATTGTCTCAAAAAAAACAAAGTGTCTCATAATAAAATCTAGCGTAAACTGAGTTAATGGACCAATTCTTAAATATAATTTTTATAGCATAAGCTTAGGTTAGGTTGTTACTCATTAGCTTTACTCACTCATAATAGCCTATGAGTAAGCACAGCGATCGTTACATCAGTAAGGTACCGTTGTTGATACTCTAAGAAATAAAATAATAATAGGGACTGCCGATAGAAGTGAAAACGAATATTTCAAAAAAATATATATACATACTCGTATATGTAAACCTTAAAACTAAGGCATTAAATTACGAATGTATAGTATATATTTTATATTTAAGACCTTTTGTCTTCGTAACAACGCGAGCATGTCGGTGACGCGAACGCACAAGTCTACCCCCTACCAATAAGTGCTCAACGCGGCTAAAGAAGTTTTCACTTCAAAAATCTTGGGTAATTCTCAAGTCCTTACAGCGCGGTAGATTTGAGTCCTGCAAACGTCACGTTTTGTAGCCGCGCACTTTCCACTCTATGTTTGGACACACCATAAGCATGTTAGTTTGCTTCTTGCCTTAATAACTACTGTAGTTTTGACAAGTAATATTGAATGCCTTCTGTCCAATACCCATGTAGCTGTACGAAGAAATTGTTAAAGGAAAGTTATATTATGAATGGGATTTATCGATAATGTTGAGTCAGTTTAGCGGATTTATTGATAAGCACAACTTTTGTGGTAACTACACACTACCAGACTACCTCTCTTTCGTAATTCTACTCCATCGAAATTACTCGAATTCTACTAATAGTACTAGAAAATTTAGATTGTGAGGTGAACATCGATGTTGTACCCCATAGATTTGTCTGCTTTGGCGGATTATAGTGAATTGAACTTTTTGTTCCTTGATTAACATCGATGTTCACCTCACAATCAAAAAATATGATAATTTTCAAAATACGAAAACGCTTTAGCCTGCTTCATGATATAGAGGGAATAGGGTAACTAACTGATAGCTCTAGCCGAACTACCAATCTGATTAATTTAACCTATAGTTTTAATCCAGTAAGGCTTCGGTCGAGACTCGATGCTACTACACGTTATGGACAAAATAGTACCATTGAGCGATTTTGGAGTAGGTAGGTACGTACAATTTGGATAACTTCGTTGCTTTAAGTTTTGTTCGCCAAATACGGCTAAGTTTGTTCCTATTATAATTCATAACCTAAACGATAGTGCATACTTCATGTCATGGCTACATTAAAACAACAAAACAATGAATCCCTATTTCACTATGTCACGGCATCACGCGCGTGAACGGCTGTACCCAATTCGCCAATTCTTTTTATGTTGTGTTTCTGTCGCAGAACCGATGCCCGTTGGGGCAGACGCGTTCTGGAGTGGAGACCGCGTACCGGTAAGCGCAGTGTGGGACGACCTCCAGCCCGCTGGACCGACGACCTTAAAAAGGTAGCGGGAAGTGGGAGGACCGTGTGTGGTGGCGCTCTCTCCAAAAGGCCTATGTCTGGCTGGCTGGTGTGGCTGATGGATGGATGGATGGATGTGTTTCTTATTGTAAGGAGCAGGTTCTTATGAAAGAAAAAAAAACTAAGAAAGTTGCGCGGAACATTAGAAAATTTAAGAAAACTTAACGACCATATTATTAATTTCGCGCGATTGACAGTTCGCGCGTTTGTTGAATGTGAATTTAGTAGACAGGTGTTTTTTTTGTATAAGTAGGTACTACTTTTTATCCTGGAAAATTAAAGAGCGGGTACCAAAAAACCTCAATCCACGCGGACAAAGTCGCGGGCATCAGCTAGTCTCCGAATAAAAAGTTAAGTAGGTACATTCTTATCCATGTTAAAACCTTGCAAACAGATAACAAGAAACGATTGCGATTGATGCGATAAAGGTGTTTATTAAGCAAAAGGCTTGCATGAGGTCTATTTTCCGGGCTGAACCTTTAGACAGCTGCAAACCACTTTTTAGGAAAAATAAAATATTGCCACTGCCAAGTCTTTATATATATGAAGCATTGCTTTTCGTAAAAAAGCATCCCAATCTATTCCCTACACTGAGTGAAAAGTGTCCAAACAGAAGAGGTAGGCCACAAAATAGACTCTGGGTGCCACCAAGAAGGCTGGCCCTATGCGCAAAGAATTCACATTGTATGGCTGTGGCTTTGTTTAATAAACTTCCAAATTGCCATAAGGATCTGCCACTGATAAGGTTTAAACGAGAAATTTTTGACATTCTGAGTAGGAAGAGTTACTATAGTGTGAGTGAATACCTTAATGACAGCTTAACTGGATAAATTGTAACATTTTAATCTAATTTTCTATAAAGTTTAATGTATGTAAATTTAAAAGGTGTCATAGCTGATGTATGAATTATTTACTTATTATTTATTAGATTTGACATAATTTTGACATTTACCTACCTGTACATAATTTATTAATCTTTTTCTATTTTATTTACTAATTGACATTGAAAATTTAAAAATTGAAAATTGAAAAATGAATGAAAATGATTTATTTCAACATACATTATTATATTGACACATTTTAAATTTTTGGACTTAAGGGAATTGGATGTTATTTAAACATTATTAATAATTGATAAAAATAACGTAATTTAAGGCAATACATGTATATTTTTGCACACTGCTACTAGCAGTAAATTGTGAACGGCACTAATTATAAGATAACAACTGTTTTACCCACAATTTGGCAAAATAAAAATTATGAATTATGAATTATGAATTATGATTTCAAAACAAATTACTCAGAGTAATCTTCTTAACTTCATAAACAGTAATAATAATGAATTTGAAATATTTATCAAATATTTATTTCTATTGAAATAAATAGTGGATATAAATTGGCATCTAAAGTGTTTAATTTAAGGGAATATGTCCACTGGTGGGCGGTTATAGGATGCAATAAACCATAGCCGTTTAGCAAACATTATAGTGTTGGCCATCATAGGAAGGGAAAATAAATCGGGACTTGATTAATCTAATCAAACAATGAGTAAAAGTTAGCAACTATCTTTTGCTATTTTAGCAAGATATTCAGCAAAGAAAATAAAGGTTTTTAGTATCGTACCTTAAATATTAGAATTTAGGTAAATTGATAAAGGAAATAATCGCTAAAATAAACCAATATTTTATATCAAAACCAATATTTTTATATCAACCAGGAGCAGTTTTTTTGCAACTAAAAAATATAAAAATCTAGTAAGTAAAAGTAACGATTTTTATTTTTATTACTTAATTGTAGATACTGTTTAAGTAAATCGTAGCCTACAGGATTCAACGTAGGATTCAACACATTCAATTCCAACTATCATAATGTTAGCTCCATAAATGGTCATCTACGAGTACAACAATCATAGGATCGAATTTTCCTATTGAGCTGACTACTGCATAGCTAAATCAAGAACACTGTAAGTTCAGCAGAAAACATTAATGAGAATTATTATATGGTAACAAATAAATCATTAAAAAATAATAATAATAATAATAAATCACAAGTGAGTGATGAGGCTGTTTAATAAAATTATTATTTGGCCATATTTTTTGCCGGGACAAATGACAACGTCCCGCGTTACACAACACTAGTTTATTATATACTAAAAGGTATCGATACAAGTTTATGTGCTACAAGCGATAGTTTATTAGATTCCGCTTCTTATTGCAATTAATGGTAGATTGGACCTGATTTAGATTTTAGCAGTTTTATCTCAATAAGTTTAGGAATTAACATTTTATAGAAAACTTGCTTGCGCCTTTACTTAATTGCATACAGATATGATAAAAGGGTATCTGCATTTCAAGGCACAAACGATAGCATACTGAAGATGGACATAGGATACTTTTTGTCCCGGATAATTAAAGAGTGTTGGCCAAAAACGTAAGAAAGTCACGGATCATCTATCATCATTTAGGCAAACGTCTTGTAAGGTAATGAAATTCCAAAATTCCAAATTACGAAAGTCACATTTAGCATTCGACTTTTTATATTACGGCCAAACTTGCAATGTTCTACTTTTCCAATTTCTCTGTTAGTTGTTTACCAACAGCCTTCTTCTTTGCTACAACCCTGTTGTTTTGGTTCCACTTCCAGTTTCACTTCTTTCACTGGGTCTCACATCTTTTTCTGTGCTTTCCTAAAAGTATATTTTTGGAATTTTACTTATCACTGTTATCTTAATGACTTAAACAAAAACAAAGAAAAAATACGAACCAATTTGCCAAAAACAATATGAAATATTCATAGTGTGAATTCACATTAAATATCTATTTCGATGATGACCGGTAGTGGACGCGACCGGTTTCAACAAAACGTGCTAAATACCTGCCATTAACAGTCGAGACCTTATCTTATCCTTTAATCTGAGAAAAATTTAACTAATTAACGGCGTCGTTCGCCCATTAGAATTGCATAATGTGGACACATGCATCAAAATATGGTACGGGTTTTATTAATGTGAGGAGCGATAAGCGGGGCGGGTTTTTGATACCTGAACTAGACATTATACCTACCGTTGCTTTTAACCCTGTTATCATCGACTTCTTGCTTGCTAATAAGAAACAGGTAAAAACTTTTCTTATAACTAACTTATAACAGAGAACAAATTAATAATCGGAAATTAATAATTACCTATTACAGTTCAAAGATAAATGTACAATGGGTGCGTGTGTTCAAACTTACGTCATACTTTCAGGAACGGGGATCTAAAACAGTTTATGTTATTAAAATAACAGTAGGTAGCAGTTCTATACCTAACGGTTCTTATTTTTAAAGCAAAATCAAAGGGTGAGCAAGCTGAAATGGCACAAGGCAGGTCATGTTTGTACACCACAGAAGCACCGAAGGCCAATAGAACACGCTTGTTCTGAGATGGATAGCTACGTTTTAAAGATGGTATTGATAATTGAAGCGTGTATTCGTAGATGACCTCTAGTCCGCAGACCAAAGATCTGAAGAAGGTTGCACGAAGCGGTTGGACGAGGAAGGCAGAGAACCGTATTTTGTGGCACGCTCATGAAAAGGCATGTATACAATATATGTATATATTATGAATTGATTGAATTGGTGACCTTTGACGATTTAAAAAAAAGATAGTCTTTTTCATTAAAAAGTATTTCAAATAATTTTTTTTTCAAAAGGTTACTTTTACTCTATCCTTACCCATAAAGATACAGAAAAAACGCCGGTCGCTAAAGCGGACGGGCGGAGGACGCGCGTCGCGTCGAAACCGATAAACACGTCAGCGCGCATATCGCTCGCAATAAAACGCGTGACGGATCGCTACTGGCGACAATGGGGTGACACCTTTTTAGAGTTGCGTAACCATATTAAAATTGTAATTAGTCGACCGTTTTTTCCGACATTGAAACAGCAAAAAAAAACAATCAAAGCCTTGTGTTTTGAGCACGCAATAGCATTAAACTATCAGTTTTTACAGGAAAATTCATGACGCGAATAATGCATATAAAATCTAGATCCCACAATCACGATAAATGTTTTAAGGCGTAGTGGGCTCGATAATAGGTCTTAAAATACTTTGACAAATCTTGAGGTTTAATATTGAGTATGTTTTTAATTCATAAAAATGTTTAATTCTTACCGCACATCGTCACAATTCGCTGAAAATTTTATTCAAATACCATTCTATTAACCAGGTGCTAGTAGATGACATTTAATAAGTTGTATTTAATTATTAAATTATCCGTTTTAGCCAATTTCCATTTTTATCTTCAATCTTCACCTACTGTCTATCTATCTAGATGGATATGGTACAGATGCTTTTATGGCTTTGTAAAAGATAAAGTATGACGAATCGAAAGTAAAAATCTCCGCTAGAGGACTATTTTTTACCAAATTTCATAGTAATTTATTACTTAGTGTCATTTAACGCTAACTGCCTAACTTTAGGGAGTCATTTCACTTAAAACTATTTAACCTAACAAAAAATATCTGCAATATATGTCTGTAAACGGTTGAATATTAAATAATCTTGTAACTGAAAATGTTTCCTTAAGTAGTATGCATTTAAGGATCTGAAAACCCATAGATTAAGTTAGTTAGTTATGCCTCTACCATTAAGGTGATTAATGCAAGATTTAATTTTAAAGAGAGGGATGCAATGTTTTCTAAAATTATTTTTTATCCCCACAGAACCCTTCATACAGGTGAGAACACAATGTGACAAATGCATCAAAAAAAAATGGTCGCCCTTTCTGTGCGGCCAGAGAGCGTAGTCATTGTTTTCTGGAGCCATTTGTTTACAAATTAATTGACAACAAGTAACCTATCGGACCTTTTTAAATGAATCTCGCCAATAAATCAATAGATGGATTCAAACTGGAGTATTTTTAAAACCCCCCACACAAACGGAGGGAGAAACATAATATTAACGTATCTGTTTAGTTGTGTATTTGTGTATCTGTCTGTAGCATCGTAGCTCTCAAACTAATGAACCTATTTTGATTTAGTTTCTTTTATTTGAAAGGTGACTTAATCGAGAGTGTTCATATCTAGAACCTAAACTTTTGTTTCATCTATTGCCATATAATGTTATTTTATCAATTTGCTAGATGATATAGTGATGTGAGCTAACTCCGCTGGTCTAATCAATTCGAAATTTGATATCCTGGTCAGGGTGTTTAATTTCTAATTAATTGACCAGAGAACTTGATAAGCTTTTGTAAATTTATAAGCTGAATAGTACTATAATTCACCTTTGAATAGAACCACTCTCATTGACTTCCTTTAGATTGGTGGGGTTCTCTCACTTCTTCGCTGCCTTTCTATGCACCACTTCTATATATATTCTGATTTCCGTGCATAAACACGTCCTTCGAGCCCTAGGACTCACACTCAAATTCTGGGCGATGCCTTTACGCTCACCGTACCATGGAGCATACTTAATCCGAAAACAAAATGCTCCGTCTTTCGTAGGAAGTAATAGTACAGTTGGTAGAACATAAAACAAAAAAGCTTACTCATCGTCGAAACATCTGAAGTTTAGCAATTAGTGACCTATTCAGTTTTATATCCCTTGAACATGGCATGGCCTTCTTACGTTTAGTACACCTTAATTGAATTACCTATAAAACCTCTCGTTAAGGTTACCCACGTTTTACGACCAACGACTTTTAGGTATACCTCTAAATAGCGTGGGCAGGTACGTCCTTATTTCGAAATCATACATTTTTTGCTCGCTAAATCTTTATTAAACGAATCCTTATTATTGAACCAAAGGCTGGCATATTTGACGGACCAATTAGCCATTCAATTTGGACCATTAAAATTCTACATCAATGATTGTTTGAGTATGGTCAGACTCAGAAATCACTGCATAATGTGTCGCCCATCACCTCACCGGCATTAGACGTTGACGTTCTCTTTTTCTTCATACCTACCTAGAATTTTTTCCGCACTCAGATGCTGACCATGTTACACCGCTTTTACAGCACCGTATCAATCAAAAGAGCCGAGCACATCCAAAAATCCTAACAGGCCAACGACTTCAGGGAGTTTTGAGGGCAAGGTAGGTTGCATTTGAGCAGTAGGTACATGGGCCGTATTAAACCAGACACTCTGTACCTTGTAGAGTAATAATTAAATATTATGCCTTCCTTCGAATGGGATAGAAAACATTTACACATCTGAGTTCTCCATAATGTTCTCAAACGTGTGTTAAGTCTGACAATCCGCATTTTTCCAACGTGGTGGACTATGGCGTACGCCGTACACCCTTTTCCTCCTGATAAAGACCCGTGCTCACTATTGGACAGCGATTTTGTGTTAAAATTAAACAGCATACATACAATGCGTCTATTCTGTGTGCAAAGGAAGCGGATCAAATGTGGAACGCCGATCACCGATACCATAACCGATACTAGTTCAGTATTTTTTATAAAATTCAAAATTCAAAATTCAAAATGTTTTTTATTCAAATAAGCTTTTACAAGCGCTTTTGAATCGTTATAATATGAATCTACCGCTGGTTCGGAATGCCATTCCTACCGAGAAGAGCCAGCAAGAAACTCGGTGGTTGCTCTTTTCCATCAAAACTTACAATCATCATAATGATACAAGTAACTGCAGTCCCACGCATAGCTGGAGCGAATCAAATCCACGCTGTTTTTTTTTTATCATTTACGTAATCTTCGATTGTATAGTAAGCTTTTTTCACGAGCATACCTACAATACTCAATACACGCCAAGACTGGCAGACAGAGGCAGCCCCATTTCCGACGGTGGCACCCGTTCACGAGCATGACGCATGATCCAGCCATTGCTTCGCTCAACCATATTTGAGGGAACGTAACAACCCGCACCACACGACACCACCACAGAAACGTTAAAGAGAGTGTGACATACCCGACTACCCATATCAAGGCATAGAATTGAATACTGTTTAAGGGTGCAAATCGCCACCTATCGGCAATAATAATATTAAAGTTTGTATGTGTGTATGTTTGTTACTCCTTCACGCGGCAACTACTTAACCGATTTGGCTGAAATTTGGAATGGATGTAGATTATACCCTAGATTAACACATAGGCTACTCTTTATCGTGGAAAAATCCATGGATCATTAACTTTACACAATTTGTGAAAACCAAAATTCACGCGAGCGGAGCCGCGGGCAACAGCTAGTCGGAAAAAATTGTAAAAAAAATATTGATCTTTATGTTTTAGTTTATCGTTTAAATGAATATATTATCATAGAAATGCTCTTTTGTCATTTACGTAATCTTCCACAGTATAATAAGCTTTTTTCAAAAGCATACTTTTAATGGATTTCTTAAACTTGTGTAAAGGCAAGTTTAAAATAGATTGTGGAATTTTGTTATAAAATAGAATGCTCATTCCCACGAACGACCTTCGGACTTTTTTGAGGCGGAGCGATGGTGTCACGAGCTTATGGCAGTTTCTAGTTGGCCTATCGTGCAGATCGCAAATTCTTTTGTAATTCTGAAGGCGCTGTTTCACAAAGATTAAATTACTGTAAATGTATTGCGAGGCTACTGTAAGAATACCTATTTCCTTGAATTTCTCTCTAAGGGATTCGCGCGGTTTTAAATTATAAATTGCACGTATTGCCCTTTTTTGTAATACAAAAATTTTTTGAATATCTGCTGCTTTACCCCATAGCAAGATTCCGTAAGACATAATACTATGAAAGTAAGCAAAATATACAATTTTTGCAGTTTCTACGTCAGTAAATTGTCGAATCTTTCTAACAGCGTAAGCAGCAGAGCTGAGTTTGCCAGCCAGAGTTGATATATGGGTGCCCCATTGAAGCTTTGAATCTAAGGTCACCCCCAGGAACACAGTGGTCTCTTCTATTTTTAAAATATCATTATTTACAGTTAAATTCATGTTTCCTGTGGACTTGGTATTTGGCAATGCGAATTCAACACACTTGGTTTTCTTTGCATTTAAAAGTAAATTGTTTACAGTAAACCAGTTAGTGACTTGAGAAATTGCATTATTTACGTCGTCATAATTGTCCTTATTTCTATCGACTTTAAAAATCAAGGACGTATCGTCAGCAAATAGCACAATATCACAAGTGTTTTGGACGTAATATGGTAAATCATTTATATACACCAAGAACATGAAGGGGCCCAGAATGGAGCCTTGAGGAACACCCATTAGTGAGGCTGATCCGGATGACTTCACATCGTTAACACATACCGTTTGAATGCGATCACTGAGATAAGACGCAATGAGGCCAAGTGCAGTGTCTTTGACTCCATAGTGGTTCAACTTAACTAAAAGCGTCTCGTGCTCAACGCAATCGAATGCCTTAGACAAATCACAGAAAATACCAATAGCATTCTGTGATTTCTCCCATGCATCGAATATATGCTTTAGCAGCATTGCGCCCGCATCGGTTGTTGATCGGCCTTTAGTAAAACTTTAGTATATACTTAGTAGTAAGAAAAACGAGAAGGCCACCTGATGTTAAGTGATTACCGCCACCCATGAGCATTTGCAGCACCAGAGGAACCGCCAAAGCGTTCACGGCTTTTGAGAAGTTTGTTTAACCGCCCTTTGAAAAGCCCAATAGGTATTGTAATCATGAGGGAAAACAGAAGATGTGTGTGTGTGCATTGGTAATTACGGTAACTGTTAACATAGTATAGATTGATTTCAACACAACCTCAGCCGCGGGCACACATAACAATCATAATTCCCACACAAGCGCCGGAAGATAATAATCGTATGTTTTTGTGACAGCCAGACATCCAACGACAAGGTAATGGGCCGGTAATGAGGCGGGCAGCGCCGCGGGCGAGCACTAGCGCACGCATGTGTCATTATACAAGGTTTTTTTATTGTTTATTTTCATTTTGTGTACGATTATGAGCTATTAAGCTGTTTAGTTTTTTTTGTGTGAACTCATTTTAAATATTTTAAATGTATTAAAATATTGAATAGTAAACCGTAGTCGCCATTAAAGACCAATATTAGTAAGTAGTATCTAAGTATGCAGATATGTTTTAGGACCATATGCCCTGCCGCAGTGCTTATAGCGCTGTTGTCTGAACGTGGGAGGTTCCGGGTTCGATCCCCGGCAGCGTCAATTTAGGAATGTATAATATCTGAATTTTCTCTGATCTGGTCTGGTGGGAGGCTTGGGCCGTGGCTAGTTACCACCCTACCGACAAAGACGTGCCGCCAAGCGATTTAGCGTTCCGATACAATGACGTGTAGAAACCGACTATGGATAGGTATGGGCACTGCAGATGGAAAAAGGGTGTATGGGTTTCCGTGGTAAGGCAGGCTAGCCTACTACCATCTTAGACTGCATCCTCAGTTATCACTTAATCCATCCACGTTATCCATCGAAATAATAGCAGTCAATTGTTAACTTTTAAAAGAATAAAAATATAAATAAACGTTATATACCTCATGGATTCTTTTACTACACGTTCGTTGAACTTGTAATTAATTATTTATTTCTCCGTTTATTTGTTCTATAGTGGAGACATCAGGCGATGTAATCGGTCGATCTCGTTCAATCTATTATGCTCGCACTAAAATCCTGGAATCGAAAGGACATGTTCATTTCCTTTGAAGCATTAAACAGCCGCAGTAAAATATAACTTGTTTTACTTACGTTTTGTTTTCAAAGCATTAAATCTTTAGGATAAATTAATATACGCGATATGTCTATCCCAAAATGCAGGCGTTCGGGTCCAAAGGTTATTGAATGGCGGCCTCGCACCAAAAAACGCAGCGTTGAACGACTTACGACTAGGTGAACGGACAATCTCAAGCAAATAGCTGGGAATGGTTGAATTTTCTAAAATCTATTCTTACCGGATGCCTACGTCATAAAAGCTCTCTGTATTCCTTTCAGCTCGATCCGTCCAGTGGTTTGGGCTGTGCGTTGATAGTTGAGTCGAGAAGCTGAAGTGGCAAAAAATTCTTTAAAAAAAAACCGACTTCCAAAGCCACTGTAAAGTAAAAAATAATTTTGATTTCTACACACTATGTTGAAGTCGGGCGAACTTCTTCTAAACACTAAAAAATATTTTACAAATCGGTTTAGAAACCACGGAGATATGCACAAACATACATAAAAAAAAAGATACGCGTAGAATTGAGAACCTCCTCCTTTTTTGGAAGTCGGTTAAAAAGTTGGAGCATACTTAACTCAAAACACCACAAAACAATAATCAGTCGCGTTTCGAAACAAACCGAACAACTCTAGAACAAGCCAACGGGGTTGGGTTACGCGCGGTATTAGAGACGTTTTGGTAGGGTCAGTAAAAATATAAGGAAAATCTCTAACAATAATAATTCTACATTATGGTACCTACCTTGATATATTAACAGTCGTGTGTATTTTTATAGTGTTTATACAACTTACTGTATTTTTATAGTGTTTTGTTTTTACTGTAGAAGTCGTTAAAATTTTTATTTTTGTTGCTTAGTTTTTAGTTCTAACAAGGAAGTCATATAGTAGTTTACTTGGGATAATAATGCCATGCGTTCCAGACTGTTACGCGGAATAATTATTTTTAAGAATTTATACCTAATTTAAGAAGAAATAAATAAATAGCGCTAGTTTTTCAAAAGACATGTAATAAATTAAAATAAGCTTCTGATTCAATTTATTGATTTAATCGTTGTGAACACAATATTAACATGCATTCTGCCATTTCTGGCGTACAACATTTAGGAATATAACTAACATTTTACATTATTATTTTACTAATTAAATTATTTACAAAATTAAATTGGTAAATTAAATTCAGAATTATTATTACACTCAATAACTTAATTAATACTAACTTAACTTTTTTTTCTTTGACAGTACTCTAGATATTAGGGAAATCTGTGGTTTGCGGCTGAAACGGAACCTTACTGAGTAACGGGGTAGAATGCATAAATTCATGAGATAAGTTCATCTAGACCGACGAATAATTTTATGTTCATTAACATTTGCATGAATAATTATTCATTTATACGTATTTTGCTGGAGGCGCTTGTAACCCATGAATAACTGAACCAACATACATTATAATTGTAATGAAATTGATCGATATAGTGAGGGCAACAAACGAGAAAAAAATCGATTGATCTATTACAGGCTGCGCCATAAAGTCTTGTGCTTATTATTTACAAGTTTATTAATATAGCGATCATTATGTTGCTACATTAATGATGATTGTCTTAAAATTTATTTACTTCTTGTTATCCACGTCTTTATCCACTTCTTTCTTGCGAGGCCAAGGTTTTTTTTAATGAGAAAATTCCTAACGTGTTATTTGAATAAGAGCTACATTGTTTGTCCAAATCCATACTATTTCGAAGCGAAGTCCGTCTGCTTGTCCGTCTGCAACCTTTCACAAAATAGTTGTTCTACTGATTTCGAGGAAACTTTGTGCGTCGATTCGTACCAGCCCGGGGAGGAACATAGACTACTTTTATCCCGGAAAATTAAAGCGTTCCCGCGAGAATCAAAACTTTTATCTTATCTAAAACGTCTACTTTCATATTTATTTATTTTTTACTAGATGATTCCCGCGACTTCGTCTGCGTTTTTGATTTCCGCGGGAACTCTTTAATTTTCCGGGAATAAAAGTAGCCTATGTCCGTCCCCGGGATACAATCTACCCCTGTACCAAATTTCAACAAAATCAGATGAACAGATGGGCCGTGAAAGCGTCGCAGACAGACAGACAGACAGACACACTGTCGCATTTATAATATTATTATAGATTATAGATATAGAAGTATAGATATGACATAAATAGAGACAGAATTAGAGATGTAGGTAAATGCAACAAATTTAAAGACACACACTACAGTTATAATACTGAGTCGTGTCACACACACACACACACACACACACGTTACACGTCGTGTCCAAAATCAGCGGGATATCGGAAAAATAAGAAAGTCGACTGACGTGATCACAACATTAGCTGTTTTTAATGTTCCACTAATTTTGCCGTAATACATACGTATAACAAGCTGTTTGGTGTCGCTATACATAATATTAACAAAGTCACTTTCGCTATTCTATAAAAACAAATATTTAATATCCTGCGACATCTTTCCTACGACGCAGCTCTTTTCTGATTGGGTTAAGTAACTAAGACTTGTTCAACACTAACTAAAATAATTACATCCGACCTGTATGTGTCTCTTTCCATCAAAGAGAGACAGAGTTTAAACGCTTTTCAGTCAGGGAAAAAATAGCCTTCCCCAGCATGTAACCTACCTCTATGACAAATTTCATCAAAATTGGTTGAAAAGATCGGCCGTTAAAGCGTAACAGACAGAGACAATTTCGAATTTATAATATTACTAGCTAATAGCTAATGCCCGCGACTTGGTCCGCGTGGATTGAAGTTTTTCGGTTCCCGCGGGAACTCTTTAATTTTCCGGGATAAAAAGGTAGCCTATGTGTTATTCCAGACTATAATCTATCTATGTGCCAAATTTCATCCAGATCCGTTCAGCCGTTGGGGCGTGATTGAGTAACAAACATCCATCCATTACATCCATCCATCCAAACTTTCGCATTTATAATATTTGTATAGATACCTAGTATTTATTTATCAAAATTCAAAAATATATTAAGATAAATGATAACGGTTTTTAAACACTGCACCAGCAAGGAATGTGAGCTGATTATAAGTGAGGAGTTCATTTCCGCGCGAACAGTTACAACCAGTTGTAGAAAAGACATCAACGGGCGCAGGACCGCTATCCCACAAATTGCGTTTCTAGAATTCATCTCGATTATTTTTTCAACAACTTCTAGATTTTTATCGATGACTGGTTTGCGACTTTATCTGATTTTACAGTAATTTTATTTAAAGAATTATCAATATTTACCCTCTAAGATTTCGTTTTTGTAGGAGTTACATTACCATACAATATAATAGTACCTACCTGATTCTGCTATATACACAATCATAGTATACAATCTCTATATTCAACTAATTTGTTAAGTCTAAGGACAGTGCCAAAGGGAAAACACTTCCGCCGTACTAAAATTCTATATCAATGCTTGCACCATAATTTTACTTTTAAGATTGTTTACAAAGTAATTGACGTCAATAAGTGTACCTGCCGTGTACCTAATTTGAATAAATAGATATAAGCAAGGAAGGTCGCTTGTTTGGGATGCCACATGTGTGGATACGCTGGCGTTGTCCCACTTGCAGGCGACCTCCATGACGGCGGGGGCGGCAGCGACTAATGCAGAAAGAGCCAAGAGGCGCAAGTATGAAATTATAGAAAATAATTTCATTTTTGTGCCTTTTGGTGTTGAAACCCTGGGGTCGTGGGGCGAAGATGCTAGATCCTTTTTTAAGGATCTATCTTCTCGTCTCACAGAGTCCACAGGTGACCGGAGGGCTGGCAGTTACCTCGGCCAACATATAAGTTTGGCTATTCAGCGAGGTAACGCAGCCAGCGTTCTGGGCACATTGCCTCATTACAGCGGCATAGATGATATTTTTAATGTTTAGTTTTTAATTTAGATTTAATTTAGTTTTTAATAGTATCATATTATATATCAATATATTATGTATAATAATCCTGAAATAAACAATAAAAATTTATTCAATAGATATTGATTGAAGATTGATTATTTTTACAGGCTATTCTCTACTAATTATTATTGGTCTCGTGTAGTCTCAAATTAACTATCACTGGGTGATATGGTTTTTCCGGAAGGTTGTCATAAGCTTCTAGATGACACCTAATGCTCTAAGTAAAGGAAAATTATTTGACTATTTTGGCCAAACGCCACATACAAGCTCACTTTATTGTGAACTGAATTTTTAAAATGTTAATTTCCTTTACTCTAAGAGAAAAAAATGTTTTTACTGCACATAGCTAGGTAGTATTTATTGGCGATTTCACGATCTTCTTCATTTTTGAGTTATTTCATTTAGATAAATCGTATCATAATATCTATCAAACGTTTACCAAAACACCGGAAATGAATAAATCAAACTATCGAAGAAATCGAAAGCATTTGCCACACTTAAGCATAGTAATATTAACTAGACAATTAATATAGCTATTATATTCATATAAACTGGTTGCGCGAGCAAAGTGCCGGTCGAGTGATAAAAAGATAACTAGCCACCTCAGGGCGCTAAAGATTATCATCAGCGATGTTGATATGACAACCGCGGTTATGCTTAAAAGGGTTTATGTTTAAAGGCTTGGAAAGACAAGACGCGTGACAGTATCATGCTTGGATTGGACAGTGCGTTCCAGTGTACGCGTAGTCGAGTTATATTTTGAACACGCATAGGGTAGAGTATTACAACGGTTCAGACTGTATCAAAATACCGACAATAATGGCAATGGATTGCGCGAACCTGCCCCCCAATCATGTAAGAATGGCCGTTTCTTATACGTTTAGGCAGACGAAATTGAGCTCTAATTCAATGCTGTCATGGTTTATTTTACTTTGACGCCGAACCTTTACCGTTTGATCGACAATTCTTACGTAATCAGGGGGCTGGTTTGCACTATAAACATGTTTGAAATTTCGATTATACTTCGAACTTTAGAAAAAATGTGCAGCTTCGATTTCGTAGAACGTCTCTGTCGTTCAGACTGACAAATCAGCGACCAATCGTCACATACGAATGGGTAATAGAGACATTCTTCGAAGCCTAAGCAGACGATTGTCTATTGCGAAAGCTCTTTATTGCAGGGTACTGAGCGCCACACTGCTGCCATTGCGCGTTGCTGCCTTCGCATTCTGTCTGTCCAAGCCTTTAATGCCATGGATAATTCATCTAAGTATTTCGGTACGCACTACGCTAGTACATGTTTTAAGAGACGAAATCTTTTATAACGAACTATTTAAAGTAAATCGAGCAATACATATACTTAATATTATTATTAACTATTGATAGGTAAGTACCTATATTTAATATATTTTTTTAAAATAAATAATACTAATAGCACATAAATAATTTTTTATCGCATTATAAGTAAATCATGAAAAGTCTTGATAGTTAGTTTACCTCAGAATTTCAAAATTAGTTACGCGATAAAATACAGCTGTTCATCGATGTGATATAGCAAAACAAAACAAAATACTAATTCTTTTTCTCTATTTTCTAACAGTATAAACTGTTAATCGCAAAGAGATACATATGATATGATGATGAGATGTGGAATTGATTAAATAGGGGTTGAAACAACTCTACCAGAATCTGTTTCTTATTAGGACCTATGAATTTTTAAACGTGACTTCGATACACGATTTTTTATTAAAACCATTAATTAGTGGGTTATCCGTTTTGTTTCCCCTTTACATACATAGGTAAATTAATCCTTTACTAATTCAAGTTAATAGCACCATCCACAGCTGCAATTACACTTTAAACTAACAAATTGCTCTTACAAACTACGTAATGGACACAAAACTCTACGAGAGCAATAAAATAAAATGACACGATATGCGGTTTACTCCGAATCCCTCTTAGTGGATGCTGGGAGCGCGCTCAGATCGCACGCGTGATGTGAGCCTAATAGAATCGGCCCGAAAATTACGTGAAAAGTTTACGGAAAATTCATTTCGATAAAAGAGTTTCCGTACGTTTTACTAGAATTTTCCGTTCGCGAACGCTTTTCGTGTATTGAAACGTGGACTCTTTGTGGCTGTGTTTTTAATTGTGACTCTTTTATTCTTTTCATTTCCTAAAGTATTGAGGTAAAAGCGTATGTGAAAACGTAAGTTTTTAGTTATACACATTTTTTGTTACAAAAAATATATTTATCCCACGTAAACATTATTTTTAAAGGTTTATGATAATATATGAAAGATATAATTTATAAAAAGTTCATATATAACCTACCGATATATTAAAACATCAATTAAAAAGTAATCCAAAGAAAATAGACCCACCTAATTAAGTACAAATTACACCCATTTTGAAATACTTACAAAATACCAAAACGCAAAGAAACTTTTGAAGGAGAGCAGCAAAGTGTAGTGTCTACTTTTCTATTATAACTCGTATGGGATGATTAAATTTTGCAGGCAAGCATCGCTGCCCATGTCTGCAGTAACAGGATGGATTAGCGACTATAAAGTGCCTTAAAACTTCCCATATTACCGAAACCTGCATTCCCGAGAGTTCATCATAAAAAACTCAAACTCAAATATTTTTTATTCAAGTAGACTTTGACAAGTGCTTTTGAATCGTCGAGTGAATCTACCACTGGTTCGGAATGTCATTCCTACCGAGAAAAACCAGCAAGAAACTAATTTTCTCGAAGGTGTGTGAAGTCTGCCAACTTATGAACTTGGCCAACGTGGTAGGCTATGGCCAAACCCTTCTCACTCTGCGAGGAGATCTACCCAGTTACAGTGGTCCGTTAATGTGATGTAAATATGATGATAATGACAGGCCTTGCTTACCACAATTGGTAGGTAAATATTCGTTTTCAGACGATGTCGCAAAAAAAATATGTGAATTGCCTATAATTGCGTAAGCTTAAATTTCGTTGCGGGAATTTGATATTGTCTATTTTGTAATTTTTTCTACACTACGAGTATATACTATAATATACATAGTTTAATATGCAAAAAGCGCAGTTTTGCTCAGCTGCGTATATTTTTTAGCTTTACATGCCTTACGTCAGCAGGTACTAACTACTAAGGTAGGTATCATATTATATTCTGTGCATATAGCTATATATTTTTTCGTACCGTTTGTATGAGTATTAGATTGTATTTATCACTAGCTGATGCCCGCGACCTCTGCGTGTATTGAGGTTTTTTGGTTCCCGCAGGAATTCTTTAATTTTCCGGGATGTGTTATTCCAGACTATAATCTATCTCTGTGCCAAATTTCATCCAGATCCGTCCAGCCTTTCTGGCGTGGTTGAGTAACAAACATCCATCCAAACTTTCGCATTTATAATATTAGCATACCTAGGTAAAAATAGCAACAATATTTTATATTCTAGATATCATCTAATTATCTGCACATAAATAGAGCAGAAATAATTTATTAGAGCGTTCTATAAATTTGATCTCCTAGGAGTGAGCTGTCATAGCCTAGTGGCTTAAACTTTAACTCGATTTCCGGGAAGGCACCTGAAAAAACATGCATGCCTGAAATTTCTCCATATGGTTTTCAAAGTCTGCCAGTCCATACCTAGCCAGTGTGGTGAACTATAGCCACATTTTCAGAGAGTATGGATACTTATGCTTATTATTGAGCGGCGTTGGATGCGATAATGACGAAGAGGAAGAAGCTTCTAGCATAAATTAATCGGAAAACATACATAAATTGATTAAACTTATATTCCTAATACTTAGTTTATAGATAGTAAATAATCTATTAATTATTAATGACTAGCTGATGCCCGCGACTTCGTCCGCGTGGATTAAGGTTTTTCGGTTCCCGCGGGAACTCTTTAATTTTCCGGGATAAAAAGTAGCCTATGTCCTTCCCCGGGATATAACCTACCATTGTACCAAATTTCATCAAAATCGGTTGAACAGATGGGCCGTGAAAGCGTAGCAGACAGACAGACAGACAGACACACTTTTGCATTTATAATATTACTATGGATTCATTAAAACTGAATGTGCCAACTTTTTACCAAAATTGGCAATATTATCTGATAAAACGAATTTACCGACTAGGTCTCGCACGAGACTATGTCGAAGATTGCATTTAGTATCTAGACTGGTATAAAATTCAAATTTGTGTATTATTTATGCTAAATATGGAAATCTGTAGATATCGGTCGAAAGATATCCATATGTAAAGATACAATGTAGAAATTCGTATGACCCACACGAAGTGTTAATATCCTCATACTAATATTATAAATTTGCGAAAGTGTGTTTGTTTGTTGGTTTATTGGTTTGTCCTTTAATCACGCCGCGACGGAGCAACGGATAGACGTGATTTGTGGAATGGGTATAGTTGACCTGGAGAAGCGATACGTGATTTTGAATTATTGGGCAGTGGCCATATTTAGACAGTTCCAAACTGATTAACGGTTGGCAGATTGACAGGCACACTTTCGCATTTATGCTAATAATATGGGAGCATAGATTAAATTACCCAAAGGTGATATCAATCGAATGCTACTTGGCTTCCTACTTTTTTTATTCCACTCATCAAACCGCAGTTCACAGTTGAGTGTGGTTTGATCCGCTCCAGTTAATCCCAAAGAGCAGTTACTATTGACTGTCAAGCGACACCTTTCAAGCTTTTTAATTGCTTTTTATACTCATACTTGACTCGTATTATTAATATATTATGAGCCTTTAAGCTTCAGAATAGATTTCTGTAGACTTTGCAGAAATAAAACGCAAGTGACTTACCTAGTTGTTTGACCTATTGTCCTTTTTATAATTTGGATTAAAAAGGTTTAGTAAAAGAAAATAAGTTAAAAATAACATTGTAGTTTAAAAAAGTTAAAAACATGCTTCACCAATTACAGCTATGTATGTATGATGTATGGGACTCGTTACAACAAACTTAAAAGCCATACTCGAAAGGTCTACTAGAAGCCTTTGAAGAGTTCCAATCTCTACCTCCTGGTTCTATCAATCAGCTCGATGGAATAAAATTTTTGTGTTGTCATTGAAATTCCATACATTTTCCAGTTGAAAGATGGTTAAATTCGACTTCCAAATAAAAAAATTGGCAGTCATAGGGACTGCCGATAGAAGTGAAAACGAATACATATTATATTCAAAGTAATTTAAAAAAAATTAAATATAAACCTTAAAACTAACGCATTAAAGTTTAATTACGAATGTAGTATATTTATATTTAAGACCTTTTGTCTTCGTAACAACGCGAGCATGTCGGTGTTCGCGAACATGTCGCTGTTCGCGAGCAAGTCGGAGCGAGGTGACGGTGACGCGAATCCACAAGTATCCCCCTACCAAAAAGTGCTCAACGCGGCTAAAGAAGTTTTCAATTCAATAAATAAATATTCATTTATTTGCCAGAATATTTGTACATAGTGATGGTACAATAAGATTTCTTTACGCACTTAGTTACAGGTAGGTACCTAATATAAAAGCGCGGAAAAAGTTGAAAAGATAAACGAATAAAACAACTAACACGCAAAATTTGCATTTGGAATAGACTATTTATTTAACTAGTATGGCGCGTGGCTGCGCGGCCCGCTAAAGCGGACCGCGTAATGGACCGCGCGGTCCACTGTCTACTTACTCGCTGTCCTACTATCCTGGTTTACTGTCTACGTGTTCTGAACTGAACAACATACTGCTATGCTAGTGAGCACAGTGGAAGCGCCAGCACGCCAAGCGTATGACGTAAAAGAAAATTCTCATAAAGGAAAAAATCATAAAACAAAGACCACCAACCCCCCGCACCGCCCCTTCACCCAGCCAGCACGCCAAGCGTATGACGTAAAAGAAAATTCTCATAAAGGAAAAAATCATAAAACAAAGACCACCAACCCCCCGCACCGCCCCTTCACCCGTTTGTATCAATACCTTTGCGTGCCATCGAACTTCGGCAACTTGGCTTTCCTAATGGCAAACCGACAATAATTAATTCTTCCTTAAAGAACAAATCTTGTAAAAAAACCTACATACATATTTCCTAACTTCTTCTATTCTCTTCAATGTTCCTAGATTCTGCCATCTTAATTTTTGCTGCTCATCAAGTCGACTTTCAGGCCCTGATAATTTTCTACCCAAAAACCACTCTTCCATCTTATAATTAATACTGTGTGAGATAGCCGCCAACTTGAATCCGCCATTTTGGATTTTTTTTTCAGCTCACTGCCAATTGTATGAAGTTTCCTGTATTTTTTGTTTGAGCAGCCCCTACCTATCTTTAATACCCTGACCGTGCTCCTCACACATCATCCGAACCTTCGACCATCATCTCTCTCCATATTTTTTTCTCCGACCATTCGTCAAAATGAGAATTCTTCCATTAAAACAAACTTTGAAAAGGATATAATATCCGCCATAAAAAACCGCCGCCGCTTCTATGGAAAAATAAATTCCGCCATTTTGGATTTTTTTTCAGCTCACTGCCAATTGTATGAAGTTTCGAGTATTTTTTGTTTGAGCAGCCCCTACCTATCTTTAATACCCTGACCGTGCTCCTCACCCATCATCCGAACCTTCGATCATCATCTCTCTCCATATTTTTTTCTCCGAACCATTCGTCAAAATGAGAATTCTTCCATAAAAACAAATCTTGAAAAGAAACCGTAATCTTGCATAGTTTTTCTATGAAAAAATAAATTCCGCCATCTTGAATTTTTTTCCTGTTCATCAAGTAGACCTTCATGTCCCGATCATCTTTTGCCAAGAAACCACTCTTCCATCTTTTATACTCTCCGTGATAGACACCGACGAAATTTGTATGGCGGCCATCTTAAATCCGCCATTTTGAAAATTTTTTCAGCTCACTTTCAATTGGATGAAGTTTCGAGTGACATTTGGTCGAGCACCCCCCACCTATCTTCAATACCCTTTTCTATGGAAAAATAAATTCCGCCATCTTGAATTTTTTTCCTGTTCATCAAGTAGACCCTCGTGTCCTGATCATCTTTTGCCAAGAAACCACTCTTCCATCTTTTATACCCTCCGAGATAGACACCGTCGAAGTTTGTATGGCGGCCATCTTAAATCCGCCATTTTGAATTTTTTTTCAGCTCACTGTCAATTGGATGAAGTTTCGAGTGACATTTGGTCGAGCACCCCCCACCTATCTTCGATACCCTGGCTGGTGCTCTTCATCCGTCTTCGAAATCCTCACTCATCAGCTCTCTCCGTATTTTTCCTCCGAATGAATTTTTGACTTCTATACGAAACGATAAGTGAAAAAAAAAATTTTCATACAAAATTTTACAGGAGAGGTGATCAATGAGTCAGTCAGTCAGCACGAGCAGCTATATATATATAAACTAGTATGACGCGTGGCTGCGCGGCCCGCTAGCGGACCGCGTACTGGACCGCGTGGTCCACTGTCTACTTACTCGCTGTCCTACTATCCTGCCCCCCGATTATGTAAGAATTGCCGATCAAATCGTCAAAGTTCGGCGTCAAAGTAAAATAAACCATAACAGCATTAAATTAGAGCTCAATTTCGAAATACGAAATTGAGCTCTAATTCAATGCTGTTATGGTTTATTTTACATTGACGCCGAACTTTTACGATTTGATCGAAAATTCTTACATAATCGGGCAGCTGGTTTACTGTCTACGTGTTCTGATCTGAACAACACACTGCTATGTTAGTGAGTACAGTGGAAGCGCCAGCACGCCAAGCGTCCGACGAAAAAGAAAATTCTCATAAAGGAAAAACATAAAACAAATACCACCAACCCCCCGCCCCTCCCTTTTTGTTTGAGCAGCCCCTAAGTAGGTACCTATTTTTAACACCCTCACCGCGTGCTCCTCACCCATCATCCGAACCTTCGATCATCATCTCTCTCCATATTTTTTTCTCCGAACCATTCGTCAAAATGAGATTTCTTCCATAAAAACAAATCTTGAAAAGGAACCGTAGTCTTGCATAGTTCTACACTTGTAGCCTCTTCAATATTCGCCATACATTTTCTATGGAAAATAAATTCCGCCATCTTGAATTTGTTTCCTGTTCATCAAGTAGACCTTCATGTTCTGATCATCTTTTGCCAAGAAACCACTCTTCCATCTTTTATACTCTCCGAGATAGACACCGACGAAATTTGTATGGCTGCCATCTTAAATCCGCCATTTTGAAATTTTTTTTCAGCTCACTGTCAATTGGATGAAGTTTCGAGTGACATTTGTTCGAGCACCCCCCACCTATCTTCAATACCCTTTTCTATGGAAAAATAAATTCCGCCATCTTGAATTTTTTTTCTATTCATCAAGTAGACCTTCATGTCCTGATCATCTTTTGCCAAGAAACCACTCTTCCATCTTTTATACTCTCCGAGATAGACACCGACGAAATTTGTATGGCGGCCATCTTAAATCCGCCATTTTGAATTTTTTTTCAGCTTACTGTCAATTGGATGAAGTTTCGAGTGACATTTGGTCGAGCACCCCCCACCTATCTTCGATACCCTGGCTGGTGCTCTTCATCCGTCTTCGAAATCCTCAATCATCAGCTCTCTCCGTATTTTTCCTTCGGATGAATTTTTGTCTTTTATACGAAACGATAAGTGAAAAAAAAAAAGTTCATACAAAATTTTACAGGAGAGGCGATCAATCAGTCAATCAGCACGAGCAGCTATATATATATTAACTAGTATGGCGCGTGGGTGCGCGGCCCGCTAGCGGACCGCGTAGTGGACCGCGTGGCCCACTGTGATCCACTGTCTACTTTACTCGCTGTCCTACTATCCTGGTTTACTGTCTACGTGTTTGACGACATCCGTGGCGCAGTGTTGAGCGCTGTTGAATTTGCGGAGGTCCCGGGTTCGATCCCCAGCAGGGTTTGGAAAATTTATAATTCCTGAATTTCCCTGGTCTGGCCTGGTGGGAGGCTTCAGCCATGGCTAGTTACCACCCTACTGGCAAAGACGTGCCGCCAAGCGATTAAGCGTTCCGGTACGATGCCGAAACCGAATAGGGGTATGGGTTTAATAAAACTGCCATGCCCCTAACAGGTTAGCCCGCTACCATCTTAGACTGCATCATCACTTACCATCAGGTGAGATCGCAGTCAAGGGCTAACTTGTAGTGGATAAAAAAAAAAACTGAACAACACTGCTATGCTAGTGAGCACAGTGGAAACATCAGCACGCCAAGCGTCCGACGTAAAAGAAAATTCTCATAAAGGAAAAAACAAAATAAAGCTGGCTTTCCTAATGGCAAACCGACAATAATTCTTCCATAAAGAACAAATCTTGTAAAAAACCATATCAAAATCATTCATATTTCCTAACTTCTTCTACTCTCTTCAATGTTCGTAGATTCTGCCATCTTAATTTTTTCTGCTCATCAAGTAGACTTTCAGGCCCTGATAATTTTCTACCCAAAAACCACTCTTCCATCTTTAATTATACTGTCTGAGATAGCCGCCATCTTGAATTCGCCATTTTGCATTTTTTTTCAGCACACTGCCAATTGTAACTATGAAGTTTCGAGTATTTTTTGTTTGAGCAGCCCCTACCTATCTTTAATACCCTGAGTGTGCTCCTCACCCATCATTCGAACCTTCGATCATCATCTCTCTCCATATTTTTTCTCCGAACCACTCGTCAAAATGAGAATTCTTCCATAAAAATAAATCTTGAAAAGGAACCGTAGTCTTGCATAGTTCTACACTTGTAGCCTCTTCAATATTCGCCATACATTATCTTCGATACCCTTTTCTATGGAACAATAAATTCCGCCATCTTGAATTTTTTTTCCTGTTCATCAAGTAGACCTTCATGTCCCGATCATCTTTTGCCAAGAAACCACTCTTCCATCTTTTATACTCTCCGTGATAGACACCGACGAAATTTGTATGGCGGCCATCTTAAATCCGCCATTTTGAAAATTTTTTCAGCTCACTTTCAATTGGATGAAGTTTCGAGTGACATTTGGTCGAGCACCCCCCACCTATCTTCGATACCCTTTTCTATGGAAAAATAAATTCCGCCATCTTGCATTTTTTTCCTGTTCATCAAGTAGACCCTCATGTCCTGATCATCTTTTGCCAAGAAACCACTCTTCCATCTCTGATACTCTCCGAGATAGACACCGACGAAATTTGTATGGCGGCCATCTTAAATCCGCCATTTTGAATTTTTTTTTCACTCACTGTCAATTGGATGAAGTTTCGAGTGACATTTGGTCGAGCACCCCCCACCTATCTTCGATACCCTGGCTGTGCTCTTCATGCGTCTTCGAAATCCTCAATCATCAGCTCTCTCCGTATTTTTCCTCTGAATGAATTTTTGTCTTCTATACGAAACGATAGGTAAAAAAATAATTCTTCATACAAAATTTTACAGGAGAGGTGATCAATGAGTCAGCACGAGCAGCTATATATATATAAACTAGTATGGCGCGTGGCTGCGCGGCCCGCTAAAGCGGACCGCGTAGTGGAGCGCGTGGTCCATTGTCTACTTACTCGCTGTCCTACTATCCTGCCCCCCGATTATGTAAGAATGGCCGATCAAATCGTCAAAGTTCGACGTCAAAGTAAAATAAACCATAACAGCATTAAATTAGAGCTCAATTTCGAAACACGAAATTGAGCTCTAATTCAATGCAGTTATGGTTTATTTTACTTTGACGCCGAACTTTTACGATTTGATCGACAATTCTTACATAATCGGGCAGCTGGTTTACTGTCTACGTGTTCTGATCTGAACAACACACTGCTATGCTAGTGAGCACAGTGGAAGCGCCAGCGCCAGCGCAGCCAAGCGTCCGACGTAAAAGAAAATTCTCATAAAGGAAAAACATAAAACAAAGACCACCAACCCCCCGCCCCTCCCTTTTTGTTTGAGCAGCCCCTAAGTAGGTACCTATCTTTAATACCCTGACCGTGCTCCTCACCCATCATCTGAAGCTTCGATCATCATCTCTCTCCATATTTTTCCTCCGAACCACTCGTCAAAATGAGAATTCTTCCATAAAAACAAATCTTGAAAAGAAACCGTAGTCTTGCATAGTTCTACACTTGTAGCCTCTTCAATATTCGCCATACATTAACTATGGAAAAATAAATTCCGCCATCTTGAATTGTTTTCCTGTTCATCAAGTAGACCCTCATGTCCTGATCATCTTTTGCCAAGAAACCACTCTTCCATCTTTTATACTCTCCGAGATAGACACCGTCGAAATTTGTATGGCGGCCATCTTAAATCCGCCATTTTGAAATTTTTTTCAGCTCACTGTCAATCGGATGAAGTTTCGAGTGACATTTGGTCGAGCACCCCCCACCTATCTTCAATACCCTTTTCTATGGAAAAATAAATTCCGCCATCTTGAATTTTTTTCCTGTTCATCAAGTAGACCCTCATGTCCTGATCATCTTTTGCCAAGAAACCACTCTTCCATCTTTTATACTCTCCGAGATAGACACCGAAGAAATTTGTATGGCGGCCATCTTAAATCCGCCATTTTGAATTTTTTTTCAGCTCACTGTCAATTGGATGAAGTTTCGAGTGACATTTGGTCGAGCACCCCCCACCTATCTTCGATACCCTGGCTGGTGCTCTTCATCCGTCTTCGAAATCCTCAATCATCAGCTCTCTCCGTATTTTTCCTCCGAATGAATTTTTGTCTTCTATACGAAACGATGAGTGAAAAAAAAAATGTTCATACAAAATTTTACAGGAGAGGTGATCAATCAGTCAGTCAGTCAGCACGAGCAGCTATATATATATTAATGCATTCTGTCACCTGTATTGAGTTCGTTTGAGACACTTTAAATTGATTTCGGCTACTGATAACGGGCACGGAACACGGTCAAATTCAAAACTATGTATACCTATGTAAAACAATCTCCCCGGCACAGTGGTGAGCGATGCGGTCTTATTGTGGGAGGTCCCAGGCTCGATTCCCGGCAGGGTTAATTTGGGAATTCATAATTTCTGAATTTTTTCTAGTCTGGTCTGGTGGGAGGCTTCGGCCGTGGTTAGTTACCACCCTACCGGCAAAGACGTACCGCCAAGCAATTTACCTTTCCGGTACGATGCCGTGTAGAAACAGATAGGTGTATGGGTTTGATATAACTGCCGTACCCCTAACAAGTTAGCCCGCTATCATCTAAGACTGCATCATCACTTACCATCAGGTGAGATGACAGTTAAGTGCTAATTTGTAGTGGGACAAGTACGTTATAGAATACAGTCAAACTGGAACTAATTGCCTATAGGTGCCAACATCTGTGTGGGTATGGTTTGATGTTCGATGTTCTTTGAGCTTTGAGTTTTCTAATGTCTTGTTTTCTGTATGTCTGCCTGCTACATCTTCATGGGCTACCTGTTCAACTAGTTTTCATGACATTTGGTACTGTGATAGTTTTCATCGCGTGAAAGGGCATATTGTATTAACAGGTCTAAATTTAGTGATATTATTTTCACCAGGTAAAATTATAAAAGGATAGCAATAAGTAACTATAATTTAACCTAGTGCAATACATTTATATCTGTCATATTTTTACCTGAGAAAATATGTAGAAAAGAATTTGTTTTGTAAATGGCTAGGTAGGTATATGTAGATGTAGCCATTTGTAAAAAAAGCAGACTTTTTTTTCCCCTACTCGTAAGTAAGCGAAAAGCTCGTGCCGATGTTAACAAGAATATTAAGTCATGCTCATATTAAGAAACACTCCTAATATTGGATAGAAGCAGGCGTTACTTTGCGGAAGTCCATGATAATGAAGGAACTATTAAAAAAAAAGAAATATAAATTATAGAAGTATAATTCGCTATAATCCGCCACAGTCATCGTATACTAAAATTCTACATCAATGGCCACAGTCAATCTATGTGGTGCAGCATGTATCTTGCACTTGTATAGCTTGCAATATTCACCGCCCAGTAAGCCAGCAATTCGCACCGGCACAACACCACACCACACAAACCTTCCAAATTCAACGTGCGTTTCACTCCGACACCGGAGCATCTTCAGGAGATGTTGACTCGACATTGCTTTACAATCGTGCATTTTTCAAGATCTATCGTCAAATTAGGTGAATCTAAAAATGATTACATGAAGTAAAGAAAAAATAAAGTTACGTTACCACGCAATCGAAGTGGAAAGCAAGCTTAAAGCTCGTTCATCAAACACATTTTATGTACCTACTTGTTGCACAATCTTCTATTTAAAAGGTCTTGCGTCAAATTATGAGAATCTAAAAATGGTTCTTTAACAAGTACAGATTGCATGTAGTAAATAAAAAATAAAGTGCAGTAATGAGTTCTTTTCCGTCGTCAGATCATATTTTTAAACTCGTTATATTAATTAAGGCTCACCACACACCTGTCGTCGCGAACTTAATTTTGTCAATTAACCTTTTTTTTTAAATTTCCTCGTTCCGTTACAACATGAACCAGATTAACCGTGTTTCATAACAGTTAGTTTGATTGGATTTAATTGATGATTAAAAGTAACTAGAGGTATTTTCACGGTTCGAAACGAGTTTAAATATTATTACGAATGATTTCATAGTAGGTATCTGAAATCACATAATATAGAGTCTGTCAAGTGAAAACTGAAAATCTTTTTTTTCGATACCTACTGGCAACACTATGCTATACAAAACTCAAGGCTAAACAAATTAAAACCAATTCTCATACATTTTGGTATAACCAAACTTATTTTTTAAGGTTCCTTACCTCTAGAGGAAATAAGAACCCTTATAGGATCACTTCGTTGTCAGACTGTCTGACTGTCAACCACCTTTTTCTCGGGAACGCGTGGGGAGGTATGAAGTATTATGATAGCCTAGCCTACGACTTTCAATTGACCAGTTTTTCAAAAATCTGGTAAAAAAAGTGGTTGACAGACTGACAGACGGACAGACAGACGGACAACGAAGTGATCCTATAAGTAAAAGGGTTCCTTTTTTCCTCTTGAGGTACGAAACCCTAAAAATCCCGCGGGAACTTTTGAATTTCTGTACCCCTCAAAACCGATTGAACAGATGCCACGTGAAAACGTACCAGACAGGCAGACATAATTTTGCATTTTTAATGGACCCAGCGAAGCGAAGGTCTCTGAGTCTACTTGAGTGAATTTGCACTTGTCCGTCCGTCCGTCCGTCCGTCCGTCCGTCTGTCAGAGCCTTATAGCTTCTGAATTACTGAACGTAATTACTTCAAATTTAAATATAATATTATGTAAACCGATGGCCTCCCGCCGAATATGGCTTAAAAAGTTATAATAGTTATTTGTTATACAAGAGTGAAAAGTTGTTTTTTAACCGCGTGCTCAATTTTGATGACCGAGCAAGCGAAGGATTCTAAAATTGAACCACGAGCGGAGCGAGTGATTCAAAAATTAGAATCCTGAGCGTTAGCGAGGGAATCAAAAGAGCACGAGGTGAAAAATCTTTTCACTCGAGTGCAACATCCCACCTCAGCGAGGAAATGACTAGATGCAAAAAAAAAATCACAAGATTAAATTCAATTCTGTTAATTTCTTCGTCACTAGAATCACTCATTTTAGGTTTTTCACTTATTTTCAATTTTCTTGTTTTTAATCGGTTTTAATTTTAAACAATATGACGTGAAAGAAAATGGTGCGCGCAAAGCAAATTAAAAAAGTACACCAAGAAGGTTACGAGTGTGAGTTTTTAACAAATTTTAAAAACGATTGTATGGAAATTCGGCACCATAGAGGTACAAGTAAATAGGTTTTAATGATGTTTTGAATTCACAAACTTCATAGACGAGTGATATTTACTAACGTGCACACGATGTTCTGAATTCAATTTACTTTATCCTCAAGAGGATAATAACGGCTTTTACCATCAGATATCGAAGAATAAAAATACTCTTTCCGAGATGGTGGGATGAAAAAATCTTTATTTCAAGGGGGCTCTCATAGAAGCGAATGCGAAGTAAAATATTTTTTATAGCGTTACATAGAGTTGCGGTATGTCATTTTAAAGATAATTAGGAATAGAGTCCAAAAATATATTATTTTTAATTTTTCCCTTAAAATTGACGTAATGGGGGGCTTTCTAAGTGGCGATTTTCTAACGGCCAAAGTTGACCTCAGAACTCTCAATTTCCTGAAAGGCTGAGCCTGAAACTTATCAATTATTTGAATTATATTCTGTACTTGAACAACAAATACTAAAATTAGATAAATATTATAAGGAAACGAAATTATTTAATTTTTAATCAGCTTCAATATTTTTAACAGAACTTCACAATGATGTCAATAGATGGCGCTCTGTACAAGTTTATGGATACCGCGCGAATATAATACAAGAATAATAAACATAAGCAGCTATTTTCATCTAATTGGCAATAAAATATTACAATTTGGAAATCATTTGCACAGTAGATAATAAAACCTTAAAAGAATTTATTAGGCTACTATCCAATAAATCATAATAAATTCATTTTCATAAATCTATTAAGTTTCAATAAGCCAATAAAAAATAATTGGTTTGGTGAACTTTTTTGGGATGTTGGCGTTCAAGCTTGACATATTGCGCAAACATGATAAATAAATTGATTTATAAGCGATTTATTCAATGGCGACGTTAAAATGTGTGGACTTTTATGTGATCATATAATGGGTTGGTAAGGCCTGCTGTACGAGTTCCGCTGCTGCGTGGTTTATTCCTCAATGACGTACTTTAACCTATAACGATATTTTAATCATGAGGCAAAAACAATGATAAAATCCATCCATTTTAATTTATATAGGTATAATTATTATTATTTTCTTATGACTTCCTCTGTGCTAGGTTTCCAATTTCCATTTTTGTATAGCAAAATAGCAATACGTTTTTAAAATAATAATGTCTTAGCAAGATAATGGGTATCACTTCAGAAAGATACGAGTACCTAGAAAATAAATGTGACTAGGTCATAATTGTACATGTAGGTATAATAAAAGTTATGGGCATCATTCATAAATCTCAATAGGTACCTATTATAAATTGCAATGTCATAAAGATCAATTGAACAGCAATTTTAATTGGATAGATTTTAAAAAGATCTAGTGTAGTGATATAAAAGTAGAAATATTCCAGAGTACAATAAAAAATTATTGATGAATCACCCAAGTATACCTAACTGAATAAAATTTACAACCGCTTAGAGTATTGCCTCGTTAGACGCGTCGATTGTAAACCGATAGCTGCCAACCGATTTATTGAATTAAGACAATAAAAAATAACTGGCATTAAATCCACGAGTCAGTGTAATTCTGCTTTGGTTATTTATCATCATTATAGAGTCAAGTCCTAAGCCGGTGAGACACCAGCTTTTGTTTAGTCTTTAGTTTCACTATTTAAGGGCTAGTAGCCCTATTTTAACAATCATTTGTATTGAAAATCATCATTGTCATTTGTAAACAATTGTATTGGAATGCAAAATAAATGAATATAAATATGAATATGAATATCATTTTTTATTGTAACAATCGAAATTGTTGTGATTAGTCAATAGCAGAGGACTGTTGACCAGTCAGAGATGATTGCGACCACAGATTGCGACCGTTAAATTGTAGCAATTATTTTTGCGTAATAAGGCCTCTATTCTTAAGATTAAGGATATTTTCTCAATAGGTACCTACTTTAAACTAAACTAGCGGCACGCTATGATTAGCAATACCTAAGGCGTCCAACAAGGGACGGTTTCCTATTGGGTGCCCAAGTATACTTTTTTCACAGCACGATCCACTCCCATAGTTCCTTAGTGTCCAAGCCTCTCCACCAATTTGATCTCTCTAATTATATCCTGTTTGACTACTAGCTCATAAATCTCTTCGTTCTTTCTTTGCCTCCAGACACCGTCTTTACTTCTGTTTGGCATCTTCGTACCAAATTTCGTGAAAATCATTTAGCGGCTGTGAAAACGTAACACACAGACATTACAAATGAATTATTCGTATGGATTTTTATGGAATTCGAATGGGAAACCACTATAAAACAATACAACTAGAAAGATACAGAAAAATCACAACGATAAAGTTATGGTATTGAAAATCAATAAATAATCATTAATTAGTTGATTATACAATGAGCTCGACAATTTGTAGCTGTCCTGTTACATTTACAACACAACAGACAATTATTACCTACATCGCTGCGGGGTGCTGACTCTATAAATGAATTACCTACACTGCGAAACACTGACGAAATGCTCTACACACTACTACTACTACTACTACTACTACTACTACTACTACTACTACTACTACTACTACTACTACTACTACTACTACTACTACTCCTACTACTACTACTACTACTCCTACTACTACTACTACTACTACTACTACTACTACTACTACTACTACTACTACTACTACTACTACTACTACTACTACTACTACTACTACTACTACTACTACTACTCTCTACACTTTGTTATGTTAAGTATTGCATGAGCCATGTATAGCTTGGCTTCACGTACAAATTCAAATTCAAATTCAAAAGTTTTTTATTCAAATAGACTTTTTACAAGTGCTTATGAATAGTCGAATGAATCTACCACTGGTTCGGAATGCCATTCCTACCAAGAAGAACCTGCAAGAAACTCGGCGGTTGCTCTTTTGAAAAAAAAATATTACAATTTCATTAATTTGTAATTACAAACGTAACCGCTGTTCTTTGCATTGCTGGAGCGATTCAATTCCACGCTCCTTTGTTACAGAAGGAAATATACCAAACATATCCTTACTAATCCTTACTAATATTATAAATGTGTCAGGCCGTCTGTCTGTCTGTTTGCTACGCTTTAACGGCCCATCTTTTCAACCGATTTTGATGAAATTTGGTATAAATTTAAACCACTTCTTTGAAATAGTATATTTTTAAATTAAATGGATGCAGTGAATGTGCAGTGCATTGTCTTAAGTTGATCCGACGTGCAAAGCAACCATAAAGGATGTTTTACACTCAATGTCAGCAGAAACACTCAAGAAAAGTTGAGTGGAAAAAGATACAGCAAAAGATAATATCTAATTAATTATTTATAGGTACAACAAACAAGCTTACAAATTGGACAACAAAACTAAACAATATTAAAATCACAGCGGGGTGTCGTATGCTTTATCTAATTGGCATGCACTAGTGAATTCAACCACCTATTCATAAAAGAAACCGGCCAAGTGCGAGTTGGACTCGCGCACCGAGGGTTCCGTACAAACCTGTAGTAAGTTTTAAATTATTAAAAAAAAACTACTTACTAGATCTCGTTCAAACCAATTTTCGGTGGAAGTTTGCATGGTAATGTACATCATATATTTTTTGACGTGACAACGTCTTATAAATTGGTTTGCCGGGTGACACTTCAAGAAACTGCGTTACGCTCCGCTCACGTTATGCGCTCACAATGAGAGCGAGTGAGAGGCACGCGTCCCTTCCACTCGGGCATGGTTAGCCCGCCTAAGAGCGAGAGAGACAGACATAAAAAGTGAAAGGCACGCGTCCCTTCCACTCGAGCACAGTTAGCCCGCCTAAGAGCGAGAGAGACAGAGCGAGAGAGAGAGAGTGAGAGAGATTTCATCCTTCTTCCTACTATACGAATGAATATTCACATTAAAATTATTTTACCACTCAAAGTCGTTGTCACGTAAAACTTTCGCCCGTTTACCGACTTTACAGGCAACCAATTTTTTTAGTTTTATCATTCTCTTATTTTAGAAGTTACAGGGGGGGGACACATTTTACCACTTTGGAAGTTTCTCTCGCGCAAACTATTCAGTTTAGAAAAAAATAATATTAGAAACCTCAATATCATTTTTCAAGACCTATCCATAGATACCCCACACGTATGGGTTTGATGAAAAAAAAATTTTTGAGTTTCAGTTCTAAGTATGGGGACCCCCAAAATTTATTGTTTTTTTTCTATTTTTGTGTGAAAATATTAATGCGGTTCACAGAATACATACTTACCAAGTTTCAACAGTATAGTTCTTATAGTTTCGGAAAAAAGTGGCTGTGACATACGGACGGACAGACAGACAGACAGACATGACGAATCTATAAGGGTTTCGTTTTTGCCAAATTTGGATACGGAACCCTAAAAAGAAAATCAGTATGCATATTATAAACATAATATGGATCAGCGTGATTTTTTGTATGGATCCTCACATAAAAACCTCCAGGAGCATGACAAAGGCTACTTTCTATCTCGGAAAATTAAAGAGTTCCCACGGGATTTCAAATCCCAATATCCACGCGAATGGAATCGCGGGCATCCTCTAGTTTCACATAAAAAATAAATCAGTCTATTTAAATAACACAAATTGTTGGCTCCTTTTTAGTCCAAATTATTTAGTGCAAAATATTTAATCTTCTAACTGCTGAAGTCAACTATCAATGGTTACGGTTAACTTTAAAGACCACCCAAAAAAGTTACCTTGGGTTGAAAAAAATTAGGATCAGGATTCTCCCACTTTATTTTGCAAGTAGATTTTTAAAATTTTACTTAATTATTGATGTAAGTAAGAATTCAAAATACAGAATTGAGCATCTCGATTTGCTAACTTTTTGCTGGTTAAATTCAACGTTAACTATCGATAATGCAATCGACCCTTAATCGACATTCGCAATAACGCGTTTTCAAATTGATTTTTATTAATTAACCTTTATAAAAATACTTGCTGATGCCCGCGACTTCGTCCGCGTGGATTGAGGTTTTTCGGTTCCAGCGGGAACTCTTTAATTTTCCGGGATAAAAAGTAGCATATGTGCTATTCCAGACTATAATCTATCTCTGTGCCAAATTTCATCCAGATCCGTTCAGCCGTTGGAGCGTGATTGAGTAACAAACATCCATACATCCATACATCCACACATCCATCCATCCAAACTTTCGCATTTATAATATTTATTATTATTTGAAATAATTTTTCAAAGGTCAATTTTTTGTCACCGATCAATATCAACCGATTAGTTTCAATCTATGAGATATTTACGATAATCATCAATATGGACGTGTAATCAAACTCCATATATGGGTATGTGACTCATGATTATGTGCATTGTTAAATAAATAAGCAAAGGCCAATAGTTTGATCGTGATCTCTGAAAGGCTTTATTAGACGAGCAATGTGGACTGTAACTTGATTTAGATTATAGCGCCAGTCGCAACAGGCGGGCATTTCAGTTATATTTAGTACTAGGTCAACTTTAATAATATAGTACCTATTTCTTGAATTGCGATCAATATAAAAAATGCGAAATTTTGTTCGTGTATGTAACTGCCTCGTTGGTCTAGTGGTTAACATGTTTGACTGCGGCCGACGAGGTCCCGGGTTCGAGTCCCGGGTCGAACCACAATTAAGTATTGGGTTTACCCCCGTGCCTCGGAGAGCACGTTAAGCCGTCGGTCCCGGTTATTATCACTAACATGATAATATCCGCATTGGAGTAGCGTGGTGGGTCTAAGCTCTAATTCCCTCTCTCCTATAAGAGTGGAGGCCTGTGCCCAGCAATGGGAAGTCAATAGGCTGTAGTAGTGGTGAGGGTGCATGTAACCTTTTAACGGACGAAATTCGGTACAGACTACAGATATATACAGCTTACATCTCAAAAACAGGTATAAAAAGTGTTTTATCTCGGAATAAAGTTCCCATGGAATTTTAAAAGCCTAATTTGACGTGGACGAAGTCGTGTGCATCATCTAGTTGTACCTATGTAAAGTAACAGCTACTTACAGGTCACGTAACACAGGTTGAAATTCTGCAATAAGCCTAATTCAATGGTAACGGTCTAGACTTATAGCAAAGCAGATTCTGGAAATATTGGTCTAAATAAATCTATAACACTATAAAGAAGTACCGTTTTTTCTATGGCTGCTATTGACACAAATATAATCGCATTCAGTACCCTTACTCTGAGATTGATCGAATTTAAAATACGGTCTCACTAAGTGAGGTGAATTACATTTGCATCAAACTAAAATGAATCTTAATCTTATTAATTTAGAGCTCAATTTTGTGGGGTTTTGGTATGTGTTTGTGTATCACTAATTACTTACTTCTTATAAGATCACACACACACACACACAACACATAAAACGCTAGATCGGTCAATCTGTTAAAAAATAATTTTGCATAATTTTGGAACATGAGTTAAGATCTGGAAGAGTCTCTAGGGGTCTATAGTAGTTTTCGCGTGAGGTCCGCAGACAGCCATATTTTTACATATTTTTTATTAGTAGTAATACGTCCAAGAATTTCTCCTAGGATATTTTCTCACGCTGTTCACATCGAGGAGCGCGTGATGTATTTACAATTAGTACAGATCTAGTTTATCTAGACCTACCAGGACTTGGAATATGATTAACTGGAATACATTACTGGATAGCTTATAAATAAAAGTCATATAAAATGAATAATATTTATTAGTCTTATATATGCTTTGTTCCGTTGGCACTTTATCATTATACCAATTTTCAATTACAATATTTTGAAGAAAACTTAACAACTGGAAAACTAACAAGTGATTTGTCCTGAACTTTCTAAGTCGCTTATAATGTATTGCTTCTTGCTTTTTTTTTTGACTGATTATTATTATATTTCCTGAATAAGTACATGCAAGTACTGAAATTATGCAAAAAAGCATACGGAAATTCTGCCTTTTTGTATTTTTTTAAATTTTTTCAGCTTCTGCGTGATCCCGAATGTTTGTAAATTTAAAGAAATTGACATAGTAAATTTTAGAATTTAATACAGACAGACAGGCAGACAGACGACGTGTCAACTAACATAAGTAAACTCAGAGATCTCACCTCGTTCATTCAACTAGCACGTTTCAAGTTTATTTATAAGGGAGTTACACGAATTTTAGTTGCAATGCCATTGAACGAAAATAATTTGTTATTAACATAATAATTTGTTGTTCTTAGAAGCTTGGCGCTGTTAGTTCAACTGTATAGTGTTGTAGCATATTAAAGAGTAACACGATACCAATTTCATCAACTAGAAAAGATCTGATGATCTTCAAACGGCTGAACCGATTTTCTTGAATAATAGCTAAGATCACTCTCAATTAAGTCACCTTTCAAACAAAAAAAAACTAAATCAAAATCGGTTCATCCGATAGCGCGCTGGGATGCCACAGACTTACACAGAGATAGATGAACACTTTAAACTTATAACACCCCTCTTTTGCGCAAAAGAGATGATGAGAAATCAATTTTAAGAAAAACAGTTCAACTTCACCCTTAAAACCTATATAATAATATAATATAATCTTTATTTCAGACATATCATCATAAAAGCATACATGAAAGCGTAAAGATTACACGTATTGAGTTTCTACTGAAAAAGAGACCTTTCGCTTTTCTCAGTAGAATTTGTTTTCCGAATGGATGGTCGAGTCGTAGAGACTACAATATATCATTACTACTACCACAGAAAAGGGAATAGTACATTACCTATTCTGTGATAGTAGGTACTCTACTACATCATTACTACTACAAGTTGCTCCACATGAAATTTAAAGATATTTCATCTCCTCATCATCATTCCAGTTTCCTCAGGATACAAGAGCATTGTATATTAGAAACCTCCTAAACCTACATTAACATTCTAATGAACTTTTCACATCCACGTCAGTAACTAACGCTTGTATTTCTATGTAATCCAAGACTTTGAATAATCCATAGAAACTTTAAATATCGTACAGGAAGATAATACGGAAGCTGAATTCGACATTTGATGCATATTTCACCATACATCTAGTGCAGTTTTACTAGTGAACTCTATAAAAATTAAAAATAAACTTTACAACCGAGACTGAGTGCAGAGATTATTACGTCTTAGCATTTAACACTTGATATCTAAAGTGGTCTCGCTTGCATACCAAATGCTCTTATTTAATGTTATTTTGACATTTGGACGTTCATCTAGGAGTATTCTAGGTCTCGTAAATAATAAACACGACAGCTACCGTTAGCAAATTGATTTAAGTTCACAGCTCACATTGATTGCTTAAATTATTTCAGTCCTCATATTTAATGGATTGGATAATCCATACTAATATTATAAATGCGAAAGTGTGTCTGTTTATCTGTCTGTCTGTCAGTTTGCTACGCTTTAACGACTCATCTTTTCTACCGATTTTAATGAAATTTGGTATAGGGGTAGGTTACATCCCTGGGGAGGACATAGGAGAGATAAGAAGTTCCCCCGGAAATCAAAACCGCAAAACAAAGCCTCAAGGTTGTCGCGTTTGATAAAAACTCTTTTTCATCCCACCATCTCGGAAAGAGTATTTTTACTCTTCGATATCTGAAGGTAAAAGCCGTTATTATCCTCTAGAGGATAAAGTAAATTGAATTTAGAACATCGTGTGCACGTTAGTAAATGTACCCGAGAGTACATCAACTGTCACCGGGTTGGTTGGGGGTTTCCAAAGAAAACTACTTCTTGATTCTCGAAGGCCCACTTTATTCTTCTTGTAGTAGGTACCGCTGTGGCTGTAGCTGGCGAACTGTGTCGAACCACAAAATCGCTCGGTATATATACAAAATCAGTCCTAAGAATGTAGGCCCTCTGATTGGCTGTCGGAATTTAACCAATCAGAGCGCTCATTAACATCCAATCAGGATAGAGGGGGTGAAGGCGCGGGCGGTGCGGCTAGCGCGGGTGTGAAGGGCGCGGGGAGCGCGGCCTGCGGGGTATGTGCGCGGGGAGCGCGGTTATCTCTATCCCTCTCTATCCTGATACTACTCTAACAACGTTTATTACATAATCTAAACTATTCACAAAATATATTTCCTATCTATTTACTTACTATTACAGATTATTACGTAACTATACTATAACTATTTTACTTAGTCCGAACACTATATTATTTCACTATAATATTCTGTCCCGCACATCTCTCCCGCCGTGCGACTATGTCGCATCTTCTGTCGGTGCGGGCACGTTGTCTGTCAGGGGCAGCACCACCAGTTTTCTTACGGGCCGTCGCAGCACTCCTCCCTTGGTCTTGATGTCTACTGCGCGTACGACGTCGTCAGGTCCCGGGTACGTCGCGATGACCCTGCCTCGGATCCACACGTTGCGTGGCAGGTTGGCGTCGACCACTTGCACCAGATCGTCTTCTTTGATGGCTGGCCCTCGTCCTCGCGGCTCCCGCCGGTGTTGAAGTTCGGGAAGGTACTCCTTCACCCAGCGCGTCCAAAAAACGTCGGCCAGCCTCTGTGCCGCTCGCCAACTTGACCTGGAGACAGTGTCTTGTTCATTGAAGGTACCCGGCTGTGGTACCCGACCTGGACCGCCCAACAAGAAGTGGTTCGGCGTTAATGCTTCCAAGTCGTCGGCGCTGACTGAGACGTGTGTCAGCGGCCGACTGTTCACGGTGTACTCCACCTCAGCTAGCAGAGTGGAGAGAACCTCTTCTGTGGGATGTCGCTCGTGGAGAGTGGCTGCCAGCGCCGTTTTCACGGAGCGGACCATGCGTTCCCAGGCCCCGCCCATGAAAGGAGCTCCTGGTGGTATGTATCGCCAGGAGATTGTCTTCTTTGCTGCTTCTTCTGATGTGGCACTGTCCATCGCTTGTCGAAGTTCTCTGTCTGCTGCTTTTAGATTTGTTCCGTTGTCCGACCAAATTTCAGTCGGACAGCCTCGGCGAGCCATCATCCTCCGTAGCGCCATTACCGCCGAGTCGGCGCTGAGTGAGCCAGCGATTTCCAGGTGTATGGCCCTCATAGTCAGGCATGTGAATACGGCCACGTATCTTTTCTGTCGCGTCCGCCCGACGGTCACTGAGAGCGGCCCGAAGTAGTCCACTCCGGTGAAGGTGAATGGTCGCTTATGGTGTGCTAAGCGGCATGCTGGCAGGTCCCCGGTCCTGGGGTACGGTGGTGTTTGCGTTTTCATCCTGCAGAACAGGCAGCTCCGAATTAGTGTCCTCGTGACGGGACGCATCCGTAGCACCCAGTGCTGCTGCCTGCATTCGTTTACCGTGGCTTCGACACCGGCGTGATGCAGCTGTTGATGGACGGCCTTTATCCAGAGCTTGACTGTTGGATGATCACCGTCTAGTACCAAAGGGCTCTTGAAGTTTTCTGATACATCTGCTGTTGCTTGAATGCGACTTCTAAGCCTGACTGCATCGTTGATGTGTTCGATGCTAAGCTGGTACAGACGGCTCTCTTTGCTGAGTGGCTTGCCCTTCTTTAAGGTTTCTATTTCCGTTGTGAATGAATCTTCTTGAGAGGAACACATCAGGAGCTCTTCCGCTCTTCTGAGATGTTCGGCCGAGACTGGGAGGAACTTCTTGCTGGATGACGACGGTTTCTGGACTGTCTGTTGCTTATTCGTCACGGGCTTGTTTGTTCTTCGCCAGTTCGGGTCCTTTTCTTTGTTCTTCTGGGTTCTTCTGTAGTTGACTCTTTGTTTCGCGGTTCTGCAGAGCTGGATGAATTGTAGAACCCGCGCTGTCGTGTATCTGAGTCTGTCCCAACTGGAGAAGCGAGAGACCTCTGGAAGCGCTTCCGAAAGTTTCGGTTTCTGTTTATCTACAACGTGGTTTATCTTTTCTTCGCCGGTGGGTTCTTCCTTTTCAACTGTAGAGACTTCGACAGGCCATTGATCTTCTGTTTCGTAGAGGAAGTCGGCTCCCTTGTACCAGCGATGGTCCTTGTCGAAAGCCACCGGAACATCTCGTGTCGCGTCATCTGCAACGTTCAATTTTGTAGGAACCCATCGCCATTCGGACACTGTAGAGGCTTCTTCAATTGCGGCCAGGCGATGCGCCACGTAGGGTTTGTATGAACGTGATCCTGTCCGTATCCAAGCGAGCGTAGTCTTGCTATCTGTCCAAAATACTTTGCAGTCAGGCTTCTTTTCGTGTTCTTCAATAACTGTTTCCGCGAGTCTAGTTCCCATGACTGCTGCTTGTAGCTCCAACCTCGGGATGGACGTCAACTTCAGCGGCGTAACCTTCGCTTTGGCCATGATGAGAGATAGGCCGACTTCACCGTTCGGTGCCACTGCTCTCCAGAAGAGGACTGCTGAGTAAGCTGCTTCACTGGCGTCGGTAAACACGTGTAGCTGCAAGGATGTGGCGTCGCTGTAGTGGAGATATCGCCTTGGGATCGTGACGTTGCTGAGATTCTTCAGATGGGTCATCCAATCTTGCCATTGTTCAGCCAGGTCTTGATCGAGTTCGTCGTCCCATGACGTACCTCTTCGCCATACTTCTTGCAGCAGCTGTTTCGCCCGTATGGTTACAGGCGATGCGAAGCCAAGTGGGTCAAATAGTGACATGACTATTCGCAGTGCTTCTCTCTTCGTTGGTGTTTTCCCATTTGTCGCCGTCGGTGCGATTCGCGCTAAGTTGAGGTTGAAGGTGAGCTCGTCTGTGTTGAGCTTCCAGATCACGCCCAGTACTCGTTCTGTTTTCTCTTCTGATTCATAGAGTTCCAGGTCTTCTGCTTGGTCTATTTCACCCAGCGCTTCTAGTAGAGGTGCTGAGTTCGACTTCCACTGTTTCAGTTCGAACTGGGCATGCGAGTGCACTTCACGCACGCCCCTCGTGATGCGGACTGCGTCTTCTAAACTTCTGAAGCTGTCTAGGTAGTCATCAACGTAGTGCTTCTGTACGATGGCAGCTGCGGCCTTAGGATGCGTATCTTCATGCTGTTTGGCGTTCAGGTCCTTTATGTAGATTGCTGTCGACGGAGAGCTTGACGCACCGAAGATTAACGATGTCATTCTGTATTCTTCGGGTGGTTGACCATCTCGTCGTTCCCCGCGCCACAGATATCGGAGTGCGTCCCTGTCTTCGGATCGTAGCTTAACTTGCATGAACATTTCCTTGATATCTGCGGTGACTGCAATCTCGTGTTGCCGGAACCTCATAACGACGCCCGGTAGAGACTGTAGAAGATCAGGTCCTTTGAGTAGCATGTCGTTGAGAGCTACTCCCTTCGTCTTGGCTGCAGCATCGTGTACCACTCGTAGCTTGTCGGGCTTCATTGGGTTGATGACTGCGAAATGTGGCAGGTACCACGTCTTTCCTGTAGTCTTCTGTTTCGGAGCGAGTTCAGCATATCCTTTTGAGATGAGAGCTTCCATCTGTTCGGTGTACTTCAGCTTCAGCTTGGGGTCTCGGTCGATCTTCTTTTCGATGTTGAAGAGTCGTTTCATAGAGTTGTCGTAGTTGTCAGGAAACGTGACATCTTCTTTGCGCCAGAGTAGACCAGTCTCAAATCTTCCTTCTTCTGTTTTTGTGGTGGTTTTCTCGAGGATGCGTAAGGCTCGTTCCTCGGGATCCGTCTTCGGCTTCTTAGGTTGTATGCAAAGTGCGTCCATCTCGAAGTACTGTTTGACGAGGCTGTCCAAGTTATCTTCGGTTTCTTCTGTGACATGGGATACGAAGTCGATGCTGCGTCCGACGTTGCGATTCTCTGTACCGTGCAGCACCCACCCCAGTGGTGTGAGAGAGGCTATTGGTTGATTTCTGTCTCCTCTTCTCACTTCTGTAGTCAGCAGAAGATGCCAATTGTCTTGACCAATCAGCACTCGTGGCTTCACATTTGCATATATGAGGTAATCCCGGATGTCTGCCAGGTGTTTGCATCCATCCACCATTTCTGTTGAGACTCGTTGCGACGATACTTGCAGGTTCTTCACTGTGCGCGCTTGTACTTGCTCTTCATGATCGTTGAGACCTCTCAACCTGATGTTCACTCTTCTGGAGGCTGATTCTGAAGTCTTCATGTCGTTGATGGTTTCTATCTTTAGCGGATCGACGGGTCCTGTTGCTCCGACGTGTTCGGCCACACCGTCGTCGACCAATGTTACTGTTGATCCGTCGTCCAGCAATGCGAAGGTGTTGATCGTTCCTTTGGGACCTTCAACTTGTATTGGTATAATTTTCAAGTAGGACTGCTTCTTCTTAATAGTCCACGTGGAATTAATTACTTCTGTAGCTTCCTTGTCTTCTTTCTGCTCTGTCGCCTTGGTGTAGTGCAGCATCTTGTTGTGATAATTCTTGCAGCTGTCGACACCGCACACCTTGGCTCTGCAGCTATGTGTTCTGTTTCTGTAGCGAAGACACCGGAAGCATAGGCGTTTGGACTTTGCTGTATCCCATCTTCCATTTGAATCCAAACTCTTGAACTGTTCACAGTCCACGGAACTATGTCCTTCTTCGCCACACACCGGGCACCTGGGTGTGTACGTCTTTTCTGTAACGTTGTGGATCTTCTGTGGTCTTTTCTGTTGAGTGGTTGCTGAATGTGACGCCACCTGTTCAGGTAGCGCGTACGGTCCGCATAGCTCCGCTTCTCTCTTGAGGAATTTCTCCATCTTCACTAGATCTGGATCCTCCTTTGGCTGCGTTGCTGTGAAGTCGTAATATCTGTAGCGCAGCGTAGGTGTGAGCTTGTCCACGACGGTCTTCGAAACTTCAGGGTTGTACATGTAGTTCATGCAGCTGAGAGTCTTCAATGTTGCCACTACGTTGGAGACCTTCGTCGCAAATATGCAGATGTCACGCGCTGAATCAGTGAGGCGCGGCAGTGCTCGAAGCGTTTCCATTTCCATCATAGCGATCGATTCTGGTCTTCCAAATCTTGATTCCAGGGCCTTCATGATTTCTGTAGGATGTGCACTGGTGATGAGTAGCCCCTCTACTGCTTCTTTTGCTCTTCCCTTGAGGTTTCTTCGTAGGCGATTTGTATTTTCTATCGCGGTGAACATGCTTTCTGTTTCAAAGAAAGCGGCGCGGAACGGTAGCCACTCTTGATGTGATCCACCAAAATAGGGCAGCTCGATGAACTTGGGACGTTGAGCTGCTTTGACTGCGAGTGTGATGGCTGTAGCTAGCTTCGATATTTCTGTTTGCTCTCCCGCCGGTGTTTGAAGCTGAGACTTGTGGGAAGGGTGTTCCTCTGGTTGCTTCTGTTGCCCCGCGTTGTTGACCACCGGGTCTTCTATAGGGTAGTGCGGTGCCTCGGTGATCGCCAACAGGGGGGCTGGCGGTTGATTGTTGAACCAGTTGTTCATATGTTCGTTGACTGCTTGGTTGGGCTGGACGGGAACACCATCTTCTGGTAATTCTTCAATTAATTCATCTTCTGTGTCTTCAGCTTCTAGGGCGGCGATGCGTGCGGCAGCTAACTCGACCTGAAGTCGCAGTAATTCTTCCTTAGCTTTCGCTATTCTGTGAGCTTTGGCTTTGCTGTAGGTTGATCCACCCCCTCCCCCCCTCTTGCTAGGGGGGCGGAGGTCCTGTGGTAGCTTCAGCTCTTGTGGGTTGACAGTTCTCCTCGTCTTGACTGTTGAAGTTTCTGTGTCCTGGCTACGCCCCTGTACTGTAGCTGTTGCCTCCTTCGCTGAGGGGGGCTTCATCTGTGTCGCGTCGGCTGGCAGCGTCGGCGTGATAGAGGGCGTGGTCGAGGCAGCGGCGACGGCCGAAACTTTCGTTTTCGCTGTTGCAACGGATGGCACTGTAGAGGGCGCTGACGTCGCGGAGGTATCTGTAGTCTGTTCTGTGGTCTCCGTGGTGCCAGTTCCCGTGGCTGTAGAGGTTGTGCTGGTTTCCGTGCTTGTTTCGGTCGTGGTCGGTGAGGTGGTAGCGGTACCCTCCGACGTGGTCGGAGTCTGGTCGGCGGATGTCTTGCGGCTCTTGACTTCTTGTCGTGTGACTGGCATTTTTGCTGGGTTCAGTTTTCACGGCGAGGTCCCGGAGCTGTCCCGGAGCTGTCCCGGAGTTGTCTCGAAGCTGTCCCGGAGTTTTCCGAAGCTGTCCCGGAGTTTTCCGAAGCTGTCCCGGAGTTTCCCGAAGCTGTCCCGGAGTTTCCCGAAGCTGTCCCGGAGTTTCCCGAAGCTGTCCCGGAGTTTCCCGAAGCTGTCCCGGAGTTTCCCGAAGCTGTCCCGGAGTTTCCCGAAGCTGTCCCGGAGTTTCCCGAAGCTGTCCCGGAGTTTCCCGAAGCTGTCCCGGAGTTTCCCGAAGCTGGCCCGGAGTTTCCCGAAGCTGGCCCGGAGTTTCCCGAAGCTGGCCCGGAGTTTCCCGAAGCTGGCCCGGAGATTCCCGAAGCTGGCCCGGAGTTTCCCGAAGCTGGCCCGGAGACTTTTCCCGCCGAATTTTCTTCAGAATTTCCCAACGGATCCGGCTCGAAGGACCATTCAATGTACCCGAGAGTACATCAACTGTCACCGGGTTGGTTGGGGGTTTCCAAAGAAAACTACTTCTTGATTCTCGAAGGCCCACTTTATTCTTCTTGTAGTAGGTACCGCTGTGGCTGTAGCTGGCGAACTGTGTCGAACCACAAAATCGCTCGGTATATATACAAAATCAGTCCTAAGAATGTAGGCCCTCTGATTGGCTGTCGGAATTTAACCAATCAGAGCGCTCATTAACATCCAATCAGGATAGAGGGGGTGAAGGCGCGGGCGGTGCGGCTAGCGCGGGTGTGAAGGGCGCGGGGAGCGCGGCCTGCGGGGTATGTGCGCGGGGAGCGCGGTTATCTCTATCCCTCTCTATCCTGATACTACTCTAACAACGTTTATTACATAATCTAAACTATTCACAAAATATATTTCCTATCTATTTACTTACTATTACAGATTATTACGTAACTATACTATAACTATTTTACTTAGTCCGAACACTATATTATTTCACTATAATATTCTGTCCCGCACAGTAAATATCACTCGTTTAAGAAGTTTGTGAATTCAAAACATAATTAAAACCTATTTACTTGTACCTCTATGGTGCCGAATTTCCATACAATCGTTTTTAATTTGTTAAAAACTCACACTCGTAACCTTCTTGGTGTACTTTTTTAATTTGCTTTACGCGCACCATTTTCTTTACGTCATATATTAAAAACAAGAAAATTGAAATTATGTGAAAAACCTAAAATGAGTGATTCTAGTGACGAAGAAATTAACAGAATTGAATTTAATCTTGTGGTTTTTTTTGCATTTAGTCATTTCCTCGCTGAGGTGGGATGAAAAGTTACGTGTTGCACTCGAGTGAAAAGATTTTTCACCTCGTGCTCTTTTGATTAACCTCGCTGACGCTCAGGATTCTAATTTTTGAATCACTCGCTCCGCTCGTGATTCAATTTTAGAAACCTTCGCTTGCTCGGTCATCAAAATTGAGCACGCGGTTAAAAAACAACTTTTCACTCTTGTATAACAAATAACTATTGTATGTGTTTAATGTATAATAAGTTAATAAGTTGAGACTGAGTTTGTTGTGGGCTCTTCTCAGAACAGGGTGCGTTTGGAACCCTCGTAGCTTCAGTTTTGAAATACCGTAACTGATCATCACCATCATGTTTTATAAGTTATTGGACGTAAATAATTGTACAGTGTACCTAATTTACAATCTCGGCACGCTATGATGGCCGGTTTGACACATTACAATAGTGATGTGGAATGTCAATTTATTCTCGAACAAAAAACAATTAAGTTTTGTTTTTGTACCTGATTAAATAGGTTTAATAAAACAAAAATGTAAATGTTTATTTAATTTATTTGAACGAACTGAATATTTGAATGAAAATGAATATACATACTTTATATGCACACAAGAAACATATGAATACAAAAGATACCAAAAAAGGTGCCACAAAAGGCCATAATTAATCAGATTCGTCCATACTACTATTTTCACTGTCGTCACTGCTATCATCACCTGCATTAATAATTATATGTTCGTTTTCTATAATATTATCTATTTTCACATCTCTTTCATAATCTTCCCTTATTAATTTAACAGTTCTATTCACAACCTTTTCCCAGTCTCCTTTAGTCACATGTTCACAAGCTTCTTCTAATAATTTTAGCATTTTTTTGTGGTAAATGGGGGTTCTGTATTGTGTCTTGCAGCATATCCCTTAATTTGAGCCCACACCAACTCAATCGCATTATACTCACAATGGTAAGGCGGTAACCGTATAACTCTGTGCCCATGTTCTAATGCTATTTCGTCAATGACGTATCGGATCTTGGTTGGTTTGTTTTCTTTTAAAAGACGTACTAATTCCGCTTTTAACATATTCATGTTTGCATCTACGCCATTTTTACGAAGCCATGCGACGATATCAGCTTTCTTTTGGGATTGGGCAGGTGGCTTGTCAATTTGCATCGAGTGGTATGGGGCGTTGTCCATAATTATAATAGATGGTTCAGGGAGGCTACACAACATTGAGGTAAACCATTCAGTAAACTTTTCTCCATTCATGTCTTCATGATAGTCTCCAGTGGTTTTTGACGCAAAAGCCATGAGAGAACCTTCGACAAACCCGTTGATGGTTCCGGCGTGACAAATTATAAGTCGCGATCCTTTTCCTACAGGAACTTTGGAAGTAGATGCTGCTGTGTCATCGTTCCAAGAACGGCCTACAGTATGGTTAGCATTAAGCCATGTTTCATCCAAGAACACAACATTTTGCCAATTTTTGATTTCTTTCACTTGCCGTAAAAAAGTATACCTTGCCATCGCTATATCAAATCTTTCCATCAATATTTTGCGTTTGTTACATTTTTTGTATCGAAATCCAATGGTCTTCAAAATCTTCGTTAAAGAACTTTCCCCACCGAAGAATAATCCAGCTTCCTTCAGTGAATGCACCAACTTTTTTCTTGTTGGATACTCCTTCTGTAAATAGTAGCCGTAAACATGTCTTCGGATAGCATCGGCATCAAAGCTATCGATGCCTACGACTGGTTTTGCTCGTTTTCTCTTTTTTGGTGTGTGAAGTTTATTTTCTTCTGTGCCAGTCTCGCCATATTTTTCTTTAGTTATCCGTCTAACAGTTCGTTGTCCAATATTAAGCGCATCAGCTACGCGTTCAACCACTGACGTTATAGGTAAAATTGGCCCTCCATTTTGAGCTTCACGATCGAAATAGTTACGAAGGCGTATTACGAACTCACGTGTCTGACTATTTAGAACAGTTCTCTGCGTACGTTCGGTCATATCGACGAAATCCACAACAAAGAGCTTGAACAGAGTCCAAATTAACGAGCAAGGGTCAACAGTAATGCAGTATCAATATTTGAAATCCAAAGCCAGGTCAAAACTATATCACAATCGCATTGCACTGACAGTTTATACTTTTCGAAGCAACGTCAATTCGAAACTGCTTTGTTTTGCATTGAGCATTGACGCAAGTTTGCCGGAGGTAGTAGTTGTGCTAGCCAGCGATCACAGAGTACATTGAATATACAGGTATAGAGATAACACTGAGGATTGTTGTATAAGCGCCATCTAACGGTATACGACGAACCTAAAGCCAAGCAAATCGCGCTCTTCATGGTACCTATTTTTTTATAAATTAATTCCCCAGAGTAATTTCCAAAAGCCAAACAATATTTTGATTTTATTGATTTGGCTTTTGGAAATTACTTTGGAGACAATGGAATTTAAGTTATTTAGGTAAATAAAACAACAGTTTATCAATTGGACAGTTTATTGTTTCTTTTTCATAAATAAATTAAAGCACAAAAACATAAACGGAGCACATTCACGGATGGAATTACATTCAGACGCAAAAAAGCGATTTCAGAGGTTTGTCCACATAGTGAAAATTGTTCATATTCACAAGTACATTCACCCCTTAAATGGTGCAAACTGATTTTTCTACACTTGTATACATTTTAGAAATCAATTTAATAAATAAATTTTGAGTCCTAAACCTAAAACTACATTCGATAAAATTTATGAATCTCTGCACATCACTATCGTCAATAAAGTAATACAATTATTTCCTTCAAAGTCGTTATCAATTAATACGGAACTTCATGAGCGGACAAACGTCAAACCGGCCATCATAGCGTGCCGCTAGTGTAATGATTACTTACAACGGAAGGACAACTTACAAATATAGAAAAGAACCCTAGCTTAACTTGGAATATCTATAAATGTAAATTCTTCATTCGGTGATTCTCCAGCATCGTAACACTTCAACAGTTCTTACATATGTTTTAAGCACACCTGTAAAATCAAAGAAGCGAGGCCTAATTAATCACGCTTAACACCCCTTATTTCTTTTATTTGACTTCATTCTCTTATTTCAATTCGTAGGAAGCGTTATATAGTGATTTTGTTCTTCAAATAAACCGTAAGTGAGTTAAAATATAATTTAGAGTTAATTGTTTAAATGTATTTAGGCAGAATTATGTGAACTCACATAATTCTTGCTAGTTCTTCCCGGTAAGAATAACATTCCGAACTAGTGGTAGATTTGACGATTCAAAAGCACTTGTAAGAGTTTATTTTAGTAAAAATCATGTTTTATTTATTAACCTGATAACGTGTAACGTGAACACTAAACTCTCAAATCAAAAATGTATGGCTCTGCAAAACCTTTCCTTCCTTTATCGCCAACTTAACTTTAATATGGTTTGATCTTATCAATAAACTTACAAAAGAAACATAACATTCAAAATATCATTGTTAGTCGTTTACAAAACTATATAAAAAAACCAATCGTCTGTCCGTCAGACATAGGATTAGCTAAATTGGAGCCGTCGGAATATCGGTACCTATATTGTTTTTTTGCTTTACATTGGTGGTCGCGTGAACTTTGGCAAAATCCTATTTCGATTACGCACCGTTTTAATAGAGTACCAGATAATCTTTTTTTCTCAAACATGCTTGGAAATTTGAGCATTATTTTGACAACCTTCTTCGAGATAAATCGAAATTGCTGTACTGGCCAAATACATGCGAGCAGCGGCCTTCTAAAGTTGTATGAAAATCCATATCTGTCGTGGTTTAGCGGCCAAATAAATTACATACTAAATTCATATCTGTCGTGTAGTTTAAAAGTGGAACGATCTTTTACTCCGAAACATGGGAACCAAGGAGGTAACTTATCAAAGGTTTTATTTAAATTTCGAACTAGCTTGCAAATAGAAAGCTGTTTATTGAAAAAAAAAACTAATGAACACTTTGACGCGGGAAAAATTATTGTTGTTCGTTGTTCGTCATTGATTTTGAAATGTTTTTGACAAAATGAGTTCAAGTGAAGACAATGAGTGTGATGAACACTTAGTTTTAATTTCCGCGCATTATTTGAGAAAAGCACTATACAAGCCTTGGCCACAACTAGGCATTGATGGACTTACGTATGTGTGCCTCGGCTTCGCCTCGGCCCACATTTACACGTTCGTCCTTCAATGCCTGTTTTGATGGCCGCTGCAGTAATGTACTATTTTTAACTAGGTTTTTCTCGCAGATTCGTACCTATAGTTGATAGGAACTAAGCTCAGATGGATAAAGTAAACCAACGATGTAAGAACTCTAGTCATTCTCACAACACAGATATCATTTTTCAACATTACCATTAATCATTCATTCATTATTCATTCATTCATTCACTTACTTTTCCTCTGAAAGCGATAAATAATAGTTCGATTCTCGGCACAAAACTCTTAATTTTCAGAGTTTGTTTTATAAAATTAAAATATCACTTGATTTAACGTTGAAGCAAAACATAATGCAGGACACCCGCATACCTGGGAGATATTCATAAAGTTCTCGTTATGTGTTCGAAGACTGCCAATCCGCACCTGGGGGTCTACTCTCTTTCTCTAAAACGAAACTTCGCAAACGAACGAACGAAATTTCGTTAACTCCTCTCCTACATAATATTAACTCTATGCTCCTCTCTATTTCGTTTTCGTACACGCAGACGAAGTACGGATCCATAGAAAATTTTCGTGACCGATTGGATTGAACGATTTTGTGTGGGTCTGATAACCGACTAATTACGTTCGTTTGCGTAGTTTCGTTTGAGAGAAAGAGAGTAGACCACCTGGCCATGGCCTAAACCCTCCTCCCTGAAATGAAATCTATGCTCAGTAGTGGGCTGACGAAGATTATGACGACTTTTTGACTCGTAGAAACTATTTTTTATTTAATCCCAAGAGGCGATTTTGACTGATGGACAAACAATACTTTTTGTTAGATCTCAAATCATTAGACTCATAAATTTTGATAGGTCAGCATTAGATTAATCTTAGATTAGCTCAAAGGATTAGGTAGATGTATACCTACCTAATTGGATATTGTTTTTCGGACGTCAGTTTATTTTGATAGTATCAAAATATTTGTCTGTCGATTAACGCCAATCAATCCGCAACGCTTTTTGAATTCGATTAAATAGGTATTTTTTGATTTAATGCTTTATTTTACTAACTTACGTTTCAATTTTATATTAAGTTAAGTTTGTTTGTGTTTTATTTTTGGACAAAATATGCTGAGCGACAAGATTGTAAATCTAACGCGGGATTTTCACTGCAAAATGGAAAGAAAGGAAAGGACTACTGCTAAAATGGTGTGGTGATCGAGAGTGCTATTAACTATGAATCTATAAATTCTAAACAGCCGTTTGAAGATCCATCCATACTTCGCATCCATACTAATATTATAGTGTGTCTGTCTGTCTGTCTGTCTGCTACGCTTACACGGCCCACCTGTTCAACCGATTTTGATGAAATTTGGTACAGAGATAGTTTACATCCCGGGGAAGGACATAGACTAAGTACTTTTTATCCCGGAAAATTAAGGAGTTCCCGCGGGAATCGAAAAATCTTATCCACGCGGACGAAGTCGCGGGCATCATCTAGTTTATAATATTAGTATGGATAGTATGGATTATTACAAACATTTTTACTGTAGGTATGATTGATAATTTAATTGGCTTTTAACGAAATATGACACGAACAATCCGCGGCATTTGGGCCATATGAAAATGAAAATGAAAATGAAAATGAAAATGATTTATTTCATGTAGGACCACTGGTGTCACTTATGATAAGTCGTAAGAATCTACCACCGGTTCGGAAAGCTGATTCTACTGAGAAGAACCGGCAAGAAACTCAGCAGTTGCTCTTTTCAAAATCAGAAAAATGTAACAATTTGTATATACATACTTAATATAAAATGCATACGCTACGTTACAAGTAGGTATTACACTGACTTGTGGGTTGCTGGATGCGAAGCCGGTTGCTTCCATGCAACTTTGTCATCGAGAAAATCATCTATACTATAATACCCTCGACATAACAGATGCTGTTTAACACATTCTTTAAATTTATGTAATGGCAACTCCAGAAACTCTTTTGGTACCATGTTATAAAAGCGTATACTCGACCCCACAAAGGATTTCTGCACCTTGCGCACGCGATATGACGCTGTTACAAGCTTATGGCGGTTTCTAGTACATCGATTGTGAGTATCACTTATTTGCTTATAAAGATTAATGTTCTGCCTAACAAAGATTATATTATTGTATATGTATTGTGAAGGCACCGTAAGAACACCAATCTCTTTGAATTTTTCACGAAGTGATACGCGTGATCCGAGTTTATAAATAGAACGGATGGCTCTTTTCTGCAATACAAAAATTGATTGGATATCAGCTGCTCTGCCCCACAATAAAATGCCGTACGACATAACACTGTGGAAGTAAGCAAAGTAGACAAGCCTAGCCGTTTCAATATCGGTAAACTGTCTAATTTTCCTGACAGCAAAAGCAGCCGAGCTAAGTTTTCGCGCTAGTGACTCTATATGAGCGCCCCATTGAAGCTTATTATCCAAGGTCACCCCCAAAAAAACTGTGGAGTTCTCCATTTTTAGTGTTTCTCCATTTATCATTATAGTTTTATCAATATTCTTTACATTAGGTAGAACAAACTCTAAGCACTTGGTTTTCTTAGCATTCAATAACAAATTATTGACAGTAAACCAGTGTGATACGTGTGATATTGCATTGTTTACATCGTCAAAATTGTCCTTGCTTCTATCCACTTTAAAAATAAGTGATGTGTCGTCAGCAAACAATACAATGTCACAGACATTGTTGGCATGGTATGGTAAATCATTTATATACACCAAAAATAGAAAAGGACCCAAGATCGAGCCTTGTGGGACACCCATTAATGCAGTTGAGCCCTCTGACTTCACGTGGTTTACGCATACCCTCTGAGTTCTATCGTTTAGGTAAGAAGCAATGAGATCGAGTGCAACATTTCTGATGCCATAGTGGCTTAATTTCAACAATAAAGTTTTGTGATCAACACAATCAAATGCCTTGGACAGATCACAGAAGACACCAATAGCATTCTGTGAATGCTCCCAGGCATCGTATATATGTTTCAAAAGTTTTGCGCCCGCATCGGTTGTATTACGACCTTTAGTGAAGCCGTACTGCTCGGGATGCAGTAAGTTATTTGTGTTAAAATGATTTATTAGTTGGCTTAAAATAATTTTTTCAAAAACCTTACTTAGAGTTGGTAAAATTGAAATAGGTCTGTAATTATTAAGGTCGTTTTTATTTCCTGATTTAAATAAAGGAATGAGTTTACCATGTTTCATTAAACTCGGGAAGGTGCCTAAGTCTACACAATCGTTAAAAATTACAGCTAAGTAAGGGGCAATGTCGCTTATTATGTTAGATATGACTTTCACAGACATACCCCATAGGTCACCAGTATTTTTTAATTTTAATAACTTAAAGTTTTTCAAAATATCTATAGCAGTGATGTGTCTAAATTCAAATGAAACATTGCACTCTTTTACATTGTCTTTTAATATACTCTGAGCGGCGGTGGGTGAGGAATTTAGTGAGTCGGTCAACAAAATAGGAACATCCTGGAAAAACTTTTCGAAAGTTTTGGCAACCTCTTTATCAGATGTTATTTTATTATTATCAATAACAATCTCGTAGTTGACATCACGAGATTTAGTTTTACCAGATTCGTCATTTACTATGTTCCAAGTGGTTTTTATTTTGTTATCCGACTTCACAATTCTCTCTTTAATATGTAGTGCCTTAGCATGAATACAAACATTTTTGAAAGTCTTTGAGTAGGTTTTCACGCGTTCAACAAAACTGGGGGACCGGTTGTATTTTTTTTCATCGTATAACTCGTACAACTTGTCCCTACTTTTGTAAATACCTACAGTAGCCCAATCACTGAACTTTAATTTGCCACTTATTTCTATTTGCTTAAAATTGAATACTTTATTAAATTCATTGTCTATTGTCTTGAAGAGACTAGTATAGATGCTGTCTGGGTGACCCTTTTTATAGGTGAGTGCAGGAAGTTTGGCGGAAATTTGAGCTTTAAACCGCGTCAATTTATGTTTAGTTATTGGTCTGCACTTGATGATTTGTTTACTTTTATAGGCACTACTTAAAACAGTTATCTGTTGCCCGCAATGATCCGACCTTAGCTTGTTTATTACAGCTTTTTCCAAAATTATGTCGCCACTGTAAAAAATATTATCTAAGCAAGTGGCTGAAGTTTCTGTTATCCGAGTAGGTTCACTAAAAGCATGTTTCAAGTTAAAACATTTAAATAAGTTTAGCAACCTACCAGTAAAAGCATTTTCTAATAAAATATTTACATTAAAATCGCCGCATACTATAATCTTCTTAGTGGACACACACAATCGTTTTAACACATCTTCCATTATATCCTCAAAATTGGTGAAATCACCTGAGGGGGGCCGGTAAACACATACTATAATAAAACGCTCCAGCTCCACACAAGACAGTTCAGCAATGCGCTCAACAGAAAGACCCACTATGTCTTTTCGCTCTTTACTATTAATTTTATTATGGACCAGGATTAATGATCCACCATGAATAGCAGATTTTCTGGAGAACGCACTTGACAATGCAAAGTTATGTATTTTAGTTATTGGCAATTGTTCACTGTTAAGCCAGTGCTCAGTGAAACACAGAATATGTATGTTGCATTTTTCTACAAACAATTCTATCTCTAATTCTTTGCCGGAGAGACTCTGTATGTTTTGATGTACAATGTTTATTTTACAGAGCTTCTCCGTTGTCTTGCTGCCTAGTTTAAACAAGCAACAGGGTTCCTGGTAGTACTACCACTGTAGCTTGTGTTATTAACTGACTTGGCAGTACCACCAGCATTGCCTGAGTCAATGTTAACACAAAAATTAGTACAATTTGTACAATATTTATCCAATTCCAAAATACTGGGATTGGTACTAGTGTTCCTAGTTATATCAATATTATGGGTACAACATGTACCTTTCTCAGTTACATCCAAGCTAAAAATAGCTGGGTCTTGTATATTACAAGCTACTAATGTAGCTATTTGTTTCTTATAAATAGGTTATTATGTGTTATTAAAAGCCTAGCTAACACATTTTTTCGCAATATATTTTTTACGAAACCTAATTATATTACTCAATAATATTTCGATTTATCTTCATTTACACTTAAGTATTCTTAGAGATTCAATTAATCATTATTAGTCGTTTATAAAAATATAAATTTTTAATAAATTGGGTTGATCTTTAGAACTTACGAGTAGGTATGTGATATTCTTTTGAATAAGCTTTGATCCATGATTTTTACATTAATTTATCTACTACATTAGAAATCCACTAAAATGTCTTTAAGAAATACTGCTTTAATAGTCGGGGCTATGAAAATTACCTATGTGTATTGCAGACCTCAACAGGTATGTAGAATAGCGATCTTTTATCTCACGATGACAAGAACATATTATCAAAAAGTACAACCACAAATCTGTAAACGCCGGGGCGGGACGCTAGAATATTTTGTATCAAACATTATACAACTGGTAAGCTTTTTTTTACAAGTTAGCCCTTGACTGCCATCTCACCTGATGGTAAGTGATGATGCAGTCTAAGATGGTAGCGGGCTAACCTGTTAGAGGCATGGCAGTTATATACTAAACCCATACCCCCCATTCGGTTTCGTACTGGAACGCTAAATCGCTTGGCGGCACGTCTTTGCCGGTAGGGTGGTAACTATCCACGGCCGAAGACTCCCACCAGGCCAGACCAGGGAAAATTCAGAAATTATAAATTCTCAAATTGACCCTGCCGCGGATCGAACCCGGCAGCTACATAAACGTCAAGTTTTTGAGAGGATGGCTCAGATATTAAGATCTGTAAATTGTAATGTTTGTTTTGATCAATAAATAAAAAAATAAAAATAAAAATTTAAACCACATTTTCAACACTAAATAAACACGTGTTCACCTCGCGTCTACACATATTAATTAACATGTAAAGATTCAACTGCCGATAGCGTTGAAATATTAACCACTTTACAAGTGACTTTTGGTTCAACGAGTGTTTAATACAAGCAATTTATCCGGTTAAAAGCCTACATCAATTTAGTTAGCGTAATGGTCCTCACTAAAACAATATTAATTCTGCTAAATTAAGTAATGAAGTTATTAGTTTTGTTCAATTGGCCAATCCTATAAACATCACATTAATTTCTACCTTTTCAACTTTTGTATTTATGGTTGAAAATTGCAACTAATTGTAATTTATTAAAACTGGTCGTAAATTTAAGAAATTACAAATTTCGTTATGTAAATATAAATAAAATAAGAAATGACTATCTATTACTCATATTATAAACTCATATTTTTTTATTCAAATAAACTTATTACAACTTTACAAGTGCTTTTGAATCGTCGAGTGAATCTACCACTGGTTCGGAATAACATTCCTACAGAGAAGAACCAGCAGAAAACTCGGTGGTTGCTGTTTTTAAATAATTCATTTACAACTATTAATAATACTCGTATCAATGTGTACATAAATAACCGCTGTCCTTAGCATTGTAATATTTTATTTCTTTAGGTATAGGTACGTACCTATTTCATTCTCACGATTTTTGCTATATTATCGCGTCGCGTCGCTTCTGTCGCCCTAGATAACTGGTCAGCTGTAGTACCTAATTTTGATATTTCTGCCAGTTGAAACAAAATTACTGATAAATACTCCTTTGATAAACAATTTACTAAATGACGAAATCTTACGAAACCTTTAAATTTAAAGATATTTCTACAAAATGATTTCCTATAATATTGCACACTAGATGAAGTATCAAAATCTAATTTTCCATTCAAATCTAGTGTTTTGCTTAAAGGATTTTTAAAGATGCCGCTCTATTCGAGTGACTCGATTTACCAGACTCAAACTATCCAGGTTTCAATCTATGAAGATTGAAACCTGGATAGTTTGACAGTCAGTAACTCAAAAATTGTATAGGCCTGGAATTTACATAACTACAAGTTGTAAAGTGAAACAATAAATTCATATAAAAGCTAGTCTCCTCACTTTACCACACGTTCACAATACAGTGAAAGCTATAATTACTGAAAGTTATTATCGGCTAACTAGGTTTATAGCTTGAAAGTCGGTTTGCGTTAGCGAAAATAGATCCTGGGATTCGTGTGTTATACATATTGTTAATATGCTAAGTCTTCATGAGTAGGGATTTATTTTAGGTACTCGATTGAGTAAATTGTGTACGAAATATTATATCGTTTCTTCTAAATCGTTAAAATTGTACCCGTAATTCATATAAGTAGGTACCTAATCCTTCTTGTATATTATTTTCAAAAAAATTGCGGCTATAAATTATCTTTACTAATATAATAAATGCAAAAATTTGGATGGATGGATGTTTGTTATCCAATCACGCCTAAATGGCAGAACGGAACTGGATGAAATTTGGCACAGAAATATAATATTATGGTCTGGAGTAACACATAGGCTAAATTATCTACTTTGCAATTATTACTCTACAATTTCCAGAAATAAACTAAAATATTCAGTATTCCGGATTCATAACTGATCATAAAAAGAGATCGTAAAGAAAGAATTATGGCAGTTATTTATTTATATCACGTTTTCATTTTGCGACACTCTCAATTAAAGGGGTAGTCGGAAATGTGAAGCAAGTTTGTAATTACAGCATAGCTCAGGGCTTCCATGTTGCCGCTTGGAAATTCGGGATACGAAGATAAGGTTTCACATCCACGACATACTTACTTAATATTAATAATTTCAGCCAAAAATAATAAATTTAATACAATCTGACAATTTCCCAGTAACCCTGACTCTCAAAACTAGGAGGTTTATATTGTACTGCCTCTACGAACTTTACGAACGAACTTTTAAAGGCAAACTTCGAGACTGGCTAATGGAGAAATGTTTCTATAGTATGAATAAATATATGACTTAACTATTGACATTGTAATATTTATTGATTGAATTTTATTATAAACTATGACAAAGAAGAATATCTATCTTAATTGAAATTATGTTGCACTCACCATTTTTTACATTTTATTTTTAACTAGCGATCCGCCCCGGCTTCGCACGGGTAGCACTAATAATCCTAATCTATATAATATAAACTATCCTATCTCTCAAGTTAGATCGAACTGCACATGGTGTGCGAATTTTATTATAATCGGTTAAGTGGTTTAGAAGTCCATTGAATGTGTCAGAAGTTGAATGTGTCAGCGCAAAATAATTTTAAGACCTAATAATTGTACCACATTCTTGCAAATAAATTATTCTTTCTTTCTTACTGAACTAAATATTGTATAATTATGCACGTGGATTCAGGTTTCAGGTATATTTCAAGAAGAAAATATTGTTGCATTAATTAAAACAATTATTTTAAACATGAATCTGCCATTAATTCTTCTCCAGGAAGTTAATATTTAAATCTTGTTCCAAATCTGATGAAATTATAGTAATTGAGGCGCAAAAAGTTGCATACATGATACAAACAACCATGATGATATTAAATAATATCATTTTCGGATTTGAGTATCTAAGTCTGAAGTTTAAACTCTTAAAACCCTCCTCCCTAAATCCTTAATTATTATCATAACTGTGGTGATAGATTTTATATTCAGGTACTACAGAATTTTATTTTTATTAGCTACTAACATTTCACAACGTTTGTAAAGTATTTTAAGCCTTCTTTATCCACAGAGAAATAAAATTATTTTCAACCAGAATAATTAAGTCTATTTGCAGTTTATTTTTAACACAGGACATGTCCTGCATAAGTAAAACGGATGGCACTCCTACCCACAGCTTCATTAGTGTTTAATTATCCGTCGAGCACTTACTTCAACGGGAATCGAACCCGTATTCCGTGGTCATACAATCCATGACACTTATTGATCGGAATCGCCTTTGCGTTGAAGAAAAACTTGGCTTCTTGGCATACCCATATCAGTAGAACTTAAGTGGGACATGTCATACAAATTTCTACTCTATTGTTCTAAAGATTGAGTGTAAAATGTGTTTGTATTTTGATTTCTGATTGTTGAATTGATTTAAGAAAATCTTTTATACTTGTAAGCGATACGTTGTTATTGTCCAAGTATAGAAGTCTTGGATCGTAAAAGAAATGTAAGGTTTTCAGTTATTTATGTAGATAGCATCTGCTTTATACCCTGTCATAGAATAGAACATACATACTTTACGTTCAAACTAGAAAATGTTTGGAAACATTGCGTACTAAGCGGTTTTTTTCAAAACTTTAATTTTAATTCAAGGGAATTCACCTAGAAGGTTACGAGTGTGAGTTTTTAACAAATTAAAAACGGTTGTATGGAAATTCGGCACCATAGAGGTAGAAGTAAATAGGTTTTAATGATGTTTTGAATTCACAAACTTCATAGACGAGTGATATTTACTAACGTGCACACGATGTTCTAAATTCAATTTACTTTATCCTCAAGAGGATAATAACGGCTTTTGCATTCAGATATCGAAGAGTAAAAATACTCTTTCCGAGATGGTGGGATGAAAAATACTTTGCAAACGTTCCCCCGTCGCTGGGGGATGCCCCGTCGCTCACGTCCGCAGGCACTACCTTCAACCTCCCTGCACGTGTCCCCTGGGTGGTGCTAAACGAGCGACGAACTTGCAGGCGAAATAAGCGTTCTTTTTATAAAAACGCCTATAATATGTAAACGCCATACGATTAGATATAGTTCAATGTATTTTTTAAAGGCCTCGGGGTACAAGGAGGTGCAGGCGAGTCTGTTGATAAACAATCGTCTAATCGTTTTCTAAAACGCTAAGTCGCTTGGCGGTACGTCTTTGCCGGATGGGTGGTAACTAGCCAAGGCCGAAGCCTCGCACTAGACCAGACTAGCGAAAATTCAGTTACAAATTCTCAAACTACCCCCCCGGGAATGGACCCGGGTTCTACCGAAGCAAAACCAGGGAGGTCATATTATATATTTGGATTAAATGGTAGGATCTTAGTACAAATCACAAACAGCATTCACATATTGGCCGAAAGTTGAAACTCTCCAAATGTATTGGACCAGTCTATTTTTTTCTAACCAGTTACTGGTTTCCGTCCTATCGGGTCCATCATAGGCTTAAATGTTACCACCCATACAGAATGTAATCACTACGCCTTAACTGAAGATATCTAGGCAACCTATAAAACAAATTGGTAATTGTGAACTATTAGTTAGAGTTGAACGCCAGTGATTATACAATTAACCGCTAATTGTAATGGGACTCGCTATTGATGGAAACGCAGTTGCAAGTAAAGTCTTAAAGAAGCCAAATGTGTCGAAATACCCGTGAGAGACTAACGACCGAAAATCATAATCAATCTATACGTAATCGATCGATAAGTTGCTTAGCAACGTTGTTATTGGACAAAATGTTTTGACAAATAACAACGTTGCTAAGTAACTTATCGACAGATTACTGATAGATTGATACCATTAGTGAGCGAAGATAGCGACACGACGCAATGAGAGGCGATATGACTCCATAGAAAATGACAAACCTATCTACGCCACAACGTATAGGCCACGTGAAGGGTCAGCTACTGTTTGATACTGTCGCGTCGTATCAAGTACCGCTCTCATCGTTTGTCGCTCAAGTAGGATCACAGAACACTTATTATGTGTTCTGTGAGTAGGATAATGCCTCTTTTAATATAGGTACCTTCAAATCAAGAGTGAATAGGCATCTTCTAGGCAAGCGCGCTCCATCTTAGGCTGCATCACCACTTGCAAGCAAGTCTGATTGCAGCCAAGCGCTGGCCTATACATTAAAAAAAAAAAATGTCTTGTACGTTAACGGGGAGTGTTCTAAAGAGTTATCAATCGAAACGCACCTTCCGTGTTCTCCAGTCGCATGCTTCGTCGCAAAAACAAACATCATCCTCACCACCTGCAGGCCTGGTCTTCTTCCACCTCTCGTTATTCCAGGTCTTTTATGAAACGTACCTGTGTTCCCTCATCAAACGCCGGCAATGCATTGGCAGCTCCTCTGGTGCTGCAAATGTTCATAGGTGGCAGTAATCACTTTGAAAAAGACACCTGAATTTGAATTTGAAATACTGGCCAATATTGTAGAAGCTGCTTGCGTATTAATAGCGCCAAGATCCTTTAATGCTTGTTTAAAACGTCAAAGAGCCTCTTTCAATTTATGTATTAAGAGAATCTTATGTCCTAGCTATGACCTAGGTCCTAGTCTAACATACAGCCAGATAGACGAACAGATCGTTAAATTAAATCTATAGAACTGCGACACGCTGAGGATAATTTCATTTTCGCCTTGAGAAGGTACGGTCTTTGGAACACCAAAACACTCGATTACACGGTGATTCGGGTCCTCTACATTCACAATATTTTGTCTCATAAGTATAAAGGCGCTCATTTTATAGATTCGCTATATAATGTAGGCATGTTTGGAGGTATTAAAGTGTCAATCGATCTGTCAAGGCCCTATACATTTCCATTGCACGAGATGTCGGTATGCGACCTAATAGCATAAGAGGTGGTGTATACGTTCGTCTTTTAAACATAGTATAACGTTTTTTTCTGTACAGGCATAGGATTTATAGGTAGGATAGGTCTAATACTATAGACGTTTCGTTGCGGTGTCAAACTCCACTCTCTATGAAACCTCGTGGCCTTGACAAGATTTTAGTAACAGGAATAGGGATGATGCCTATATCAAAAATAAACTATGCAGGTGATGCAGTTTTCTGGTAGCTTTATCCCTACCAGAATATTGTATTCTGTGTGTTTCCATGTGTATATTATATTAAAATGTCTTCAGTATTATAATAAACTCTAATTTAGCGGTCAGTAGCTCTCAGACTATAAGATTTTTAGAATTGACATTTGACAAACGACACCAAGGCTTACGAAATTACGGTAACCTCATTAAAATAGTTGGAAAGAAACGATGTGGAAGAGGAAATTTATGAAAGAATCTTTTAACTAACTAACACAGCGAACCATATTTCTTCGAAATACCTACTTTTGGATGACATTGAGTGTGTTAAGAGAAAATACATCATCATCAGACAGAGAGGCAGACATACTTTCGCAATTATAAGATTATGGTATGGATCAATACTCTCCTAATAATATAAACTAGATGATGTCCGCGACTTCTTCCATTTGCATTAAGTTTTTTTTATTCCCGGGGAACTTCTTAATTTTAAAAGGGATAAATAGTAACGTATGTCTTTCCCTGGGATGTAACCTACTTCTATATCAAATTTCATCAAATCGGTTGAAAAGATGGGCAGCTAAAGCGTAGCAGACAGATAGACAGACACACACACTTTCGCATTTATAATATTAATGAATGAACCAGAAGCTTAATTCGCTATAATCCGCCACAGTAGACAAATCTTTGTGGTGCAGTGCGTGTCTTCCACCGACAGCATGCGAACACCCACCACCCAGCAATTCGCACCGGCACAGCACCACACCACACAAATCCTCCAAATCACTCTCTACGTACGTTTCACTCCGAAACCGGAGCATCCTCAGGAGATGTTGACTCGACAATGCACGATTGGTGGTGGGTGTTCGCATGCTGTCGGTGGTAGACACGCACTGCACCACATAGATTTGTCTACTGTGGCGGATTATAGCGAATTAAGCTTCTGGTTCATTCGTTATCATGGACTTCCGCAAAGTAACGCCTGCTTCGATTCAATATTTATAATATTAGTAATTAGTATGGATATGGATATTACGATGTCCTAAGTAAATTGAACCTTTCGCTTAGCCGTTTATAATGAGGCTCTGTTGATGAATGGCATCGGTTTGACGTATTGTATCATCGCTTTATTGCGCTAGTGTAATTTATTATGTTACGGAACCACTTATTACCGCCTGTGACACCCACTTCGCGTATTTACGGCTTTAGGTCGTTTCTCTGGCTAATGTACCTGGGACCTACATAGGCAATACAATCATCTCACAATCATTGAGAGTGGCAGGCGTAATTACAAGATTATGAAGTAGTAGGTACTAGGTAGATATATTATGATTCTATCCTAGGCTTTACAATATTGATGCCAGCGAATTCGTCCAATACACACTGCCACACCACACAAATATCTATGTCTAATCTAGTATCATTGTATGTATCATATTATATGTACACTGAGAGGGATATCATATGAAAGGGCTATAATTCTACATTCTAAAACAGATTTTTATTTATTTTTATGCATAATAGTTTTTGATTTATCGGGCAAAATGTCGAAAATACCGTTCCCCCCCCCCTTATCTCCGAAGTTTACCAATTGAAAAATCTGAAATAATTATGGTCAATAGAGGCTTATGTATATTTTACAGAAAAAATAAAACCAACGCTCTAACTAGCATAGTTTTTTTGATATTAACAATAAACCTCTACAAACAAAGTTAGTTTTGCGGTTCATTTCGTCTTGTTTTTAATACGTCATAAATCGTAAAACTTACTACAGGTTTGTACGGAACCCTCGGTGCGCGAGTCCGACTCGCACTTGGCCGGTTTTATATTGGATGGGGGTGATCCTCTGAAATTTTTTCCCGTAGTCGGTTTACAGTTTTTTTTATTATTACTTATGTACTGCTTGTTATAAACTAAGTCCATATTATTAACTTATTCCTGTAAGGGATACGACACGAAGTTTTTGACAGCGTGCACAAACAAGTAAACCGACATTCAGATTCCATCTGTCTGATTTCACTAAAATTTACAACGCAGATATCTACGAGTAATCTTGTTAGGCTCAGTGGATAACGATAGTCAACATTGGAGCTGTATCGAGTGTCGATTTATAGAAGCCTCGCTTCGTTAGTCGCGGGTTCGATTACCCGTCGTGCGAGCGTGTCGGTGCGGATTTAGATTGAATTATGGTGTGACGTGGGCTGACTGTGATAGGGTAATTCTTTTATTTGGATCTGCTGGAACTGATTCGTTTGGCGCCGACTATTGTTATAAAAAAAAAATTGGCAGTCATAGACTGCCGATAGAAGTGAAAACTTATAACTTAGAATTTTAGTATTAAAATTTGAAAAAAAAAGTATTAAAAAAAATTAAAATATTAAACCTTAAAATTAAGGAATTAAAGTTTAATTACGAATGTAGTATATTTTTATTTAGGACCTTTTGTCTTCGTAACAACGCGAGCATGTCGGTGCCGCGGTGTCGGTGACGCGAATCCAGAAGTTTACCCCCTACTAAAGTACCTATTGTTCCCCTCAAGAATTTTTAGGTCTGCTTGTCTAGGTCGGTCATTATAATCTTAGCTCACATACAATAACTTTGAGAGTTGAAGTAAACTAAACAGTAGACTCAGTATGTTTATCATACGTTTGTCCTTCAATCACGCCGCATCAGAGCAAAGGATTGACATGATTTCTTGCATGGGTATAGTTGAGGACCTGGAGAGTAACATAAGTAATAACACGAAAGAAAGAAAGGAAAACAATTTATTCGACAATGGTGCACATGCTAAAAATCACGTCGATCCGTTGCTCCGTTGCGGCGTGTTTGAAGGACAAGCCAACAAAGCAATAAACCAATAAACCAAGAAACAAACACACTTTCGCATTTATAATATTAGTATGATGTACAACTCTCGATTTAATGCCTCATTGATTCATAGTTAAGATACAAAATATTTGAGTATCTTATTAGCGGATGCATCCCACGGAAGAACTTGGGCTACATTTGATCCAGAAAAATTAAAGAGTTCCCGCGGGAACATTTATCTACGTGGACTTAGTAAGCTATATTTTGTCCTACAAAATACAAAGAGAAATATAATCTATACTTTTTATCTGTTTACAATAAGACGATTTAAAGACAATGAGCAAATATTACGGACACTCTAAAAGCGTTGTCTTGTTAAGTTAAATATATCGGCCTTTTAATATTACTGATCAATTGAACAGCCTCGGATTTAGGGATCCTTCAGCTATGGCTTAGTGAATATAAAACTTGAAGTGATTCGGGTACATTTATCTCATAGCTTGCATGTTGTAATATTATTATTTAGTAGATGCCACGATACCCATGATAACGTACACGTGGATATAGGTTTTATAAACCCTGGGAAAACTTTGATTTTCCGGGATAAAAAGTAGCCTATATTACCTACCACCTAATAATGCCTATGCAAAAAATCACGTCAGTCCGTTGCTCTCTTGCAGCGTGATTGAAGGGCAAACCAAAATACTAACAAATAAACACACTTTCACATTTATAATATTATACTCGTAATATGGATTCTTCATTGATTAAAAAATTATTAGCCTAAAATTATCCTACGGCAGACGGATGTAAAAGCTTCCTTCCAATCTCTAAATAGCAAGCCTCTACATTACTAACACAATACACTGCACGAAATATTGTTGTTAATTCCAAATACCTTTTATAAACATAATAAACTACAAAAGTATTATAATCATACGTAGGTAATTCTACGCTGCCATGCTTAGTAAAAGATTTACGGAACCCTTAACTCTAACGATTCACAATTGACTATACCAACTTTATCCGCAGTATCGATCCTTGTAAACTCTCTACTCTACAAGTTACAGCTACAGATAACAAATACGTGAACAATATCCATATCACCGCAAAGTGCAATTACTTTTATTTATGTGAGTGTTTGAAGGACTATTGTTTTTTGATTGCTTTTAAAAGATACTGGGGCCATACTGCCAACGCTTAAAGCAATACTTAAGCAATATTACTTAAAATGACAGTTTGATGTCTCGTACCTTGACGTTCCTAAAATAATGATTATAATTCTAAAACACGAAAGCCTGAACTCGACCTGAAGGCAACGTAACGAAGTAACGTAAAATAAATGCAGTTTATAACCCTTCTATAAATAAATACTTATACAATTATCCATATAAATATTATAAATGCGAAAGTTTGGATGGATGGATGTATGTATGTATGGATGTATGTTTGTTACTCAATCACGCTCCAACGGATGAACGGATCTGGATGAAATTTGGCACAGAGATAGATTATAGTCTGGAATAGCACATAGGCTACTTTTTATCCCGGAAAATTAAGAAGTTCCCGCGGGAATCAAAAAAACCTCAACCACGCGGACGAAGTCGCGGGCATCAGCTAGTTATTATACTATATATAGCTCGATTACCACTCACTGACTGACTGACTGACTCACTCATTGACATAATTGTTCTCCTAGAAAGAGACAGAAAACGATATAATGATGTAGGGGAGATGTGTTCGGGTGCGGGATTCGAGTAGGGAAAAATTATGACATTTCGGAAAAACAAGATGGCGGCCGACGGGATTCTTGTAACTCTTTTGTTTTCCAACCGATTTCTTTACAACTCGCAATTATTGAAGAAATTAGGAAACGATCAATAGAAAAAGTGGAAAAAATTGGAAAAACAAGATGGCGGCCGAGCTGTAGTGCTTTAAAATTTTTGATTTTTCGACCCCGAACCGCGGCGCCACAGATCCGAAACGGCGTGGTCGAGCATGATATTTTTTTCTTTTTTCGCCTACAATTATCCTGTATTTTGACAGAACGGGAGTGGTTTTTAAAAATTCAAGATGGCGGCTGCCGCGCCGGCCGTTCTGTTTGAGGTACGAAAAAACGCAATTTTCAAATTCAAATTTCTCACAGTTGGCAACTTCGGATCGTTTCGACTTCTATAGGGCGATTGTGTGTACAGACTCGAGGTATGGAATGGGGGAAAAAAATTACCCCATTTCTCGGGAAATTTTCAAGATTTACCCCAAAAATAAAAAAATCGAAATACGTATTTTTTGCAAAATTCGAGTACGAGCAACCACGTGTCTCACTCGTACAAATGACATTTGGGTATTTTTGTCGCCGAGGTCTGGCAACACTGGCATTTATCAAAGTAAAAGTGATTTTCGACATGGTCTTTTTTCAGGGGTGATCATTTCGGCTGGGTGCGAGCGGGATGAAAAATTCAAACTTCATCAGGAGCGGTATATCCTGTTGTTTACGGGAAAATAATAAAACTATGTAAAATGTTTCTGTGAAACGAGGTGGCGGCCATTTTGTATTCTAATTGTGTTTTTCAAAATTTCGATCACGTTTTTGAGGCAGTTGACAACATTTGGGAAAGTTGACATGTATGAATCGATTGTGTATCTCAAACGGCAGTGTCGAGATATCTAAACAGTGTTGCCACATTTGGGGTAGTTTTCGAGATTTTCCCAAAAAAGTCCTCCTGTAAAATTTTGTATGAAAATTTTTTTTTTAATGATGGCTTCGTATACAAGTCCGAAAATTAAACTTGAAGAAAAATATGGATGCAGCTGATGATTGAGGATTTCGGAGACGGGTAAAGAGCACGGCCGAGGTATTGAAGATAGGTGGGGGGTGCTCAACCAAATGTCATTCGAAACTTCATCCAATTGACAGTTAGTTGAAAAAAATTTCAAAATGGCGGATTTAAGATGGCCGCCATACAAATTTATTTGGTGTCCATCTCAGAAAGTATAAAAGATGAAAGAGTGGTTTCTCGGCCAAAGATGATTAGGACGAGAAGATCTATTTAGCGAAATAAAAAAAAATTCAAGATGGCGGAATATTTTTTTTCATACCAAATTATATGGCGATTAGGACTCATTAGCATAATTTATTGTTCTCCAAGAAAGAGACAGAAAACGATACAATGATGTATGGGAGATGTGTTCGGGTGCGGGATGGGAGTAGGGAAAAATTATGACATTTAGGAAAAACAAGATGGCGGCAGACGTGATTCTTGCAACTCTTTTGTGTGCTAACCGAATTTCGTTACAACTCGCAATTATTGAAGAAATTAGTAAACGATCAATAGAAAAAGTGGAAAAAATTGGAAAAACAAGATGGCGGCCGAGCTGTAGTGTTTTCAAATTTTTGATGTTTCGACCCCGAACCGCGGAGCCACAGATCTGAAACGGCGTAGTCAAGCATGATTTTTTCTTTTTTTCGCCTACAACCTGTATTTTGACAGAATGGTAGTGGTTTTTAAAAATTCAAGATGGCGGCTATCGCGGCGGCCGTTCAGTTTGAGGTACGAAAAATCGCAATTTTAAAATTCCAATTTCTCACAGTTGGCAACGTCGGAGCGTTTCGACTTCTATGGGGCGATTGTGTGTAAAGACTCGAGGTATGGATTGGGGGAAAAACAATTACCCCATTTCTCGGGAAATTTTCAAGATTTACCCCAAAAATAAAATACGGACTTTTTGCAAGATTCGAGTACGAGCAACCACGTGTCTCACTTGTATGAATTACATTTGGGTAATTTCGTCGCCCAGGTCTGGCAACACTTGAATTTATCAAAGTAAAAGTGATTTTCGACATGGTCTTTTTTCAGGGGCGATCATTTCGGCTGGGTGCGAGCGAGATGAAAATTTGAAAAGTCATCAGGAGCGGTATATCCTGTAGTTTACGGGAAAATTATAAAACTATGTAAAATGTTTCTGTGAAACGAGGTGGCGGCCATTTTGTATTCTTTTTGTGTTTTTCAAAATTTCGATCACGTTTTTGAGGCAGTTGGCAACATTTGGGAAAGTTGACATGTATGGATCGATTGTGTAACTCGACCGGCAGTATCGAGATATCTAAACAGTGTTGCCACATTTGGGGTAGTTTTCAAGAATTTCCCCAAAAATTTCCTCCTGTAAAATTTTGAAAGAAATTTTTTTTTTTCACTGATGGCTTCATATACAAGTCAGAAAATTAAACTTGAAGAAAAATATGGAGACACCTGATGATTGAGGATTTCGAGGACGGGTAAAGAGCACGGCCAAGGTATTGAAGATAGGTGCTCGAACAAATGTCACTCGAAACCTCATCCAATTGGCGGTGAGTTTAAAAAAACTCCAAAAAGGTGGATTCAAGATGGCCGCCAAAAAATTTCGTCAGTGTCTATCTCGGAGAGTATAAGAGATGGAAGTGTGGTTTCTTGGCAAGAGATGATCAGGACGAGGAGGTCTACTTAGCGAAATAACAATTTTTAAGATGGCGGATTTTTTTTTTTCATACCAAATTATATGGCGATTAGGAACTATAAAAGACTGGGTACTTGTAGTTCCTTTTCAAACTTTGTTTTAATTATAGGACTCTCATTCTAACGAATCTTTGGGAGCAAAAATGTGAAGCGAGTTGATGATTGAGGATTTCGGAGACGGGTGAAGAGCACGGCCAGGGTATTGAAGAAAGAGTTCGCCCAAAGGCATGAAAAAAAAAACATAAAACTACCAACATACCCGCCTACCTAAATACCAGCCTACCTGCATACCCGCCTACCTGCTTACCCACCTACCAACATACCCGCCTACCATCATACCCGCCTACCGACATACCCACCTACCAACAAACCCGTACGTACACCCCAAATAGCACACATCCTGCAATTTTAATGTCGTCGATTTTCCGTTACATTATAAGATCTGTTGATTTTAATGAAAAAGTGAACCAGCGCCATTTTGAAATTATTTGATAATGTACCGATTTCTTTCATATTCGATATAATTTAGGTCTCTCTGGGATTACAAAACAGAAAACTGATACCAAAGTAAAAAAAATCAGCGCCATTTTGAAATTCTTTGTTAATTGACCGATTTCGTTCAAAATCGATATTTAGGGCTCCCTGGGGTCACAAAATAGGAAACTGATACCAAAGTTGTAAAAAATCAGCGCCATTTTGAAATTCTTTGTTAATTGACCGATTTCGTTCAAAAACGATATTTAGGGCTCCCTGGGGTTACAAAACAGGAAACTGATACCAAAGTTTAAAAATCAGCGTCATTTTGAAATTATTTGTTAATTGACCGATTTCATTCAAAATCGATACTTAGGGCTCCCTGGGATTACAAAACAGGAAACTGGTAACAAAATTTTAAAAAAATCAGTGCCATTTTGAAATTATTTAATATAACCCATTTCGTTCAAAATCGATATTTAGGACTCCCTGCCCCCCTAGCATGGGCCGAGACAATTTTCTCCCCGAGGAAAGGATAAATTTTTTATTCCTAAATAAATAAATAAAAACGCTAAATAACGGTGGATAAATAGTCCCCCGAGTCCCCGTGAAATGTCAAACGGGGATAAACTTCTTCTCTCCCCTGTTTCCGTGCTCTGAGAGGTGGATAAGTTAATTTTATCTCTTGTCAGTGGATAAAATCGGGGGATAAAATTTTTATCTCCGGCCCATGCTAGCCCTGCTGGGATTACAGAACAGGAAACTGATACCAAAGTTTAAAAAAATCGGCACATTTTGGAACTTCTTTGTTAATTTACCGATTTCGATCAAAATCGATATTTAGGGCTCCCTGGGGTTATAAAACAAGAAACTGATACCAAAATTTTAAAATATCAGCGCCATTTTGAAATTATTTATAAATTAACCGATTTCGTTCCAAATCGATATTTAGGGCTCCCTGGGATTTCAATACAGGAAACTGTTACCAAAATTTAAATCAGCGCCATTTTGAAATTCTTTGTCAATTGGCCGATTTCGTTCAAAATCAATACTTAGGGCTACCTGGGATTACAAACAGGAAACTGATACCAAAGTTTAAAAAATCAGCGCCATTTTGAAATTCTTTGTTAATAACCGATTTCGTTCAAAATCGATATTTAGGACTCCCTGGGATTACAGAACAGGAAACTGGTACCAAAATTTTAAAAAATCAGCGCCATTTTGAAATTCTTTGTTAATGGACCGATTTCGTTCAAAATCGATATTTAGGGTTCCCTGGTATTACAAAGCAGAAAACTGCTACCAAAGTTTTAAAAAATCAGCGCCATTTTGAAATTCTTTGTTAATTGACCGATTTCGATCAAAATCGATATTTAGGGCTCCCTGGGATCACAAAACTGATACAAAAGTTTTAAAAAATCAGCGCCATTTTGAAATTCTTTAATAATTGACCGATTTCGTTCAAAATCTATATTTAGGGTTCCATGGGATCACTAAACAGGAAACTGATACCAAAGTTTTAAAAAATCAGCGCCATTTTAAAATTCTTTGTTAATTGACCGATTTCGTTCAAAATCGATATTTAGGGTTCCCTGGGATCACAAAACAGGAAACCGATACAAAAGTTTTAAAAAATCAGCGCCATGTTGAAATTCTTTGTTAATTGACTGATTTCGTTCAAAATCGATATTTAGGGCTCCCTGGGATCACAAAACTGATACAAAAGTTTTAAAAAATCAGCGCCATGTTGAAATTCTTTGTTAATTGACTGATTTCGTTCAAAATCGATATTTAGGGTTCCCTGGGATTACAAAACTGAATCTGATTCCAAAGTTGTACAAAATCAGCGCCATTTTAAAACTCTTTGTTAATTGAGCGATTAGGTTCAAAATCGATATTTTGGGCTCCCTGGGATTTCAATACAGGAAACTGTTACCAAAATTTATAAAATCATCGTCATTTTGAAATTGACCGGTTTCGTTGGAACTTTTCGATGCTGGAGTAGATAAAATAATTTCCAATGAACAATTAATGGATGATTTTTCACGTAGCTTAAATTATTTACAAGAAGGAATTTAAATACAGGCTTGAACTAAAAAAAACCGTTTTGTTGCCTTTAATATTATCTTTAAAAAAATATTATAAAGTAGCTCATGCATGCGACTCCTTTCAAAGAACTTATGTTTGTGATCTTCCCTTTTTTAATTTTCCTTTTCTAATCCCATATTTTTTGCATAAAGCTGAAACACCGCCACCCATCCTTCAAAATTTGAGACTAACACGGCCCGCGAGCTGCTTTAGCAGCTCGCGCACAGAGCGAAACACTAGTTATACTATATATAGCTCAATTACCACTCACTCACTCACTCATTGACATAATTGTTCTCCTAGAAAGAGACAGAAAACGATATAATGATGTAGGGGAGATGTATTCGGGTGCGGGATTCGAGTGGGGAAAAATTATGACATTTCGGAAAAACAAGATGGCGGCCGACGTGATTCTTGTAACTCTTTTGTTTTCCAACCGATTTCGTTACAACTCGCAACTATTGAAGAAATTAGGAAACGATCAATAGAAAAAGTGGAAAAAATTGGAAAACCAAGATGGCGGCTGAGCTGTAGTGTTTTCAAATTTTAGATTTTTCGACCCCGAACCGCGGCGCCACAGATCCGAAACGGCGTGGTCGAGCGTGATATTTTTTTCTTTTTTCGCCTACAGTTATCCTGTATTTTGACAGAATGGGAGTGGTTTTTAAAAATTCAAGATGGCGGCTGTCGCGGCGGCCTTTTTGTTTGAGGTACGAAAAAACGCAATTTTAAAATTCAATTTTCTCACAGTTGGCAACGTCGGAGCGTTTCGACTTGTACGGTGCGATTGTGTGTACAGACTCGAGGTATGGATTGGGGAAAAAAAATTACCCCATTTTTCGGGAAATTTTCAAGATTTACCCCAAAAATTAAAAAATCGAAATACGCATTTTTTGCACAATTCGAGTATGAGCAACCACGTGTCTCACTTGTACAAATTACATTTGGGTGTTTTCGTCGCCGAGGTCTGGCAACACTGGAATTTATCAAAGTAAAAGTGATTTTCGACATGGTCTTTTTTCAGGGGCGATCATTTCGGCTGGGTGCGAGCGAGATGAAAAATTTAAACGTCATCAGGAGCGGTATATCCTGTAGTTTACGGGAAAATTATGAAACTATGTAAAATGTTTCTGTGGAATGAGGTGGCGGCCATTTTGTATTCTTTTTGTGTTTTTCAAAATTTCGACCACGTTTTTGAGGCAGTTGGCAATATTTAGGAAAGTTGACATGTATGGATCGATTGTGTAACTCGACCGGCAGTATCGAGATATCTTAACAGTGTTGCCACATTTTGGGTAGTTTTCCAGATTTTCCCCAAAAACTCCTCCTGTAAAATTTTGTATGAAAAATTTTTTTTTCACTGATGGCTTCGTGTACAAGTCAGAAAATTAAACTTGAAGAAAATATGGAGACAGCTGATGATTGAGGATTTCGGAGACGGGTAAAGAGCATGGTCCAGGTATTGAAGATAGGTGGGGGGTGCTCGACCAAATGTCATTCGAAACTTCAGCCAATTGACAGTGAGCTAAAAAAAATTTCAAAATGGCGGATTTAAGATGGCCGCCATACAAATTTATTTGGCGTCTATCTCAGAAAGTATAAAAGATGGAAGAGTGGTTTCTCGGCCAAATATGATCAGGACGAGAAGATCTATTTAGCGAAAAGAAAAAAAATTCAAGATGGCGGAATATTTTTTTTCATACCAAATTATAATATGGCGATTAGGACTCATTAGCATAATTTATTGTTCTCCTAGAAAGAGACAGAAAACGATACAATGATGTACGGGAGATGTGTTCGGGTGCAGGATGGGAGTAGGGAAAAAATATGATTTTTCGGAAAAACAAGATGGCGGCCGTAGTGCTTTTTGTAACTTTTTTGTTTTCCAACCGATTTAGTTACAACTCACAATTATTGAAGAAATTAGGAAACGATCAATAGAAAAAGTGGAAAAAATTGGAAAACCAAGATGGCGGCTGAGCTGTAGTGTTTTCAAATTTTAGATTTTTCGACCCCGAACCGCGGCGCCGCAGATCCGAAACGGCGTGGTCGAGCATGATATTTTTTTCTTTTTTCGCTTACAATTATCCTGTATTTTGACAGAATGGGAGTGGTTTTTAAAAATTCAAGATGGCGGCTGTCGCGGTGGCCTTTTTGTTTGAGGTACGAAAAAACGCAATTTTAAAATTCAAATTTCTCACAGTTGGCAACGTCGGAGCGTTTCGACTTCTAGAACGCGATTGTGTTCTGTGATCTCGTCCTCACTTTTGTACTTGTAGTATGCGCCTTGCACTACTGCGCTGTCACAATCTTTAAATGTAAGACCATTGATAAAGTAAAAACAAAGTACACATAGTCTATGGTCGTATGGTCTGTGGGGACGACAGTCCGCCATATTCGCTGTCACCTGTCAACGTCATCTGGTTACTAGTCTCTGGTCATTGTGCTTTTTTGTGCATTGCGCTGTTCACGTCTGTTCCCTTTTTAATTTTAAATTTTATTATTTTCTTGCGTTTTTTAATAGTTCTTTTAGTGTTTAATTACGGGTAAACGAAAACGGAAAGCAAGAGACGACTTCGATAGAAGATTGGAGAACCTTGAAAATATATTGTACAAACGATGTCGGCGCGACGACGTTAGCAAGTGTAAGTGAAGAAAATACTATTTCCTTTTGTTATTAGGTCAAGTCTCTGGAGTTTTCACGAGAGGTTAACCGAGAGAACGTTTTAATGACCATATTTTGAGTGAACATGAACTGAGTGATACTACACATGAGCTTTCACGAGAGGTTAGCCAGTAGTAGGTACATGTGATCGCTATACGATAGTACATACACAGTATGTACGCAAAGCGGGTATCGACTGTTATTCTTCGAGCTTTCACGAGAGGTTAGCCATAGAATTCTCACATACAGTCCAAATCGTAAAACCACCAATTTATTTTTGGTGATGAGGAATCTTCCAGCGAAGATCAAGGAGCCGCTCTCCCCATGTACGAAATCTGCCAAGCCGCGCCAGAGGTGCGTGTAGGAGCCATCCCTATCGGTCACTCACTCTCACCTCCACTTACCTATAGCAGCGACGATCTGGTTGAACAATTGGGGAGGGGGAGCGGTCACAGCCAGGGCCCTCAGAAGAGGCAGCAGCAACTGAAGAGGTAGCCGTTCCCTCCTTACCGGCCGATATTGAGGGACTTTTGGGATTGGAAAGTACTCCCAAAATCACGAATGGAATCAAATTGCTCGAAGGTTAAGACAAAGGTGGATGACGGTCTTATAGGACGGCCTCACCGAGGCTATGAAGTCAAACCTCACCAAAACATAAGAATTGTGGCCTCTTAGTACCTCCTAAATTAAATGAGGAAGTCGCTGCGGCAATGAACGAAAGCGGAATTAAACCCGATATTTTATTTATTTATTTACCAACAAACCGTTCTTGCCCCAGCCATTTCAGCAATCGGTAAGGTACTAAACAACATGATTTTGTCCAGTGAAAATGGTGCTGAAATCGAGACCCTGAGCGATTCTGCCAGACTATCATGTGGACTGCACCACACTAACACTGAAACACGCAAGAGTCTCATTCTGTCATTCCTCAATAAAGACATAAAAGCAACCATGACTCAGAGCCCTGTGTCAGAGTATCTTTTTGGAGACAAACTTCAGCATAATTTTAATGCGTGCAAAGCCATTAAGAAGTCTGCAGAAGACCTTAAGACTACGCCAACCCAGAAACCACCAATCAAGAAGGCTTTAAATTAGCTTGGCCTGCAACAATCTCAGTTGCCACATCCAAGCGGGCTGAAACTGAAACTCGAGCAACAAACTTACAGAACGACGAATCCAGCCACGAGTCTTACGAGGCGGTCCCCGCATAGGCAGCGAGATATCCGGCGCCAGGATCAACGTCGCTACTGATTCAGGCACAAACTGTCAGATTTGAATATTTTCACTGATCTCTGGGCTAGTATTACTTCCAACCAAACCTTACATAGGTGGCTCAAAGGATACAATATATTTTTTTTTTTTAGTTTCAGTACAGGATACTGTTCCGAGAAAGAATACTTTCTCTCCTAAAGAGTCTGAGCTGATGCTGAATAAAAATAATAAATTATTCTATTTTTATTATTATATTATTACCTATTGGAGATTGTTCGTTCTCCAGTAAATGGTATATTGATCTATAGTATATTTTTACACCCAAAATCAGATGGGACTTGGAGATTTATACTAAATCTCAAAAAACTTAACTTTGTTAATAGGTACTGTTTATTTTAAGTTGGAGAATGGAAGGACTGCAACAAGGCTTATATGACCCCTGGTTGTTTTATGGCCACTGTTAACCTAAAAAATGCTTACTATTTGTTGCCAGTAAATGCGTCAGATAGCAAGTATTTACGGTTTCAATTTCAGGACACTATTCGAATTCACTTGCCTTCCTTTTTTGGACTCAGTACCGCACCATATGTTTTCACAAAAATTATGAAACCGGTTATTTTACACCTGTGGTCACAGGGTCTGTTGTCTGTCATATATTTATATGATATCCTCTGTCTTGCTGATAGTGAGTTAGTGCTATAAAATGTCACTACTACTACAACAAAATTCAAAATTCAAATGTTTTTTATTCAAATAAACTTTTACAAGTGCTTTTGAATCGTCGAGTGATTCTACCAGCGTTTGTAACGAACATTTGGGTGTCATAATTAATACAGACAAAAGTGTTTAGAACCTAGACAGAATTGCCAGTACCTAGGTTTTTCTCGACTCAGTCGAATTTTCCACTTCTTTACCATAAAGAAAAAGAGAATCTATCCATAAGTCTACTAAAGAGTTAAAGATAAAACAAAACTGTAAAATTATAAATCTTTCTTAATTATTAGGCCAGCTAGTAGCAACATGCCCAGCTATAGAATATATGGATGGCTCTCTACAAAAATCTTAGAAAATCATAAAACTACAGCATTGCAGGTTAACAATAAGGACTATGACATTACCTTACGAATGTCAAAGGAGTGTCTATTAGATTTAGAATGGTGGTGTTCACACATTCAAACTGATATTTGTAAAATAAAACAATACAGTTTTGAAATAGAGATATTTTCAGACGCATCTCTAACTGGCTGGGGGTTAGTCTGTAATAACATTAGAAATCATGGTCACTGGACTCAGGATGAGAAACTCTTTCATATAAACTATCTAGAGTTGTTAGCAGCATTCAGAGGTCTTAGAACTTTTGCATCTGAACTGAGACAGTGTGAAATTTTGCTAAGAATAGATAATACAACAGCCATTGCTCATATTAATAGAATGGGTCTATCTTTCCACACCTTAATAGTTTGGCAAGAGCTTTATGGCAATGGCTAAAGGATAGACATCTCAGGGTATATGCATCTTGCATAAATTCTAAAGAAAACAGTATAGCAGATAAAGAATCTAGACGTCCCCACTCAGAAATTGAATGGAGTCGGGTGATAAAGCCTTTCAGACAATAACTGATAGGCTAGGATCTCCTGAGATTGACCTATTTGCCGCTACAATGCAGTGTCAGAATTATGTGTCTTGATTTCCTGACCCTAATGCAAGTGCTTTAGATGCCTTCACTTTAAGATTGAACGGTTATTTTTTCTATGCATTTCCTCCCTTTTAAACTTATGAGTAAAGTGGTATTGTAGCCCCGTTGTGGCCCTCAAAACCTTAGTCAATTCCATGATGGAATCTTAACCCTGCCATAATTTATTATTGTCCCCTTCCAGCAATCCACATCTGCTGCACAGGAGCCTCACACTGATGGCGGCCATATTATCCGGGAAGCACTGCTGAAGAGAGGAGTACCAACTCTTTCAATGGATATTATGCCAAATTCATTGTCAATCAAGACAAGGAAAAAATATGAATATTATATCTTTAGCCAGTGGCTCCTGTGATGAGTGTGTGTGTGTGTGTGTGTGTCAGTGGTGACTGTGAGAGTCAAAATAAGGATCCCATTTCTGATCATTTCTTTCTTAACACATAAATTTAATGAAGGTTTGTTATATAGTTCACTTAATGGCATCAGGTCACCAATATCTCTCATTTTAGGACCTCAATTAGGTACAGATGAAAGAATGACAAGATTTTTTAAGAGGAATTTATAGATTAAGACCAAAAAAGCCTAAATATGAGGATGTTGAATATAAATATGATGTCTGGAATCCTGATATAGTCTTAAATTATTTGTCAAATTTATTTCCCAATGAGTCTCTTAGCATGGAGCTACTTACTAAAGAGTTAGTGACTCTTTTTGGCTCTTGTCACAGCACATAGAATCCAAACATTGTCTCTTATATGCTTAGATAATATAATCATTAATGATGACACTATTAATATTAGGATTCCAGTCCCTATCAAATCATCAGGCCCCAATAGACCTCATCCTAACCTAATCTTGCCATTCTCTAAAGAAAATGACAATATTTGTCCTGCAAATACTTTGGTATGTTATCTTTTTGTGAATAAAGATCTCAGACAAAATTGCAAAACACTCCTTCTTACAACTAGAACGCCCTACCATGCCGCCTCTACTGCCACAATAGGCAGATGGATAAAACAAACCTTGTGCGATAGTGGTGTGGATGTCAGCAAGTTCACAGCACATAGCACCAGGCATGCATCCACTTCTAAAGCCAATGAGGCAGGTGGTAATATAGAAGTTATTAGAAGGACAGCAGGTTGGACCAAGAATCCGTCTACTTTTGCTCGTTTTTATAAAAGACCAATTGTGGACAATATTAATGTTTTTGCTGAAGCAGTGTGCTCGATAAATAAAAGTAATAATGGTGATGTAAATAAAAAATAATTATGAATGAGAATTTATTAAGTACCTACATCATTTAAGTAAATCTAAATTGATTTATGATATTAAAACATATTATTTTATTATGTATATTTATACCTAATTAATCCAGTTGTGATATACATTGAGAAATTTATTATTTATTTGATATAAATAATAAACATTGTTGATTTACCAACACAACTTTCTTCTTTGAACATCTACAAGTACAAAAGTGAGGACGAGATCACAGAACACAATTTAATAGATCGGACTAACTTACCTAGTGACGTCCGATCCTCAATTGTGTGCATTGAATTATATGTACAAGTACTAGAACCGACGCCGCAAACAACAAATTTGCGCCATGCTTTGCGGCCGGCCGGCTTCACCTTATTTAGTCTCTCGCCTACGCTCTTCGCGGCCGCGTGTCGAAATAGTGCTCGCAGCAAAATTTTAAAATGCCGTCGTGCGTTATAAAAACGTGTAAAAATAATACAACTGTAAATAAAAAATATTGTGGCGTGACATATCATCGGTAAGTAAACAAAACGTTAACGAAAACAAACCAAAACAAATTTTTAAAGATATTTTTCTACTGATGAACCCACGTTCCACCATTTCTCGGAATATCATAGATTAAAAGTGAATTTTACCTACAGATGAGACACCTACGATCATACATTTTACATTTTACTTTTTTATTATTCGACCGATTTCGTTAAAATCAATATTTGGGGCTCCCAAGGATCACAAAACAGGAAACTGTTACCAAAATTTAAAAAAGTCAGCGCCATTTTGAAATTGTTTGTTATTGTACCGATTTCGTTCAAAATCGATATCTGAGGATCCCTAGGATCACAAAACAGGAAACTGGTACCAAAATTTAAAAAATTCAGCGCCATTTTGAAACTTCTTTAGTTTCTCGGTAATTAATTACTGTAAAACTTTAAAAATTTAACAAAAAAATTTTTGCTCTCTTGTTACACAAATAACTATTATATAAACGGAAACGATGTTTCTTTTCACTTCATTTCTATAATGATAAGGTGGAATAAGATAAAAATGTCACTATTATTTTTTAACATGATAGGTGGATTGGATATGTTATAACATTTTCTTTTATAGTGTCAACAGTTCCTAATAAAAAGGTTAAAGTTGTATAAAATAAATATCTTTTTGTTTTTACTTTTTAATTATTTTTTTCAGTCTATGAAACTAGGTCTACTATTATCTTATTTCATATGTGCACTTTATGCAGTCTCACACTGCATAAATTCAAAAGTACATAGTCTCATTGAATAACCCAATAGGCAGAAAATACTTAGTGTCACTTCTGCGTGTCTCATCTATGACCATTCCCGCGCGTACCCCGCGCGTCCCGCGCCCGCCGCGTGCTTCGCGACGCAACACAGATTACATTCGCGGTGTCTTCTCTAGTACGTTAGTACATAATACCTCAATGATTGTGTGTAGTGATCTCGTCCTCACTGAGTCCCAACCCTACCCGACATGGGCCACTCAGCTATGCTTATAGCCCATTAATTATTAGGCAATAGTCTACTTCCCCAGTGAAAGTTGTGTTTAGTATTCTTTGAAATAATGACGTTGACAGGTGACAGCGAATATGGCGGACTGTCGTCCCCACAGACCATACGACCATAGACTATGTGTACTTTGTTTTTACTTTATCAATGGTCTTACATTTAAAGATTGTGACAGCGCAGTAGTGCAAGGCGCATACTACAAGTACAAAAGTGAGGACGAGATCACTACACACAATTGAGGATCGGACGTCACTAGGTAAGTTAGTCCGATCTATTAAATTGTGTGTACAGACTCGAGGTATGGATTGGGGAAAAAAATTACCCCATTTCTCGGGAAATTTTCAAGATTTACCCCAAAAATAAAAAAATCGAAATACGGACTTTTTGCAAAATTTGAGTACGAGCAACCACGTGTCTCACTTGTGCGAATGGCATTTGGGTATTTTCGTCGCCGAGGTCTGGCAACACTGGAATTTATCAAAGTAAAAGTGATTTTCGACATGGTCTTCTTTCAGGGGCGATCATTTCTGCTGGGTGCGAGCGAGATAAAATATTTAAACGTCATCAGGAGCAGTATGACCTGTAGTTTACGGGAAAATTATGAAACTATGTAAAATGTTTCTGTGCAACGAGGTGGCGGCCATTTTGTATTCTTTTTGTGTTTTTGAAAATTTCGAACACGTTTTTGAGGCAGTTGGCAACATTTGGGAAAGTTGACATGTATAAATCGATTGTGTAACTCAACCAGCGGTATCGAGATATCTAAACAGTGTTGCCACATTTGGGGTAGTTTTCGAGATTTTCCCAAAAATGTCCTCCTGTAAAATTTTGTATGAAAATTTTTTTTTTCACTGATGGCTTCGTATACACGTCAGAAAATTAAACTTGAACAAAAATATGGAGACAGCTGATGATTTAGGATTTCGGAGACGGGTAAAGAGCACGGCCGAGGTATTGAAGATAGGTGCAAGATGCTCGACCAAATGTCATTCGAAACTTCATCCAAAAGTCAATGAGCTGCGAAAAAAATTCAAAATGGCGGATTTAAGATGGCCGCCATACAAATTTATTTGGTGTCCATCTCAGAAAGTATAAAAGATGAAAGAGTGGTTTCTCGGCCAAAGATAGATAGATAGATAGATAGATAAATTCTTTATTGCCACACATGAATTAAAGAAAAAACTTAATTATAAACAAAATACAGAAAACAACACGTGTGCAAGGGCGGTCTTATCACTAAAAGTGATCTCCTCCAGACAACCCATTTCATAAGGAAAATTAAAAAGAAGCGGGAAAGTGCAACAATAAACATGCAATAATTATATACTACTTAAACTATACATACTAATAATACATAAATAACTAAATTAATAAATATAAACACATATACAAAATATATAGCAGTACATAAACTTACATTCATAAAAAAAAAAAAAATACTTAAATATTCTATAGCACATTAGAAAGATAATATTCCTTTACACGACTCTTAAATATGTTTAAAGACTTTGCCTGCCTAATGTCGCTCGGCAATCCATTCCAAAGCAGTACAGCCTTAACTGTGAAAGAATTACTGTACGCCCCTGTATGACTAGGAGGGATTTTTAACTTATTGTCATTTTTCGACCGCAAACAAAAAGGAACATCATAGCTGCCAAGAAAGTTGAATCGCTCTTTTAGGTAAGGTGGCGTCTGAGGATAATATAAAATGGAGTACAAGAGAGAAAGAGATCAAAAGATGATCAGAGAGAAGATGGAGTACAAGAGAGAGAGAAGACCAAAGATGATCAGGACGAGAAGATCTATTTAGCGAAAAGAAAAAAAATTCAAGATGGCGGAATATTTTTTTTCATACCAAATTATATGGCGATTAGGACTCGTTGTCATAATTTATTGTTCTCCTAGAAAGAGACAGAAAACGATACAATGATGTATGGGAGATGTGTTCGGGTGCGGGATCCGAATAGGGAAAAATTATGAAATTTCGGAAAAACAAGATGGCGGCCGACGTGATTCTTACAACTCTTTTGTTTTTTAACAGATTTCGTTACAACTCGCAATTATTGAAGAAATTAGTAAACGATAAATAGAAAAAGTGGAAAAAATTGGAAAACCAAGATGGCGGCTGAGCTGTAGTGTTTTCAAATTTTAGATTTTTCGACCCCGAACCGCGGCGCCACAGATCCGAAACGGCGTGGTCGAGCATGATATTTTTTTCTTTTTTCGCCTACAGTTATCCTGTATTTTGACAGAATGGGAGTGGTTTTTAAAAATTCAAGATGGCGGCTGTCGCGGCGGCCTTTTTGTTTGAGGTACGAAAAAACGCAATTTTAAAATTCAATTTTCTCACAGTTGGCAACGTCGGAGCGTTTCGACTTGTATGGTGCGATTGTGTGTACGGACTCGAGGTATGGATTGGGGAAAAAAATTACCCCATTTTACGGGAAATTTTCAAGATTTACCCCAAAAATAAAAAAATCGAAATACGGACTTTTTGCAAAATTCGAGTACGAGCAACCACGTGTCTCACTTGTGCAAATGACATTTGGGTATTTTAGTCGCCGAGGTCTGGCAACACTGGAATTTATCAAAGTAAAAGTGATTTTCGACATGGTCTTTTTTCAGGGGCGATCATTTCGGCTGAGTGCGAGCGAGATGAAAAATTAAAACGTCATCAGGAGCGGTATATCCTGTAGTTTACGGGAAAATTATGAAACTACGTAAAATGTTTCTGTGAAACGAGGTGGCGGCCATTTTGTATTCTTTTTGTGTTTTTCAAAATTTCGATCACGTTTTTGAGGCAGTTGGCAACATTTGGGAAAGTTGACATGTATGGATCGATTGTGTAACTCGACCGGCAGTATCGAGGTATCTATACAGTGTTGCCACATTTGGGGTAGTTTTCGAGATTTTCCCAAAAATGTCCTCCTGTAAAATTTTGTTTGAAAAATTTTTTTTTCACTGATGGCTTCGTTTACATATCAGAAAATTAAACTTGAAGAAAAATATGGAGACAGCTGATGATTGAGGATTTCGGAGACGGGTAAAGAGCACGGCCGAGGTATTGAAGATAGGTGGGGGGTGCTCGACCAAATGTCATTCGAAACTTCATCCAATTGTCAGTGAGCTGAAAAAAATTTCAAAATGGCGGATTTAAGATGGCCGCCATACAAATTTATTTGGTGTCTATCTCAGAAAGTATAAAAGATGGAAGAGTAGTTTCTTGGCAAAAGATGATCAGGACGAGGAGATCTATTTAGCGAAATGACAAATTTCAAGATGGCGGAATTATTTTTTTCATACCAAATTATATCGCGTTTAGGACTCATTGACATAATTTATTGTTCTCCTAGAAAGAGACAGAAAACGATGCATTGATGATCGAGAGATGTGTTCAAGTGCGGGTTTCGAGTAGGGAAAAATTATGACCTTTCGGAAAAACAAGATGGCGGCCGACGTGATTCTTGCAACTCTTTTGTTTTCCAACCGATTTCGTTAAAACTCGCAACGATTGAAGAAATTAGTAAAAGATCAATAGAAAAAGTGGAAAATATTGGAAAAACTAGATGGCGGCCAAGCTGTAGTGTTTTCAAATTTTTGATTTTTCGACCCCGAACCGCGGCGCCACAGATCCGAAACAGGGTAGTTCATGTATAGGAGATAATTATGTTCGTGTGCGGGATGGGAAAAATTATGACATTTCGGAAAAACAAGATGGCGGCCGACGTGATTCTTGCAAATCTTTTGTTTTCCAACCGATTTCGTTATAACTCGCAATTATTTAAGAAATTAGGAAACGATCAATAGAAAAAGTGTAAAAATTGGAAAAACAAGATGGCGGCCGAGCTGTAGTGTTTTCAAATTTTTGATTTTTCGACCCCGAACCGCGGCGCCACAGATCTGAAACGGGGTAGCTCATGTATAGGAGATATGTTCGGGTGCGGGATGGGAGTAGGAAAAAATTATGACATTTCGGAAAAACAAGATGGCGGCCGACGTGATTCTTGCAACTCTCTTTTTTTCCAACCGATTTCGTTAAAACTCGCAACGATTGAAGAAATTAGTAAACGATCAATAGAAAGAGTGGAAAAAATTAAAAAACAAGATGGCGGCCGAGCTGTAGTGTTTTCAAATTTTTGATTTTTCGACCCCGAACCGCGGCGCCACAGATCCGAAACAGGGTAGTTCATGTATAGGAGATATGTTTGTGTGCGGGATAGGAGTAGGGAAAATTATGACATTTCGGAAAAACAAGATGGCGGCCGACGTGATTCTTGCAACTCTTTTGTTTTCCAATCGATTTCGTTGCAACTCGCAACGATTGAAGAAATTAGTAAACAATCAATAGAAAAAGTGGAAAAAATTGGAAAAACAAGATGGCAGCCGAGCTGTAGTGTTTTCAAATTTTTGATTTTTCGACCCCGAACCGTGGCGCCGCAGATCCGAAACGGGGTAGCTCATGTATAGGAGATATGTTCGGGTGCGGGATGGGAGTAGGAAAAAATTATGACATTTCGGAAAAACAAGATGGCGGCCGACGTGATTCTTGCAACTCTCTTTTTTTCCAACCGATTTCGTTAAAACTCGCAACGATTGAAGAAATTAGTAAACGATCAATAGAAAGAGTGGAAAAAATTAAAAAACAAGATGGCGGCCGAGCTGTAGTGTTTTCAAATTTTTGATTTTTCGACCCCGAACCGCGGCGCCACAGATCCGAAACAGGGTAGTTCATGTATAGGAGATATGTTTGTGTGCGGGATAGGAGTAGGGAAAATTATGACATTTCGGAAAAACAAGATGGCGGCCGACGTGATTCTTGCAACTCTTTTGTTTTCCAATCGATTTCGTTGCAACTCGCAATTATTTAAGAAATTAGGAAACGATCAATAGAAAAAGTGTAAAAATTGGAAAAACAAGATGGCGGCCGAGCTGTAGTGTTTTCAAATTTTTGATTTTTCGACCCCGAACCGCGGCGCCACAGATCTGAAACGGGGTAGCTCATGTATAGGAGATATGTTCGGGTGCGGGATGGGAGTAGGAAAAAATTATGACATTTCGGAAAAACAAGATGGCGGCCGACGTGATTCTTGCAACTCTCTTTTTTTCCAACCGATTTCGTTAAAACTCGCAACGATTGAAGAAATTAGTAAACGATCAATAGAAAGAGTGGAAAAAATTAAAAAACAAGATGGCGGCCGAGCTGTAGTGTTTTCAAATTTTTGATTTTTCGACCCCGAACCGCGGCGCCACAGATCCGAAACAGGGTAGTTCATGTATAGGAGATATGTTTGTGTGCGGGATAGGAGTAGGGAAAATTATGACATTTCGGAAAAACAAGATGGCGGCCGACGTGATTCTTGCAACTCTTTTGTTTTCCAATCGATTTCGTTGCAACTCGCAACGATTGAAGAAATTAGTAAACAATCAATAGAAAAAGTGGAAAAAATTGGAAAAACAAGATGGCAGCCGAGCTGTAGTGTTTTCAAATTTTTGATTTTTCGACCCCGAACCGTGGCGCCGCAGATCCGAAACGGCATGGTCGAGCATGATACTTTTTTCTTTTTTCGCCTACAATTATCCTGTATTTTGACAGAATGGAAGTGGTTTTTAAAAATTGAAGATGGCGGCTGTCGCGGCGGCCGTTCGGTTTGAGGTACGAAAAAACTCAATTTTAAAATTCAAATTTCTCACAGTTGGCAACGTCGGAGCGTTTCGACTTCTGCGGGGTGATTGTGTGTACGGGCTCGAGGTATGGATTGTGGAAAAAAAATTACCCCATTTTTTGGAAAATTTTCAAGATTTACCCCAAAAATAAAAAAATCGAAATACGGACTTTTTGCAAAATTCGAGTACGAGCTACCACGTGTCCCACTTGTACGAATGACATTTGGGTATTTTCGTCGCCGAGGTCTGGCAACACTGGAATTTATCAAAGTAAAAGTGATTTTCAACATGGTCTTAAATCAGGGGCGTTCATTTCGGCTGGGTGCGAGCGAGATGAAAAATTGAAACGTCATCAGGAGCAGTATATCCTGTAGTTTACGGGAAAATTATGAAACTATGTAAAATAATTCTGTGGAACGAGGTGGCGGCCATTTTGTATTCTTTTTGTGTTTTTGAAAATTTCGATCACGTTTTTGAGGCAGTTGGCAACATTTGGGAAAGTTGACATGTATGGATCGATTGTGTAACTCGACCGGCAGTATCGTGATATCTAAACAGTGTTGCCACATTTGGGGTAGTTTTCGAGATTTTCCCCAAAAACTCCCTCCTGTAAAATTTTGCATGACAAATTTTTTTTTCACTGATGGCTTCGTATACAAATCACACACAGAAAAATATGGAGACAGCTGATGATTGAGGATTTTGGAGACGGGTAAAGAGCACGGCCAAGGTATTGAAGATAGGTGGGGGGTTCTCAAACAAATGTCACTCGAAACCGCATCCAATTGGCGGTGAGTTGAAAAATCTCCAAAATGGCGGATTCAAGATGGCCGCCATACAAATTTCATCAGTGTCTGTGTCGGAGAGTATAAGAGATGGAATTGTGGTTTCTCGGCAAGAGATGATCAGGACGAGGAGGTCTATTTAGCGAAATGAAAAAATTTCAAGATGGCGGAATATTTTTTTTCATACCAAATTAAATGGCGATTAGGAACTATAAAAGACGTCATTGTTCTTCTAGAAAGAGACAAAAAACGATACAATGATGTAGGGGAGATGTGAGTGGGGGTGTAGAGATTTGGGTGCGGGATTCGAGTAGGGAAAAATTATGACATTTCGGAAAAACAAAATGGCGGCCGACGTGATTCTTGCAACTCTTTTCTTTTCCAACCAATTTCGTTACAACTCGCAATTATTGAACAAATTAATAAACGATCAATAAAAAAAATAGAAAAAATTCGAAAAATAAGATGGTGGCCGAGCTGTTTTCAAATTTTTGATTTTTCGACCTCAAACCCCGGCGCCACAGATCCGAAACGGGGTAGTTCATGTCTAAGAGATATTATGTTTGGGTGTGGGATGGGAGTAGGGAAAAGTTGTTATGACATTTCGGGAAAACAAGATGGCGGCTGATTTGCCGAAATGAACCGATCGAAGCACTGAAGATAGGTGGGGGGTGCTCGACCAAATGTCATTCGAAACTTCATCCAATAGACAATGAGCTGAAAAAAAATTCAAAATGGCGGATTTAAGATGGCTGCCATACCAATTTATTTGGCGTCTATCTCGGAAAGTATAAAAGATGGAAGAGTGGTTTCTGGGCAAAAGATGATCAGGACATGAAGCTAGACACTTGATGAATAGGAAAAAAATTCAAGATAGCGGAATTTATTTTTCCATAGAAAAGGGTATTGAAGATAGGTGGGGGGGTGCTCAACCAAATGTCATTCGAAACTTCATGCAATAGACAATGAGCTGAAAAAAAATTCAAAATGGCGGATTTAAGATGGCTGCCATACAAATTTATTTGGCGTCTACCTCAGAAAGTATAAAAGATGGAAGAGTGGTTTCTTGGCAAAAGTTGATCAGGACGAGGAGGTCTATTTAACGAAATGAAAAAAAATCAAGATGGCGGAATATTTTTTTATCATACCAAATTATATGACGATTAGGAACTATAAAAGACGTCATTGTTCTCTTAGAAAGAGACAGAAAACGATACAATGATGTACGGGAGATGTGTTCGGGTGCGGGATTCGAGTAGGGAAAAATTATGACATTTTACAAAAACAAGAAGGCGGCCGACGTGATTCTTGCAACTCTTTTGTTTTTTAACCGATTTCGTTACAACTCGCAATTATTGAAGAAATTAGTAAACGATCAATAGAAAAAGTGAAAAAAATTGGAAAAACAAGATAGCGGCCGAGCTGTAGAGTTTCAAATTTTTGATTTTTCGACCTCGAACCGCGACGCCACAGATCCGAAACGGGGTGGTTCATGTCTAAGAGATATTATGTTTGGGTGTGGGATGGGAGTAGGAAAAAATTATGACATTTCGGAAAAATCCATATTTAGGGCTCCCTGGGATTACAAAACAGGAAACTGATACCTACCAAAGTTTTAAAAAATCAGCGCCATTTTGAAATTCTTTGTTAATTGACCGATTTCGTTCAAAATCGATATTTAGGACTCCCTGGGATCACAAAACAGGAAACTGGTACCTGAATTTAAAAATGTCAGCGCCATTTTGAAATTATTTGTTAATTTACCAATTTCGTTCAAAATCGATATTTAGGGCTTCCTGGGATTACAAAACAGGAAACTGTTACCAAAGTTTTAAAAAATCAGCGCCATTTTGAAACTCTTTGTTAATTGACCGATTTCATTCTAAATCGATATTTAGGACTCCCTGGGATCAAAAAACAGGAAACTGTTATTTAAATATATTACAATCCCTGGGATCCCTGGGAATTCAAAACAGGAAACTTGTACCAAAATTTTAAAAAATCAACGCAATTTTGAATTTATTTATATATTGACCGATTTCGTTCAAAATCGATATTAAGGGCTCCCTGGGATTACAAAACAGGAAACAGATACCAACGTTTTAACAAATCAGCGCCATTTTGAAATTCTTTGTTAATTGACCGATGTCGTTCAAAATCGATATATTGGGCTCCCTGGGATTACAAAACAGGAAACAGATACCAACTTTTTAACAAATCAGCGCCATTTTGAAATTCTTTGTTAATTGACCGATGTCGTTCAAAATCGATATATTGGGCTCCCTGGGATCACAAAACAGGAAACTGATACCAAAGTTTTAAAAAATCAGTGCCATTTTGAGATTCTTTGTTAATATTATTGACCGATTTCGTTCAAAATCGATATTTAGGACTCCCTGGGATAAGAAAGCAGGAAACTGATACCAAAGTTTTAAAAAATCAACGCCATTTTGAACTTCTTTGTTAATTAACTGATTTCGTTCAAAATCGATATTTAGGGCTCCCTGGGATCACAAAACAGGAAACAGATACCAACGTTTTAACAAATCAGCGCCATTTTGAAATTAGTTGTTAATGGACCGATTTCGTTCAAACTCGATATTTATGGTTAACCACATCTCGTGAGCTGCTTTAGCAGCTCGCGCACAGAGCAAAACACTAGTTTATATATATATAGCTGCTCGTGCTGACTCATTGATCACCTCTCCTGTAAAATTTTGTATGAACATTTTTTTTTTCACTTATCGTTTCGTATAGAAGACAAAAATTCATGGGGAGGAAAAATATGAAGAGAGCTGATGATTGAGGATTTCGAAGACGGATGAAGAGCACCAGCCAGGGTATCGAAGATAGATGGGGGGTGCTCGACCAAATGTCACTCGAAACTTCATCCAATTGACAGTGAGCTGAAAAAAAATTCAAAATGGCGGATTTAAGATGGCCGCCATACAAATTTCTTCGGTGTCTATCTCGGAGAGTATAAAAGATGGAAGAGTGGTTTCTTGGCAAAAGATGATCAGGACATGAGGGTCTACTTGATGAACAGGAAAAAAATTCAAGATGGCGGAATTTATTTTTCCATAGAAAATGTATGGCGAATATTGAAGAGGCTACAATTAGTGTAGAACTATGCAAGACTACGGTTCCTTTTCAAGATTTGTTTTTATGGAAGAAATCTCATTTTGACGAATGGTTCGGAGAAAAAAATATGGAGAGAGATGATGATCGAAGGTTCGGATGATGGGTGAGGAGCACGGTCAGGGTATTAAAGATAGGTACCTACATAGGGGCTGCTTGAACAAAAAGGGAGGGGCGGAAGGTTGGTGGTCTTTGTTTTATGTTTTTCCTTTATGAGAATTTTCTTTTACGTCGGACGCTTGGCGTGCTGGCGCTTCCACTGTGCTCACTAGCATAGCAGTGTGTACTTCAGATCAGAACACGTAGACAGTAAATCAGCTGCCCGATTATGTAAGAATGGTCGATCAAATCGTCAAAGTTCGGCGTCAAAGTAAAATAAACCATAACAGCATTAAATTATAGCTCAATTTCGCGGTTCCTTTTCAAGATTTGTTTTTATGGAAGAAATCTCATTTTGACGAATGGTTCGGAGAAAAAAATATGGAGAGAGATGATGATCGAAGGTTCGGATGATGGGTGAGGAGCACGGTCAGGGTAATAAAGATAGGTACCTACTTAGGGGCTGCTTGAACAAAAAGGGAGGGGCGGAAGGTTGGTGGTCTTTGTTTTATGTTTTTCCTTTATGAGAATTTTCTTTTACGTCGGACGCTTGGCGTGCTGGCGCTTCCACTGTGCTCACTAGCATAGCAGTGTGTACTTCAGATCAGAACACGTAGACAGTAAATCAGCTGCCCGATTATGTAAGAATGGTCGATCAAATCGTCAAAGTTCGGCGTCAAAGTAAAATAAACCATAACACCATTGAATTAGAGCTCAATTTCGTGTTCGAAATTGAGCTATAATTTAATGCTGTTATGGTTTATTTTACTTTGACGCCGAACTTTGACGATTTGATCGGCCATTCTTACATAATCGGGGGGCAGGATAGTAGGACAGCGAGTAAGTAGACAGTGGACCACGCGGTACAATACGCGGTCCGCTGTAGCGGGCCGCGCAACCACGCGCCATACTAGTTAATATATATATAGCTGCTCGTGCTGACTGACTGACTCATTGATCACCTCTCCTGTAAAATTTTGTATGAAAAATTTTTTTTTCACTCATCGTTTCGTATAAAAGACAAAAATTCATTCGGAGGAAAAATACGGAGAGAGCTGATGATTGAGGATTTCGAAGACGGATGAATAGCACCAGCCAGGGTATTGAAGATAGGTGGGGGGTGCTCGACCAAATGTCACTCGAAACTTCATCCAATTGACAGTTAGCTGAAAAAAATTTCAAAATGGCGGATTTAAGATGGCCGCCATACAAATTTCGACGGTGTCTATCTCGGAGAGTATAAAAGATGGAAGAGTGGTTTCGTGGAAAAAGATAATCAGGACATGAAGGTCTACTCGATGAACAGGAAAAAAAATCAAGATGGCGGAATTTATTTTTCCATAGAAAAGGGTATTGAAGATAGGGGGGGGGGGGGTGCTCGACCAAATGTCACTCGAAACTTCATCCAATTGAAAGTGAGCTGAAAAAATTTTCATAATGGCGGATGTAAGATGGCCGCCATACAAATCCCGTCGGTGTCTATCTCGGAGAGTATAAAAGATGGAAGAGTTGTTTCAAGAAACCAAGCAAGGCAAAAGATGATCAGAACATGAAGGTCTACTTGATGAACAGGAAATATGGCGAATATTGAAGAGGCTACAAGTGTAGAACTATGCAAGACTACGGTTCCTTTTCAAGATTTGTTTTTGTGGAAGAAATCTCATTTTGACGAATGGTTCGGAGAAAAAAATATGGAGAGAAATGATGATCGAAGGTTCGAATAATGGGTGAGGAGCACGGTCAGGGTATTAAAGATAGGTACCTACTTAGGGGCTGCTCAAACAAAAAGGGAGGGGCGGGGGGTTGATGGTCTTTGTATTATGTTTTTCCTTTATGAGAATTTTCTTTTACGTCGGACGCTTGGCGTGCTGGCGCTTCCACTGTGCTCACTAGCATAGCAGTGTGTTGTTCAGATCAGAACACGTAGACAGTAAACCAGCTGCCCGATTATGTAAGAATTGTCGATCAAATCGTCAAAGTTCGGCGTCAAAGTAAAATAAACCATAAATGCATTAAATTAGAGCTCAATTTCGTGTTTCGAAATTGAGCTCTAATTTAATGCTGTTATGGTTTATTTTACTTTGACGCCGAACTTTGACGATTTGATCGGCCATTCTTACATAATCGGGGGGCAGGATAGTAGGACAGCGAGTAAGTAGACAGTGGACCACGCGCCCCTATACGCGGTCCGCTTTAGCGGGCCGCGCAGCCACGCGCCATACTAGTATCATATAAAGTTATTTAGTGTTTTATATCAGTCAAAACAATTTGTAAGTAAGTCGGTAATAATTTCTACAGCCATATACTATTCTATAAATGCGAAAGTGTGGTTGGTTTGTTATTCAATTTAAGAAATATAATTAATCTACATGATTTTTAACCGACTTCCAATTTGGGGTGTATTTTTTACACAGTTAAGTATTATGTGCCTGTAGGAACCTTTTCCCGTATAAAAGGAGCTTTAAGTCACTCTCCACTTGTGAGTGGAGAGTGACTTAAAGCTCCTTTTATACGGGAAAAGGTTCCTACTATTACCTATTCTGTGCTACAGGCACAGAATACTTAATAGTACCTTACTACTATAGAAATTAGAATAGTATAAAATTGAAACTGTTTATGCAGCCTTCAATTTAACTAGGTATAGTGATATCAGTACGATTTCCGTATACCTACTCTTATTACGGCACAGCTTGCAATATTTAGGAATTTCATTAGTGATCGTTAGCGGTATTGCGTATGTGCAAGTGTTACGTAGATTATACATTAGACACGAGCACAATGCCGCCTATCCTTGTTCCTTTATAAAATGCAAAGTCCGTCTCCAATCTAAATTTGAACTCTTTGATTTTCCTGTATGGCTAGCATGCGCACTACGATTAAAATTATGTCTACCCGTTATCTCTATCTGTCTACCGGAGCTAACATGGTTACTCGTCTCCTTACGTCAAAAGTAGAGATAAAAGTAATATTTCTTATGTGTGGTATTTTTCTCTACGAACCTTTACATGTCGACTGTTTTTTTCTTGTACCTAATTTACCGCATTTTGTGCATGTTAGGGTAAATGAAAAATTTGCCGGCAACAACAACATCTCTCTCTTTCGTCGCGAGATAATCTCGTTGTGCGCATGCTAAGCACACTGGATATAATGTTATTCTCTGAGAGCTACCTATCCCTGTACCGAATTTCACAAAAATTGGTTCAACAGATGGACCGTGATAGCAGACACACCTGCGCATTTATCATTTTCATTTCATTTCATTATCATCTTTTATTTTATTTAGCTCCATATTTTTTACATTTTTAAATATTTAACTACTTATGAAAACAAAAATAAATAAAAAAACATTTAAAAATATAAAAAATAGCGTTATTTTTTCATTCATTATCATTATCATTATCATTAACATATTAATATGCGTATTTAGTATAATAAATGTGATTAAAAGATATTCTTCTTGATAGCTCATTCCTTTATTGGTTCACTTTTAAATTGGTTACACGGTCTTTATAAACTTAAAACTAATTTATTTTAGTTTTTTACAAAGGTTACATTGTTCTTCGGACAAAATGGTGGAAGCAAAGAGACAGAGAAAAATTGAACGAGGATAACATTGAAAAATTTTGACGTTTGACACTATATTTCACATGACAGAACCAAAGACAAAAAACAACCCAATTTTGAAGTGAGTCTTGGTTCAAGTAAATTATTGTATGGAAACAACATAGAATCGATTTAAATACTAACATAACCGCCCCCCAAGAACGGAGTTCTTAAATTAAACATTTACAAGTTATCTAACATTACAAAGTTACTTACTGACTTACTTACATTCAGGTGGTTTTACAATAACACAAACTCACAATTATTTAAGTTGATACAAATAGACCGATGTAACAGGTAGGTATAGCTATACAATTTATGCAAAATAAATCTTTTTATGAAATTACAAGACTAATATTATTTTACCTCAAGTCCTCTTAGTTTTACTAACATAGTTACAATTCATACATAACTTTAAACAAGTTCAAAGGTTTATATTTGGACCTGAGCTAATTTGTTGCTAATGCATGAACAATTTAAAATGTTAGGTAATGGTAAGATTCATACAAAATTACAAAAGTACCGATCCCATGCTAGAGAGGGGTAATTAATAACTATTTAAATTAACTAAAATAATTCTTAAGTCATTACAGAACTCATCGCACATTGTTATTGAAAATAGCAAAGGGACAACTAAATCTAGTAAGACAAAAATACAAATAGGTACATAATAATATCAAGTTCATTAAATTTGTACAAGCCAACAGTAAAAAATGTAAAAATAAGTAAGTACTTGGGTAAAGAAAAAATAAATTGTTCTTCTGTTTGTTGTCCTACATACTATCAAATTTAATGAAATTGAATTCATTCAGTAAATAATGTTCAAACTAATTAACTAACAAGTAACTTCCAATCCATAAATTCCAAAAAAAAATTATACTTCTAATTCATAGGTAATCTCATCTCAGATGTTTTTTTGTACAAAAATAAAGAGAAATTCCTAGTTTACATTCATAAACTGTAAGTAAAGTTTATAACTTTATTTATATAATGATACAAGTACTATTCAATGATATTAATTAGCCATTGTATTTATAGAATATCATTTATAGTACCTACTATTGAAGTTTAGGTATTTCATAAGAAATTCAAAAGTTTTGCCATTATGTAGCTAAATTGACATCATTTAAAATATGAATTTAAGTTAAACAAAATACAGTATCAGGTATATGACTCTAAGTTATGCAAAATATACTAGGTATAGGTTCTATTTATAAAATGAAGCTAAGTTAAACAAAATAAATAAGTATAGGTAATTCCTATCATAATATGAAGCTAAGTTACACAAAATATACTATAGGTAGTTGCTATTATACGAAGCTAAGTTACACAAAATATACTATAGGTAAGGATGCCACCTTGGGTACCAGAACTACTGTAATGTTATGATGATTACCCTTTCTCAGTCAATTTAATAGTGACAGCGTTGCATTCACATCCAGAAATTATACATGCCCAGATTGGTTACATTATTAATGTATGTAAATAATAATTTTGATACCATTTAATGAGATTTGCCCTTACGGCTTACTAAGTTAAATTGCAATGGACTGTAAACATTAAACAAAAAAAATTATTGATAAACACATGCGCCAAATTAATCTGATATTGGTAAAATTAATATTTTTGAAACTGGTCTTTTAATTGAATTATTATTACATCTTAAGGTTACAACTCTAGTGATATTATCTGGGCCTGGATGTTTTTGTTCTACTCTGCCATATAACCATTTTGCTGGTGGAAGATTGTCCTCCTTTACCAATACAATATCACCTACTGCTGGTTCTGGTGAAATGCTAGCCCATTTGTATCTCTGACTAAGTTGGGTAAGATATTCTGTAGACCATCGTCTCCAAAAGCTCTGTACCATGCGTTGAGTCAACTGCCACCGTTTCAGCGAGGTAATTTTTGAACTTTCAAAATTATGATCTGGTGGCACAACCAATGGTTCCCCCACTAGGAAATGACCAGGTGTCAAGGGGGCTGGTGCATTTGGATCATCAATGATAGGGTTTCGAGCAATAGGTCTTGAGTTTAGGCATGCTTCAATCTGTATAAGTAAAGTTGACATTTCTTCATAGGTTAGTGTGGATGTTCCTAGGACATCCTGAGAAGAGTCTCAGGTGATACTTGGTCAACCTCTCACTCTTAATATGTTATCTTTATCAATTATTGGAGTCAATGAATATAATTTAATTTTCTTATGAACACAGTTGTGTTTTTTCAAGTGTTGTAGATCTTCATCAAACTCTTGGTTCTGAAACTGCCTGATACATGCAATCAGTGCTTGTCTCAGTTCATCACTGGTAAGAATTGATGTAAGTTTTGGACGATCCTCCTTTTGATTTAAGTATAGAAACCTTCTGCAATAGGCAATGACTCTGATCATTTTTCTTAAACGTGAAAATCTACTCCAAAACTCCACATCATTATCCACTATATGGTGTGATTTTAAACTCTTCTCTTCTAAGCTGGTGACAACATCTGGTCTGGAGTAATGAATAACACCTTGGTTTAACCAACCTGGTCCATTGATCCATAACTGATTATTTATTAACTCACTTGGACTAGTGCCTCTTGATGCTATATCAGCGGGATTGTCATCAGATTTCACATGCGACCACTGGTTGCTTCCTAGGGTTGTCAATATTTCAGAAACTCTATTGGCCACAAATGTTTTCCATCTATTTGGGTGCCCTTGCAGCCAAGCTAGAACAATGGTTGAGTCGGTCCATGCATGTACTTTTGTGGACTCTACACCTAAAACTTCAGCCACTTCTTTTAATAACTTGGCAAGTAGGGTAGCACCACATAGCTCTAAGCGAGGGATTGATACCTGCTTTATCGGAGCTACTTTTGTTTTAGAGACAAACAGGTTGACATGAATAATACCATTCTCATCTATTACTCGGGTATACACAACTGCTGCATAGGCTGAATTTGAGGCATCACTAAATCCATGAATTTCTAAACATGACTTATTTAACTTCATCCCAATCCACCTTGGTATTTCAAATCCTGATAGATTTAACAAGTCTCTACGGTACTCTATCCATTCCTTCATTAAGGCTTGAGGTAGTTCGTGGTCCCAGGCTATTCCAGACATCCATAACTTCTGGATAAGTATCTTGGCCCTTATAACACAAGGAGCTATCCATCCAAGTGGATCAAATAACCTGGCTATATCTGCAACAACTCGTCTCTTGGTAATAGGAAATTCTTGGTTAGTAAGATGAACTGAATACACAAATGTGTCTGATGATTTATTCCAGGTTAAACCTAAAACTTTAATTGTTTGATCTGTTATTAACTGCATTGATTCTTTGCTCTCCTCGGTTTCTTCTAGCTTTTGAAGCACCGATGGATTGTTGCTTGACCATTTTTGTAGTTGAAATCCGCCTTTTTTAAGCAATGCAGTCAATTCCTTGTATATGTGAATTGCTTCCTCCTCTGATTCACATGTAGTCATGAGATCATCCATGTAGAAGTCTTCCATGACTCGGTTTGCAGCCAATGAGAAGTTATGCCCTTCATCTTTTGCTAATTGCTGTAAAGCCTTGACAGCAAGGTAGGGTGCTGACGAAGTCCCAAAAGTGACACGAAGAAGCCTGAATTCATTTAACTCATCTTCTGGGTTCTTTCTCCACACTATTCTTTGGTAATTGGTATCTTCCTTTGCAACTTTGACCATACGATACATCTTGACTATGTCAGCCACTAGACAGACAAGACCCATGCGAAACTTCATCACCAAATGGCGAAGATCTGGTTGCAGCCTTGGACCTACCATTAGGTTATCGTTGAGAGAGACCGACGTGGCATCAAATACCACTCGGACCTTAGATGTTGTCTTATCATTGCGAATCACCGCATGATGAGGTAGGTAGACTCCCTTGTGGTCGCCAGGATCCAGTTCTTCCATATGATCTAGCTGCAAATACTCTTCTACTACAGAGTCATACTGCTCTTTTAAGTTAGGGTTTCTCAATAGTCTCTTTTCCTGCGAGTAAAACCTTCTCATGGCAATCTCTCTTGATTCTTCTTCTTGAAAAGAAGCATTTTCTTTAAACGGTAATTTTACAATATAGCAACCTTCGCTATCTCTCTTAGTGGTGGTTGAGAATAACTCTTCGCATTTTTGTTCCTCAGGTGTGAGTTTTCTCTGGTTACATACAGGTTCTGCTTCCATTTCCCAAAACTTTTTCAGGATCTCATCATCATTTGCTTGGTTAAACAAAGACACAATAGCATTGTGACTCTGCATGGTAGGTAAGGTAACTTGGCCAGATAGGATCCAACCCAAATTTGACTTCTGTGCTATGGCGGCACCACCAGGGCTTCGAAGCAGACCTTCCATCAAGATCTGCCCATAGACATCACTACCGAGCAATATGTCAATATTACCTGGAGTCTGGTAATTTGGATCGGCTAATTCTAAATGTTCAATTTCTGGCCAACTGGTAAAATGAACCTTTTGAACTGGTAATAAGGTAGTTAATTTACTTAGAACATAAGCTCCTACTTGGATGGTATAGTCAGGATTATGAATTGAGGATATTTCTAGGTTTACTAAAGATTTAGAAGTTAAGGTTCCTGAATTACCACCTAATCCTGATATTGACATATTGATTGGTATCCTTTTTAGTCCAAGTAGTTGGGCTGCTGATTCCTTGATAAATGAGGCTTGCGACCCCTGGTCGATTAGTGTTCTCAGCAGCTGGTAGGTTCCATTGACAGCCTTGACTTTGACCAAGGCAGTGGCAAGTAAAACTTGAGCATGACTGCTTCTGCTTGAGAGGCAGTTGGTAAGAACGGTTGGTTGTACTTCCTGTAAAGACACCGCTCCATCGCTGACAGGTGACTCAATCACATGGTTAATAGGTACAGGTGGTGTGACTGAGCTGGTACGGTTCGGTGGGTGGATTTTTGTGTGATGCTTCCGGTTACAGATCTTACAGGAGGTTCTCAAGAAACAGGATTTTACACTGTGATTTGACCCATAGCAATTAAAACATAAACGGTTATTTTTAACAAATTCGATACGCGTGTTATAATCAGCTTGGTTAAATTTCGGACACTGAAATAATTTATGATGCTCCGAGCAAAATAGGCACATGGCAGAGGTAGGTTTAGAAGGTTCTGAGGGAGCGGAGGACACATGATGACTTCTAGGGTTAACAATTTTTACAGACTTATGACGATTAGACACAGGCTCTAAAAATTGTAATGCTCTAAATTGATTAATTAAAAAGGATTCAAACTGTTCAAAGGTTGGTAATTCGTCACTGTTTTCATTAATTTTTAGTTCCCACTGTTTTCTAGTTTCTGAATCTAGTTTTAAACTAACTAAATAAATTATTATAACATCCCAGGATGCCGTTGGTATACCCAAGTTTGATAAAGCATTTAAGCAGTCCTTAGTAGTGTCTAAAAGGGTCTTAATACCATTGGCATTTTGAGTTGTTAAGCTATTTAAACTGAATAGTCTTTTTAATATAGAATTTGACAAAAATTTCTTGTTATCATATCTAGTCAACATTAAATTCCAACATACCTCATAGTTTTCATTGGTGATCACAATGTGTCTCAATAATTGCTCTGCTTCCCCTGTTAAATTGACCTTAAGGTAGTGTAGCTTACGCACATTATCTAAATTTTGATTATTATGCACTATAGAAACAAATAAATCTTTGAACGTAGGCCACTCGGAGTAACTACCTGCAAAGGTAGGCAGTTTTATTTCTGGTAGTTTAGGCACTGTGCCACTGTGTATACACTTCGAACTCGCCGACTGTGCTGCTGACGGTGATACAGATGTAATGCATGTGGATGGTTGTAATCGCTTTAAACAATCTTTAAGTTCTGCCTTAAATAAACTGTAGTCCTCTTCGATTGTATCGAACAATTCGGGATTAAAGTATTTCGATGATAGTTTATTTTCGGGCGTGGCCACGGATACGATTTTTTTATGCGTTAATTTAATTTCAGTCCACATCTCCATCAGATTTTCTAGCCTAGTTTCGATATATGAAGAGGTCATTCGCGCCTTCGGAGTCTTTTTGAAGTTTACTATATTTCTCTTTAAAATAGCATGGTACTCCTCTTGTTGTTTAATTAAATCGTCGAATTTCTCCATTTTGGTGGTGTGTTCTGGTTAAAAACTACAGTGGTACCTCTGATTTGGTGGCGGATGACCGTGAAAACCACGCGGCGTCGACGACCCACGCCGTGACGTTGCTCACAAATTTTTATTATTCGGTTCGAACGGACCAAAAAATGATTAAAAGATATTCTTCTTGATAGCTCATTCCTTTATTGGTTCACTTTTAAATTGGTTACACGGTCTTTATAAACTTAAAACTAATTTATTTTAGTTTTTTACAAAGGTTACATTGTTCTTCGGACAAAATGGTGGAAGCAAAGAGACAGAGAAAAATTGAACGAGGATAACATTGAAAAATTTTGACGTTTGACACTATATTTCACATGACAGAACCAAAGACAAAAAACAACCCAATTTTGAAGTGAGTCTTGGTTCAAGTAAATTATTCTATGGAAACAACATAGAATCGATTTAAATACTAACAAAATGTGTATTGTGTTTACGGTTAAACCAAAATAAATACATATTTGCTTTATATTCAGAGCACAGCCATAATGAGATTTGAAGAGCAAAACTAGCAAATATTTACTGAAATAATACATTGAGAATCGTCGATTCCTAAATGGTCCTCACAGCATTTTAGTTAGGTAGCCTTACTACCTATTTAAAGTATTTTTTTTCAATATCCTTCCTTCATCATAACTTTTTCTTTTAGACAGATTTTATAGATTTTGTATTGAAATCTGTACTTAAGGAGTTCCGTAATAATTATGGACGAGCTGTGTGCGGCAGTAACGTTCATTTCCAAAAATTTTCGTTAGACATATTTTTACCTCAATACTTTATCAATAGTAACAATACAAAAATTACATTAGATTCCAAATATTTAATATCGACGAAATATGTTAAGTGCACAGTGGTCGACAAAACAAAAAGTGCTGGACAAAAAAGTGACAGTGAAAATGTGTTTAAAAAGATAAAATCGAAACAAATAATTAGGATGTGAAGCCATGTTGGAATGCGTGCGTCGCGCGAACCCACAGTTGCGCGCGTCGACCAAAACTGGACAAAATCGCCTGATTACAACGAGACTCGTCTTTTTGTTGGTGCCGTTCATTATACTTCTGTCCGTGAGGTAAGTTGCTTTTTTATATTCACTTAACAGTTCGGCCACAATTTGGTCCTTCTTGGTGGCAGGACTGCAGGAACGTTAAAGCATGATAAAGCCGTAGATCTACCTACTGCTACAGTACAGTGTGGCGAATCTATATCTATATCTATATCTATATATTTATCTAATTTTAGTATTTGTTGTTCATGTACAGGATATAATTCAAATAATTGATAAGTTTCAGGCTCAGCCTTTCAGAAAATTGAGAGTTCTGAGGTCAACTTTGGACGTTAGAAAATCGCCACTTTGAAAGCCCCCCATTTCATCAATTTTAGGGGAAAAATAATAAAAAATATATTTTTGGACTCTATTCCTAATTATCTTTAAAATAATATACCGCAACTCTATGTAACGCTATAAAAAATATTTTACTTCGCATTCGCTTCTATGAGAGCCCCCCTGAAATAAAGATTTTTATAACTTTTTAAGCCATATTCGGCGGGAAGCCATCGGTTTACATATTATATTTAAATTTGAAGTAATTACGTTCAGTAATTTAGAAGTTATAAGGCTCTGACAGACGGACGGACGGACGGACGGTCGGACGGACAAGTGCAAATTCACCCAAGTAGACTCAGAGACCTTCGCTTCGCTCGGTCAATTATTTTTAAAATGATATACCGCAACCCTATGTAACGCTATAAAAAATATTTTACTTCGCATTCGCTTCTATGAGAGCCCCCCTGAAATAAAGATTTTTATAACTTTTTAAGCCATAATCGGCGGGAGGCCATCGGTTTATATATTATATTTAAATTTGAAGTAATTACGTTCAGCAATTCAGAAGTTATAAGGCTCTGACAGACGGACGGACGGACAAGTGCCAATTCACTTAGAGACCTTCGCTTCGCTCGGTCAAAAATCAATTGCTGTTCGTTTGTCTCGCTAAAACTCGAGAACGGCTGGGCCGATTTAGATGGATTTTTTTGAGTGCGTTTGGGTGGGTCCCGGGAAGGTATATATTTACAATTGGACCCGATAGGGGGCGCTGCAATCGGGTTCTAGCTTCAAGGCAGGACGCGTCAGCTAGTACATATCAAATAAATATTATAAATGCGAAAGTTTGGATGTATGGATGTATGTTTGTTACTCAATCACGCTCCAACGGATGAACGGATCTGGATGAAATTTGGCACAGAGATAGATTATAGTCTGGAATAGCACATACTTTTTATCCCGGAAAATTAAAGAGTTCCCGCGGGAACCGAAAAACCTCAATCCACGCGGACGAAGTCGCGGGCATCAGCTAGTATCAATATAATATAGGGAATACGCATCTTCTAGGCAGGCGCGCTCAACCTTAGGCTGCATCACTACTTGCCAGCTAGTCTGATTGCAGCCAAGCGTTACTCTATAAACTTTGAACAAAACGACCTCAGTTAGGCTAAACAATAGCCTGTACTATTACCTATACTGTGTTAATAGTCTCTAACTATATTAGCAAAATTCACTAGACCTACTGAAATACTATGAATTCAGTTAATCAAATGGCAATGGCAGCAATGAGATGATAACAACTTTCAGGCTATGGGCTTGTTTTTATCTCGCAATACGCCTATAGAGGGATTTAACGTACTCACAGTGCCGAAAGCTGTGGCACTCAGAAGAAGATATAAAATAACGTAACTTTAAAGCTGTAAAATTTTATTCTCATTACAATCCACTATATTCCGGTTTATAATGTGAACTTGTATGTTGATGGCAATTTGAACATTCTTACGACCGAATACTGAAATAGCAGCAACCTAACTTTTAAGTGACTGTTTTGTTTTCATTCCTTATTTAGAGATAAAATGCCGGAAATCAGATACAATCTTAATTACGTTCTAAAGAATTCAAATATAATTTTCACTATAAATTCAATCATTAACCTTACAATGTTCCATATTTCAAAAAACTATTGTTATACCACGGACCACCACGGACACGATATGCACAAAGCTATATAATCTTCTCTAAAAATAATCATACAACATTGATCCTCATATTATAAACAATGATGTCAGGACTTCATCCGCGTCTTTATTTTCCCAGGACAAAAAGCCTAGGTACATACAATACAACTTACCTTACCTCAGTACCAAATTTCATCAACATCAGTTGAACAGATGGGTTGTGAAAGCGTAGCAAACAGACACTCTTTCACTTTTATAATATTAGTATGGATAGTATGGATAAATTGATGAATGTCGTTCATCGCAGGACTGTAGATAATTTTCAAATTACCATCAACGTTCTGCTACCAAATGAACGATCATAAAATGGTAGAGCGAAACTAACCTAAATGCCAAATTATCGAGCTCATATATCATGGCGTCTTATTAAAGCATCGAAAGAAGATTGATGCAAAAAAACACAAAAAGGCTTATTCCTTATTTCAACAATGGAAATGAGACGATAATAATACTGTACCCTATAATTACGTTCAATAAATCTGCGAATATAAGGCGAAGCGGACAAAACCAATTTTCTATACGCGGAACAAACAAAAAACAAATATGAGATCAAAATCTTTGTGTACATCAAAAGCTATTAAGTCTGAACATGTGATGTGAATAGAAATGAACTTATTAGCGTACAATTTTGTTAAGAGCTTAACGTGAAATTGTACGTTCAGAAGCTTTGCCTTTGGGGATTCGATGTCTTCAACTAGACCAATTACTGTTCTGAAGACAAATGATGGCACTTGTTAAAACATGCCTTGTTATGGTATAATATTCTACTACTAGATTCTTTAGTTCTTTGTTAGCATCACTGAGTAGGTAAATTTGTTTCTGTTATCTATCTATGATTGGCGTGGCATCACCAATTTATTATTAATATATTAAAAATAATGAAAAAAATAAAAATAAAATAAAAAAATTAATGGTATCACCAATTTACTACGCTTACTATTCAATTATTGTCTGTTAAAAATTACAGAAATGAATATTAGATTTTCAAGAAAAACACCAAAACTAGTGAAGTTCAGCTTAGATTTACTAACAAATATTACATTACCGTAGAACATTACATTTTCAACACTTATCATAAGCACAGGTGATAATGTTGTATGACTGTAAAATAGCTTTAAAATCGTCAACAATGAAACAAACGAGTAACCCGTGGTATTTCAAAAGGTAACTTGATGCTATCAAACCCATTATTACTGCCAATCCTGTTAACCTGCCATAACCACTTTACGTGAAATCACCTACGATTCCTGAGAGCATTGAAAACAAAACCGTATGACACTTAAATTAAAGTCAAAATTAGCATATAATATATTTGTTTTAGGAAACGACAGTTGATTGCTTTGATGTGGAACTTAACGCTCCTCCCATCAACCTACACTTATTTGGATTTATTCGTTTCATTCATTAGTTTTTCTTGCAGATTTTTTTTAGTTGATACATCAACTCACCCAATACTGATAATAACAAAATGAAATACATAAACTTAAAAAATAACACATAAATGTGATCACTTCATTAATAACTTAGCAAACTTGGCGAAGAAAAATAATTAATCAGTAAGTAAATATAAAGGGATACTCTTGCACATGAATGGGATAAGGTAAGTTTTACCCGACCACGGCAAAGCCAGAAGTTACGATTTTAGCGGTCTATGTATGGTTGTGTGTATGTAAGTATGTATAATGTTTGAATTTATGTATGTTCTAAATTCTAACTTAGCGCCTAAACTACCAAGCCGATTTTGAATGAGGTGTCAATCGATTCGTTATTATTATTTTCTTTTCAAAGGAAGATTTAAGAAAATAGGATAAAAAAATTCATATTAAGACAGCGCATATTATGAATCTATATTTTCCAGTTAAGGAACTTAATATTGGAAGTGCAAATTTGGCCTTTATGAACTTTCCTCAGTGCATTGGAGAGGGCACAATTATCCTTGATAGCTAATCGTCAAAATCGTACCTTAATAATTTTCTATAATGCGAAAACGGATAACAAGAATGTGATGTGTTCAATTCTCACCCTCAGGAATTAGTATAGATTAATATATTCACGCTATTTTCAAACAGCTGGAGCTACGGACCGAAGCTAGTTAGTCTCAAAAGTCGTACAGCCAAACGTGAACTCGAAGGTGGATGTAAATGGGATGTTCGACGTGATCAGTGCTGTCACTCAAGCATCCGCACTGATTGCGCCTGAATGACGTTAGATATGTTAAGTCACGACACTCGTATTACTATCTCTGATGCAATTGCTGTAAGTGTAAACGTTTATACAAGTCCGTATTGAGAAGAAAGTTTGATATGGTTACACTTATTTAAAGTTAATTTGTTACACTTAAAAAATGCAAACGGTATTTTAACGACGGCTTCGGTTTAATAATTGTCTAAGGTTTAAATTCTTAATGCATAATGTAAAATTAACTTTGCACGCTAAGCTTGGCAGAATATGTGGATAATAGTTTTGATTTTAACACCTATGTAATTATGTGTCGCATGTACCATATTCTTGGAAAATAAAAATGATTATTATAATGATTAAGTTATACATTGTTTTAAATCTATATACATCTTTAAAAGAAATCCGTGTTTTAGCATAGTCGATATCGAAATATTTTACCCGTTTTAAAGCTTCAAAGAATCTACACTATATTGCGGCAAAAACTTCCTTAAGCGGCCTCTAACCTATTATAATACCTAACCGCCTAATATTCTCGGAACTCATCAAATATTGGGCTTAAATACCGGGGAATAAAAATTCCTTGGACCATTTTGATTCATAGAAGTATTTTTATAGGCACTGGGAATAATTTTGTCCAACCTTTTCGTTATATTCCCAGTGTATTTTAAAAATACTTGTATTGAGGTTTTTTGGTTCCCGCGGGATGTCTTCAATTTTCCGGGATAAAAAGTAGCCTATGGGTTATTCCAGACTATCTCTGTGCCAAGTTTCATACTCAATCCACGCGGACAAAGTCGCGGGCATTAGCTAGTATATCATAACTCATAAGTGACACGAGTTGTCCTACGTGAAATAAATCATTTCATCGTTTCATTTCATTTCAGTCAAGTTTAACGTTTATAATAGTACATTGTTCACCGAGGGGAGAAAGTGACCGATTACTATCGAGGGTGTAGTTTGAGGCCCGAGGCGTAGCCGAAGGGCCGCAATACACGCGAGGTAGGAATCGTACTTTCTACCGAGTGATACATAGTGCTTTATACTACACCTGCGAGGAAAATAAGCGATAATTAGTGATTAAACGAACTTACAAAGGTTTAAAATAATAAATAAAATAAATATTTTTTATTTCAGGCAATTTTACAAACCCATATTCAAAATACAGAAACATAAAAAAAAAAGAAAAAAAAAAAAAAAAAAAAAAAAGAAAAAAAAAAAAAAAGAAAAAAAAAAGGTTTAGGTTAATAATTAATAATAGTTAATAGTCCTTAATTAGGTTAGGCTAGCTAGCTTTAATTTCTAATGTACTTATTGTTTTCAAAAAATTAAAAAAAAAAATTTAAAAAAAAAATGACGTTCTATCATAACTATAAGAGTCGCTTCATTCGAAGCTTCACTATCACAACTAGACTACATTTTGAGGATTATTTCAATATAGATTTCGATATCGACAATCGACATCGATATCGACAATCGACATCGATATCGACAATCGACATCGATACCGACAATCGACATCGATACCGACAATCGACATCGATATCGACATCGACTATCAATATCGGATATCGATATCGATAATCGACGTCGATGTCGACAATCGACATTCACCATATTATTTGACTTTTCTATGTCAAATATGGTGAAGCTGCTTCTAATATTATATTTCCTTAATGTAAGACATCCAAATTCTCAACGTCCATACCATATTTACTTAAAATTAAAAAACAACAGCGCGTTAGAAATGGATTTTCATACAGTTTTCTCCCCGCTTAGCACGTTAGAAATGAAATTTCATACATCTTTTCCTCCCGCTTAATTGGTTTGTAGCAATGACGTACTTTCTACCTCGTTTTGACCAAAGCAAGACGGTACTTTCCGAGCGGGTGTAGTATAAATATTATTTTTTACACTTACAGACAGTTCATGCCTTCGAATCGGCTATTTTTTAACTTTTTTACAGAACATAAAATATAATCAAACGCGTTAAAATTAAATGAAGACTTCTTAGCAGAATCTTGTTAGCGAGTGAGGAAAAGTCATAAATGTGGAATTTATTGTGGTTCGCTGTCGACTACCCTGCGTTTACTACACGTTTATTTCTCTCTTAATCGAAAAGTTTATTACGTTTCGGGCATTCACAAGTCCTCACTGTAATCCCCTTAATGGAATTAAGTACTTCATAACTTAAGTGAGATTCTCTTTACTAGTGGCAAATAATTATAAATTAACTCCTTTCTTTAGCCCTACCTATTAAAGATATAGGTATGCATTACTAAAAACCATAGCTTATACTAATTGTCAAATTTATGACAGGAATTTGTATACGCTACGTATTAGCAAGTGTGTACATTTAGATTCGTTTGAGACGTTATTTGTTAATGACTTCTAATTAACAGATGTTGATATAGGGGTATTTCAAATTATAACTGCTGTATCGCTGCATTTTCCAAAGGTTTTGAAGTGTAAGTGTAAATAGGAATAAAGCTGTCTTCGTAAACGCTTAGCAGGCGTTATGTACCTAAAAAGTTTTTAAACTTTTTAATACCCATCAAATATTGGCTTAGAATTATAAGTTTAATCTAGTTAAATATGACAAACATTGAACAAGAGTTTCATCTTTGAAAAAATTTGTTCGTTAAAAGACAAAAATCCATACTTATTAATAAATTTATTATTATAAATGCTAAAGTTCACGGTCCAACTACTCAAATGATTTTAATGAAATTTGGTACAGAGATAGTTTACATCCCGGGGAAGGACATAGGCTACTTTTTATCCCGGAAAATTAAAAAGTTCCCGCGGGAATCAAAAAAATCTTAATCGCTGACGAAGTCGCGGGAATCATGAGATAGTTTACATCCCGGGGAAGGACATAGGCTACTGTTTATCCCGGAGTTCCTGCGAGAATTAAAAAACATTAATATACGCGGAATAAGTCGCCATAAAATTTAGTTTGTGTAGGTACCTAATATTATAATAATAATTTTCTGCATATTTCAACAAAACAGAAATATTATAGTTCACAAAGGGTCTAATGTGAATAATTTTGTCATTACGACCTGTTCTGAGTTAATAATCGTTCGTGGCCAGCAAATACAAATGTCACTTATCACACGTTTCATTATTTGTGTACCACATTTTGATTTGTTAAACGTGAGAACAGAGTCGTAAATGTGAATTATTGCGAATTAACTATTCGATAAGACGTAAGAACCCATAAAATCCATAGATATTATTGTAGGAATTAATAATATTCAATGTTATAACTTACTTATTTATTATACCTACTGGCGAAGTCTGGGTAAGCAAATCGAACTGAATTGTATTCTGTTATTCATACCAAAATATACATGAAAAAATTGTGTGTGTCAGCTCCGACATATAATTCAAATAATTGATAAGTTTCAGCCTCAGCCTTTCAGGAAATTGAGAGTTCTGAGGTCAACTTTGGAGTTTGGACGTTAGAAAATCTCCACTTTGTAAGCCCCCCATTTCGTCAATTTTAGGGGAAAATTAAAAAAAAAAATAGTTTTGGACTTTATTCCTAATTATCTTTAAAATGATATACCGCAACCCTATGTAACGCTATAAAAAATATTTTACTTCGTATTCGCTTCTATGAGAGCCCCCCTGAAATAAAGATTTTTATAACTTTTTAAGCCTAGTAGACTGAGAGACCTTCGCTTCGCTCGGTCAAAAATAGCTTAATGTTACTCTCCCTGACACTGAGACTTATTTGATTAGTTGGTGCAAACAAATATAGGAAACCTATTAACTGTCTGCAAGATATGTATTTATTCAAAACAAATATTACCGTTTTAACTAATAATATTATCAATATCGCTAATATAATTAGCATTGCAATAACAATGCAAGGCTCGCACAAGGCTAGCGAAACAAACCATTTACCTAGGAGTATACTCACCAATAAATTCCTAATTTTACACAATAATAAATGTCACATTAACGATTATGCGCAAGTTGTCAACCACCAACGCAATACGACGACCAAGATACAATTTAACAACGATAGAGTTGTATCCACTTTATAATTTGACTGCCTCGTTGGTCTAATGGTTAGCATGTTCGACTGCGGCTGACGAGGTCCCGGGTTCGAATCCCGGGTCGGGCCATAATTAAGTATTGGGTTTTTTGACTAGAAACTCTCAGTACTTGCCCCCAGTGCCTCGGAGAGCTCAGAGCACGTAAAGCCTTCGGTCCTGATCTCTCTCCGACTGTGTCGTATTTTCCATACCATCGGACTATGAGAGTAAAGGAACAGAGAGTGCATCTGTGTTTGTGCACACACTTGTGCAATATCTCTGTCTCCTATATCTCTTGTTGTAATAATATATATCCCGCGCAGGATGGCTAATCCCTCTGATTGGCCGCCGTGGCTGAAATTCGGCCGGCAGTACATTATAATTTGACAAAAGAATTGCATAAACTGAAGAGTAGAATTCAATTTTTTTTTATGAAAGTTCAATAAATATGTAAATGTTAATATTTTAATATTTATTAAATATTTATTTAATTATTTAATTCAGTAGGTCTGTCTAGTGAAGGCTGAGATTCGATATTTAAAGTTTTTCAATACCAGCAGCACTTTCGATACGAAATTCAAGACGGGCCAAAATAAATCAGCTCTCATGTTACTCCCGCTATTTTGTACTCTCAGCTTCCAAGTCAGACTCTAAAGTCTGTTCCAATAGGGATAATCTATTTTTTCCTCTTCTTGAACGTCTGAACACGTCATCTTATTGGCCACTTGACCAATAATGATGAGAGTAGGTATTGAAAGACGACTTGTTTGTAGATTTTCCAATTATTATTGGTCGAATGGCAGTCGAGATTACGTGATCAGACGTTTATAAAATAGATTATCCCAATTGGAACAGGCTCTACCTACCTATTACAACTATGATTAGAAAATTACCAAAAATAGTAAGTTGTACAAAAATACAGCAAGATTAAGATTTTTTAATGGATACAATCAATGCAGAAATCGGATTATCAGTAGGCAGGTATTATAATTAACATAAATCAAACAATTTTTACTTTATCCTTTATCTTACAGTAACTAGCTATGAGATGAAGAATAAGAAGTCCTCCCCATAAAAATTAAGATTTCTCAATACATACTACACAACGTAATAGGCTTACGAGTTACAAGTCACTTCGGAAGGTCCCCCAATCGTTCGTCTTTTTTCCTTTTACTATCATAAGAACGTGTAATCTTTTTCTACGTCTTATTATATACGAGTAGCTCCGAGCTATAATCTTCGGGATGCAATGAGGCTTGGATAGAAAGTGTTGGAAAACAATTATTTATATTTCATGAGGCTCATAAAAAGTTCATAGACCTGTGTTTGTTTTAAAATACCTAGTAACATAACCGATTATTACCTACCTAAAACCAAAACGACAGATTTTCTATTTTAGAATTCTAACTTCCAACAACTTTACAATTTTACTGTTTTAATCTTTAGCAAACACAATAGTATCAATGCCGATCCGCGTGCTTTTTAGGACCCTGTTTCATTTTCCGGGATAAAATTATAAAAGCCTCTGTCCATCTCCGGGATAAAACTATTTTTCTATCAAATTTCATCAAAACTGATTCAACAGGTCAACCATGAAAAGCTAACAGACACACTTTCGGTCCTGATAAAAAAACAATGGCCACACGACTGCCACAATATCAAAAATATTAGTTTTTAACGCAGTGCTATTGATACTCAACAATGCCTTAGGCCCATATTACACTATACTATATATAGGATCCTATTTCGCACCATAGATCATCATCCTAGAAATATGCTATACTATATTTCTAGAATGATGATCTATGGTGCGAAATAGGATCCTATATACAGTATAGTGTAATATGGACCTTAATGACATCCCTTTCGCAACTATGCCATTCACTCGAGAGGCCTGAAAAAATACCGTTGACAACTGATGCAATACTAAAAATGTCGCTTAATACAAAAAAGCAGCTGGAAACGCGATACGTGATAATAGTATATCATTACTGAGGTAACCGGATGGTCGGACACTGTACAATGCGATACGCTCTGTGTGCCGGGGACAGAGGCTCATTATGGCTTATTATTTACATTCTTTGTCATTACACACATGAACTTGATATTAAAAGGCTTTTGATTGGTGACACATTTGTATTTCTGGCGGTCACTGCGATCTTACCACCACCATCGCCGCCACTACAGCCCATTAACGTCCCACTGCTGGGCACAGGCCTCCACTCTCATAGGAGATAGAGAATAAGAGCTTAGACACACCACGCTGCTCCAATGCGTGTTGGCGGGTTTTAACGACTATTGTCATGTTAGTGATAATAACCTGAACCGACGGCTTAACAACTTAACTGTCCCTATACAATACAATTTACAACTACCCCAAGTCCCTCGGGATTTCTTTTTTGATAGGATATTAATATTTACATTGCGAAATTTTTTTTTTTTTTCTTAAAGGTTAGGTTTTTTGCTATACGTTCACGTAATTTTAATTATAATATTACTCCACGCTCATAACAAAATTATGTGCACAAGTTGTATAAAAAAATGAGTCACCAGTGACTCTTGAACTTATTTCAAAAGTTCTCCGTGAGTCTTAAGTGACTCATTGGACAGTTAAGTTGTTAACATGCTCTCTGAGGCACGGGGGGAAACACCGCCAATTTCCTGACTCCGGGCTAGAACTGACTAGAATTTCTAGCCATAAAAACCCAATACTTACTATTATGGCCCGACCCGGGACTCGAACCCGGGACCTCGTCTACAGTCGAACATGCTAACCACTACCAACGAGGCGATCTTACCATGACACCGGGATATACAATCTGTTTCTGTATCAAACTTCGTCGAAATTAGTTTAGCAGATATTCCTTACAGGAAGACACACAAACACTTTCTTTACGAGATAATATTTAGTCTAGATTTCATCGTTTCATGGGTGAATTCATGTTGTACCGTTCACATTGGATTGGATTTTTGCAAAGAAGGCATGATGGACATGAGTGTTTAATACTTACACATACTACTTGTATACAGAATAAAATTAAGAAGATTTATTACTTAAGTGATAGTGTGTTAATATTACTTAATAATAAGATTATCAGCGTCTCTATCAGACAAACCCACACAGAATATATTCAGTATTATCATATCATTACCCTAATGTTGGATGTAATTTGTAGTTAATATTACACAGCTTGTACGTGTTTACATAAATCAGGGAAACCATTTTAATGAGATTCGATAATTCCTATATCGCTCTAATGATAATATATCGTGCGTTCGGAGACGATACATTCCGCGGTGGATGCCCCATTGGAACTCTTTAATCAGACTTTTTAAAAATTTTAAACATTTATTTTCATGCTAGATGATGCCCGCGACTTCGTTCTCGTGGGTTAAGGATTTGATTCTCGTGGGAAATCGTTAATGTTATGGGATTAAATTAAGCCTGTCCTTCCCCGGGATGTAACCTTCCTCCACACCAAATTTCATCAAAATCGGTTGAAAAGATGTGCCGTTAAAATGAAAAATGATTTATTTCAACACTAGCTGATGCCCGAGACTTCGTCCGCGTGGTTTAAGTGTTTTGTTATTCCCGCGGGAACTCCTTAATTTTCCTGGATAAAAAGTAGCCTATGTCACTCTCCAGGTCCTCAACTATACCTACCTATGCCAAGAATCACATCGATCCGTTGCTCCCACAGAACACATAATAAGAGGTGTTGCTCCGTTGCGGCGTGATTGAAGGACAAACCAACAAACCAATAAACCAACAAACAACAAACAAACACACTTTCGCATTTATAATATTAGTATGATAGGCACTAGAACTCATTAATGATTAGTGAATGAGGGTAAGTGAACGCATTTTTTATATTACTGAAAGCATACTTGAGACATTTATTTATATTAATTAAGTATATAATTTATATTCATAGTCATGGAAACATAAAGTCAATAACGTAACAGAGAAAGTTTGATTTTACTCCTCATAAATTGTCATTAAAATGAACATACGATATAATAATATTACGTGTGAGTTTTGTACAAATTTAACCTGCTATAAATAATAGTCAGTCGAACCGAATTAGTATACCAATGTAGAGCAAATCGGATCCAAATCTATTTTAAGAAAATTTGATACAGGGATAGATTTCACCCCAATGAAGCACAGGTTTTAGGTTTCCATACGATTTTCATATTTTTTTAAATACCTAAATACACGCAAATGACGTCGAGAGCATCATCTAATCTTACTTTGGACGAATTAACCACTTCATCTTACATAAAACTTCGTCAAGAAGATTGATTCACATATTTTTCCTCGTATAAGTATAAGTATGAGCACGTACAGACCACCTCACCCAGCCCTTCTGCGTAGTTATTTTATTTGCTTTGAGGGCCAAATTCTTCGTCGATTGGACTATTTGCATGCCTCCGTCGCGGAGGAATTTTTTCGATGACTTTGAAGATTATTTCTCTTTGTTTGAACGGTCGACGATGGAACGGGAATTTTGACAAAAAATATATGGTTTACGAGATTTTTAAGATATATTGTTGGGGCCTTTTGGGTAAAACTTTATCATACTGAGTTAGCTCCTACTAGGTACGTAAGTAATAACCATATAGTAAATAAAAATTAAACAAAATGCATAGCCATATAAAATTCAATAATACTGGACAAAGACAAGAAACAAATTTTAATTCATTCTTATTAATTTCTAAGTAATTATCTAAAGTAAATAATTAAATTATTTCGCACGGCGATATTATGCAACTGCTGTGTTTTGTGCCGGCTCTTTTTAGTAAAATCTCCTTTCCGAACCAGTGGAAGTGTTGTAATTAACACAATATCGTAATTGACACAAGATTTTCAACGTGAAAGAAAACATTTTGAACATTTCATGTTCAATTCTGCTATCATAAGTCCGAGCATACGCTAATTTTTTTAATATAGGGAAAAGAAAAATATGCATTAAATAATTTAATTTTCGTACCACTTGCTCAAAAAAGTGACATTCTATGCCACAAAAAGCGAACATAACAATAGTCATTTTTAATCTGTTAAAAACAGGGAAAGAAAATTGTACTGAATTTCATTCATCCTCTAGGGGGAGAATGTGATTTAAATTTGGAATACTTACCGAAATTTATACTGAACTACATCTGTGTTTACACCATTGAGTTTGTATATAAAGCATATGGTCTAAGATCCGAATCTAAATCGAAACGTACCGGTTTGATAAGAGAATCAAATTTATTTTATAATAAATTTCTTATATTAGAAAATAAATTAAAAATGGGTAGACAACAGAAATCCTGGACAGAATATTTTTAATTATTTTTTGAAAAATGATTTTTCATAAAATGTTGCAAAATGAAGATAATAATAAAATTTTATACTGGACTTAAAGTATAGAGCATATAGAATGTGCAATCGTAGGGTAGACTATTATTTACCTGGATAAATAATGGAAATAATAGTCTACCCTATTATTTACCTGGATAAATAATGGAAATAATAGTCTACCCTACGATTGCACATTCTATATGCTCTATACTTTAAGTCCAGTATAAAATTTTATTATTATCTTCATTTTGCAACATTTTATGAAAAATCATTTTTCGAAAAGTAATTAAAAATATTCTGTCCAGGATTTCTGTTGTCTACCCATTTTTAATTTATTTTCTAATATATGAAATTTATTATAAAATAAATTTGATTCTCTTATCAAACCGGTACGTTTCGATTTAGATTCGGATCTTCTACTAATACATCTTTTTGAAAAAGGAATACGCATTTATTATGCAGTTATGATTATTAAATAAAATGACGAAAACCGACGAGGCCGTATGAGATTGATTTTTTGTTGATCTTGTCCAACAAAAAAATATTAGTCTAGGAATTTTCCGCGTTTTTGCTTTCTTCAAATACATAAACGTTAAGTTTATTTTTAATAAATGCTTATCTCATATTATTATTGTGTTAATTTTTTCGCAAATGGTACGAAAAGTAGAGTATTTTCCTCGGTGATAAAGCTGTCTTAGTCTTGGGTGAACTTAAATCCCTCGCTACACTCAGGACTCGTCTTAAATCCCTCGCTTCGCTCGTGATTTAAGTTTTTAACACCCTCGCTACGCTCGGGAGTAAACCTCGAGTCCTTCGTTACGCTCGCGATTTAAATCGTCACCCGCGACAGAAGACACTGCTTTAACCCCTTGGTTAATAATCTACTATTTCATCCCACCATCTCGGAAAGAGTATTTTTACTCTTCGATATCTGAAGGTAAAAGCCGTTATTATCCTCTAGAGGATAAAGTAAATTGAATTTAGAACATCGTGTGCACGTTAGTAAATATCACTCGTCTATGAAGTTTGTGAATTCAAAACATCATTAAAACCTATTTACTTGTACCTCTATGGTGCCGAATTTCCATACAATCGTTTTTAATTTGTTAAAAACTCACACTCGTAACCTTCTTGGTGTACTTTTTTAATTTGCTTTGCGCGCACCATTTTCTTTCACGTCATATTGTTTAAAATTAAAACCGATTAAAAACAAGAAAATTGAAAATAAGTGAAAAACCTAAAATGAGTGATTCTAGTGACGAAGAAATTAACAGAATTGAATTTAATCTTGTGATTTTTATGCATTTAGTCATTTCCTCGCTGAGGTGGGATGAAAAGTTACCTTGTGATTTTTTTTGCATTTAGTCATTTCCTCACTGAGGTGGGATGAAAAGTTACGTGTTGCACTCGAGTGAAAAGATTTTTCACCTCGTGCTCTTTTGATTCCCTCGCTAACGCTCAGGATTCTAATTTTTGAATCACTCGCTCTGCTCGTGATTCAATTTTAGAATCCTTCGCTTGCTCGGTCATCAAAATTGAGCACGCGGTTAAAAAACAACTTTTCACTCTTATATAACAAATAACTATTAATATTTAGTATTTGTTGTTATAGCGGCAAGAGAAATAAACACTCTGTGAAACAGTTCATGAGATACAGCCCTGTGACAGACGGATGGACAGTGGAGGTTAGTAATAGGGACCCTTTGGGTACGGAACCCTGAAAATGCATTTAAAAATTATGTCATAGTTTATTTTACGATACTAACTTCTGCGCTAAAGTAAAATATCACTGTATCTACCGAGCTACCTGTCTATTAATTGATAACCAAAATAATATTTTGACTATAACGACCCACTCAATCGAAACTAACCAATAAAACTAAATCCAATTAAAATTTCCACGTAGAAATCTTAATTGTACGTCTAGTTTGCATAAGACAAATCGTCTTTGGGTCCGAAATGATAAATGCAGAACATTATTGGTAGGAGATAATTAATAATTGATTTATTGTATAGTTTAGAAATTAGGTCAAGCTATTTAAGGCCGTTGAACTCGCATTGGGTCAGCTTGGAACCCCTGTGGTGCCTTGAAGTGGGCAAGGTATAGCGAGATGAATTTATGTATCAGGGTGTAATTTCGGTCCAGCTAGATATGGTCTGTTACTGCGCTAGCGTGAGATAAATGTGCAAAAATTTGACATTAGAATGCAGAATAGCACCATGTGTTCCTGATTTTGTAATGTCAATGAACGGTGATATGTTATGATTCAGCGGCAATTCCCAGAAACTTCGGACCTAAAAGTGGTTTAATTTCTGGTCCTGAGTCGAATTGTTTAAAACTTTAAAGAAAACTGTTGTCAAATATAACAGTTTTCTCCACCTGTTTAATTATATTTAAATAAAAAGACTTAAAAATCTTCAACCATCTTTTAATACTTGATAAACCAAAGAGATATAGAACATGGTTACAATCATAGACCATAGAACTATGTATATTAAAACTTGACAATGTAGTCACAGACTTTATGAAACACCTCCCCTTTAAAATGAAAGCCTAGGTTAAGGTCTAAATTTACATATTACTATTATTCCTAAAGTAAATACATTAATACATGAGTAATCCTAGATCAATTATAAGTCCAATCTGGATCTAGGTTTAATTGAACGACCACTACGGGTTTGATAAGGAACTCTTTCAGAAATATTACCACTGGTCTCCGGAGGAACACTTTGAGGAGTATTTGGTGGCAAGACTTCTGGAATATCATTATCAAATTCTGGCAAAAAATTATTTCTTTTATAGGTATAACAATCAGTGAATGACTTTCTCAAATGATGACTATTTCTTCGAAACGGTTTAGAATTATAATCAGTTCTTATCCAGTATGACCTAGGTTCTTTACATTTCTTAACTACTGTACCCTTTTTCCAGTGTGTATCTTTCTCTGTTCTGTAAACAATATTATCACCAGGTTTATATACTACTTCTTTAGTTTTTGAATGCTTATCATGATGATATTTAGTCATTTTCTGATTTAAAGTTAATAATTTATGAATATTTGTTACAATTTTAGGTTCTAAATATGACAAAGTAATAGGAATATTTGATCTTAAATTTCTACTGTTTAAAATCTGAGAAGGAGACACAGTTAAGCCAGACAAATTACTATTATTATAATTCATGAGATAGTCACGGTAATCCTTACCATCCTCAAAAGCTTTCTTTACCAAATTTTTACTAATGTTAACAGCTTTTTCAGCTAAACCATTACTTCTGGGATAATGAGTAAATACATCATGGCAAGCATTTATTACAGATTTTGAAGTTTTATCCTTAATAGGTCTTATTTCTATCCAATGTGATAGATAGTCAATTATGACAAGATAGGATTTTCCTGCAAATTCCATTATATCCATACCTACTTTATAGTATCGGTACTTTGGTATAACATGTGGTAACAATGGCTCATGTACATTAGCCGGTCTAAACTTTTCACAAGTACGACACTTAGATATGAAATCCTGCATATCAGAGGACAAGTTTGGCCAGTAGAATAATTGACGGGCCTTAGAAATACACTTATTGATTCCTACATGTCCTTCATGCACTAATTCCATGACATATGAACGCAATGAACTTGGAACAACAATTCTATTTCCATAAAATAAAAATCCATCTTGAACATACAACTGTTCTTTAAATTTAGCAAAATGTTGAAATATTTTAGTTAATTTCTTAGGCCAACCATGATAAAAGTAATTACATATTTTAGAGAGCACTGAATCATTATTAGTCTCATTACGGAAAATGGCCTTTCTTGTATCAGACATAGGCAAATGCTTAGAAACTGTATGTACCATCTGCAACATATCCCTGTCATGTTCAACTATATTTAAACTATTTCTTGACAACATATCTGCAAAATGCACATATTTACCAGGCACATAGTATACATTTAATCTATACATTAACAATTTTAATCTTAACCTCTTCAGTCTAGGTGAACCAATCTTGCTAATTTGTTTACACATAATAGATACAATAGGTTTATGATCAGTCTGTATATCAACATCTGAACCATAAATATATTTATGAAATTTTGTAGTACCAAAATAAATTGCTAATAACTCCTTTTCAGTTTGTCCATAATTCAACTCAGCATTGTTCATAGATCTTGATACACAAGCAATCAATTTTAAATTACCAGACTCATCAGGCTGAAACAAGCAACAACCTAACCCTTTACTTGATGCATCACATTGCAAAATAATTTTCTTTTTAGAATCAAATGGACAAAGCGCTGGAGCACAACTAATTTTCTCTTTTAATTTGGCAAAAACTTGGTCATGTAAAGGTAACCACAAAAACTCTACATCCTTTTTTAGCAATTGACACAGAGGGGACATTAACTCTGACATTTCTGGAACATACCTTCTAACATAGTTAAAAGAACCTATAATTCTTAATAATTCATCCCTATTAGTTGGTGGTTTTAGCTTTAACAACGACTCAACTCTAGATTTATCAATTGACATACCATGTTCGTTAAAGATTTGACCCACATATTTAACTTCGCGTTGTCTATACTGAAACTTTTTTTCATTGAACACAATTCCTATTTCCTTAGCCTTTTTCATCACACTTAATAAAGCAAGATCATGTTCTTCTATAGAATTTCCCATAATTAATATATCATCAGCCCAAACAACTACATTTTTGAGTTTGTTAAAATGAGATTCAAGTACATCCTGAAACAATTCAGGTGCATTTATTAACCCATAGGGCAAAACTAAGTATCTATAGACACCAAAGGGAGTGGAAAAACAACATTTCCATGACGAATTTTCATCTAAACTTAAGTGATGGAAACCTTCTGAAAGATCTAACACGGAAAAATACTTCTTACCATTCAACTTCAAAGCAAGCTCTTCTAAAGTTGGTAAAGATTTAGGTTTCTTTATAATATATTTATTTAAATCAGAAGGATCTAAGCACAGTCTAATCTTTTTGTTGGGTTTTTCAACTAACACGATACGGTTAATACAAGCATTTTCATTGAGTTATCGACCTTTACAATTGATTTTCTACTTTCAAGTCTATCTAGTTCACACTTTAACGGATCTAAAAGACAATTAGGTATTCTTGAAGGTGGATGACAAATTTGCTCTGCAATAGGCTTAGTGGTTATACTATAGGTACCCGGTAACTTACCGACACCCTGAAATACATTTTTATGCTCAGATATAAACTTATCTTTTAATGAGACTGAACCACTCTCAGCACTATGCACTCTCTTGATTAAATTTAGAGAAATACATCCAGGTAAACCTAAAAGCATGGAGTGACAATCAACAATGACAAAATTTTCAAAACACTTTTCATTTTTATACTCACACATTAAATTTACCATGCCCACAGGTGAGACCTTGTTGCCTTCAAAAGACACCAACTGAATATTTGTTTTAATAAGTTTTAAATTTAACTTTTCATTTATTTGTTCGAATATACTTAATAGACCAGGGTCGATAATTTTTAAAACCAACAAAAATAATAGTAGGATGAAACCCATTAGAAAAGGAGGGGAATATTATAAAAATGGAAGGAAAAATAATTTACGGGCGATCTGAGGTCGGGAAGGGGATGGGGGGGGGGGGGGGGTTTTAAGGGTAAATAACGGTTTTTCTCGATTTCCGGCAAAACTAAAAGTCCTATCGAAAAAAGTCAAATGGCAAAGTTGTAGGTAATAAAAAGATCTAAAACTTTTGTATTTACACTTTTTTCACATAACCTCAAAATTTATGTGAAAAATTCAAAAAAACAAGTTTTTGATTTTTTTTTTTGCATCTTTTACAAAAATTTGTTTTTTTTAACGAAATTTGGTGAAAACTTACCTTTTTATGTCCCAAATACGCTGTAATTTATTTGAGTAAAAATATTTATTTTTTCACCTTATTTTGAATTAATATTGAAAAAGCACCCTAATTTTCAATCGAAAATTCACCCGTCAAAATATCAGCTTTTTTCAAAAAGTTGGTATGTTTTCTGTTCGTTGAAATCTCTACTTTCCGATGGTGAAAAAAAATATATATGTTACTATAGTAAATCTTCTCAGAAAATGCAAAAATCGAAAATCGAAAACTCGAATTCGAAATTTTTTTTTAAATTATTATAAATAATTTTGAGCTATTTATTAAAATTTACACTTTAATTACTCGAAAAACGCCGGAAATCGAGAAAAACCGTTTTTTACCCTTAATATTCCCCTCCTTTTCTAATGGGTTTCATCCTACTATTATTTTTTTTCACTTTTTATTATTTTTAAAGGCTTCTACCCTGGTCTATAATGGCATAATACTAATGTCCGCACCAGTGTCCAATTTACATTTGACAGGTCTATTTTCAATAAGTATGGTTTCTACCCATTCAGACTTGGTATTACACTTTGAAACTACCATATTACAGAATAAATTTTCATTATTTTCACTTTCAGAACTGCTTTCACTTTGACACTGACTAACATTATTAACTTTTCTCTGCACTCTGCAGCTAATCGCAAAATGATTTTTAAAACCACACTTTTTACATATTTTTCCAAAAGCTGGACATTCCCTGGGACCATGAAGAGTTTGACACCGACGACATTTAAATTTACCTTTAGACTTAGGCTTCTTTTTACTTCTATATTTATTTGCATCAACCTCACATGTTGGGTTCATTTCCTTGACCTGTAGCTTACTCTGCTCTGAAGTTCTGCAGAAATTTGCTGCTTTCTCTAGTGTCAAGCCATCCAAACGCAGTAGATGTTCCTGAGTGTTTTTATCGTAGACCCCCTGCACAATTTTGTCTCTCAACAATTGATCTTCAATAGACTCTTTAGAAGTGTCGCTAAAGTTGCAGTTTAGCATCAATTGTTTCACTTCAGTGAGGAAATTATCAAAGGTTTCTCCCTCCTTTTGCTTTCGGTCGTTAAATTTATATCTTTCAAAGACATCGTTCACACGTGGTCTGACATATGTTTCTATGGCGTTTAGTACAAAGTTAAAATCACCTGCTTTTTCGACGGGTATAGGCAACGTAAGAAGCACACGTGCCGACTCCATTCCCAGCATATTTCTCAGTAAAGCGAGGCGAATTTTGTCACTTGCACCATCTTGCCTAGTGGACACAAGATAATCTTCGAAACACGACCGCCATATTTTCCATTCCGCGGCAGCACCATTTGCCCGCAGGTCAAAATTAGGTAAGACTTTAACATTTTTGTCCATCGTGGCATCCACAAACTTAATGGGAACATAGATTTTAAACTTACGTGAATTTTCAGGACGGCTGCGCCATGTTTAATTATATTTAAATAAAAAGACTTAAAAATCTTCAACCATCTTTTAATACTTGATAAACCAAAGAGATATAGAACATGGTTACAATCATAGACCATAGAACTATGTATATTAAAACTTGACAATGTAGTCACAGACTTTATGAAACAAACCACCATTCAGAGGTTTTTCACCAAACTAAAAGTTCAGTTTAATCTTAAATTCAGAATTTTCTTCATTCACGAAGAATTTAAAATTTTGTAGGCTCAAGAATTAAGTTGTCTGAATGATTTTCTCAACTTGTATTAGATTTCAACGAGAGTGAAGCTGTCCATCTAAGATTCGTTTATTTTGTCAGAATTTGATACAGAGAGTACGTCCTAATTTAGTCAAAGGTTATAGGCAGAGAGACTTATTTTTGCATTTTCGCAATGTTAATGTGGAGTTTAACACAACGGCTTAGCTCAGGTGGCAAAAGGTTGACTGAGCTAAGCCATGGTAAAAATGAAATGAAAAATAAAATGAAAGTGCAGCAACCTCAGAAGTTTTAACAATTAATAGATCTTATACACTTCCCTCGCTTCGCCTGTAGTAGAGTGCGTATCATAATGATTACAGCTATTTCTTTAAAAAAAAACATTAAATTTTTACCTCTGTCCAGCTGTGTTTTATTGAAGAAAAAAAACACGAAACAAGATACATTTAAAGGATCCTTAAAATGCCTTTATCTTAATGTACCTTCTGATTAACAATTTAGTGGTATTTAACAAAACAAATCATGTATTAGGCATCCTCGAGCATTGACTCGTAGATTATTTTGATTTGGAGAGCGTACGTAAAGTTTTACGATTCTCGTGACATACGGTCTCCTTGTTAGGAGAACCTCTATGAAACTTTTGACTGTGCAGACTGCAGGTATTACTCAGTACCGCTGGTAGTAGCACCGCAATTTACGTACAGTGACTTTTCAATGATGATACTATTGGATGTTTCAGCAACTCTGCAAGAAATCAGAAAAACATTAGTGAAACAAACCCGCTTTTTTTTCTGATTGAATATGCTGTGTCTACCCTACTGGCCGCTACAGCGCTAGGCGTCGCCAAGAAATGATTAATGAGCCCTAGGAGTCGAAGACATCGAATGGGCAACGACTTCCTAAGGGCGCCTCCTGTGAGGCTCGGAGCACGGCTAAGGATGACGTTGAAAGGAATGGGAGGTCGGTCGAACGAAACAAAACCACATGATCTCCAACCAACAAATCTGTATATTTAAATCCAAAGACTTTTGACACTACAACTCTGACTGACTCTTGATTTCGTGGAACTTAACTTTCGAACAGTAAGCTAACAAATAGCAAATTGTGTTTTGAACACAATTCTTTTATTATTTAGCAGGTAGGTACATAACAAGCGCGACAGCATAGTGAGGTTTTGCATTGTCTGGCGGCGCAAATTGTCTCTATCGAGGGGTAGGCTTTTGCACGACGCTACACGGTTCGAAGTTGATGACGTTCGTGTGTATCCAATAACAAGATAAATGGGATATTTCGATCGCGGTGTGTATCTGTAGCATAATGTTGTTTATTGTCAAACATTTGTTTGTCGGCCCGGTTTAAACATGCTCTTCGGGTCTCTAGGATATCATACCTATATGAACTATGTAGAAAGAAAGAAAGAAAAATCTCTATTTGAGGCACTGCACAGAAATAAACTTAAACTAAACACTAACATACAAAATCAACTGTATTGTACAGCAGTGCAACAAACAGGTAAGCCACTCAGCTCGTTTTACGTTGAATAGTCTAAATACCGAGCAAATCGCATTTGAGATTTGAGAATATCGTTTTGCGATGGATTCGTCGACTTTAATGGAAGCCACAAACATCTATGTAAGGACACACAAACACATTGTGTTACATTATTGACGAACTCCCTGACGCAGTGTTGAGGCGCTATTGTTTAAACGTGGGAGGTCCCGAGTTTGATTCCCGGCGGGTCTGGTCTGGCCTGGTGGGAGGCTTCGGTCTTGACCGGTAAAATGCAATCCCCTAACCCTACCGGTAAAAAGATTGCATTTGTTTGGCTGAAATAAAATATTGAAATAAAATATTGATTGTTCATTGTTTGTAGCATAATTCAAAACACCGTTAATTCAGTATTCACTATTTTGGCCGATTACTGATACTTTTTTTTTTCAAGAAATCTAATTTGTTTCTGCTTACCATATAACTTAAAATCACGTGGCTAAAATAATTTCTCACGCTATATTTTGTAAATAAACACTGAATATTAATTTTAATTTATTTATCTTGTAACACAAACTGAGATAGGGATTTAAAGTCAATTAATACATACCTATTTTACTGTAATTCATACCGTCCATTTATTTGTTTGTACAAACGTTAAATTATGCAATATTAATCAAATCCACACTAATGACTATGTATTACGGTGAACTGCAATTTGTTTAATGTAACAAATTGGACTTTATCATTGACATAATTGTTACTCTAATAGATTGCATATTCCTTATCAATGACGGCTCAGGGCTTATTTAAATCATACCTTATTATTATCTTTAGCTTATTTATATCTTCTGGGGGTAAAGTTATGGACAATTTCACTATTTGTTTTCTAAGTTCAGTGACTGATTCAGCTGGTGTACAACCGCGAACAGCAACCTCATACTCAAGCTCAGCTTTCTGTAGTGAAAGGTATTTGATGTTGAACGACATTGTGACTAGTTGAATTTAAGTTAAATTAAATTTAATAATAAAGTATTAGCAATTTCATAAAAAATGGTAGACTGCCTCAGGTATGTTATACGCTAACAATTAATAATTGTCTTAAAACTATAGTATCCACTATTAATTGACACCACACAAGCACAACAAAAATCACACACCTCACCAAACCGACACGTACCGAGTATTAATATAATATAGAGTTTAAAATTCAGATAAAATTAAGATTCACTGTCTGAGTTGGCAGCGGTCAGTCAATTTCTTAAGTAGTTTTGTAGGGGAGTTCTGTAGTATGTAGTTAGTCGGTCAGTCTGTAGCAAAGTTATAAACCGTTGGGCGCCATTGTAACATTTTGTTTTTGATACGCTAATTAAATATTTAGATTTTTATTCAGTAAAAGTTAGTCTGTAGTGTAATTTAATAAGCGTACATTGTAACGTTTTAGTTGTTACAAAAAGTAGAGTAGGCCTTGGCACGGTAGGGGGTCAAGGTAGCTAGATAGGGTGTAGGTTGACTGACCGGGAGGACAAAGAATAAGCTGATTAATTATTTATAATTTTATTGACAAGAAGTTACTAAATAAAATATTGTTAAACTAGAATTAGTGTGTGGCAGAAGGCCTTAGTTCTTAAAATAATTAAAATTAGGTTAGGTAGAATTTATGAGGTAAGTTGACGACAGCAGTTATGTTTCAGTTGACCTAAGCAGAAGGCTTAGGTCCAATAGTGGGGAATATAAGAGGTAGTTATAGTCGACTAAACAGACGGAGAGCTGGGGGAGGTACGTCGCCAGGTTTAGATGGAGAATTTAGATAGCTCGGTAAGTATACAGCTTGATTTGGTGCGCACTTGTAATTGACCACACTGCCCTTGTTCGCGCGCGGCTCTGCACGCTCGCGTTCCCGGAGTGGCTCGCTGGTTTTACAGGCTGTATGCAGTGCAGCTGGGAAGCAGAAGCAGGCAGGCGCAGCAGCTATGCAGGGCAGGCAGGCGCAGTCTGTCAGGTGGTGTCCCGTAGCAGGTTCTGTAGTGTGGACTGAGCTATCCAATAGCTATTTCTGAAGTATGTGTAGACGTCCCGTAGGAGGGGCCCTGTTTCTGCAGGGAATTTCACTCGTTCTATTTACTAGTTGTGATCCTCTTGATAAAATCAATAAAACATGGATTGTTTGGATAGAAAATAAGAATATCTATATTTAATTTAGAATTTTGAGGTTCACTGCCGTCGTTAAGTCCAAAAAGTAAAAGCCAAAGTGACGCTTGACTGTCAGCTGTCATTCGCAATCGACTCCGTCGTTCGTTTTTCTCGCCTTTTACGGCTCTGGACTCCGAGTTTTTAGAGAATGTGATGACAGTCAGAATTAATCACTACAATAATATTATTTAGGACTCCTTTTATTAGTACAATTAGTTGACCGAGCGAAGCGAAGGTCTCTGAGTCTACTTGGGTGAATTGGCACTTGTCCGTCCGTCCGTCCGTCCGTCCGTCCGTCCGTCCGTCTGTCAGAGCCTTATAACTTCTGAATTGCTGAACGTAATTACTTCAAATTTAAATATAATATGTAAATCGATGGCCTCCCGCCGAATATGGCTTAAAAAGTTATAAAAATCTTTATTTCAGTGGGGCTCTCATAGAAGCGAATGCGAAGTAAAATATTTTTTATAGCGTTACATAGGGTTGCAGTATATCATTTTAAAGATAATTAGGAATAGAGTCCAAAAATATTTTTTTTGAATTTTTCCCCTAAAATTGACGAAATGGGGGGCTTTCAAAGTGGCGATTTTCTAACGTCTAAAGTTGACCTCAGAACTCTCAATTTTCTGAACTCTCAAGCCTGAAACTTGATCAATTATTTGAATTATATCCTGTACTTGAACAACAAATACTAAAATTAGATAAATATTATAAGGAAACGAAATTATTTAATTTTTAATGATGATGATATTTTTAACAGAACTTCACACTGATGTCAATAGATGGCGCTCTGTGAAACCGCGAGGTCTCAGTTCGGGGCGAACCACTAGTTATTTTAAGATTGAATTAATGTTTTTTTTAAAGCGAAATGAATTAATGAAAAGATTTATTTCTTTCGTGTAGGACAACTTGGGCCACTTATCACACTCGTAAGAATCTGCCACCAAAAAACGGCAAGTCACGTGGTATCGTTGGAAACCTCTTAGGAACATAGTTTTTAGGGTTCCGTACCCAAAGGGTAAAAACGGGACCCTATTACTAAGACTCCGCTGTCTGTCTGTCTGTCTGTCTGTCTGTCTCCAGGCTGTATCTCATAAACCGTGATAGCTAGAAAGCTGAAATTTTCACAAATGATGTATTTCCGTTGCCGCTATAACAACAAATACTAAAAATTAAAAAAATATATATATTAAGGGGGGTCCCCATACAATAAACGTGTTTTTTTCGTATTTTTTTGCTCAATATTAAAAACGGTAACAGGTAGACGGTTCAAACTTTCACAGAATATTAACTTGTATATTACCTTTCAAAATAAATAATTAAATATCAATAAAGTAAATATTATAGGGGGGCTCCCATACAACAAACGTAATTTTTTGATATTAACAATAAACCTCTACAAACAAAGTTAGTTTTGCGGTTCATTTCGTTTTGTTTTTAATAGGTACGTCATAAATCGTAAAACTTACTACAGGTTTGCACGGAACCCTCGGTGCGCGAGTCCGACTCGCACTTGGCCGGTTTTTTTTTTAACTATTCTATCAAATAAATATTATAAATGCGAAAGTTTGGACTGATGTATGGATGTATGGATGTATGGATGTATGGATGTATGGATGGATGGATGTATGGATGTTTGTTACTCAATCACGCTCCAACGGCTGAACGGATCTGGATGAAATTTGGCACAGAGATAGATTATAGTCTGGAATAGCACATAGGCTACTTTTTATCCCGGAAAATTAAAGAGTTCCCGCGGGAACCGACAAACCTCAATCCACGCGGACGAAGTCGCGGGCATCAGCTAGTTTAAAAAAAAACTGGCCAAGTGCGTGTCGAGCCACGCGCGGTGTGTTCCGTAGTTACCCGTTGTTACAATATGCGAACAATAAGTTTGTCGACTTTTACTCGTCAACTTGCAATACTTACTACCTACTCGTACATCTATATACTGGAGGTAGAGAGGCAGAGGTTTAATGCTTTTTGTCATGTACAATTTTTCAGGTGATCTCTGCGTTTCATTGTGACATAAAGAACAATGTTCAGAAAAATCGTTAATATTGCAAAATGACGTATTAAAGTATAATATATATTCAAACTAAGTAAGATATTCAAACTATACTCTTGAATGAAAAGCTGTCAAATATGCGGCAAAGTAAGATACGAAAGTAAACCAGAGCTATGTTAAAGCAAAAGAATATCAGCTCAACTCGTCGCATCACTAACGAAGTGCCTGATCCCTTAAAAATAAATTGTCACAAGGTTTATCTCCTCAATTTATTCATAGATATTTAAAGTGAATACAATTTGAAGCGATGTTATAATAATAACGCGTAAAGAGGTCCTTTATCCTCGCATCTCACTCAAATAGGACTCCGGTCGTATCGAGCATCGTCCGTATTGTGATGTAACAATGTTTAACAGAGAGCTCTTAGTGATGAGCGAAGCGGAAATCTTAACGAATAAACTTTCAACAGTTGGAAGTGTTTCTCTTATTAGTGCAACCCTCGAAATTAAAAATGAGAAGTTTTTTTTGATAATTTCAACCCTCGAAATTAAAAAAATTGGTTGCCTGTAAAGTCGGTATACGGGCGAAAGTTTTACGTGACAACGACTTTGAGTAAAATAAAAAATAATTAATAAAAGTAAAATAATAATAATAAGTAAAATAATTTTAATGTGAATATTCATTCGTATAGTAGGAAGAAGGATGAAATCTCTCTCACTCTCTCTCTCTCGCTCTGTCTCTCTCGCTCTTAGGCGGGCTAACTGTGCTCGAGTGGAAGGGACGCGTGCCTTTCACTTTTTATGTCTGTCTCTCTCGCTCTTAGGCGGGCTAACCATGCCCGAGTGGAAGGGACGCGTGCCTCTCACTCGCTCTCATTGTGAGCGCATAACGTGAGCGGAGCGTAACGCAGTTTCTTGAAGTGTCACCCGGCAAACCAATTTATAAGACGTTGTCACGTCAAAATGAGAAGTATTTTTTTCTAAATAAATAAACTTATTCAAAACAACACAGTAGAACTTAAAGCCAGCTGCCTAACCCAATTACTATATTATTATCAATCATGCCCACGTGGATTGGTGGCAAGAGTGCTGGCTGCATTTCCGCGTTGGACAGCCAGCCTTTATGTCACCAAATGAGGCAATTAACCGAGGTGAAATGAGAAGTAGGGAATGGTTTATTCCACTTCCAATCTAGGTGAACATTGAATTGAAGGCGGTCAAAAAAATCATATTATTATTATCCTCCAAGTTTTATTATTTATCGACGATATGTAGATAACATAATTGTAGAAGTTCATTATCGTTATTTCATAGGGATCTAGTAGGATTTTTTCCACGCCACGTGAATGAAAACCTGTAAAGAAGGGTATGTTCATCTCTCCTAATATCGAATAGTCTGTACTTGATTTTACGATCATCGCGCAAGAACTAATAATTGATTGAATGACATGAAGATTTCGTAGTTACAAAGTAGGTACCTACCCATATTATCGACTCTAGGTTTAACATTCGCGAACCCGCTATAACTTACTTTATTTTAAAGTTGTAAGTATTTAGTAAGCAAATCGCTATTTCCCGCGGAATCTCTACCTTATTTGTACCTTGTCAAATGCATTCTATCCGTCGTATCGTAACGACGCATAATAGATGATCAAACGAACTTCCTGAAGTGAAGTTCGATCATTATTATATGAGTCGCTTCATTCGAAGATATATACTATGTAGTTTCCTTAATTATACAACAACAATCGTACGATTTTTAGAGATGTTTTATTTTAGTTTATCGACAAAATTCTCGCGCTTGAGCCATCTCTAGTCTCTACCTGACTGCGTCATTCTTTTTAGAGATATATACCTAATGTTATTGCAAAAATATGTTTCGGGTTGGGTGGGTTGGGAATTTATTTATATATCTTCGAATGAAGCGACTCATATAATAATGATCGAACTTCACTTCAGGAAGTTCGTTTGATCATCTATTATATTTCGTCGCTTCATTCTTCAGATATATACTATGTAGATGTTTAGAGATACAGAAAATATCTATTTTTGCAAGAACTGTATCCACGTTGAATAGATACTAATTATTGTTGTCAATAATTTTTTTTTTTTTTTTTTTTATTCTTCCCAATCTCTTATTTGAGTCGTAATGTTTTAAGCAGCTTTATGCTTAAGGTTGGAATCATGTGCGGATTTCTTGAGATTCTCATCTACGTATAGTTAAGATGAGTCTAAGATTTTTCTTAAGTATTCATTTTACTTTAGAAATACAATGTTGCGCTTTTTACATCAGCTCCTGAGTAACAAGCTTACAGATTGGATGCAAACCAATAATTATTTATGTTAATGCTGCAAGATTTATAATCTAATCAAAAGTATATTAGCTGGGTCAGTATGTACTTGGTTTTATTTACACACAACAGACGTCCAATGGGACGTTTGAACGTGTGGAAACCTACCCAGAAGGGGGGAGAAAATTATTATTTTTCAAAACGCGGCGGGAGAAGAACGGGTTATTCTGGTCCTGTTGTAGAGGTCTACTACAGGCACATAATTTAATAAAATTATTAATAATGGTACCATTTTAAGATGTTTGTCAAAAAATTATGCCTTATTCAAGATTATGGAATACGACAAATTCCTATCTGTGTATAAGTTCCCCGCAGAATATAAATGAAAAATGATGCATATACTCGGTCGATATTGTGATAGACTACTAGGTAGTAATAATGTTGACTTGGAGGTGTAAATCGGTCGGTTTGGGCTTTAAACCCCACTGACGTAAGAAGTTTTAATTAAGTGAGATATCAGGCTACTATACTTTTTTAACAATGGACAACCTAGTTGTTCATGTCGCTAAAAACATGTGTCATCAGTCATTATAAATTATTTAATATACATAAGTACCTACTTATTTTTGAATAAATGCGTTAAATCATTTCCCTCCGTCAATTATTAAGGTAGACGCGCTGACAGCGTGGATCTATACTCTTTACTCTTTTTACAAAAAACCAAGTGTTTTAATTTTGCATTAAGCAAGTTATTATGGAGTATGTTGTTAAGGCGGAGTAAATTGTATGTTTTCCACGAGTGATAACGATGTACGTATTATAATAACGACAGTTTTATGACGGTTTTTCAAAGATTGTTTCCAATATATGGACGATGTATAGATACTAAAGTTAAGATCCCGCTTCGGGCAGCATTATCCCGAGTTTGCAGAAATGCTTGCCCGCTAGCCCGCGAAAAATCTTTTTTTAAAAAACAATAATACGATAGAAATTTTACATTGTTAGATAGGTACATCATACGAAGTCTACTTCCGGTCGTAAAAATACTCGCCGTTTAACCGACTTCCAAAACGGAAAAGGTTCTCAATTTGGTTTTTGTTTTTCTGCCGTCTTCTGAGTTTAGTCAACCATTCTTACACGTCACCGGATGTATGATAAATTATGCTTCCAGCACGATGGAGATATAAAACTAGAGATTTGAGCCCAAGAACATGTGGGTAGGAAAAACATAAAACTTGTGGGTAATTTTTGCAATTTTACCACACATTTTCGTTGCAAATTTTCTTTGCACACCACTATGAGGCAAGATGCTAGCAGCTTTTATTTTCGTTTTCTGTATCTACAGTATTCGTAAATAAATTGAATATATATAACACTAAAGTACCTAGATAACTGATAAAAAGGATATATTCATTATCTCCGACCTCTTGTTACCTCTCTGACGGTGTATGTATATTTATACTGAGAGGTTTTATATTGTGAACAATTACATTTGTAAATTTTGAACCTGAGATCTTGACTATTTCATTCACTGAATGATTTACGTTTCTTTCAGGTCTATTCATTTATTATATTTTTCACCAAATTTTGGAATATTTATTTCTCCGAGTACCCCGAGGAGCTCTGGATCGAGCTCTGGACAATCTTAGAGCATCTATTAAATCTTCGTGTTAACTCCCGGTTAACCGCCAGGTTTTTCGGTTACAGAATATTATCGTATGAAACATACAAGGCGTAACTTCTATCATCTGTTAAACCTTCGTGATAACTCTCGGTTAACCGCCAGGTTGTTCGGCAATACAACATTATCTTATGAAACGTACAAAACGAAACTTTTAGTAGGTATTTATTGAACCTTCGTGTTAACTCTCGGTTAACCACCAGGTTGTTCGCCTACACCCCATTGTTGTATGGAACGTACAAGACGAAACTTTTAGCGTGTATTTAAACCCTCGTGTTAACTCTCGGTTAACCGCCAGGTTGTTCTGTTACATAATATTACCGTCTGAAAATGTAGGTACGAGACTAAGGTTTTATCTCTATGAAACCTTCGTGTTAACACTCTGTGAACCGCCAGGTTGTTCAGTTACACAATGATTTGTGATTTCTTGAGAAAATTGCAATCGTAGATATGTTTTTCTTACACAGGTATGATTAAAAGTAAGGTAGACGGCCATCGTTTTAACTCTTGGTCAATCACCAGGCGTTTGTACGTTCGAATAAGCCGGTTTTCTGCTTTGAAAGCGATAGAATTTAGCTGTATTTTAATGCAATATTATGATAGTGAAAAAATATTTTTATGAGAGGGTAGGTTGAATTATGAATGCATACCGGGAGTCTGATGAGGATTCTATAATAATCCTTCGACGATTACGTTTCTGTTGTTCGCGTTTTCGTTTCGGCATTTTACTTAAATATTCACATTTAAAAGTTTTAACAAACAGTGCACGTGCGTTTGCTACCTCGCACGAAAAAAATATAATAAGAGTAAAAAGTAACCTTCTTTAAAAGTAGGTAAATAATAAATTTACCTGTGTTCCGGATACTTCTCGAGTATTTGTGAACGAAACGAAATCAATTTGTGTTAGGCTTGCTAAGCCGGTCCTTAGTGACGAATCTGATATAGTTGGTCGTACAAGTTAGCCCTTGACTGCGAACTCACCTTATGATAAGTGACGATGCAGTCTAAGATGGTAGCGGGCTAACCTGTTAGGGGCATGGCAGTTATATTAAACCCATACCCCTATTAGGTTTCTACACGGCATCGTACCGGAACGCTAAATCGCTTGGCGGCACGTCTTTGACCCTCCACGACTTCCCCCTTGTTCAGAGAATGGTGAATTCGTCTTGTGCATGGGGCTCAACCTCATATTTTGGATCTCTAAAGAATACAATAAGTGAGCGGACGAATATGGAGGTAGTATGTATTTACGCATTTTGCGTTAATATTGTCTCGTGGACAAAAACTTGCAGTTAATGTGCATATCTAGTCAAGGTGATATATATTCACTGCATGAGTGTCATACGAATATGACTCATAATTAGCTCGCAGCTAATTATGATCTCGCAATTGACTCGCAGTCAATCCCGAGTTAAAAACACTTTTTTAGCTTGCAGTTAATGTGCATATCTAGTCAAGGTGACACATATTCACTGCATGATTGTCATAAGAATATGACTCATAATTAGCTCGCAGCTAATTATGATCTCGCAATTGACTCGCAGTCAATCCCGAGTTAAAAACACCTTTTTTAGCTTGCAGTTAATGTGCATATTATCTAGTCAAGGTGGCACATATTCACTGCATGAGTGTCATAAGAATATGACTCATAATTGGCTCGCAGCCAATTATGATCTCGCAATTGACTCGCAGTCAATCCCGAGTTAAAAACACTTTTTAACACTTAGTAATAGAATTTTCGACTAACCTGCAAAGTTCTCGTCATCAGACAAGTCTAACGGGCGCCAATATTTCTCCTTATCCTGCTATCGCTAGGAGTGTCTAGCTGGAAGGTTTGATTTCCGTCGTGTTACTTCGCTAGTAACCTCCCAGTAGATTAGCGTACTTTAACACGTACTTTATGTAAGTACTAAGTAACTATAATTATTAATGCAATAAATACGCGAGAGCCACAATGAAAGTGACCGAACTGTTTTGTTTAAGTACCCACATACCACATAGTGTAATTTGACACTGCATGAAAATATAATTCCTCAGGCGCGTCATGCTGAAAGGTTTATTCTCCTTTGTTGATACCTCTCGGGTAACCCCTCAAAAAACCTTTAGTGTAATTTAACACTGCATGAAATATTAATATAAGTATAATTTCTTAAGCCTGTCAAGTGTCAGGCATGAAATAAATTGCTGAAAATGACAGATTAAAGACTCACCGTTTTCCTGTAAGAGGCAGCGGCTGTTTCTTTTTATTTAGATATAAAATAATAATATTAACTTTGTTGAAAGTGGGAACGTCCGATCGTTGCTACGTACGAAAAAAGAATGACGCAGTCAGGTAGAGACTAGAGATGGCTCAAGCGCGAGAATTTTGTCGATAAACTAAAATAAAACATCTCTAAAAATCGTACGATTGTTGTTGTATAATTAAGGAAACTACATAGTATATATCTGAAGAATGAAGCGACGAAATATAATTCTATACAGCGCTTACTTTCCGTTGTTCGGCCTTCTCGTGTACTCGTAGATAGCAATGTATCGGAGCCTATTAGACGAACGATTATTAACGTCCGAGTTGTATTTAATGTAATCTCATTACAAATTTTACTTCAGACGATAATTTTTCCGGTTTTAGCAAAATTCAAGACAACATATTATTATAACTTACTAGCTGAAGCCTGCGACTTCGTCCGCGTGGATTGAGGTTGTTTCCCGCGGGAACTCTATCCCGCGATATTGCCTAGGTATATCTATCTCTGCGCCAAATATCCTCCAGATCAGTTTAGCCGTTCTGGCGTGATTGAGTAACAAACATCCATTCATCTATCCATCCAAACTTTCGCATTTATTATATGATAGTATAGACTAGATGATGCCCGCCACTTCGTACGCCGTGGATTAAGGGTTTATGATTCTAGACCAGAGAAATTTCAGAAATTACTAATTCCCAAATTGCCCCTGCCGGGAATCGAACCTCGGACCTCCCGCAATAAGACCACCGCGCTCACCACTGCGCCTGGGAGATCGGATTAATCGTTCAAATTACCTATTTGAAGCGATTGCATATTATTATAATGGCATAGAAACGACATATAATTTCACAGTATGCTCGTTTTAGCACACTTTAGCGGTAGAATAGCACAGTTAAAGGCTTATCATAAAGCAGATAAACTAAATCGCTGCCTCTTACAGAAATGAATATTGACGTCCGAGATAACATTAACTCTGTATAAAGCTTAGATGAAGATTAGATTTCGTTATCGCGTTGTTTTATGGATGTTTGTAAGCATTAATGCGATGGACAGTAAGCGAGCTTATAGATTACTAGCTGATGCCCGCGACTTCGTCCGCGTGGATTAAGGTTTTTTGATTCCCGCGGGATCTCCTTAGATATTTCGGGATAAAAAGTAGCATATGTCCTTCCCCGGGATATAACCTACCTCTATACCAAATTTCAGCAAAAATCGGTTGAAAAGATGGGCCGGGAAAGCGTAGCAGACAGACAGACAGACAGGCGAATTGACTGGAATGAAGAAGACGTGTACAGACTGACGACCAATCAGATTTTTAATTGATGACGCGATTAAATAATGACGTCATGTATCAATGATATTATGTGCAGTGCGGATATTATTAAAATTTAAAATAATAATAGAACTGTGCACCAATAAATATTGCTATTTGTCGTAATTTAGGCAAGCAAATTGAAATATGCAGCGTTTCAGAGATAAGTTCTGCGGACGGGTAGGGTAGCCCACGCGGCCTGTATGCGCCAATTAATTCCTGATTTATTTGTGCTGGCATTATTTGTATTGCTTCTTGGTTATAAAATAGAAATTTGTAATTATAAATGGAGATCAGAACTATAAATAGATTGGGCACTTTAATTAAATTGAGCCTCAAACTGCTTGAAAGGCAGCAGGATTCAATCGCAAGCAATCGAAATTTAATGAAACATGATATTGTGTAAGTTTAGGATAGAAATTGGAGACTTTTGACGACCTCCGTGGCGCAGTGTTGAGCGCTGTTGCCTTAACGTGCGGAGCTCCCGGGTTCGATCCCCGGCAGGGTTTGGAAATTTATAATTTTTGAATTTTCCCTGGTCTGGCCTGATGGGAGGCTTCGGCCGTGGCTAGTTACCACCCTACCGGCAAAGACGTGCCGCCAAGCGATTAAGCGTTCCGATACGATGCCGTGTAGAAACCGAATAGGGGTATGAGTTTAATTAACTAACATGCCTCTAACAGGTTAGCCCGCTACCATCTTAGACTGCATCATCACTTACCATCAGATGAGATCGCAGTCAAGGGCTAACTTGTAGTAAATTAAAAAAAAAAAGAAAAAAGTTATGAACAGAAGTAACTAGGAATTTTGAAATTGACATTGTATGTTATTGATATAAGTTACTAATATGTAGTAACTTATATGTTTCGACTTTACGTGAATGTCATAAATCTTCGCTATTCTAGTGGTGAAAAGGAATTTATACTTTCTTGTAATTTTATATAGTTTCTAATTCAACTAGCTTTTTTTCTGCCATTTCATCCGCGCCTTTATGTTATAAGTATCTATCCAGAGAAAATCTAAATATAAAACCTAATTTCTAGACCTAGCTGTTTCAATTGTGCGTTGATATGTCGTTTTTCCTGTTATATCTAACGACAGCAGGATTCCCAGACAAAATTAGTTTAAGTCATTACTACTATTATTCGCTTATATATCGATCAACCTCAATTAAAATTACCATAAACACAGGTTGCTCAACATAAATCTACAAACCGTAAATTAATATTGGTTTTATTAAATTAGATATTTACAAATTACAACACAGAAAATTACATCCGCTCCTGATAAAACATCACAATAATAATAATATTTATCCCGTTTATCAGTACAAGTCAAAGAGCAACACAGCTCGTGCAAGGAAGAGGATACGTTCCTGTCTATCAAGACACCGGCCAATGGGTCCAGAAGGGTGCTATTTAGCTGTAAGCAGAGACAACATTATATTTAATCAATTGAGAGGAAAAAGGTTTTGAATTCGACCCGTATTTATATGGTTACCTAATTTTGAACTATACTTACCAACAATCTTTAATCATTTTGATCAGTAAGATTTATTTGTGTTTGTGTCTTTCATGTTACTAGTATTAGTTTTTTCTGTATTTGTGTGTGCTCAATTAATTATTTTCAGTCATAAATCTCTCATGGTTTATTGCTTGAGTGATTTAATTCATAAAATTATTGTGTTCGTTGCATAAACTGTGATACAAAGGGGGCTGCGGCTATACATGATTGTTTATGATTGACGTGGCGCGATACGTAAATAGTAAATCTTATATTACCCTCGCAAATTACAATTTACTAGCGAGCTAAACTGAAATGACACAAAGTTTGTATCGTAGGACAGACCTTGTCTACTTTCAGGCGTGTAACTTTAAGTTGCAAGTTATCTGGACCACAATTCACACAATTATTAACTGCACAGACAGACAAGGTTGAGTGGGTAACACCGGTTTGCTATATTGAATTTTGCAGTAACGATACAGAGAAATTATGTTTCCTGACTCATAATTGGTGAGGCCATGATTTTGGGAACAAAATCAGGAAATATACACCTGTTAAACATTTTTTTAATGACTTATGAGTGACCATTTATAGAAATAAAATGCCCAAATATTCAACAACAGCTCTTTATTATTTACCTAATTAGTTGTAAGTACTTACTATGCATAACGGTGAAGCATGCCTGAAAATGCTCCACATTATGTTCTCAAAGCTACGTGTAGTCTATACCAGTCTGCTCTTAGCCAGCGTGGTTGTCTATAACCTAAATCTAAAGCCTTCTTCTGTGAGTCCTGAGATAAATGAGACACATGCATGGTAAACCTACTCATAATCTATTAGTTCTGTGATGGATTGATAAGAGAAAACTCGTGCAAAAAAACTACTGGTTCTCTTTACACTTTTCTACTATAATGTCTGCCATTGAGTACAAGATTAAACTACATTGCAATCAATGTATGGTCCGCAGTGCACGCGAGCTCGCGAGGAATCGGGGGCTGAGGTAGGTAGCGGGCGGGTGCGCATCGTGCCCGACCGTCGCTTCTTACCCCGCACACTCCCATACTAGTGCCGACCGTGACGCGAACGTACGCTTTATCTAGTCCTGTTTTTAGGGTTCCGTACCCAAAGGGTAAAAACGGGACCCTATTACTAAGACTCCGCTGTCTGTCTGTCTGTCTGTCTCCAGGCTGTATCTCATAAACCGTGATAGCTAGAAAGCTGAAATTTTCACAAATGATGTATTTCCGTTGCCGCAATAACAACAAATACTAAAAATTAAAAAAATATATATATTAAGGGGGGTCCCCATACAATAAACGTGTTTTTTTCGTATTTTTTTGCTCAATATTAAAAACGGTAACAGGTAGACGGTTCTTTTCACAGAATATTAACTTGTATATTACCTTTCAAAATAAATAATTAAATATCAATAAAGTAAATATTAAAGGGGAGCTCCCATACAACAAACGTAATTTTTATTTTTAATACGTCATAAATCGTAAAACTTACTACAGGTTTGTACGGAACCCTCGGTGCGCGAGTCCGACTCGCACTTGGCCGGTTTTTAATTTTCCGATAGCAGTGTTACATTCCACTATAAATAGTACTAAACTTAAATGTCTTCTTTGTGTGTGAAAATAGCTGTTTAATTTTTAAATTCCTTAAAGTACCTATTGATTATTCTCATTGCGACAGTGATAAATTAGATTTTCGTACCATTTGCTCAAAAAAGTGACATTCTATGCCACAAAAAGCGAACATAACAATAGTCATTTTTAATCTGTTAAAAACAGGGAAAGAAAATTGTACTGAATTTCATTCATCCTCTAGGGGGAGAATGTGATTTAAATTTGGAATACTTACCGAAATTTATACTGAACTACATCTGTGTTTACACCATTGACTTTGTATTGACGACGTTTTTGACGGCGCAGTGTTGAGCTCTGTTGCCTTAACGTGCGGAGGTCCCGGGTTCGATCCCCGGCAGGGTTTAGAAATTTATAATTTCTGAATTTCCCTGGTCTGGCCTGGTGGCAGGCTTCGGCCGTGGCTAGTTACCACCCTACCGGTAAAGACGTGCCGCCAAGCGATTTAGCGTTCCGGTACGATGCCGTGTAGAAACCGAATAGGGGTATTGGTTTAATATAACTGCCATGCCCCTAACAGGTTAGCCCGCTACCATCTTAGATGCATCATCACTTACCATCAGGTGAGATCGCAGTCAAGGGCTAACTTGTAGTGGATAAAAAAAAAAAAAAGTATATAAAGCATTATAAGTATACATCTTTTTGAAAAAGGAATACGCATTTATTATGCAGTTATGATTATTAAATAAAATGACCGACCGAAACCGACGAGGCCGTATGAGCTTGATGCCTTTGCTTTTCCGACAAAAAAATATTAGACAAGGAATTTGCCGCGTTTTTGTTTTCTTCAAATACATAAACGTCAATGTAACTCTCTCTATCAATAATTGGACCAATGTTTCGAATGTTAACTTTTACTTTTAATTGTCATTATTTTTAATAAATGCTTATCTCATATTATTATTGTGTTAATTTTTTCGCAAATGGTACGAAAAGTAGAGTATTTTCCTCGGTGATAAAGCTGTCTTAGTCTTGGGTTAACTTAAATCCCTCGCTATACTCAGGACTCGTCTTAAATCCCTCGCTTCGCTCGTGATTTAAGTTTTTAACACCCTCGCTGCGCTCGGGAGTAAACCTCGAGTCCTTCATTACGCTCGCGATTTAAATCGTCACCCGCGACAGAAGACACTGCTTTATCCCCTTGGTTAATAATCTACTATTTACGTTCATTTTCTACACTTCATTATAATTAAATTTTATGATACAATTCGGTTTTTTCTTCCTTATTGCACCTACTATCATAGAATTAATATTTAATAATGAATTTAATGCACGCACACAGATACGTATCGATAACGTAATATCGGCTAAATCACAACTCTATCTCATTACGTCAACATTCCATAGGATTCCTCGGACCTTGCACGCGGACTGTAATTACTTCAAGACTTCTGAATTGATGGCGGTAAATTTTCAGTAACATGGATCAGTGTTTATACTTCAAGTCAACTAAATTTGGGCACTAACTGACTGACTGATAGACACTAACATAGGCAAACACGACCTCATTGTCTGGAAAGCCAAAATGTCACTAATCCGAAATCACAAAATTACCAGCAATTTTGAACTCTAAACCAAGTGGTATTCGTGCCCAAATTGCATGCATAGAGCAACAGGTGGCATTATCACCACAAATACTTATTTAACTAGGATATTAGAGAACTTTGAACTTTATTTTGTAGAGTTTAAAAGTCGAAATACTGTATTGGAATGTCCAATTAAAATGTAAGGAAATATATTCTTTGTGACCATTCAGAAGGTGCTATTTTCGCGTGTCAAACAACAATGGTCGTGGAAGCCGTCGTCTCATTAATACGTCGACGGTAATGACATGTACCAATTAACGGTGGGCCGTGACAGACCGACAGGCAATTCACACAACACCTACACACTTTGTAATGCAACAGACATATCATATAGGTACAAATTAAATTTCTTCTTTTATAGGTATAAGCAGGTTCAAAGATTTACAACTACGAACTATAAAACAGAAATATATACATTTCAATTGAGTAACAAGACATTTTATTAAACCCATGACAAACTGCAGCGCTCCCGGTAGTTTATAAAACCTTAAAACTTTAATTTTTATCCACATGTTATAGTAACTCCTCTGAGGCTGTGTAGGCACTAAGAAGTAGTACCTTATACCCTTTTGTGCCCAGCTTCATAATAAAAATGAAATCCTGTTATTCATCCCTATATTTTGATCTGCCACCTACACCTTGAAGCAAACAAATCGTGTACAAAACTACAAACTCGATGATTCTATGTTGATTAGGGCTGAGTTCCTGTTACCACCATCAGACCCTGGGTACAGATCACTGTTTGTAAGTCAACTGCTAACCGAGGCAGAATCATAGAGCCCTCACACGATACATAAGCTTTCAAAGAGTTAGGTATGTCCACAGAATATCCCGGTTGCAACAGCAGATATCCAGGCTACCACCGTTTCATTCACCAAATTAAAACATATAATATTATGTATATCTAAATGAATTATTCGGAATGAAATTAGCCAAATGTTAACTAAATCTAATTAATTATGACAAAAAAAAAAACTAAACAAAAAAAACTAAATGTCATTCATTACCATAATCAACAACATGATCAAACGACGGAAGTGGTTAGAAATTTGTTAGTATTCATTCAAAATCAGTTTCATTTCAAAATTCAACAGCAAATTGACTGAATTCAGAATAGGCATAGAAGTGTAACTGCCTCGTTTTTCTAATGGTTAGCATCTTCTACTGCGGCCGACGAGGTCCCGGGTTCGAGTCCCGAGTCGGGCCATAAATTAAGTGTTGGGTGTTTCTGACTAGAAATTCTCGGTACCTACTAGCCCGGAGTTAGTAAGTTGGAGTTGCCTCGGAGAGCACGTTAAGCCGTCGGTCCCGGTTATTATCACTAGCATGATAATAGTCGTTAAAGGCCGCCAACCCGCATTGGAGCAGCGTGGTGGGTCTAAGCTCTAATTCCCTCTCTGCTATGAGAGTGGAGGCCCGTGCCCAGCAGTGGGACGTTAATGGGCTGTAGTGGTGGTGGTGGTGGATAGAAGTGTAAAATGGAGCGTGAGATGGTCGCTGCGCTGACGTGCACTTACCCATCAGTAATCGTTATTGTTAAATAAGTGTACTTGCATATATCATTTCAGTTTGTTTTAAGTTGGATTCTGAAGATATTTAATCTTTCCTTTTTTTGTCACTTGGCTGCATGATTTTTCTGAACGGGTAGGAGCTAACCACGGCAGAAGCCTTCCACCAGACAAGACACCTTGTATCAGTAGATCGTCGTCGCTATCAGCCGGTAGACGTACTGCTCGACATTTAAAGTCGTTCTCGTTTGTAGAGACTTCCTCACGCTGAAGTCTTGCATGTAATCAGCAGCTCCTTGCTATACGTTTGATTCATCATTTGTTCATACTTATTGGGGGTCTGCCATCCAATACTTTGAAAGTGTTTGTATAACTAACCAGCTCCAAATTCTTGCCTGTCCGTGTTTCTGCAACGTATTACTTATGTAAGTTTATCTTCAAAGCATGATTGAACAGGCATATTCTTGTCAAACGCTCTCCAACCTTAGAATCATTAGTTCATTACTGCTTTCTCGCTAAGCGCAAGTCAATCATACTTCATATCATACTTAATATTATAAATGCGAAAGTGTGTTTGTTTGTTGGTTAGTTGGTTTGTCCTTCAATCACGCCGCAACGGAGCAACGGATCGACGTGATTTTTGGCATGGGTATAGTTGAGGACCTGGAGAGAGACATAGGTTACTTTAGATCCCTGAAAATTAAGGAGTTCCCTCGGGAATCAAAAAAACTTAAACCACGCAGACGGAGTCGCGGGCATCAGCTAGTTCTGAAATAAAAAAGCGATACACTGTCCCGGTTTAAGACCACACATGCCATTTCTGTTAGCATATTTAGAGTTCTGTGGAACAACAGAATGGCTGTTTGTCAAAGCAAATTGTGTCATGCCATTTGTGTTCAATGACTGGCAAATGAGTGCACTGCATCAAGCCATTTGTTTTGGGAACTACGGTATAATTGTCCGCTCCGGTGCGCATTCGGTTCACGGATCCGTTTATAGTTAACGGTGATGACGAATTTCGGGTGAAGTTTAGAACAAATAAATTACCTATAGAGAGCTACTGTTTTGAAATGAAGTTTGTTGCTAATTTTGATTCAGGCGTATCAGCAACTTGCCTGTCTACCAAATCTTCCGCGACGTATGACCTAACCTCAGTTCAATATTAACTTTTAAGTAGGTACCAGTATTTATGATCTCAACAGAGACTATTTATCTGTAACTGCTATGATGCTAACAAAAGCCTCTAAAGAGTCGATAGAAGAAAACAGAACTATAAGTATCTTCAAAACAATGACAAAAATTTTTAAAGGAAATTGCAAGTTATTTTTGATATTTAAATTATACCCTTACAGTTTGCGCGCGAGTTGAATGCAGAGTAAATGTCACCATACATTTGCTCTGCATTCAACTCGTGCGCGAACTATACACTACCACACATCATAATATTAACATATTGTACGCAATATATTTAATTTAAGTGTATCGTAGTGTAGAAATCTCCCTCTTATAGGACTCGCTGTCGGGCATTTAAATATGAGATCTCGGAGCTTCAAGACACGTAATAAATAAATATTATTGGCGCGTAGGATGGCCACCGAGGGGGTTTTAGTGAGTAAAAATCTCACATAACCTGGTTTTCACCCCAAGAAGCCAGGTATCTTATGAAGATTTCCCCCTCGTAGAAAAAGAAAAAAAGGGCTCGGTGTCTGCGAGCAGCAATCACCGAGTCTTTTGCTGGTTCTTCAGGGCATTCTGAGGCAGTGGCGGATTAACTTGACGTTCCGAAAGCACTTAAAAGTTTTCACTTGTTTCGCTCGTGTTCTGCCAGTTGATTTTTGTTGCAGAAACAGCGTATCGGGTGCGGTGTCCCTAGGCGCTCACCTGGTGTGCGCGCGCGTGGCCGGCCTCACGGACAAGCAGCGGGCCATGTGCCGCGCGTCGCCGGCCGCCATCGCCGCTGTGGGCGACGGGTTAAGGTGCGTGACTGAAACTCAAACTCAAAGTTTTTTTTTTTTTATCCATTTCAAGTTAGCCCTTGACTGCGATCACACCTGATGGTAAGTGATGATGCAGTCTAAGATGGTAGCGGGCTAACCTGTTAGGGGCATGGCAGTTATATTAAACCCATACCCCAATTCGGTTTCTACACGGCATCGTACCGGGACGCTAAATCGCTTGGCGGCACGTCTTTGCCGGTAGGGTGGTAACTAGCCACGGCTGAAGCCTTCCACCAGGCCAGACCAGGGAAAATTCAGAAATTATAAGTTCCTAAATTGACCATGCCGGGAATCGAACCCGGGACTTCCGCACGTTAAGACGACAGCGCTCCACACTGCGCCATGGAGGTCGTCAAAAACAAAATTCAAAATTCAATCGTCGTTGGTCGTCATTTAAAATTGGTACCATCAAAGTACACCTTCTGAACGTTACGTTTAAAAAATATAAGCTGTGATGGTGATAATTAACCACGGTATCTTAAAACTAAAGCTACGAGGGTTCCGCGGGACTATTTGAATATCTTCATATCAACCGATAGACGTCCACTGGTCGACGAAGGTTGTTCACCACAGGACACGGTATTGTGACGCATTTCCAGTGGGGTTCATCCTAGGTATGTGGCCATTCAAGCGCCCTAGGACCCAAACGCCTAAGGGTTCTACTAACTATGACGTGCCGCACCCAATACCACATTTAGATACCTAGCATAAACTACAACTTGACCTAGCTTTTCATGCATGGAACCTGCCTAGAGAGAATAAATTATGCCAGGTTTAGAACAAGATATTAAATCTGCAAAAGTTCCCATATAAAATGTACCCACAGACAATATAAATGACCAAAAATATAAATGACTTATTTTACTTAACATTACATAGTCCCAAGCTCGTAATTGAAGAATTACTTACTTACTATAATCCAGGAAGACAAGATCGCCCATGTTACCGCATCGTATGTATACTGCACCTTCTAGCTGCATACTAATTTTGTGCTTGAATTTCGTACTGGAAATTCGGCCAGCTTGGAGATACGTTCCCCATCTAGCCCCTGTCACCCCGCAGCATTGATCGTGCTGGCACTGACCGCCTGGACGTTTCATTTTTCGAATCAAGTTGAATTTGGAACGGATTCACAATTAGGACCGTCTTCACTCTATCTAGACGTCTCAATCCGATGATTGTTAGAAAATAGCGTATCTCCTCAAGTGGTGTTAGTATTCAAGCCATCGATATATACTCGTATGTAGGTACTAGATGGGCCTTTTCATAGAAAAAACGTTGGGCGTCCGACTTGTAGGGCGTGCCCCTCACCTGTATAACCCTGTCCTTGTCCCCGCCATAGTGCTGTCCCGCTTTTCAGACTAGATGGCGTTACTAAAATAAGTTCACATTCTTTAGTTTAAGTTAAAATTAGAGTGTATAGTTTGCGTTGTAATTTTCCTAATAAGATCACATGTATTGTATGTATCTATACTTATAATAAAACTGTAACATGTCCAATTCTGTACATTGAAGATATTTTGAAAATTTTTTTTGGAGGGCACTCATTATTCGATACTGAAGCCAAATCTGTAATTTTTTTCATTTTTGTCTGTCTGTCTGTCTGTCTGTCTGTCTGTCTGTCTGTCTGTATCTTGGCCGCGCATCACGCCGAAACTACTGAATGAATTCAAACGAAACTTAGCACGATTTGAGCCCATACTATGAGGTAGGACATAGGATACTTTTTATCCCGAAATTCTACCCCCGAAGGGGTGAAATAGGGGTTGAAAGTTTGTATGAAAGTCCTTAATTTCTCAAGTTATAGCCATGAAACTTGATATATGAGCTGCGGGTTGAAAATGGAGACATAATATGTGTTTCACAGTTTTTGTAAATTTTACCCCCGAAGGGGTGAAATAGGGGTTGAAAGTTTGTATGAAAGTCCTTCATTTCTCAAGTTATATCCATGAAACTGGGTATATGAGCTGCGGGTTAAAAATACAGACATACGTGTTTCACAGTTTTTCAAAATTTTACCCTCAAAGGGGTGAAATAGGGGTTGAAAGTTTGAATGAAAGTCCTTCATTTCTCAAGTTATATCGATGAAACTTGGTATTCAAGCTACCGGTTAAAAATGAAGAAATACGTGTTTCACAGTTTTCGTAAATTTTACCCCCGAAGGGGTGAAATTGGGGTTGAAAGTTTGTATAAAAGTCCGACATTTCTCAAGTTATTTCGATGAAACTTGGTATATCCACGCGGACGAAGTCGCGGGCATCAGCTAGTAATAAATATATCTTCTATACTTATAATAAAACTGTAACATGTCCAATTCTGTACATTGAAGATATTTTGAAAATATTTTTTGGAGGGCACTCATTATTCGATACTGATCCCAAATCTGTAATTTTTTTCATTTTTGTCTGTCTGTCTGTCTGTCTGTCTGTCTGTCTGTCTGTATCTTGGCCGCGCATCACGCCGAAACTACTGAATGAATTCAAACGAAACTTGGCACGATTTGAGCCTATACTACGAGGTAGGACATAGGATACTTTTTATCCCGAAATTCTACCCCCGAAGGGGTGAAATAGGGGTTGAAAGTTTGTATGAAAGTCCTTAATTTCTCAAGTTATAGCCATGAAACTTGATATATGAGCTGCGGGTTGAAAATGGAGACATAAGTGTTTCACAGTTTTTGAAAATTCGACCCCCAAAAGGGTGAAATAGGGGGTGAAAGTTGGTATGAAAGTCCTTCGTTTCTCAAAATGTTTTACAAGTTATATCAACGAAACTTTTTATTTTGGCTTACGGTAAAAAATAAAGAAGTACGTGTGTCACAGTTTTTCAAAATTCCACCCCTAAGGGGGTGAAATAGGGGGTGAAAGTTTGTATGAAAGTCCGTCATTTCTCAAGTTATATCGATTAAACTTGGTATACAAGCTACTGGTTAAAAATGAAGACATACGTGTTTCACAGTTTTTCAAAATTTCACCCTCAAAGGGGTGAAATAGGGGTTGAAAGTTTGTATGAAAGTCCTTCATTTCTCAAGTTATATCGATGAAACTTGGTATACAACCTACCGGTTAAAAATGAAGAAATACGTGTTTCACAGTTTTCGTAAATTTTACCCCCGAAGGGGTGAAATAGGGGTTGAAAGTTTGTATGAAAGTCCTTCATTTCTCAAGTTATATCCATGAAACTTGGTATATGAGCAGCGGGTTAGAAATGAAAACATAAGTGTTTCACAATTTTTCAAAATTCCACCCCCAAAGGGGTGAAATAGAGGTTGAAAGTTTGTATAAAAGTCCGTCATTTCTCAAGTTATTTCGATGAAACTTGGTATATCCACGCGGACGAAGTCGCGGGCATCAGCTAGTAATAAATATTTACTGTACTTTACTTTACTTTGTTTGACAAGGCCCGTCTATGTTACTTGGGGTCGTTGATTCAAGCACTTCAAACGTGAATTTCCACAGAATGGCGTACACGGAGTGCCGCTCGCAGCTTGGCGGCTACCGGTGGAACTGCACTGGCATCGGAGACGGGAATGACTTCGGACATGTCATGCCATTAGGTGAGTTTGTTTTAGAATACACCACCACCACTACAGCCCATTAACGTCCCACTGCTGGGCACGGGCCTCCAGTCTCATAGGAGAGAGGGAATTAGAGCTTAGACCGATGCTGCTCCAATGTGGGTTGGCGGGCTTGAACTATTATCATGTTAGTGATAATAACCGGGACCTGAAACCCCGCCAACTTCCTAACTCCGGGCTAGTACTGAGAATTTCTAATCATAAAAACCCAACACTTAATTATGGCCCGACCCGGGACTCGAACCCGGGACCTCGTCAGCCGCAGTCGAACATGATAACAACTAGACCAACGAGGCAGTTATAAAATGCATCATCCCTGTTTTATTTTATACTAGCTGATACCCGCGACTTCGTCCGCGTGGATTGAGTTTTTTTGGTTCCCGCGAGAACTCTTTAATTTTCCGAGGTAAAAAGTAGCCTATGTGTTTTTCCAGACTATAATCTATCTCTGTGATCTCTGTGCTAAATATCCAGGTCTGTTCAGCCGTTCTGGCGTGATTGACTAACAAACACCCCCCCCCCCCCCATAAAATATATAGATAGATCCCCCGTATAGATATATAGATCCTTCCAGCATTTGCCTCGTCAGTGTAGTGGTTATGTTCGACTGCGGATGATGAGGTCCTGGGTTTGATTACCAGATCAGATTTTTTTAAGTACTTACCGATTGAGTTTTTCCGGCCAGCAATTCTTAGAATTTCTTGTCAGAAAACTAACTTAACTCTACGCAACTCACAAAGAGTAAGATGAATTATTGTACTATCTATGAAAGTTTTTTTTTTTTTTAAACATTTATTGAAAACAATACAATAGAAACTAAAGCTAGCTAGCCTAACCTAATTACTATATTATTATAGATCATGCCCGCGTGGAATGGTGGCGAGAATGCTGGCTGCACTTCCGCGCTGGACAGCCAGGCTGATCCTTTGCGCAAAAAATGAGCCAGCCCTTCTGTCACCAGATGAGGCAATCATTCAATCCAATCTATGAAAGTTAGTTAGTACCTTCTCTGTCCTGTCCGCTTGTTTGTGCGGCTCTACAACTTGTGTGACGCGGATTTTTTTTTTCAAAATATACCGTTTCAGCTCTTACACTCTTGCTGTAGTCTCTGATTGTAGAAACAATAGGAAACTAGAGGGTTATAATAAAACCATAGGTGGCTAAACAGCATAGTAATACGTATCATAAATATTATACTACACAATCAATAGAATGGATACTTTTTTTAAATTATAAACACATTAGCTTTACTTCGTGGGTAGCCACTATTCTCAAGGCTCAATAGATTATACTTTTACGAGCATATCACAGTGGGCAATCCGATAATTGATTGTACGGTCGTTAAAACTTGGAACATTATGTAAAAGCTTAGACTACATGGAAATAACAAGATAAAAATTAAACAAATGAAGCCAGTATAATATCTGAACATGGTAGAACGGCTCAGACAAGGTAAAACATAAACAGAAAATAAACATAATAAAGTGAAGCAAATAAAAAAAAAATATGCACTATGTTTTAACTTCTGCCTAAAATTTTTGATTTTAAGATTGCTTAAATAATATTTAAGTTGTTACTATATTTTCTATTCCTAGTAGCCTCTGGATTATATTCACCAGCTCAGTTAATTTGGATATTTACTTGTAAGAAATATCTGCAGTAGCACTATTTACGTCTCCTAGCGTTTTGTGTACCTATAAGTACGGTAAATCTTTTCACTGTCGTGAAAATATGGAGACATCAATAGGCGTCGATGTTATCAAAGATGCCGCTTTGATGAACTCGATGCCTCTATATTGATAAATTAACGCAATTTTCAAAATATTGTAATAGACCTTGTTCCACGTATGTTTCATTTTGGTTGTACAAATTACATCGAGTAAAAATTTTGTTGGAACGTTAGTCCCTTATTAACTTAGTTAACTTTGGCCCACTATGGCTGGTAGGTCTAATTGCTGTTTGTTGTTCTACGTGACCAGCGCAATAAAGTAAGCAGTAACAAAGATGTGACGGCTTAAAAACAATAAAAACACTAAAGAGTAACCGTTCGTGCGCCATGCCTCCCACTAAATCGTGATCGAGAAATAATATGGTACTGATATATGGCTATTGGTACAGGATGATGTAGAGTTTTATTAACCACAGAACTGCCACAACAATAATTACTTTTGAAACAACTCACTGATGTTGGCGAACGAGCCGACTTTGCCTTCTTAACTTGACTTGACTTAACTACCGTAGAATCTACATATATCCGAACGGCTAATCTCTACTTAATATTATAAATGTGAAAGTTTGGATGGATGGATGTTTGTTACTCAATCGCGTCAGAACGGCTGAACGGATCTGGACGAGGCACAGAGATATAGATTTAATATAGTCTGGTATAACACATAGGCTACATTTTATATCGGAATATTAAATAACAAAAAACCTCAATCCACGCGGATGAAGTCGCGGGCATCAGGTAGTCTAATACTACGCAAAATAATTAAAGTGTATTCTGGCGGTTTCTGCCGATTCCGTTGACCGACTGTGTGAAGCGTAGACTGAGTAAGATATATAGACGCCGCCATATCTCCTTTTCACTCCCACATGAAAGAGATGCAGTGTTGGGATGTTACACAAGATAGAATGAGAAAAAAATATGTGTTTTTCTCTCCCTTTCTGCGTGTGACGGATTTTGTGCCTATTGCATACAAACAAACCATATATTGTGCCGATGCGACGTTTGTATGACGTTTGGGAGGTGTTTCATAGTATTACCTATCCCTTTCGGTTACACGCTGACCCTGATTCTAGAGATTCCTTCTTCTATGGTGTGAAGGCTGTGCAATATTCTATAGTCTATGACTCTAGAATATTGCACAGCTATTATTAGCTATATACTACTCGTATTACGAAGCTTTTCATGGACAAAATACAAAATAGGTGGCCCGAACTCACAGGTCCTCCGAACCGAACCTCTAGTTTTTAAACTTTTTCAATAAATATTGTTTTTAAATATTTGAGTCCATATTGTTAGAATTCTGTGTCTCTACCGGCCTACCTTTTCTATAAACCAAGCAGCACTACCAACCCTAAAATGGTAATTTACCTACAAAGAGATGTAGGACTGTCTGTCGCGGAAAATCAAAGAATGGAATTTCCGGCCCGTTTGTTTTACAGCTCCATAGATCTTAAATAGTATATTTCATTACAAGTGTGGAAAGGCTGTCATTGCAAAGAGTTCCGACAATTAATGTCTACCCGAGCCGAGGCGCAGCCGAAAGCGAGGGTTGACAGTCGAAACAAGTTGCAATGACGGTTCCGCACGTGTACTGAACGACTATTTTTAATACAGTTGCAAAAAAATGAAGCAATTTAATAAAATAATAAAAACACAATAAACTCAACTAACTTAACATTTATTTCTTATAAAAGTTATAATTCACATATTACATTGAAATTGGTACAGTTTTTTATACTAACTGGGGAAGTTTTAGGTTGCATATTTACTGTTTGAGACAAACTATTATTAATTTCGTATGATTGTTCATGTATATTTGTCATACAATGGCGTTTGCTAGTTGATGGAGTTAGATATGATGAATTATTATTATCAACGAAGGTAGATGGACGAACGTTCTCTGCAACATGTGAAGGAGACGGATTGGACCTTAAATTTAATGGAGTGTGTGATTTTTTTCCCAGTTTCTAGTTTGTTGCATTTTCAGCATACTTTTTATCATCGAAAACCTCGACCATAACGTAGAAGGTTTTAATTTTGCTGAGAGTTCGGAGAAGTATGCCAACATAACATTTTCTGAAAAACTATTTGCTTTTTTCTCTTCTCTCCACGCAATAAATTCGTCGTAGGTATGTAGATATGTAGCGACTTTTTGACTTTTCCGGTAAAATGTTCTCCGAAGCATTTTGTGCAATTATACTGAGTTCCGGTGGTGTTAATTCAAAAAAACTAGGGTCGAAATTACTCATTTTGTGCAACAAACAACTAAACTCGCAAAGAAAATTTCTGAAAAATGGCGCCAACCGTAGAATATAAGCAGAGTTTTTTTTTCTTCACCTATTCTGGTAGGCAAAGGGAACTATGCCCATATAGACTAAGAGATAACTGCAATTTTGGTAACCATCGCCAGAAAGGCTGATTCAGTGTTAGGTGGATGTAGAGCTCTCCACTGATCTCAAAAGTGGCAGTCTGCCTGCATTTGGATGGCCCTTTCGCTAAATATGGCCGTTCAAAGACGGTTTATTGTTACCAAAAATGAACGATAATTAGAAAAGCTGATTCTTGTACAGTATTAAAGTATGCGCAGTACCTATGTAAACAGCGTAAAAACTGACGCATGTGGATGGGACTTTTTCTAGATATCAGCTTTCAAAGACGTTATAACCTATACTTACTATGCGTTCCTGTAAAAAATATTAGCAATAATTTTCTCGTCGTTGATCGCTATTAAATTTTTTTAACAGCAATCAATGGGACGACATAACAATTGCTAATATTTTTTTACAGGAACGCATAGTAAATATAGGTTATAACGTCTTTGAAAGCTGATATCTAGAAAAAGTCCCATCCACATGCGTCAGTTTTTACGCTGTTTACATAGGTACTGCGCATACTTTAATACTGTACAAGAATCAGCTTTTCTAACTATCGTTCATTTTTGGTAACAATAAACCGTCTTTGAACGGCCATATTTAGCGAAAGGGCCATCCAAATGCAGGCAGACTGCAACTTTTGTGATCAGTGGAGAGCTCTACATCCACCTAACACTGAATCAGCTTTTCTGGCGATGATTACCAAAAGTGCAGTTATCTCCTATAATAATACAGCCAAGTCTTCAGTAGAATTTTTTTATTGATATGAAATGAAAATGAAATTTAATGAGATGAAATGAAATGAAACCTAACCAAACTCATTCAATCAAATCATTAAATCTGATATTGAAACAAATTAGTAGCTTCTTTATAAAAATATACGTATTTGCATGAATCATAAAAACTTCTATGAATTTTTTTAGTAAAAACTTCATGGTTGGTTTTTCTTTTTAATAGACATTATTTTGACAGTTGGGAAAGAGAACGCACGAGTTCGGGAAAGGTAAAAAAAAAGCACGAGTATGTAATAGCCCACATCCCGAACGCTATACGTCCCTGCAATACGCCACTTTTTGAGCAACTGTATTAATAGTAGTTTGTGATATAAGGGCGGTAAATAGGTTTTTCATCCCATGTATTCGAAAAGGACGACTTGGTTCGCCTTTATGTGCGCCCAAAGGTGGTGTTTTCTATAAGAAACTTTTAGCGGGCAGTAATGAGTTTTTAATCCTCTTTATACTCGTAAGTGCGCCGCAATTATCTTTGCCGCGCACTTATTGAATTTGGAACATCTTTAAAGTGTTCAACGCAAATTGACGACCTCCGTGGCGCAGTGTTGAGCGCTGCTGTCTTAACGTGCGGAGGTCCCGGGTTCGATCCCCGGCAGGGTCAATTTAGGAATTTATAATTTCTGAATTTTAACTAACGAAAGGGCTACTAGTAAAGGTAGTGGATATATATATTAAAAAAAAAAAATAAAAAAAAAAAAAAAAAAAAAAAAAAAAAAAAATAAAAAAAAAAAATAAAAAAAAAATTAAATAAATATTATTAAAAAGGCGAAAGTTTGGATGGATGTGTGGATGTATGGATGTATGGATGTTTGTTACTCAATTACGCCCGAACGGCTGAACGGATCTGGATAAAATTTGGCACAGAGATAGATTAAAGTCTGGAAATAGCACATATTATGCTTTTTATCCCGGGAAATTAATGAGTTCCCGCGGTAACCAAATTTTCTCATACAGGGTGATGAAAAGTAGAGTGTATCATTCGGGCGCAAATATATTTTTGGCTCGGGCGACGTACTTTGAATCCCTCGCTACGTTCAGGATTCTACTAAAGAATCCCTCGCTACGCTCAGGATTCTTCTCTAGAATCCCTCACTTCGTTCTGGATTCAAAAAAGCGCCCTCGCCGTAAAAATATTATTTTGCTCCCTTATAATACAATCTACTATTTCATCCCATGTATTCGAAAAGGGCGACTTGGTTCGCCTTTAAGTGCGCCCAAAGGTGGTGTTTTCTATAAGAAACTTTTAGCGGGCAGTAATGAGTTTTTAATCCTCTTTATACTCGTAAGTGCGCCGCAATTATCTTTGCCGCGCACTTATTGAATTTGGAACATCTTAGTGTTCAGCGCCAACGCAAATTGACGACCTCCGTGGCGCAGTGTTGAGCGCTGCTGTCTTAACGTGCGGAGGTCCAGGGTTTGATCCCCGGCAGGGTCAATTTAGGAATTTATAATTTCTGAATTTTAACTAACGAAAGGGCTATATCGATATATATATTTAAAAAAAAAAAAAAAATAAAAAAAAAAAAAAAAAAAAAATATAATTAAATAAATATTATTATAAAGGCGAAAGTTTGGATGGATGTGTGGATGTATGGTGGTATGGATGTGTGTTACTCAATTACGCCCGAACGGCTGAACGGATCTGGATAAAATTTGGCACAGAGGTAGATTTAAAAAAAAAAAAGATTATAGTCTGGAAATAGCACATATGCTTTTTATCCCGGGAAATTAAAGAGTTCCCGCGGGAACCAAATTTTCTCATACAGGGTGATGAAAAGTAGAGTGTATCATTCGGGCGCAAATATATTTTTGGCTCGGGCGACGTACTTTGAACCCCTCGCTACGTTCAGGATTCTACTAAAGAATCCCTCGCTACGCTCAGGATTCTACTCTAGAATCCCTCACTTCGTTCTGGATTCAAAAAAGCGCCCTCGCCGTAAAAATATTATTTTGCTCCCTTATAATACAATCTACTATTTCATCCCATGTATTCGAAAAGGACGACTTGGTTCGCCTTTATGTGCGCCCAAAGGTGGTGTTTTCTATAACAAACTTTTAGCGGGCAGTAATGAGTTTTTAATCCTCTTTATACTCGTAAGTGCGCCGCAATTATCTTTGCCGCGCACTTATTGAATTTGGAACATCTTAGTGTTCAGTGCCAACGCAAATTGACGACCTCCGTGGCGCAGTGTTGAGCGCTGCTGTCTTAACGTGCGGAGGTCCAGGGTTCGATCCCCGGCAGGGTCAATTTAGGAATTTATAATTTCTGAATTTTAACTAACGAAAGGGCTATATGGTTATACATATAAAAAAAAAAAATAATAATAATAAATATTATTAAAAATATTATTATACTACACCCGCTCGGAAAGTTCCCCTTTTGCTTTTGTCAAAACGAGGTAGAAAGTACGTCATTGCTACAAACCAATTAAGCGGGAGGAAAAGATGTATGAAATTTCATTTCTATAACGTGCTAAGCGGGGAGAAAACTGTATGAAAATCCATTTCTAATCTCTTATTTAAGTAAATATGGTATGGACGTTGAGAATTTGGATGTCTTACCTTAAGGAAATATAATATTAGAAGCAGCTTCACCATATTTGACATAGAAAAGTCAAATAATATGGTGAATGTCGATTGTCGACATCGACGTCGATTATCGATATCGATAGTCGATATCGATATCCGATATTGATAGTCGATATCGATATCGATGTCGATTGTCGGTATCGATGTCGATTGTCGGTATCGATGTCGATTGTCAATATCGATGTCGATTGTCGATATCGAAATCTATATTGAAATAATCCTCAAAATGTAGTCTAGTTGTGATAGTGAAGCTTCGAATGAAGCGACTCATATAGGATAGAACGTCATTTTTTTTTTTAATTTTTTTTTAAATTTTTTGAAAACAAGACATTAGAAATTAAAGCTAGCTAGCCTAACCTAATTAAGGACTATTAACTATTATTAACTATTAACCTAAACCTTTTTTTTTTTTTCTTTTTTTTTTTTTTTTTTTTTCTTTTTTTTTTCTTTTTTTTTTTTTATGTTTCTGTATTTTGAATATGGGTTTGTAAAATTGCCTGAAATAAAAAATATTTATTTTATTTATTATTTTAAACCTTTGTACGTTCGTTTTATCACTAATTATCGCTTATTTTCCTCGCAGGTGTAGTATAAAGCACTATGTATCACTCGGTAGAAAGTACGATTCCTACCTCGCGTGTATTGCGGCCCTTCGGCTACGCCTCGGGCCTCAAACTACACCCTCGATAGTAATCGGTCACTTTCTCCCCTCGGTGAACAATGTACTATTATACTACACCCGCTCGGAAAGTACCCTCTTGCTTTTGTCAAAACGAGGTAGAAAGTACGTCATTGCTACAAACCAATTAAGCGGGAGGAAAAGATGTATGAAATTTCATTTCTAACGTGCTAAGCGGGGAGAAAACTGTATGAAAATCCATTTCTAACGCGCTGTTGTTTTTTAATTTTAAGTAAATATGGTATGGACGTTGAGAATTTGGATGTCTTACCTTAAGGAAATATAATATTAGAAGCAGCTTCACCATATTTGACATAGAAAAGTCAAATAATATGGTGAATGTCGATTGTCGACATCGACGTCGATTATCGATATCGATAGTCGATATCGATATCCGATATTGATAGTCGATATCGATATCGATGTCGATTGTCGGTATCGATGTCGATTGTCGATATCGATGTCGATTGTCGATATCGAAATCTATATTGAAATAATCCTCAAAATGTAGTCTAGTTGTGATAGTGAAGCTTCGAATATAGTTCTATCATAACTATATGAATCTTATTCATATAGTTATGATAGAACGTCATTTTTTTTTTAATTTTTTTTTTTTATTTTTTGAAAACAATACATTAGAAATTAAAGCTAGCTAGCCTAACCTAATTAAGGACTATTAACTATTATTAACTATTAACCTAAACCTTTTTTTTTTTTTTTTTTTTTTTTTTTTTAGAAATTAAAGCTAGCTAGCCTAACCTAATTAAGGACTATTAACTATTATTAACTATTAACCTAAACCTTTTTTTTTTTTTTTTTTTTTTTTTTTTTTTTTTTCTTTTTTTTTTCTTTTTTTTTTTTTATGTTTCTGTATTTTGAATATGGGTTTGTAAAATTGCCTGAAATAAAAAATATTTATTTTATTTATTATTTTAAACCTTTGTACGTTCGTTTTATCACTAATTATCGCTTATTTTCCTCGCAGGTGTAGTATAAAGCACTATGTATCACTCGGTAGAAAGTACGATTCCTACCTCGCGTGTATTGCGGCCCTTCGGCTACGCCTCGGGCCTCAAACTACACCCTCGATAGTAATCGGTCACTTTCTCCCCTCGGTGAACAATGTACTATTATACTACACCCGCTCGGAAAGTACCCTCTTGCTTTTGTCAAAACGAGGTAGAAAGTACGTCATTGCTACAAACCAATTAAGCGGGAGGAAAAGATGTATGAAATTTCATTTCTAACGTGCTAAGCGGGGAGAAAACTGTATGAAAATCCATTTCTAACGCGCTGTTGTTTTTTAATTTTAAGTAAATATGGTATGGACGTTGAGAATTTGGATGTCTTACCTTAAGGAAATATAATATTAGAAGCAGCTTCACCATATTTGACATAGAAAAGTCAAATAATATGGTGAATGTCGATTGTCGACATCGACGTCGATTATCGATATCGATAGTCGATATCGATATCCGATATTGATAGTCGATATCGATATCGATGTCGATTGTCGGTATCGATGTCGATTGTCGATATCGATGTCGATTGTCGATATCGAAATCTATATTGAAATAATCCTCAAAATGTAGTCTAGTTGTGATAGTGAAGCTTCGAATATAGTTCTATCATAACTATATGAATCTTATTCATATAGTTATGATAGAACGTCATTTTTTTTTTAATTTTTTTTTTTTATTTTTTGAAAACAATACATTAGAAATTAAAGCTAGCTAGCCTAACCTAATTAAGGACTATTAACTATTATTAACTATTAACCTAAACCTTTTTTTTTTTTTTTCTTTTTTTTTTTTTTTTTTTTCTTTTTTTTTTTTTTTCTTTTTTTTTTTTTTATGTTTCTGTATTTTGAATATGGGTTTGTAAAATTGCCTGAAATAAAAAATATTTATTTTATTTAGGGCTAATTTTTCAATCGTCAGATAAATTTTATCGGAGGAATAAATTTGACGTTTTGGCAGATTTTCAATACAAAACCTGTCAAAACGTCAAATTTATTCCTCCGATAAACTTTATCTGACAATTGAAAAATCAGCCCTTATTATTTTAAACCTTTGTAAGTTCGTTTAATCACTAATTATCGCTTATTTTCCTCGCAGGTGTAGTATAAAGCACTATGTATCACTCGGTAGAAAGTACGATTCCTACCTCGCGTGTATTGCGGCCCTTCGGCTACGCCTCGGGCCTCAAACTACACCCTCGATAGTAATCGGTCACTTTCTCCCCTCGGTGAACAATGTACTATTGATTTATCGGGCAAAATGTCGAAAAAAATACCGTCCCCCCCCCGTCCCCGTCCCCGTCCCCCCCTTATCTCCGAAGTTTACCAATTGAAAAATCTGAAATAATTATGGTCAATAGAAGCTTATGTATATTTTACAGGAAAAATAAAACCAACGCTCTAACTAGCATAGTTTTTTTGATATTAACAATAAACCTCTACAAACAAAGTTAGTTTTGCGGTTCATTTCGTCTTGTTTTTAAATACGTCATAAATCGTAAAACTTACTACAGGTTTGTACGGAACCCTCGGTGCGCGAGTCCGACTCGCACTTGGCCGGTTTTATTTATATAGAAAATCTCAATAATCTAACTTATGACGTCGCTTAGTGAAATATGTATTTTTAGGACATTCTACAAACCAGATAAAAAGTCCTATTTGGAATGTAAATCGGACAAAGTCCATTATGAGTAAATCCATAAAAATCCAAATCCACAAAACTTCCTATACGTGCACTAGTAATTCAAATAGTTAATCAAGGGGAAATAAAAAAGGAAAAAAGACCTCAAATCCAACGCATCGAAAGCAAATACACGTCGTGGTATCACACCCACGTTGACAGCGGTGATTTATACGACACGACTAATTGACTTGTGTTTGTTTAGTGCAATGCGTACTGCTTTTATATTGTACGACTTTGCTATAAGATACTAGTGGTTCGCCCCGAACTGAGACCTCGCGGTTTCACAGAGCGCCATCTATTGACATCAGTGTGAAGTTCTGTTAAAAATATCATCATCATTAAAAATTAAATAATTTCGTTTCCTTATAATATTTATCTAATTTTAGTATTTGTTGTTCAAGTACAGGATATAATTCAAATAATTGATCAAGTTTCAGGCTTGAGAGTTCAGAAAATTAAGAGTTCTGAGGTCAACTTTGGACGTTAGAAAATCGCCACTTTGAAAGCCCCCCATTTCGTCAATTTTAGGGGAAAAATTCAAAAAAAAATCTTTTTGGACTCTATTCCTAATTATCTTTAAAATGATATACTGCAACCCTATGTAACGCTATAAAAAATATTTTACTTCTCATTCGCTTCTATGAGAGCCCCCCTGAAATAAAGATTTTTATAACTTTTTAAGGCATATTCGGCGGGAGGCCATCGATTTACATATTATATTTAAATTTGAAGTAATTACGTTCAGCAATTCAGAAGATATAAGGCTCTGACAGACGGACGGACGGACGGACGGACGGACGGACGGACGGACAAGTGCCAATTCACCCAAGTAGACTCAGAGACCTTCGCTTCGCTCGGTCAATTAATTAAATCCCACGATTTGTAATGGATGGATGATATAATGATGAAAAGAAAAATATTTATTTCAAGTGGCTCTACCACCCGGTTAAGAAAACAGAATCTTTGAAAAGGGCCGTCAAGTTACTCATTTTGTAACGCAAAAACTTTCAATAAGTATGGAGAAATGATTTACGTATCGTGACCAATCATTGTCTAGACTGTCCTATCCTATGAGCAGCTGCTGAATAGAAAGGCGCTTGTTTCCATGTAACATTGTCATAAAAAAATTGGTCAAGTGTGAGTCAGACTCGCGCACAAAGGGTTCTGTACGATCACAAAACGTAAATGGGCGCTTCTTCATTGCACGGCCCGGCCCCGGCCCGGCACCGACACCGACATTAGTGGACGCATAATTGTATGAAGTTGTATGGCACGCTGTCTCACTGGGCCGGCCCGGCACCGACATGTCGGCGCCGGCGCCGGCATGTCGTCGGCAGCAAGTCTCCCACTGGTGTCGGGCCGGCATCGTTGCGCATGTGTTGTGTACGCATACAAACGTCCATGTGGGCGTGCGAGTGGCGTGATCAGTGACCCCGCCCCGCGCCCCCGTCGCTCTAGTACACAATTCATTTGCATTTTTCGATCAAGTTCATTAGTAAATAATCAAAGCTGCTTTACTCATACGGAAATAATTGAAAAACTTATCCGGGTTATTGATTAGTTTTTCAAATAAATTGTAATACACGCCGTCTAAATATCTTACTTTTATAATTGGATGCGCCCAAAACCGTGTACTGATAGGTAGTTCTTTTTTTGCGTCTCAATAATAAAATAAATACAAGAAATATAATTTTTTTTATCCACTACAAGTTAGCCCTTGACTGCGATCTCACCTGATGGTAAGTGACGATGCAGTCTAAGATGGTAGCGGGCTAACCTGTTAGGGCCACGCAGTTATTATTAAAACCCATACCCCTATTCGGATTCTACACGGCATCGTACCGGAACGCTAAATCGCTTGGCGGCACGTCTTTGCCGGTAGGATGGTAACTAGCCACGGCCAAAGCCTCCCAGTCCCACCAGGCCAAACCAGAGAAAATTCAGAAATTATAAATTCCCAAATTGACCCTGTCGGGGATCGAACCCGAGACCTCCGCACGTTAAGACAACAGCGCTACACACTGCGCCACGGAGGTCGTCAACTTGTTATACACTGCCATCGCTCTTGGCTCACGCGGTTCGCAGCTTGTCGGTGTCGGTGTCGGTGTCGGTCAATGAAGAATGTAGGTGCCGGTGTCGTGTCGTTGAATACTGTCGGTGTCGGTGCCGGTGCCGGGCCGGGCCGTCCAATGAAGAAACGCCCAATTCTTTTATTACATGTCAGAACAATCGGTTCAGAGTAATCTTGGGAAAGTCTAGTCTAGTCCTCAAGTCCTTCGCATTTTTTATTTTACTAGAGACTTATTCACAAACTTATTTTGCATAACTTATTTGCATAAAATAAATAATGTTTACATTAAAAACTACTTTTTTACTCACGACTACAATCCTGAACAAAAACCCTACGACACGACTTCGTTTAATCGTAGCCCCATAGACCGACGTTTATTTAGTTTATTCATTGCGATGTTAATTGACAGAGAGGTTCAAATTATAATATTCGAACTGATTTTTGAACACTTTTGAATGGTCGCCATTTTGTTTACATTAGATACTTTTACGATGACAGATTGTTTTGGTGGTCAAATATTTGAGACTTGAATTTAAAAACTGTTGAAAGATGAGGTATTTTAGTGTAAGCATGAGGAAGTAATAGTAGATTAGTAGCCAAGGGCTGTAAGGCATCAATTGCAGCCCGAGATATTTAGGCGCACGAGCATAGCGAGGGCGCCTATAGTTCGAGGGTGCAATTGATGCTTACACCCGAGCTAACTACTCTGCTTTACATCTCGATTGTGAGGTTAGTAGGTCCTTATTACCCCCAAATGGAGCTTGTAGGTGACCAATTAGCGCTCCAGGGTAATAATGTAGCTAGAAAAGCCCTAGGGCGGTAAGTAATTAAAAAAAAAACTCTTCACTCTTTCAAAAAGTTCGCGTACATCTAACCATCATACTTTTTTTAATTATGTACTTACCGCCCGAGGGCTTTTCTAGCTACATTATTACCCTAGAGCGCTAATTGGTCACCTACAAGCTCCATTTGGGGGTAATAAGGACCTACTTACCGAATATGAGAGATGTAAAATATATAGTTGACTTTTTACTATTTTCTACGTAATTTATATTTTGTGGTTACAAAGTTATTTCCTGTTTTCCAATGCATAATAAATTAAAATTTGTTAATCATTTTGTAATGAACATAAATTTATACTTTTATGGTGGGCGAGTAAAATTTATGTGCAAGACTTTACAAATGCGTTCTTAATTAATTAACAAATATGTCGTATAATAATATCTAATGAACGAGTAATAGCTTTTTGTGGATATAATATTATGTGTCGGTTTAAAATAAATATAAATAAATAAAATATTTGAATATTCCTAAATATTCATTCAAGACTGTTTGTACTGAAACTAATTTTCGTCAACTGATAGACGTCCACAGCTGGACATAGGTCTCTTGCAAGGATTTTCACCTGACGCGGACTTGCGCCGCCTGGATCCAGCGGCTCCCTGCGACTCGTTCGATGTCGTCCGTCCACCGAGTAGGGGGTCTGCCAATGCTGTGATCCCAGTGCGAGGTCGCTATTCCAGCACTTTGGGACCTCAACGTCTATCGGTTCTTCGAACTATGTGCCCCGCCCATTGCCACTTCAGTATCGCAGTCGAGCTATGTCGTTTACTTTAGTTCTTCTACGGATCTCCTCATTTCTGAATTGATGACTTACTATACTATGCGTGTATAGTAAGTCATTTATTCCAACATTTCAAATTTAATTATAATTTCATTTATTAAAAGATTTTATCTACACTAATGTTATAACATTCTACTTATGTTTCCAATACTTGACTTATAATTACTACTGTTATAGCGCAGATAACAAAACACTCAATTTAAGCAATTTCACATGATGGTATAATATCCACATCGATATCGTAAAATCTCATTATAACATCAATAAAACGCGACCAATTAACCTGGCGAGCCTTATGTCAAAATCCTCATACAAGTTGTATAAAATTTTGATATTAGGCTGGCTTTTGAAAACAGTTGGGTTGTACGTGAAAACTTCGTCGAAACTACTAAACTTACATACACAAAACTCTTTGGTAAGATCTTGTGCCAATTAAATAAATAAAAAACGAACAGCGCGCGCTCGCTCCTGATTGGCCCTGCGCGCGCAGCTGCGCTCTCATTGGTTAGATTTTAATGGCGGCAAGTTCACTGTGACAATACACGTATATACATAAACTATTGTCAGCTTTTACTCTTGTTGTTTGATAAATTGCATTAGTGAAGATAAAGTAGTGTATGCAACTGCATATAACACGGGTATTAAAACACTCGTTACTATTATGAAACTCGCTGCGCTCGTTTCATAAACTCACACTCGTGTTTTAATACCCTTCATTATATGACAGTTGCATAAACTACTATTAGATCATATTATATCTAAGTACAAAGGGTGTCGTACTACTGACACTGAGCGGAGCGAAGACATAATATTCAGCACGCCGATCAGATCCATACTAATATTACAAATACAAAAGTGTGTCTGCCTGCCTGTCCGTCTGTCTTTCTGTCTATTACGCTTTCATGGCCCATCTTTTCAACCGACTTTGATGTAATTGGGTACAGTGATTGGTTGCATCCCGGGGAAGGACATCCTAAAATCCTGAAAAATAAAGGAGTTCCCGCGGGAACTTTCGGGAAAATTCACGCGGATGAAGTCTCAGGCCATCCAGTCTCATCCAGTCCCACGCAGTTATCGATAAATGACGCGAAAATTATATAGCGTCATCGTTGTACCTATACTTAATGTATATGTCTGCTGAACACGGTGCTCCGCTTCAGTTTCAAGACTCTAGATTCAATTTGGACTTTTTTGGAATTCAAATGACTAAATCAGGCCTGCGTTCCTAAATTCATCATCATTCATTTGGTCTTCGTAAATTCAAGTCCTAAGTAATTGAAGTAATCGAACGTTATATACGTGGAATCAACTAATAAGACGGCTCCGCTCCATGTACGACTGTATTTGAATCAGATAATTTGAATATTAGACGTAATCGGAGGCACGAGCACTAATTGAGTTATTAGTGTGTCCGCGCCGTGACAAAGTTGAGATAAATATCAACTCCGCGAGGCTAAGTACGGCTTCTGTTACGAAACTCGTGATTTAGTATTTGATCGTCTCAATTGTTGTTTGACTGAATTTATTGCATCCATAGCGGTGACTGCCTCGTTGGTCTAGTGGTTAGCTTGTTCGATAGCGGCCGACGAGGTCCCGGGTTCGAGTCCCGGGTCGGGCCATAATTGAGTATTGGGTTTTTCTGTCTAGAAATTCTCAGTACTAGCACGTACTAGCCCGGAGTTAGGAAGTTGGCGGTGTTTCACCCCCTGTGCCTCGGAGAGCATGTTAAGCCGTCGTTCCCGGTTATTATCACTAACATGATAATTGCCGCCCGCCAACCCGCATTGGAGCAGCATGGTGGGTCTACGCTCTAATTCCCTCTCTCCTATGAGAGTGGAGGCATGTGCCCAGCTGTGGGACGTTAATGGGCTGTAATGGGCGTCTAGCTTTTCGGAGTTTTGTGCGTGAAGAAAAGCATCGTGAGGAAAACTGCATGCACGAGAACTTTGTATAATGTTCTCTTTGTCTAAACTAATATTATAAAGAGGAAAGATTTGTTTGTTTGTTTGTTTGTTTGTAATGGATAAACTCAAAAACTACTCAACCGAATTTAAAAATTCTTTCACCTATAGAAAGCTACATTATCAGCCAGTAATATAGGCTATATTTTATTTTCAAAAAATTAGAGATCCTTACGAAAATTGCAATTATGTGAACTGAGTCGGAAAAAATCCTCTTATGAGAGCTTACACGAAACAATGTATGGTGGAATTGTTCCTGTCAAAAAGTTCTAAAAAAAAGTCCGTGATAGCATCCATCTATCTTTTAAGGTTGACTCACAATAACCATTTATAGCTATATTGCTATATTGGGTATAGTCTTATAGACTACTAGCGATCCGCCCCGGCTTCGCACGGGTAGCACTAATAATCCTAATCTATATAATATAAACTATCCTATCTCTCAAGTTAGATCGAACTGCACATGGTGTGCGAATTTTATTATAATCGGTTAAGTGGTTTAGAAGTCCATTGAGGACAAACATTGTGACACGAGATTTATATATATTAAGATTAGGATTATTAGTGCTACCCGTGCGAAGCCGGGGCGGATCGCTAGTGTAGTAATAAAGTGGGGCCCCGAAAAGACACGTCATTTTTGAACCTGTTTCTTTCAATAAAGTATTTTTTTTTAAAGTAGGTATGTATACATAGAATCCTACGTGCGCGAGTCCGACTCGCACTTGGCCGGTCTGATTCGATTTTCCTCATCATAATTAGCATAGCATAGGTCTGGCGATCCCACTACATTCAAACTTTCGCATTTATAATATTACTATAGAAGTACAGATTCTCAGCCTAGAATATACAAAATGGAGCCTATTTTATAAGTAAAACAAACTCTCAAGTATAATTTAAATATCAGCCGCTATCATAGTCACGAACACTAATTGAGTTATTAAGCTGTAAGCTATAAGATTGGAGCTGTATCGGCTAATAGCGGCCGTCACCTCCGCGCTGACGGCTGAATGATAAATATCACTTTAATTATTAAGCCTATTTAGTCACTGGTGAAAGGCATTGAGTAAAGAACTGTCTTTCAGACATAACTGACTACCTAGTTGACTTTGCACAGATTAAATATCTATAAAGCTACTAGCTGATGCCCGCGACTTCGTCCGCTTGGATTGTTTTTATAATTCCCGCGGGAACTCCTTAATATTCCGGGATAAAAAGTAGCCTCTGTCCTTCCCCGGGATACAAACTATCCCTATACCAAATGTCATCAAAATCGGTTGAATAAATGGACCGTGAAAGCGAAGCAAGCAGACAGACAGACGGACACACTTTCGCATTTATAATATTAGTATGGATACTAAATGTTATAAATGCGAAAGTTTGGATGGATGGATGGATAGACAGATGTTTGTTACTCAATCACGCCAGAACGGATGAAACGACATGGTCTAAAATTGTTAGGAAGTCTGCCCCGGAATGTCCAGAGATGAAATATTATATGTAATTAAATAATATATACAGATCTTCTAAATTTAAAGAATAAGAAAGTTAAATAGCTTAGCTTTGCAGTCGTGGATTAAAATTATTAAGATTAAAAAAAGTTGATTATGTGGGTTATGTTTAATTAAAGAGTTCCCGTGGGAACCAAAAAACCTCAATCCACGCGGACGAAGTCGCGGTCAGCAGCTAGTATGATTTAAAAGGAAAAGGTGACTGACGGACTGATCTATCAACGCACAGCTCAAACCACTGGACGGATCGAGCTGAAATTTAGCTTTTATGACGTAGGCATCCGCTAAGAAAGGATTTTTGAAAATTCAACCCCTAAGGGGGTAAAATAAGGGTTTGAAAATGGTATGAAAATCGAACTTAACGTGACATACTTCGTAATTTGAAGTGAGAAAATGCTCAGTATATATTATTTTCCTCTAACCGGATAAGGCTACGTTCGCACTGCGGAAAATATTCGAGCGATTTTGTAACACTAGAAATCACATGGAGGTGTACGCACTTATGAATAAAATTCTCGCGAAGATAATACCTATCCCAGTGTAGCTAGCATGCGCACTACGAGTAAAATTATGTCTACCCGTTATCTCAATTCAATTCAATTCCCAGATGTTGGCTTTTAGTCCCAGGTATGCCACAGGGGCACAGGTTGTTTCGCCAGTGTCGAGTTTATGGATAAGGCACGAAAGAGATTGTTCGGTGAGCTGAGATAAGGAATACCCGTTATCTCTATTTGTCTACCGAAGCTAACATGGTTACTTGTCTCGTTACGTCAAAAATAGAGATAAAAGTAATATTTCTTATCTGTGGTTTTTTTAGGGTGCCGTAGCCAAATTTGGCAAAAACGGAACCCTTATAGATTCGTCATGTCTGTCTGTCTGTCTGTCTGTTTGTCTGTCTGTGTGTCCGTCCGTATGTCACAGCCACTTTTTTCCGAAACTATAAGAACTATACTGTTGAAACTTGGTAAGTAGATCTATTCTGTGAACCGCATTAAGATTTTCACACAGAAATAGAAAAAAAACAATAAATTTTGGGGGTCCCCATACTTAGAACTGAAACTCAAAAATTTTTTTTCATCAAACCCATACGTGTGGGGTATCTATGGATAGGTCTTCAAAAATTATATTGAGGTTTTTAATATCATTTTTTTCTAAACTGAATAGTTTGCGCGAGAGACACCGTGTTGAAATCCGTACTCGAAATATAAATCGCGAGAATAAAATTCGCGCGAATATTTGTCGCAGTGCGAACGTAGCCTAAGGCGTTAGGTATCATTAACAACATTAAAGTTACTAAGCTTGTCAAGTATATATCAATCTATATCTCGAAATACGAAGAAATCCATACATTTAATATTAAAGATAAGTAAATAACATATTTCCAGTATTGCATCCGACGACAGCATTAGCATACTAGAAGATGTATGGAGCTGGTCGAGTGCTATTGGATATACATATAAATAAACAATATAGAAGTCATCTCACGATATATCTCTTATAAAGAATTTGTTTTTTGAGGTCCCGGGTTCGATCCCCGGCAGGGTCAATTTGGGAATTTATAATTTCTGATTTTTTTTGGCCGTGGCTAGTTACTATACCCTACGGCAAAAACGTGCCGCCAAGCGATTTAGCGTTCCGGTACGAGGCCGTGCCGAATAGGGGGTATGGGTTTAATATAACTGCCATGCTCCTAACAGGTTAGCCCGCTAGGTACTATCTTAGACTGCATCAACACTTACCGTCAGGTGAGATCGCAGTCAAGGGCTAACTTGTAGTGGATAAAAAAAAACATATATCATTATTCTACGATAGATACTTAGTTACTAGAAAAACGACATGGAACACGTGGAATAAGTTTTTTAAATTCCCGCGTGAACTCCTTAACTTTCCGGGATAACATGTACCCTATGTGCTTCCCCGGGATTCAAGCTATCTCTTTAGGCTTAAACATCAAAATCGGTTAAAAAGACGGGCCGTTAAAGCGTAGTAGACAGACAGACAGACACATTTACGCATTTATAATGAATTAATGAATATATTCAATCAACATAAGAATTCAGTACCTATATTTCGCAAATCCTTTCAATTACTCTTACATCAACGTTCGCAATGTTGATATTGTTTATGTTCTGAATTGTGCTGGATAATAATATATCAATGGACCGAAACGGCGTCTTAAACCATTCTGATCACGTTCTGATCTTCTTCAGTTCAATGTTTTCATCAGCGAGGCTCTTCATAGAGCACATGTTCTGGTAATACTTATACCTAGTGATAAATAATAATGTCCTCCCAACCGATTTTCGTACACGGCGCGGGCCAATCTCCAGAGAGAGATAAGCCATCTGCGCGGGACATATTATAGTGCAAAAGTGTGTGCGCATACATAAGTGCACCCTCTGTTCCTTTACTCTCATAGCCCGATAGGATGGAAAATCCGACACGACCGGAGAGAGATCAGGCGCAGGACCGACGGTGAAACACAGCTAACTTCCTAACTCCGGGCTACTACTGAGAATTTCTTGTCAGAAAACCCCAATATTTGTTATGGCCCGACCCAGGACTCGAACCCGAGACCTCTTCGGTCGCAGTCGAACATGCTAACCACTAGTGACTAAACCAACGAGGCAGTCAGGTAGTGGTAAATAATAATATATAGCTGCACTCTTCCATGTTATAAGCGTGCAGTGTTTATAGACAATCGACGCGACGACGCGGTACATTTCTGGATAAAGCCTTAGGCGTCAGGCACGAAACTAGCGACGGCCGAGCGACGGCGACAGCGGGGCGATGTGGTCCGAGAGCTTGCGACGAATTTCGGGAAAGTCCTTTAGGCAAGCTGAAATTGTGAAAAAATATAATTTCGTCAAATTGGCGAATCGTGTCCTGCCAGTCTGGTAGAGCGTTTGCGGTTATTTCGCTACTGCGCAGCATATAACATTTACAATAAAATATCAAAAAAACATTGATTTTTTATCTTTAAATTTAGTACTTATAGAATTCGAAAAAGAAAATCCCAGACGTTTTTGTCGGTTATAAAGTACTAGCTGATGTCCGCGACTTCGTCCGCGTGGATTGAGGTTTTTCGGTTCCCGCGGGAACTCTTTAATTTTCCGGGATAAACAGTAGCCTATGTGCTATTCCAGACTATAATCTATCTCTGTGCCAAATTTCATCCAGATCCGTTCAGCCGTTGGAGCGTGATTGAGTAACAAACATCCATCCATACATCCATCCAAACTTTCGCATTTATAATATTTATTTGATTACCAGACCTCTGCAAAATTCTTCCCGAAATTCGTCGCCTAGCTCTCCGACTCATCGCATCGCCCCGCTGTCGCCGTCGCTCCCTCGTCGCTAATTTCGTGCCCGTACACTTATATTGTAGCTAGTACCTGTAAAGGTTAAATGGTTAACGGTTGTAAAGCGTCTGATTTGTTCCAGCGACCCGCGAGGCCGCGTTCACGTACGCGATAACATCAGCGGGCGTCGCGCACGCGCTCAGCACGGCGTGCGCGCGCGGCGACCTGCCCGCCTGCGGCTGCACCTCCAACAGGTACCCCCACGTTCTGAACGAAAGCATTATATACAGTAGGTATGCTTAAAGCTAATTTTTGACGTGATAACGTCTTATAAATCGATGAACACCGGCTGCACGCACGAAAAAGTGTCACGTTCCGCCTGAGCCTGAGCGTGCAAGTGAGAGCGCGGAACAAGCGATAGAGAGGCACGATCGGCCCAAGCGTTGGCTTGTGACACATTTATTTCACTTCTCGCGTGACGTCAGAGCTAGCAGTTCGAATACTTCTGCTACTGGAACGCCGCCACGCGAGCTTCTTCGAGAACTTCTAGTTATCACGTAAACTATCGTCCGTAAACCGACTTTTCAGACAACCAATTATTTATTTTTTAACCACTTCAAGTTAGCCCTTGACTGCGACCTCACCTGATGGTAAGTGATGATGCAGTCTAAGATGGTAGCGGGCTAACCTTTTAGGGGCATGGCAGTTATATTAAACCCTTGCCTATCTATTCGGTTTCTACACAGCATCGTACCGGAACGCTTGGCGGCACGTCTTTGCCGGTAGGGTGGTAAATAGCCACAGCCGCAGCCTCCCACCAGACCAAAACAGGGAAAATTCAGAAATTATAAATTCCCAAATTGACCCTGCCGGGGATCGAACCCGGGACCTCCGCACGTTAAGACAACAGCGCTACACACTGCGCCACAGAGGTCGTCAAAAACTTTTTGAGAGGTATACAATATTAGCTATACAGTAGGTATGCAGTCTAAGTTTTAATTCGATTAATCGTAAAAGCCACACGATTGTGTATGGAAATCGTAATCGTAATCGTAATCGTTTATCAAACGTATAATTCGACCTGTTTAAGGAGTTCATAGATGCCTGCACGTCAGAAAGCATGTATAAACTCCTTAAACAATTCGAGTTATACGTTTTAAGTTTTTAAGCTGTTTAGTGATTACGATTTGCTTCTTGCCCCTGCCGGGAATAGAACCCGGGACCTCCCACTATAAGCTATCAAACTGAGGATGTGAATTTTAGGTCTTTTGGAAGACCCTCTACTTACTTAATAATCAATTGGAAATAATTTATTTTTGATATAACTAGGCATCATCCCTATTCTGCCCCCCGATCATGTAAGAATGGCCGATCAAAACGTTAAAGTTCGTCGTCAAAGTTTATAAACCATAACACCATTAAATTAGAGCTTAATTTCGTGTACCCATTCTTATACGTTTAGGTATGTACGATATTCTATCGTATAAGAATGGATACACGAAATTGAGCTCTAATTCAATGTTGTTATGGTTTATTTTACTTTGACGACGAACTTACCGTTTTGATCGGCCATTCTTACATGATTGGGGGGCTGATTCTGATGTGTGTCCCTCAGGCGGCGGTCCCCAAGTCCGTCAGAGCAGTTCCAGTGGGGCGGGTGTGGTGAGGCGGCGTACGGAGCCAGGTTCGCGCGCCGGTTCCTCGACTCCCGGGAGATGGAGGCGGACGCGAGGAGCCTCATGAATCTGCACAACAACCGAGTCGGCAGGAAGGTGAGCGAGGTATCTACACATTATTAACACGTAGAAAACATAGATAGATAGATAGATAAAACTCTTTATTGCACACAATTAAAACAGAAACAAAAAGGTAATACAGAAGGGTGCAAAGGCGGTCCTATTGCTAAAGCAATCTCTTCCAGACGACCTTTGGGGAGCGGAGATTATCAACAAGAGCGCGTATATAAATAAACAAACAAGAGAGAGAAAACTTAGCGAAGATCTCGAAGTCTCGAAGATATAGAAGTATTATTTTTTTGCTTAGAGTCAACAAGAACTTCAAGAATAGGAATGGTGCCAACAACAACGCGTCTGCAGTATGGGAGTTTGTATGAACTATTTCCACAGAAGCCTAAAATGACTCCAAACTGACGCTTAATAGTAGATTGTTCATCAAGGGACTAAAATGAGCCATTACATACGAGATGTTTAGCTTACCGAGCGTAGCGAGGTATGTTAAAGTGTCGAGTAGAATGGCTTTTAGTCCCGTGGTAAACACTCTACTTTTCACTTCGATTGCAAGAAAAAATTTAGACTAGTGGTCTGTGGTACTGTCCTAGGTGAAATTCTATGAATTCGAACAAACGAAAATCTATACTAATATTAACTAGTGGTTCGCACCGAACTGAGACTTCCCTATTATTTGTAAGCACAAACGAATAAACTTTTACAGAGCGCCATCTATTGACATCATTGTGAAGTTCTGTTAAAAAATACTGAAGCTCATTAAAAATTAAATAATTTCGTTTCCTTATAATATTTATCTAATTTTAGTATTTGTTGTTCAAGTACAGGGTATAATTCAAATAATTAATCAAGTTTCAGGCTCAGCCTTTCAGAAATTTGAGAGTTCTGAGGTCAACTTTGGACGTTAGAAAATCTCCAATTTGAAAGCCCCCCATTTCGTCAATTTTAGGGGAAAAATTTAAAAAAATATATTTTTCATCATACCTATTCGAAAAACGCATATTGCCTTCAGAGGATAGCGGGAGCAAAGTGTAACTTGTTGGCCCATGGGACTTTTCATTTCTCTCTTCTGATTGGTCCGAAGTCACGTCATCAATTTGTTGATCGAATATACGACGTTGCATTTCTCTGTTCTGATTGGTCCGAAGTCACGTGATCAATTTGTTGATCGGATATACGTCTTTACATTTTATTTAAACTTTAAATATACGTCTAAATAATGTCTAGGTATACAATTACATAGAAGGTTGATAGGAGTATCTTCTGATTGGTGCTTAAACGTATAGGTAATGTCCATACATAGTAGGTTGATATTCCTAGCTTTTTCTCCTAAGTAATGATGAAAAATAATGTGTGTCACTCGGGGCCAAATTTTTTGTTCTCGGGCGGCGTATATTGAATTCCTCGCTACGCTCAGGATTCTACTTTAGAACCCCTCGCTACGCTCGGGATTCTACTATAGAATCCTTCACTTCGCTCTGAATTCAAAATAGCGCCCTCGGGGAACAAAAATTTTCTTTGGCCCCATGTAACACAAATAACTATTTCGTACCACTTGCTCAAAAAAGTGACATTCTATGCCACAAAAAGCGAACATAACAATAGTCATTTTTAATCTGTTAAAAACAGGGAAAGAAAATTGTACTGAATTTCATTCATCCTCTAGGGGGAGAATGTGATTTAAATTTGGAACACTTACCGAAATTTATACTGAACTACATCTGTGTTTACACCATTGAGTTTGTATTGACGACGTTTTTGACGACCTCCGTGGCGCAGTGTTGAGCTCGGTTGCCTTAACGTGCGGAGGTCCCGGGTTCGATCCCCGGCAGGGTTTGGAAATTTATAATTTCTGAATTTCCCTGGTCTGGCCTGGTGGCAGGCTTCAGCCGTGGCTAGTTACCACCCTACCAGTAAAGACGTGCCGCCAAGCGATTTAGCGTTCCGGTACGATGCCGTGTAGAAACCGAATAGGGGTATTGGTTTAATATAACTGCCATGCCCTTAACAGGTTAGCCCGCTACCATCTTAGATGCATCATCACTTACCATCAGGTGAGATCGCAGTCAAGAGCTAACTTGTAGTGGATAAAAAAAAAAAAAAGTAGGTATATAAAGCATTATAAGTACATCTTTTTGAAAAAGGAATAAGTACGCATTTATTATGCAGTTATGATTATTAAATAAAATGACGAAAACCGACGAGGCCGTATGAGCTTGATGCCTTTGCTTTTCCGACAAAAAAATCTATCAATAATTGGACCAATGTTTCGAATGTTAACTTTTACTTTTAATTGTCATTATTTTTAATAAATTATGCTTATCTCATATTATTATTATGTTAATTTTTTCGCAAATGGTACGAAAAGTAGAGTATTTTCCTCGGTGATAAAGCTGTCTTAGTCTTGGGTGAACTTAAATCCCTCGCTACACTCAGGACTCGTCTTAAATCCCTCGCTTCGCTCGTGATTTAAGTTTTTAACACCCTCGCTACGCTCGGGAGTAAACCTCGAGTCCTTCGTTACGCTCGCGATTTAAATCGTCACCCGCGACAGAAGACACTGCTTTATCCCCTTGGTTAATAATCTACTAATTTGGACTCTATTCCTAATTATCTTTAAAATGATATGTACCGTAACCCTATATAACCCTATAAAAATATTTTACTTCGCATTCGCTTCTATGAGAGCCCCCCTGAAATAAAGATTTTTATAACTTTTTAAGCTATATTCGGCTGGACGCCATCGGTTTACATATTATATATTTTAAATTCGAAGTAATTACGTTCAGTAATTCAGAAGTTATAAGGCAAATTCACTCAAGTAGACTCAGAGACCTTCGCTTCGCTCGGTCAAAAATGCCAAAGTTTGAATGGATGAATGTTTGTTACTTTATTACGGCAGAAAGGCTGAACGGATCTGTATGAAATTTGGCACAGAGACAGAATTTATTCTGGAATAACACATAGGCCACTTTGAATACCATAAAATTCCAGAAAAAGTTCCCGCGGGATCCAAACAACGTTAACAAACTCGCGGGCATCAGCTAGTAGATTCACAAAACTAGAAATCCAATCTTATTATTTATCTTCCCCGTAAAATATTATTAGCCATTAAAGATAGCACACTTTCCGAGAAATTGTCATTACACGTTACACTTTATATGTCAGTAGCAGAACATAATTCCATCTTATTGAATCAACATTCCAGATCTTACAATCTCACAAATTACTGTTTAATATTGATGAGTGATCTCATTTAACGTCGCAAACCCCACTCCAATGGCAATTGATACGCTAAATAGGGGTTAGCATAATTTCTGCAGTAGCAGTCGTAATGTCGGGGCAATTTCTTCAAATGCATCCTTAATGTGTGGGAATGGTTTATGAAACCTGTATGAAATTACACAGGCAAATCATAGTGGCTCTATCAAGACGCAAGCTTCATATACGAATGTTTTTAAAACAGTTTTAATAACAGTATGATAATAGGTATTATATGTCTAGCTGTGAATACTTAGCATAGGTACTTGTAGCCAAAATAGGAAATTTTTTGACCCGAAAAACCTTAGTTTCTTCGTTAGACGATCAAGAACAAAACAAGTCGACATTTGTGAATTCGACTTTTTAAAAACCGGCCAAGTGCGAGTCGGACTCGCGCACCGAGGGTTCCGTACAAACCTGTAGTAAGTTTTACGATTTATGACGTATTAAAAATAAAAATTACGTTTGTTGTATGGGAGCCCCCCTTTAATATTTACTTTATTGATATTTAATTATTTATTTTAAAAGGTAATATACAAGTTAATATTCTGTGAAAATTTGAACCGTCTACCTGTTACCGTTTTTAATATTGAGCAAAAAAATACGAAAAAAACACGTTTATTGTATGGGGACCCCCCTTAATATATATATTTTTTTAATTTTTAGTATTTGTTGTTATAGCGGCAACGGAAATACATCATTTGTGAAAATTTCAGCTTTCTAGCTATCACGGTTTATGAGATACAGCCTGGAGACAGACAGACAGACAGACAGACAGACAGACAGACAGACAGACAGACAGACAGACAGACAGCGGAGTCTTAGTAATAGGGTCCCGTTTTTACCCTTTGGGTACGGAACCCTAAAAACTACTTACTAGATCTCGTTCAAACCAATTTTCGGTGGAAGTTTGCATGATAATGTACATCATATATTTTTTTTAGTTTTATCATTCTCTTATTTTAGAAGTTACATGGGGGGGGGACACACATTTTACCACTTTGGAAGTGTCTCTCGCGCAAACTATTCAGTTTAGAAAAAATTGTACTAGAAACCACAATATCATTTTTGAAGACCTATCCATAGATAGTAGATACCCCACACGTATGGGTTTGATGAAAAACAATTTTTTGAGTTTCAGTTCTAAGTATGGGGACCCCCAAAATTTATTGTTTTTTTTTCTAGTTTTGTGTGAAAATCTTAATGCGGTTCACAGAATACATCTACTTACCAAGTTTCAACAGTATAGTTCTTATAGTTTCGGAAAAAAGTGGCTGTGACATACGGACGGACACACAGACAGACAGACAGACAGACAGACAGACAGACAGACAGACAGACAGACAGACATGACGAATCTATAAGGGTTCCGTTTTTGCCAAATTTGGCTACGGAACCCTAAAAAGTCGACGCGGTGGTCCTAAATGTTTACTTTTTTTTATGTAAGTATCTCTTTTAAGTTTAATGAGCATTAAGATGAATAGTTCGTTGAATATAATAATTTCTCAACGGCTAACAGGACATCAATTATTGCGATCGAAATAGGTTAGCTTCATCAGAAAAGGATCTTAGGCCTTTGCGAAGCCGAAAATTGGAAACTGAAAATATGAATAGAGATGAGTTTGGTGATTTGATTATAGGGACGAGGATTTTTTTACTACATTTCATTTTTAAATACTTATTCTAGATTCATTCCTAAAAAGATAAAATATAATATACTTCTAATATTTAGGTAACTAGTCTAATTATTCAATGCATTAATTTCTATTATAGTTACATACTTAGCTCGTCGTCAAATAATACTTATCATAAATACAGGATAAAGTAGGTACCTATGCGTTTTTTGCTGGTTTCCTCGAAAGAACCCGGAGGTCCAATTACGATACTGTGCAAAAGTATAGGGTATTTTCTGAAGTTGCATTATCGCCTCAGGGTACGAGGGAACATCGTGATTTTGGTTCCCGTGATGTGTAGTTTCAAATTCAAGGTGCCTATTTCAAGCCATTAGATCCAATTTAAGCTCGAAGTTGGTTCCCAGATCAAAATGTAGGATAGCCTCAGTTACCTACCTACTTATCTTAAATTTCACCATCATTGTCATCACATAATATCAAGTTATCAACATGGAAGATCAGGGTAATTAGGTACATAAATAAAGCGAATCCCTAAATACTCTTTATCAGGCCATAACTTTAATTTTTTTTAAATACGAAGTCGGTTAAAAACTTATTTAACTGGGATTTCAGAGTGGCTCAATTTTTTCGGATGGCAATATACGTCATACGCATTGACTATGTATACCACAGATGTAGTACACTATAATTATAGGCATAGACATAGAATTTTTTCGCTCCTATGTATATAGGTAAGTCAATGGTCATACGTCACTTCCACCAAGGATGGCGACCAAGGCGACCAAAAATAATAGCGGTTTTGAGCCTCCTATCATATTTTCATTTTGTATCGAGTTGTTGAGGTACCTAATAAGCAAATTCCTATTTCTGTGTTTTGTACAAAGTAGTCAGTACTATTGAGCACTAGTTTTTTTAAACTACTTAGTTAGGTACGTCATAATATTATTAGGTACTAGATGATTCCCGCGACTTCGTCCGCGTGGACCAAGTTTATTCGATTCCTGCGGGAATTCCTTAATTTTCCGGGATGCCTATGTCCTTCCCCGGGATATAACCTACCCCTATATCGGTTGAAAAGATGGTCCGGGAAAGCGTAGCAGACAGACAGACAGACAGACAGATAGACGGACAGAAAGACAGACAGACAGACACACTTTCGCATTTATAATATTAGTTTGGATGATAGAAAAAACTCTATTTTTTAAATTAGCCGAATAATTTACTCTTTTATTTTTTATCCATTTTTCCCATTCGGATAGTTCGTAGCAGATAGACAGACACTTTCGCATTTATGATATTAGTGTGGATGTACTTAATATGTAAATCCTACAATACCTATCCTACGATCCTTCCTAATTGAAGTGGGTAGACCACTTCATTAAGGAAGAACATAAAATACGTTACATAATTATTTAAAAAGCTAAAGCTGCCTATCTTATGCTGAAAGCGTAGGTATTTATTCGTTGAAAGCTCTTACGAGCTTTAAGAATTAATGTAAGCTTACGTCTACCCTACATTAACTTTTTATTGCTCGCTGTAGGCTTCTGTACAATTACCGCCTTATTGGTTTTATTTTTTTAATGCTCTACTCGTTTCCCGCGCACGCAATCATCATCTTCTTATCAGATAACAAATTGTGGTAGTTTTTAAATAATTTTTTCGTACCACTTGCTCAAAAAAGTGACATTCTATGCCACAAAAAGCGAACATAACAATAGTCATTTTTAATCTGTTAAAAACAGGGAATAGTTATTTGTGTTACATGGGGCCAAAGAAAATTTTTGTTCCCCGAGGGCGCTATTTTGAATTCAGAGCGAAGTGAAGGATTCCATAGTAGAATCCCGAGCGTAGCGAGGGGTTCTAAAGTAGAATCCTGAACGTAGCGAGGAATTCAATATACGCCGCCCGAGAACAAAAAATTTGGCCCCGAGTGACACACACTATTTTTCATCATTACGTATGAGAAAAAGCTAGGAGTATCAACCTACTATGTATGGACATTACCTATACGTTTAGGCATTTTAGGCACCAATCAGAAGATACTCCTATCAACCTTCTATGTAATTGTATAGACATTATTTAGACGTATATTTAAAGTTTAAATAAAATGTAAAGACGTATATCCGATCAACAAATTGATCACGTGACTTCGGACCAATCAGAACAGAGAAATGCAAAGTCGTATATTCGATCAACAAATTGATGACGTGACTTCGGACCAATCAGAAGAGAGAAATGAAAAGTCCCATGGGCCTACAAGTTACACTTTGCTCCCGCTATCCTCTGAAGGCAATATGCGTTTTTCGAATAGGTATGATGAAAAGAAAATTGTACTGAATTTCATTCATCCTCTAGGGGGAGAATGTGATTTAAATTTGGAATACTTACCGAAATTTATACTGAACTACGTGGGTGTTCCGATAAAAGCACTGCGAGCACTGTCAGTGCTCTTTACTGGGGACTTACAGTGCTCGCAGTGTATTTCGGAACACACCCTATATCTGTGTTTACACCATTGAGTTTGTGTTTATAGTATTATACCTACATCTTTTTGAAAAAGGAATACGCATTTAATAAGCAGTTATGATTATTAAATAAAATGACGAAAACCGACGAGGCCGTATGAGCTTGATGCCTTTGCTTTTCCGACAAAAAAATATTAGTCTAGGAATTTGCCGCGTTTTTGTTTTCTTCAAATACAAAAACGTTAAGTTTATTTTAATTTATTTTTATAAATAAGTTAATGTTCTAAAAATACGTTACGATGTTAAATCAAAGCGATAGTGACAGTGAATTGTCGGATTCCATCAGTGTAAATGCTGCCGCAATTATAAATAATTTGCTTCCAACAAAATCCAAGGAAAATTATTTAAAAACTATTTAAATGTACCAAACAAAAATGTAACTCTCTCTATCAATAAAATTGGACCAATGTTTCGAATATTAACTTTTACTTTTAATTGTCATTATTTTTAATTATAATAAATATTATAAATGCGAAAGTTTGGATGGATGTATGGATGTATGGATGGATGTTTGTTACTCAATCACGCCCGAACGGCTGAACGGATCTGGATGAAATTTGGCACAGAGATAGATTATAGTCTGGAATAGCACATAGGCTACTTTTTATCCCGGAAAGTTAAGGAGTTCCCGCGGGAACCGAAAAACCTCGATCCACGCGGACGAAGTCGCGGGCATCAGCTAGTTTTTAATAAATGCTTATCTCATATTATTATTGTGTTAATTTTTTCGCAAATGGTACGAAAAGTAGAGTATTTTCCTCGGTGATAAAGCTGTCTTAGTCTTGGGTGAACTTAAATCCCTCGCTACACTCAGGACTCGTCTTAAATCCCTCGCTTCGCTCGTGATTTAAGTTTTTAACACCCTCGCTACGCTCGGGAGTAAACCTCGAGTCCTTCGTTACGCTCGCGATTTAAATCGTCACCCGCGACAGAAGACACTGCTTTATCCCCTTGGTTAATAATCTACTATTTCACCTCTCGTGCTCTAAAAAGATGTCATTATAGCTTAGCGTAGGCGGACTAAAGTTAGCATTTAGGGTCTAGGGATTAAAGTACTTAATTTTTTTTAAATAATTGCTGGAGTTAATTTATATGTAGTAAATGGGTAGTAAAAATGTATAGTCTATGGTGAATATCAACGGCCCAAACGAATGTCACAGACACAGTCTAAGAAGATACGTTCTTTCCTACCAGTCGTTCAACGAAGGCATCTAGACAAAGCAAAGCTGCGGGGTGATAGGGGCGTAACGAATGAAACTAGTAGAAATTTTATAATACAAAATTCTATGACTCTTATGTATTTTAAGCAGTACCGTACATCTAGGACTGCTAAAACTGTCATGGTATGATGCACAGAATGATCTACTTTTTTTGTTCCATTTTTGAAATAATTTGCACGCAGTCACCTACAACTCAATGTCTATGGTTCTTAATGTATTTTTTTTTATTCCTTCTTGATAACAATAAGGAGAAAAATAAAGTTGGTATTGCGGATTGCCGCGAAATCTCTAGAATTTTTATTGTAATTAATTACATTTATTTAAAGGGATGTTTATATTTAATACATTTCGGATTTCGATGCACAATACGTAATACAAGGTAAAGGCATAGGATAAAGTGAATGTGACTATTTATTTGTTAATATCATCAAGTGAAAATAAAGATCTTACTCCTACTAATGTAACAACAGAATGGCAAAAAAATAATTAAAAATCGTTATTTATTTTATTTTCTCGCAGTCGAAGTCAAAAGTAGAGTGTTTACCACGGGACTAAAAGCCATTCTACTCGATTCTATAGCATAGGTACCTCGCTACGCTCGGTTTTTAGTCCCTTGATGACCAATCTACTATTGTCGTTACCTTTTACGAACGAGTTTATGTACTTACCCTTTTTTAATTGGGTAGACTAAAATATGCACTTTTAAAGCCTTGCAATTTGTACCTACTAGATAGTAAAACAGTGTTTTTATTATTTTATCTACAAATTAGCCTACTTTAATCATTCTATAGGTACGAATATGAGGGTGTATTATAATATACAGCCGCCAGTTTAACTTTACTTATAGTAAATGCTTCTATTATGCCTATCCCATAAAACTGATTTAGTAAGTACCTAATAATTAGTGGTTAGTAGGTATACTCCATAAAAACTGGAAAGCTTTATTAGAGGATACGTTGTAATGGTAAACGTGTGCTACCTATACTAAAACTTATATACCTACATAATCTGGACTGTTTTAAATAACTTATTTTGCAGATGGTTAAAGACTTGGTTCGAAGAGAGTGTAAATGCCACGGCGTGTCGGGCTCTTGCGCGCTACGAACGTGTTGGCGAGCATTACCCCCTTTCCGAGCGGTCGGCGCGGCCCTGAGGGACAAGTACCATCGAGCCAGGCTCGTCACTCCGCACCCCCCTTCCGCCACACACGCGCCTCAGACACATCTTGTTATACGAAGGTAAGAGCTAAGTATAAGGTAACATTGCTCTTAGTACATCTTTTCAAGGAGTCGGCGCAGCCCTGAGGAACAAGGGATAACGAGCCAGGCTCGTCACTACGCACCGGCGGCCGGCCACACACGCGCCTTAGACACATCTTGTTAAACGAAGGTAAGAGCTTAAAGTGTAAGGCGCGGGACATACAGAAGTGTCGACGGGCGGTCGACGGGTGTGTCGAGAAGCGAGCGGTCGCCGCCGCTTCTATGTATTTCATACAAAATGTATGCAAGCGGCGAGGCGCCGAGCATACTGAAGAGGCGCGGCGCGGGTATGGTGGGGGCGACGCTTCCTCGACATACGGCGCACCCGTTCGACAGTGGCACACCGCTCGAAACGCACAGGGCCGGATTGCAAATGCACGACGATACGGAATTTAATATCGATTTTGCCAGTTAGTGGAAAAATACCTAGACTAGTTTTTTTAGTTTGTAGGTATAATGCTGGGCACAAACCTGTGCTGTAGGAGCACCCATTCCGGGTGGTGTCACATGCAAACATATTCTTATGTACAATTGTATGTTAAATGTTTGTCTGTGTCACCATTGTGGAATAAATGTATTTTCTTTCTTTCTTTTCTTTCTCTCAATTAAATTAATAAATCTTGTATAGTCTAGGAAACGGGCCGGTTCGTTGTATAGAGACCCCCGCATTAAGTGCTCAGTCGTTGAAACTTGGCACGGTTGTAGTAATGTACCAAAACTTATACAAAAATATCCAAAAAAAATCCATGCGGAAGTTAGGTATTTATACATAAAACGTAATATTTATGACAGAATATTTTCTCGATTTCTTTTTAAAATAATATTAGGTAGTATATTTACACTCAAAACCGAAATACCAAAAGAAATAATCATGCAGAACATCGATATTTATACCGATTTTATTATCAAACCTAAACTGCGTTTACGCGACGATGTACCTTCCTGCTTTAACAATTGGGTATAGCATAAAAAACCTTACTTCCGTACTGATTTTTTATTGGATATTTATACCACCACAGCTAGCATATCTTCATCTGACGAAGAAGACATGTTGTCGCATCGAAATCAAACACTAGTATGCCCCAAATACGTCCCACTGCTACGTCACAGCCTCACCGTTTGCGCGCCACTTGGCGACAGATGCGCGACAGATGCGCGCCAGTGGCGTGACACTGTCGCGCATCTTGCGCACCTCACCACTCGCCCCGACACTTCTGTATGTCCCGCGCCTAAGGTAGGGCTACTATTGGCACATACTACACCTTTCGGCACGAACGGAGAAGTATCATCGAGCCAGACTCGTCAGTATGCACCCACCACCCGCCACGCACGTGCCTCTAACACATCTTGTTATATACGAAGGTAAGATCTAAGCATAAGATATGGCTACTATTGACACATACCTACTACATCTTTCGGCGCGAACAGAGAAGGAACATCGAGTTAGGCTCGTCACTGCGCACCTGCCCCCGCCACTCACGTGCCTCAGACACATCTTGTTAAACGAAAGTAAGAGCTAAGTAGGTATAAGGTAGAGCTACTTGGCTCTTACTACATCTTTTCAAAGAGTCGACTCAGCTCTTAGGAACAAGAGCTATCGAGCCAGGCTCGTCACTCCGCACCCGCGACCGGCCACACACGCGCCTCAGACACATCTTGTTATACGAAGGAAAGAGCTAGATATATTAAGTATGTGGTATAAGACAGCTAGTTGGCCGTTACTAACTAGTAAAAAACCGGCCAAGTGCGAGTCGGACTCGCGCACCGAGGGTTCCGTACAAACCTGTAGTAAGTTTTACGATTTATGACGTATTAAAAATAAAAATTACGTTTGTTGCATGGGAGCCCCCCTTTAATATTTACTTTATTGATATTTAATTATTTATTTTGAAAGGTAATATACAAGTTAATATTCTGTGAAAATTTGAACCGTCTACCTGTTACCGTTTTTAGGGTTCCGTACCCAAAGGGCAAAAACGGGACCCTATTACTAAGACTCCGCTGTCTGTCTGTCTGTCTGTCTGTCTGTCTGTCTGTCTGTCTGTCTCCAGGCTGTATCTCATAAACCGTGATAGCTAGAAAGCTGAAATTTTCACAAATGATGTATTTCCGTTGCCGCTATAACAACAAATACTAAAAATTAAAAAAATATATATATTAAGGGGGGTCCCCATACAATAAACGTGTTTTTTTCGTATTTTTTTGCTCAATATTAAAAACGGTAACAGGTAGACGGTTCAAATTTTCACAGAATATTAACTTGTATATTACCTTTCAAAATAAATAATTAAATATCAATAAAGTAAATATTAAAGGGGGGCTCCCATACAACAAACGTAATTTTTATTTTTAATACGTCATAAATCGTAAAACTTACTACAGGTTTGTACGGAACCCTCGGTGCGCGAGTCCGACTCGCACTTGGCCGGTTTTTAATATTGAGCAAAAAAACACGTTTATTGTATGGGGACCCCCCTTAATATATATATTTTTTTAATTTTTAGTATTTGTTGTTATAGCGGCAACGGAAATACATCATTTGTGAAAATTTCAGCTTTCTAGCTATCACGGTTTATGAGATACAGCCTGGAGACAGACAGACAGACAGACAGACAGATAGACAGACAGCGGAGTCTTAGTAATAGGGTCCCGTTTTTACCCTTTGGGTACGGAACCCTAAAAATGACAAAAAATAATCTTGCTATACTTCACAGGTCAAGACAAAACGCAGGCATCGGCAGGCAGCCCCGCAAGTCGGAGCTAGTGTTCCTGGAGCCGTCGCCGTCGTACTGCGAGCCTGACCCGGTCTCCGGCTCCCTGGGCACGCACGGCCGACACTGCAACAGGACCTCTAGGGGTGAGGGAGAGTGTATAGTGCGTGCCACGATAGAAGTCCAGAAATAATAAGTTTTTTTTAGACCACTACTGCGATCTCATTTTTTTTTTTATCCACTACAAGTGCCCTTGTCTGCGATCTCACCTGATGTTAAGTGACGATGCATCTAAGATGGTAGCGGGCTAACCTGTTAGGGGCATGGCAGTTATATTACAGCCAAACCCCTATTCGGTTTCTACACGGCATCGTACCGGAACGCTAAATCGCTTGGCGGCACGTCTTTGCCGGTAGGGTGGTAACTAGCCACGGCCGAAGCCTCCCACCAGGTCAGACCATGGAAAATGAGAAATTATAAATTCCCAAATTGACCATGCCGGGGATCGAACCCGGGACATTCGCACGTTAAGACAACAGCGCTACACACTGCGCCACGGAGGTCGTCAGAGAGAAATACTTTTCTTATGAGAATAAATATAGAAGAAACAGTGAATCCGTAAAGTAGTATGATTTCTCTTCCAGGCGAAGAAGGCTGTGAAACCCTCTGCTGTGGTCGCGGCTACAACACAGTTCGGACTGAGGAGGAAACGAAATGTAACTGCCGTTTCCATTGGTGTTGTCGAGTGTCGTGCGACAAGTGCATCACTCGCACCGAGTTGCACGTTTGCAAGTGAGCGCCATCTAGCGACGAGTAGCGGAACTACTAAGCAATTAAAAATAACAAATAAATAATGTTATTACAGTGTCATTACTTTGTCATTTTTTTGTCTTTTCAGCACTTAAAGAACATAATCATTGTAATTTTGATTCGTAATTTAGTGCTTTAAACTAAACCGCCTTACCACAAAACGCTTGTTTATTGGGTTAACCGTTATCCTAAAGTGACGTTTGACAGCTTTTGTGCGGAAAATGTCAAGTTTAAATTAAACACACATTCGTCCAAAGTTTTTTTTGAGGCAAGTCAACCCAGTTAGCTAACGATGTTGTTTATAGGTTTTTCAACATCTTGTGTTTTTTAATGGCCCCACTCCCAACATAAAGCGGATCTGCTACCGCGCATATTATTTTCCTCGTGGGTACCTATAGTCCTCAAGTCCTTACTAACGCGCGGCAGAATTGTATCCTGCATTTACGTCGCGTGTTGCTGCCGCGCACTTGCCACTCATTAAGTAGGTATGTTTGGACACACCTTTAGATTTCGAAATCCGTGAATAAATAATTAGAGTGTGCCTAAGTGGAGAGTGCAAAATGGCGGATAATGAAAAAAAATTGGGTATGGCTATAAAGTATAAATCTACTTTTTAGGGTTCCGTACCCAAAGGGTAAAAACGGGACCCTATGGCTATTACTAAGACTCCGCTGTCTGTCTGTCTCCAGGCTGTATCTCATAAACCGTGATAGCTAGAAAGCTGAAATTTTCACAAATGATGTATTTCCGTTGCCGCTATAACAACAAATACTAAAAATTAAAAAAATATATATATTAAGGGGGGTCCCCATACAATAAACGTGTTTTTTTCGTATTTTTTTGCTCAATATTAAAAACGGTAACAGGTAGACGGTTCAAATTTTCACAGAATATTAACTTGTATATTACCTTTCAAAATAAATAATTAAATATCAATAAAGTAAATATTAAAGGGGGGCTCCCATACAACAAACGTAATTTTTTGATATTGACAATAAACCTCTACAAACAAAGTTAGTTTTGCGGTTCATTTCGTCTTGTTTTTAATACGTCATAAATCGTAAAACTTACTACAGGTTTGTACGGAACCCTCGGTGCGCGAGTCCGACTCGCACTTGGCCGGTTTTTTTTTGTCTTGCCGACAGTTTTGTATTTCCCTCAGTGTTGCCAGTATCTGAAAACGTAAATAATTATTTATTCGCAGTTTTCAATGGTACCTACTTATGTTTATTATTCTTACCTACTATATGTATATTTATAATTACGTAGCTATGATAACTGTTAATAATAGTAGATTGTTACACAAGGGACGTAAGTAAGCTATTACAGAACAAGATCCAATTTGGCGCCAGTGCGAGCGCAGCTCGCATAGGGCGCTAATGGATCGCGTGCACCCGAGATATTTAGTCACACGAGCGAGCGCAGCGAGCGAGGGTGAATATAGTTCGAGGGTGTAATAGCTACTTGCAACCGAGGTAAGCATTCTACTTTATATCATTCTTGCGAGGTAAATAAAACATTGGTAATGCAAAATGAAATTAAATCACTTTACGAACAAACTTCACAAACTTTCAGATCAAATGAAATGCCGCCATTTCCATTTTTTTTTTTCGTAAATAGTTTTCCATTTTTTTTTTACGGCTCTGAGTTCCAAGGAGTTTTGCATAGTTTGAAATGTTGAAATGTATGGGAAATGTATGGAAATTAAATGCCGCCATTTTTTTTTTTTTTTTTTTTTTTTTTTTTTTTTTTTTTTTTTTTTTTTTTTTTTTTTTTTTTAATCCTCTACAAGTTAGCCCTTGACTGCGATCTCACCTGATGGTAAGTGATGATGCAGTCTAAGATGGTAGCGGGCTAACCTGTTAGGGGCATGGCAGTTATATTAAACCCATACCCCTATTCGGTTTCTACACGGCATCGTACCGGAACGCTAAATCGCTTAGCGGCACGTCTTTGCCGGTAGGGTGGTAACTAGCCACGGCCGAAGCCTCCCACCAGGCCAGACCAGGGAAATTCAGAAATTATAAATTTCCAAACCCTGCCGGGGATCGAACCCGGGACCTCCGCACGTTAAGGCAACAGCGCTCAACACTGCGCCACGGAGGTCGTCATGTTCAATGTTTTTTTTTCAGTAAAAAGTTTTCTTACCATTTTATAAGAAAAGAGATTGTTTACCAAGGAGTTTTGCATAGCTTGAACTGTAATGTGAACATTACAATTCAAGCATAGTGCGACGTAATGTTGCCTTGAATTGCAAACACCAACTTACAAGGAGACTTTCCACCATAGTAATCCCTAGTTACTGAGCAAGTATGATATAAAAAGTGTTTACTAGATGTAAGTACGTAATTTTTGTCATTTTTGTAAATAGACATCACCAGTATTTTTTATTTCTAATTATTATAGACAAGCATTTTACTTATGACTTGGCAGCTTTAAAATTATAACATTTAAGTTTTACTATGCAGCTACAAAATGTCCGCTTCTACACAGTAGAAGGTGTTATTTGGATGCCTGTTTTGAAAATTTTTAGACACTGTAATTTAATCAAGTTTATTTTACTTAAACTCTTCTATTGAAATGTTTAAAGGCGATATTTTAGTCTTTTTTAACATTGTTCACTCACAACTCAAATTATTATAAAACCATTTTTATTGCTTTGTACCTACTTACTTACTTTTGTGTTGTAGGCAAGTTGTAGGTTTATAAATGATCACCTTTGTTATAATTTTGCTTTGTCTTTAGTGCGCCATCTAGTGATGAGTAGTTAAAACCTGCGGTCGTAACTTAATTAATAGTATTATTTATATTGCCAACTCATTCAATAGTGATAGTAATATATTAAGTACTTTATAAATAAACATTCGTTTAATATTTATGTAAGTACTCAAACAAAATTTAAGTATAGATTGCATTCCCTATTGTGTAAGACCTAACTTATTCATATCACAATACGATTTTAAATAAACTTTTTCACGTGTATTTACTTCTTGTTTTATTAAGATTCATCTGTCCTTAAAAGATACTTGTAGTAAACGAGCAGGTAAGTAAAGTTAAAGATACTGGCTGTAAATTAATGCTGTGTAGACAGGTATTATTAGAGTTCTTATTAAACCACTAGCTGATGCCCGCGACTTCGTCCGCGTGGATTGAGGTTTTTCGGTTCCCGCGGGAACTCTTTAATTTTACGGGATAAAAAGTAGCATGCTATTCCAGACTACAATCTATCTCTGTGCCAAATTTCATCCAGATCCGTTCAGCTGTTAGAGCGTGATTGAGTAACAAACATCCATACATCCATACACCCATCCATCCAAACTTTCGCATTTATAATATTTATTTCTCCAGACAGCATGGGCAACGAATGCTGGAAATAGGTCTCCTATCATCATATTATAGGGTAGGTACTTACCTAACTCTATGCATACCATCGCATAAGACGAAATTTTTTAAGCAGTCTTTCACAGTTCAAGCTGTACTATTATGGAATGCTCTCCCGTTAAAAATACGACAATCAAGGTCACTTGAAATATTTGAAAAATCTGTTAAAAATTTATATTTATCTTAATACAGACGATTAGTTTTCATTGTCATTTAGTTTAAGTAATAAATACATAAGTAATATATATTAGTTTCTTTTCATAATATATTTATTATAAGTGTTATGTTAGGTATTTGTGTAAATGGTTTATGTATTAGTATGTAGGTATTTAATACTCACCAAGTAGTTTGAACTTCGAAAGCAAAGATTATCCAGAATCGAAACAAAACAAGCTTCAGCTTCATTAAAAGTTATCCTAGAGGAGCAATCCGGATTTCCTACTACAAAAGCTCAAAGGGCGGAACTGGTAGCGACGTGTCAAAGAAAAGTTTTAACGATCTGATAATTTATTTTATTCAATGAAATTCTTGTCTTTACATTTTCGTAATTAAGAGGACATTTACAATAATTAATGTTTTATATATGAATTAGATAATAGATTAGAATATAAGCCGAAAATTTAACTCTTCAACAACTTTCTTAGATATAAGTTAGTGTTTTTATCTTAACGAGACAATAATTAAGAGTAGATACCTACCTTATAGGTACCTTACCTTTCTACCTTATTGTACTACCATTATATTATATCATCGAATACTACGTCCTATGATTTGGTTAGTAGGTAGGTATGCCTTGGTACTGATAGAAAGATCGAACCGAAATAATAAATCGTATGCCTAATGCAAATAGGTAGGTAGGTACGAGCGAACCACATGGATTAATCAAATCGGCCTATATCGGGAATAGCTAGTAGCTAATTCTAAACTTAGGTACCTACTAGCTACCTAATACTTACTAAAAATAGGTACCTACTAGTGATGTGTCGGATATCCGTATCCGCGGATATCCGAGGGCAGAGCAAGATCGCTATCCGTACCCGTTACTTTTTTGACGGATATTTACGGATATTTCACCTTATTAATTTTGAATACATAGATGAAATTCTATATAGGTACTTATACGTGATTAGGTAGCAATGAAAAACTAATAAATTCCATTCAGATTATTTTTAGGGTTCCGTACCAAAATGGTAAAAATGGGACCCTTATGGTGCGACTTTCTCCGTCCGTCCGTCTGTCACAGTCGATTATTTCAGTAACTATTAAAGCTATCGACATGAAATTTGGATAGTTGTGTATAATAGTGGCCTTACATCATTAAAATAAAAAAAAAAACGAAAATTATTTTTAGTTTAATTAAAAAAGGGGGAAAATCGGGGGTTTGAAATTTCAAAGTATGATAACTATACTGAGTGGGATATCATATGAAAGGGCTATACTTCTACATTCTAAAACAGATTTTTATTTATTTTTATGCATAATAGTTTTTGATTTATCGGGCAAAATGTCGAAAAAAATACCGTCCCCCCCCCCTTATCTCCGAAGTTTACCAATTGAAAAATCTGAAATAATTATGGTCAATAGAAGCTTATGTATATTTTACAGGAAAAATAAAACCAACGCTCTAACTAGCATAGTTTTTTTGATATTAACAATATAAACCTCTACAAACAAAGTTAGTTTTGCGGTTCATTAAATTCATTAATCGTAAATCTTACTACAAGTTTGTACGGAACCCTCGGTGCGCGAGTCCGACTCGCACTTGGCCGGTTTTTATATCTTAAAATCAAATATTTGGCACCTTTTTAATATTGCAAACATTTATCGTAGGTAGGTACTAGGTAGTGAGTTTCAAAGTCACGCGCTCGCGTTAATATCCGTATCGGTAACCGCGGATCTTGACACCAATATCCGTATTGATCCGTATCCGTGGATATACATTTTTAACGATCCGGCACATCATTAGTACCTACTTATAGTTGGAAGTGGGGAATTGTTACTTATGATCTATTTACCTACCTACTGTAAGCAGAGAGAGTGCGTAACGTGTGGCGTAAGGATATAATATTATGGATTTAATGGGTATTACTTAGGTATTTACATAGTAGTTTGTGATATAAGGGCGGTAAATAGGTTTTTCATCCCATGTATTCGAAAAGGACGACTTGGTTCGCCTTTATGTGCGCCCAAAGGTGGTGTTTTCTTTAAGAAACTTTTAGCGGGCAGTAATGAGTTTTTAATCCTCTTTATACTCGTAAGTGCGCCGCAATTATCTTTGCCGCGCACTTATTGAATTTGAACATCTTAGTGTTCAGCGCCAACGCAAATTGACGACCTCCGTGGCGCAGTGTTGAGCGCTGCTGTCTTAACGTGCGGAGGTCCCGGGTTCGATCCCCGGCAGGGTCAATTTAGGAATTTATAATTTCTGAATTTTAACTAACGAAAGGGCTATATGGATATATATATTTAAAAAAAAAAAAAAAAAAAAAAAAAAAAAAAATATAATTATGAAGGCGAAAGTTTGGATGGATGTATGGATGTATGGATGTGTGTTACTCAATTACGCCCGAACGGCTGAACGGATCTGGATAAAATTTGGCACAGAGATAGATTTAAAAAAAAAAAAAAATTATAGTCTGGAAATAGCACATAATATGCTTTTTATCCCGGGAAATTAAAGAGTTCCCGCGGGAACCAAATTTTCTCATACAGGGTGATGAAAAGTAGAGTGTATCATTCGGGCGCAAATATATTTTTGGCTCGAGCGACGTACTTTGAATCCCTCGCTACGTTCAGGATTCTACTAAAGAATCCCTCGCTACGCTCGGGATTCTACTCTAGAATCCCTCACTTCGTTCTGGATTCAAAAAAGCGCCCTCGCCGTAAAAATATTATTTTGCTCCCTTATAATACAATCTACTATTTATCTACACTAATGTTATAACATTCTACTTATGTTTCCAATACTTGACTTATAATTACTACTGTTATAGCGCAGATAACAAAACACTCAATTTAAGCAATTTCACATGATGGTATAATATCCACATCGATATCGTAAAATCTCATTATAACATCAATAAAACGCGACCAATTAACCTGGCGAGCCTTATGTCAAAATCCTCATACAAGTTGTATAAAATTTTGATATTAGGCTGGCTTTTGAAAACAGTTGGGTTATACGTGAAAACTTCGTCGAAACTACTAAACTTACATACACAAAACTCTTTGGTAAGATCTTGTGCCAATTAAATAAAAAACGAACAGCGCGCGCTCGCTCCTGATTGGCCCTGCGCGCGCAGCTGCGCTCTCATTGGTTAGATTTTAATGGCGGCAAGTTCACTGTGACAATACACGTACGCGTGAATTTAATGTTTTGCAATGTGTTTTGTATTGTCAGCTTTTACTCTTGTTGTTTGATAAATTGCATTAGTGAAGATAAAGTAGTGTATGCAACTGCATATAACACGGGTATTAAAACACTCGTTACTATTATGAAACTCGCTGCGCTCGTTTCATAAACTCACACTCGTGTTTTAATACCCTTCATTATATGACAGTTGCATAAACTACTATTACATACGAGTTGACTAATGTCAGCCCGATGACGCCAGTCGAGGGCTGACCATCGTCACGAGTTTGTTAAAACCTTAACGCCCGTGTATCACACGATATTTTTCAATACATTTGTGAGAAAACTTGAAAATAAAACTCGAGTAGGTAGGCACAAGGTACTCACTAGAAAATGGTTTCTCACGCCCATACTTATTTCAAAATTTTTGGCGGCTATCGGCTATAGCGCGATTTTTTTCTCACATCTAAAATACCTAATTGTCGATTTAATTTTATTATTCCACATCACTTTAACCACTCATATTATTTAATAATTTATAAGAAAAACTCAATGAAATTTTTAAAAATAGCGCGCATTGATTCAAAATTTTAGTAGTACCTACCTACGAGTATCTATAGCGCGTTGTTGTAATTGCGTTTTTTTTTAATTGGCTTCATGGCTCTAGGTTCTAGCTCTTAACTATCAGCCTGGACTATTCAGCCTTTACTTTTTTGATTTATAAAACTTAAAACAATTTTAATTAACTAAATTAAATACAATTTTTAATTTCATGAATTAATTTCATCAATCCACATCTAAATGTTATTATTTTTTAAGTTTTCTACATACAAAGTCAATATCATTATGAACCTTCTTTCAAGAAAACTTTTTATTTAGAAGTAAAGTGGCCTTACAAAAATTAAAAAAAAACTGCAAAAAAATAGCACGAGGGCAGTAAATTCTGCAAAAAAAAAGCACGAGGGCAGTAAATTTAACTTACAAGCCCTGTTTACTGCCTCTGTAAGTGCATTTTGCGAGCAAGTGTATTGAAAAATATTTTACCATTTACACAATTTTATTACATGGTGTTATCAAAATTTCGGCTGACAGGAACCGTAGCAATGTAAAATAAATGCAAACCAAAATCCTATAAATCTCTGTTTGTGATGGCTAGTTGGTACAATAAATTATGCGTGACATTTTGTCGCCATAAACTACGCGGTAAAATAAATTCACTTGACGTGTAATCTGATACCAGCCGTAATTTACCAAAACGAGATTTATATGCAAATTAAATGTGAAATAGAAGCCATTTGGCTATATTTTCATTTAAATCTTTTGTTTCCTTTCTCCTTCTTTTATAATTAATTATTAAATAGTTTTTGCCACTCCATACAAGATGGCAGTTCCAGTACAAATTCCTTTTTTAAAAATATTAATAACTAGTGGTTCGCCCCGAACTGAGACCTCGCGGTATCACAGAGCGCCATCTATTGACACCATTGTGAAGTTCTGTTAAAAATATCATCATCATTAAAAATTAAATAATTTCGTTTCCTTATAATATTTATCTAATTTTGGTATTTGTTGTTCAAGTACAGGATATAATTCAAATAATTGATCAAGTTTGAGGCTTGAGAGTTCAGAAAATTGAGAGTTCTGAGGTCAACTTTGGACGTTAGAAAATCGCCACTTTGAAAGCCCCCCATTTCGTCAATTTTAGGGGGAAAATTTAAAAAAAAATATTTTCGGACTCTATTCCTAATTATCTTTAAAATGATATACCGCAACCCTATGTAACGCTATAAAAAATATTTTACTTCGGATTCGCTTCTATGAGAGCCCCCCTGAAATAAAGATTTTTGTAACTTTTTAAGCCATATTCGGCGGGAGGCCATCGGTTTACATATCTCTGACAGACGGACGGACAAGTGCCAATTCACCCAAGTAGACTCAGAGACCTTCGCTTCGCTCGGTCAATAAGTTTAACTAGATGCAGAAGCAAAATAAATGGAATTATATAGGCATATTTGTTAATTTTAGACATGTTTTATTAAATAACGCGATATTTAAAGTGTTTTAAACATACTCTATCATAAAATCATCATACAAATATCACAAAATATCATAAAATCATGACACCTGACACTCTGGGCTGAGAAGGGCTGGAACCCAGAGCCGTAAAACTAGTTAATAAAAAAGTTTACCTGACAGGGAGTAAGGACAGTGACAACAGTCAACAACAACAACAACAAGAACAACTTGTCAAACTATTTGTGTTGAGTTGTATTGTATTAATTTGGTTCTATTCGTTTTTAATCAAAATAGTTAAACCAATCAAATAAATTTTATGAAAAGGTTAAAAAATGCCAAAACCAACCTGTGTTCAGTGCAGTTCAAATGATTCCCTGCTTTGGCGGAGCGCAGAGAACGGTCAAATATGTAATGAATGTCACTTAGCAAACACAGCTAACAAGGAAATAAAAGCCGATGTAGCTGCGATAAAAACTGAAAATGAGGATAAAGAAGACACTGAGAGTAAAAATGGGAAGCCAGAAGGTGAAACAACACCCGCTAAAGCCACTGGAAAGGGGACGCGAAAGAGTACGAGATCTACGAGGTAAGATCCTGTTGAAATAATATTTCTATGGTTCTTACCATATAAATATTATGAAGTATCTCTGAAGTACTTGTTTAAGCAAGCTTGTGTATACTTTGCTCTTACCGATCTTTATAACCTGTGATTATTGTTGTGTTAAACTCACAAAGGCGCTATAAAATCTGTGCTAATTTCTGTGGAGATTGGCCGCCGTGCCCAGAGTCACCTCAGATTATTTAAGAAGTTTGGTCATTGGTCACCTATACTGAAGTGTAGAGCAAAATCTGGAATACTTTTAATATTATTTTGAGAAAACAATTACCTACTATCTGACAAAAAGTCTTAGTTTGAGCATTTGTTGGCTGCCTGAATATATATCATAATAGTGTCAATAAAGCTCATGATCACAGAATCATACATGCTGTTCAGCTTATCTCTTTCTTTGTTGTATATGTGTCTCTAATGTGGATGGATCTGGTAGCCTATTATTATCTACATACCACAAACATTTTTATAAATCTTGGTAGCCTATTATTATCTACATACCACAAACATTTTTATAAATCTCCTAGTCTATCTGATATAAGTCCTTTTAAGAAACTAGCAGGCTTAGCCTTTAATCTCGTTGTGAGCATACAACGAGATTATCTCGCGACAATATAGAGAGATTATTTACCCTAACATGCACAAAATGCGGTATATTACAAGAAACAATAGTTGGCATGTAAAGGTTCATCAAGAAAAATACCACAGATAAGAATACTTAGATAAGATACTTTTATCTCTACTTTTGACGTAACGAGACAAGTAACCATGTTAGCTTCATTAGACAAATAGAGATAACAGGTAGACATAATTTTACTTGTTGTGTGCATGCTAGCCCTACTGAGGTCCTCATATTCAATGTGACCCACTTATTCCCATTAATCACAAAATGGTAGGGCAATGGGTCACAATCCCCATCAACCTCTACATATCCATACATCATATACTATAAGAGAAAAGTCCTGGCTCATATACTCACTAACTGACTCATCTACGCCTGGCCCAAATCCTTGGATATAGAAAGATGAAAATTTCACAAAGTTTTCATTAAAATATAGATTTCCCAGAATTACCACAGGGCGATTGTTAATGAGGAATTTCACACAGTCCTGATCTAGTGTAAAAAATTTGGTATATCTTATTCTAGGTATAAGGCTAAGATCCCAGCTCCAACTACCTCTAAGACAGCTGCGCCTCGAGGCAGAGGCAGACGGAGCATTTTCAAGCGGCAGCCGCTGAAGGCGCCCACAGCTACTGCCACTGTCGTAACAAGTGACACTTTGTTTTTTAAGGCAAGAATATGTTGAAGCTTTGGTGCTGGAATAAAGTCTGGAATTCTGGAATAAATAATTATGGAATTTGCTCAAACAATAACATTTTATTATATCTGAACTAGCTGATGCCCCCGACTTTGTCCTCGTGGTTTAAGTTTTTTATATTACGGCAGGAACTACTTAATTTTCTGGGATAAAAGTAGCCTATGTCACTCTCCAGGTCCTCAACTATACCCAATACCCATGCCAAAAATCATGTTGATTCTTTGCTCCGTTGCGGCGTGATTGAAGGACAAACCAGCAAACAAACACACTTTCGCATTTATAATATTAGTATGATTAAATACAATAATTATTATCTTGCTACCACAGACATATCATTGAACCATAGTAACCAGTAGTACCTACTAGATCATTGAACCATAGTAACCAGTAGTACCTACTAGTTTTAGTCAATGTAGAAACACTACCAGATCAAGCTAAGTTGATGAATAGTGCAGCAGAAGCCAGAAGCCTATACATTTAGTCTTATCTGCTCAGATGGGTTACTATGAATGAATACTAATAAACTAAGTAAACCAATAAAATGTGTATATGTTATGATATATTTATGATTATGATGATTATGAACAAAAGCCATTATGGTGCTCTTTTTACAAAATTGTCTTGAACATATTGTAACATCTTTTTCCCTCAGTCTAGGCAGTCAATTAGTATCCAAAAAGGATTTTATGAATGTTTAATTTTTGTTTTGTTTTCAGGGTTCGTACATGCAAGTTGGGGACATAGTGTCCATGTTGGATGTCGACGGAGGGACTTACTATGCTCAAATCCGAGGGTTCCTCACTGATCAGTATTGTGAAAAGAGTGCTGTGGTAACCTGGCTGTTGCCCACAAAGGCCAGCCCTCCACCAGAGAAAGGATTTGATCCTGCTACTTATATCATAGGTATTCTTTTTTATCTTCTAAATAAATAAAGGACAGCTCTAACCACTGGACGGATCGAGTTGAAATTTCACATACAGATAGCTTTCATGATGTAGGCATACGCTAAGAAAGGATTTTTGGAAATTCAACACCGAAGGCGGTAAAATAGGAGTTTGAAATTTGAAACTGAAACTGAAAGCAGTCAAAACCAATTTTTTTATTTGGCCTTACCAGAACCCTACTAAAACCCAGTATCTCATCTATAATCTACAAGTTCTCTCTGAAGTTTTCACTAAACCAATAAATTCTTTTTCATTACGTCATTAATGGAAGTGGTCCTGACCCTCAACAACAAGGAAAGCCTCCAAGAGAGAGATTCTCAACAGAAAGTTTTTTACGCCACTACAAGTTAGCCCTTGACTGCAATCTCACCTGATGGTAAGTGTTGAGGCAGTCTATGATGGTAGCAGGCTAGCGTGTAGGGGGTATGGCAGCTATATTAAACCCATACCCTCAATCGGTTTCTACACGGCATCACACCGGAACACTAAATCGCTTGACTGTATGTTTTTGCCGGTAGGGTGGTAACTACGTACGGCCGAAGCCTCCAAAAATTATAAATACCCACATTGACTCTGCTGGGGATCGAACCCAGGACCTCCCATTTATAAGACCACAATCTTTTTTATCTCCATTGTTTTAGGCCCTGAAGAAGATCTTCCTCGTAAGCTTGAGTACATGGAATTTGTGATGCACGCGCCGTCAGATTATTACAAAGCAAGTAACAGCCCCTACCCCCTCACAGATAATGAAGTCAATAACTACAATGGCTTTATATGGACCAGTCTCGAGCCTCAAGTGAGAACCTAGTTAAGTGTTACATTATAATTAGGACTAAGTATGTTACTGTTACGTTACGTAAATAATAAAACTAATGTGATCAAACTATTGTTTTTATGAACTAAGTAAACTCTAAAATAAAAGGACTCAGACTCGCAGAAAAATTAATGAACCAATGTTCCTAGCCAACTGGATACATATACTGTGCCCTATATTATTATCCTTTTTGTCTGAAATATTCTTCAGTAGACGTACAATAGGGCAATAGGCCAGACTCCAAAGAGGTCGAAGACCGCTCGTAGGTAGAGAAGGCCGTTTTCTTTCCATGAAAGACGTCCATTCTACTGGTTACTAGATGGCGCTAGGTTCTTTATTTGAAACTGATAAGGTGGACTACACAGGTCTGCCCGCGAAATTCAAATTTAAATTGGTTTTTTTGCAATTTATTAACTAATACGACAAAGTAGGCTTATGGCATTCCAATTGCGCCAATGGCAGTATCATCTTCACAGGGTTATATAAAAATCTTTACTTGAAAGTGTCCAGTTTAAGAAATTAGTTAGACTATCGATTTGGATGTGAGTTACTCACAAATTAGTCGATAATCTGATTAATTACTTAAACTGGACACTTTCAAATAAAGATTTTTATATAACCCTGTGAAGATGATACTGCCGGAATGCCATAAGCCTACTTTGTCGTATTAGTTAATAAATTGCAAAAAACCAATTTAAATTTGAATTTCGCGGGCAGACCTGTGTAGTCCACCTTAATTTCCGTAGAGGAGATTATTTAGGTTAATTCTTCTATGTTATTTACTCTATGTTAATTTCCTACTACTGGCATCTCAGATCAATAACCTTGATCTGAGACTTGCATGTATTTATCATAGGTGATTAGTTCCCACTTAATGACTGCCACGCATTGAATTTTTGTCAATGTGTGCGTTGGTGTAGCACAGTGTTGCAGCAAATTAATACATACACATTTTTGCTTGCAGGGACACGGTCACACTAAGTCACATTGATTCGCATACACTTGTCTATGTGGGTGTGAAATTTATGTTGTGTCTGCTTCTATTTATATGTCTGTGTTAGTTCCATAAGAATGATAAAACCATAGACAAGTACACATTTGTCAATTGTCTATGGTATTCTATATTTTTGTCTGTGGCGTGGTTAAATTTCTGGTCTTGGAATTATATTTATCAATACTATTATTTTATGTTTGGATATGATTAGAATGTTTAACCCCGCCAGGGTAATATTGTTCTGTGGTTCAACCTGCGTTATGGTTATTCTATGATGTTTATTGTCTAACCTGAAATTCCTTGTTTTCGAGCCGGTGTTTCTATTTTGATCATTTTATCATTATTTTTTAAGTTTTAACAGGCCTCAGGGATTGACCACTCAGTAGATTTTGCCATATAAACACGTTTAAAAATGAGTCGCAAAGAAGCTCTCTCCTCTTTTATCCAACAAATCCACGGGCGTCCAGTTGTTGTGAAACTTAATAGCGGAGTCGATTATAGAGGTAAATATCTAATAAAAAACTTGAATATGTTGTACTTTAGATTTTACAACAAGTGTTCTTTCTTATAATTACAATAAAGTCTGTATTTTACATAAAAAACTGTTTTTTTATTTTTAGGTTAAGTTCATTGGAAACTTAACGCATTGAAATCTTTTTAGCATTAGGTACATATTTATATATTTTAGTGACGAGCTCCGGTCAAATTAGACTAGACCACAGAGGCAGCTATACTCACTGTATACAGCATGAGACCTGCAAACTTGAAACATTGACTCAGTGACATCAGAGCTAAAACAAGCAATTTTCAACATTGTTTATTTGCTATTGAAGTAAGGTCAAACTTTATTACTTACTTATTATCTTATTATGGTGTCCATCCATTTTATGTGCTTAGTTATTTATACCGTGTGGTGTGAAATTTTTCCATAATATTCTAATATTTAATTCCAAATTCACTTCCAGTTAGGTTCCCCGTTCCAGTCATTAGGCACACAAAAAAAGCGATTTCTAGATTTTTAATAACCTGATGATTTTTGGAATCGTGGGATGAAATAAACATATGTCACTCTCTAGATCCTAAACTGTATGTCTATGCAAAAAATAATGTCGATCCGTTATCTGTTGCAGCAAACTGGTTGAAGGGCAAACTTACATCCAAAAACACTTTCCCAGTTACAATATTAGTTCCAATAATAATTAGATATAGTTAATAAAGCATTTTGTACAAGTATCAAACCTTGGCCCTGTATAAAAGACTATACCTACATTATGTTAGCTAGCTAGTGATTTAATAAACTGACTTTACATAACTTTGTTTATCTCACATTTATACTCAACCCAAGGTTCAACATGTTTGTCCAGTGAATAGGGCCAGTCTATGTGGTTGTTTGAACATAATGTGCTATTAAGAGATATTGTTTTATTATTTGTATGGATATTTAATACAACAATCTTTACTTGAAATAATAGATTAGGAGGCTACCACCTTAGACTGCATCATTAGTTACCATCAGGTGTCAAGTCAAGGGCTAACTTTCATTGGAACCAAAAAAAATCTATATCCATTATATTTGTCCCCGATATTATTACAATAAGTATTACTGGATGCCTGCGACTTCGTTGCGCGTAGATTAAGATTGTTTGGTTTCCAAAGGAACTCCTAAATTTTCTGGCATAAAAATCCTTTGTCCTTCCCCGGGATCTATACTACCTCTATACCAAATTTCATCAAAATCGGTTGAAAATATGTGAGGTTAAAGTGTAGCAGACAGACACACTTTCACATTTATAATATTGCATATTTGGATTAGATTTTCATTTAAATTCAAGTTTTGTATTTCGCTCTTTCCAGGAGTCCTCGCTTGCTTGGACGGGTACATGAACATAGCTTTGGAGCAGACAGAGGAATATGTGAATGGACAACTCAAGAACAAGTACGGAGATGCGTTCATCAGAGGAAATAATGTACTCTACATTAGCACACAGAAGAGAAGGATATAGTACATAGTGATTACAGAATAAGAGCTCAAACACACTGTATCTTAAACTTGTTAATTACACAGCTTAAAAACACAGTGGTACCACAACCATAACTGTTCCATGTTGGTGGTACCCATAACCCAACCAACTGATCCATAACTAAGCCAAATATACCAAGTTATTTAGCCAACTTAGCTAGTAGATATAACCATCTCGTCCCTTTGACTTTGCAGTTTCCATCCACCAACTGTATGAAATGTCTCTTTGGGTTGTGATAATGATGAGGCATGACATCTTCTCAGGCACACCATCCCCCCGATTGTTTAGGGAAATCGTGATCGTAATCGTTTATCAAACGTATAATCCGACCTGTTTAAGGAGTTCATAGATGCCTGCATGTCAAAAAGCATGTATGTACTCCTTAAACAGTTCAGGTAATACGTTTTAAGCTGCCAAATGATTACGATTTGCTTAGACAATTGGGCCTCAGTTTTCACTGTTCTTTTAAAAGTGCAGTGCTTCAGTTTTTAATCCATGGTAATTTCTGAATTGACATAATTTCATTGATTTCTGCCACAGTGTGATTTAACCATAAAACAAAGATATTTTTTATAATATAATATTATGTATTATATCATAAAAGTAATTTTTTAAGTGTTATGTAAACATTTTCTTTCTACTTTGTAGTTTTAAGTCAACCTCCTAAATTCCATAATTTATTACATATTATAAGTACAAATGTATTAAATATTTCAGTTTTCTATTTCATACAAATCCAAACAATAACATCCAAAAATGGCTGAAATTAATAAATACTTAAGGCAAATATGTATCTTCATATTTATTTGCACCATTGTAAGTGTAGGAAAACTTCACTTCCCCATAATCCTGAAAATAAGGTTTCCATAATTGACTGGCAAAATTTCATACATACAACTGTCATGTATCAACACACAACTGGAAAACTGATCAATTATTATTATTAATTTTGCACATCCCACTAAGTTCAATCAATAAGTCAGCAAGATTATTATTGAAGTATGAAGGAACTTAGCTTTTAAAAAAGAATTTATATTAATTAGTTCCGTACAATCTTTATCATATAAAACGTCATATAAAACGTAAAAACAGACTTCATATATTTTACCTTATCTCTTGATGGTCCTCTTCCATTGCCAAAGTCTGCAATCAATTGTTCTCCTTTATAACCATATTTTTGATTGTACTCCTCCCTCGCATTTTTCCCCGCATCCGGATTAAAAGGTATATCAACTTTATAGTTTAAAATTCGCGGATTAAATAACGGCGCCCAAAAACTTGAAAACAATGGCAAGCACTCGTAGCAAACCAGTGTTGCTAGCACGAAAAATATTTTAAAGATTTTAAGTAGCATTTTTTTTTACTAAAAAGAGGTTATAATTTTGCGAGTTGCTGTACAAGAATGACTACTAACAGGAAGTACATGATGCGTTTTAGGTTCGTAAATGATATACGGTAAACATAAATGTGTATTACAATTTACGCGAACAAATACGTTTTGTTGTGCGCGCTAACAGATTTCAAGGATTAGCAATAAGGCGTTTTTGTTCTGTTAAGGCCCAATGATACGAGAAAATTAAATAATTAATTGGTAAAAATGCTCGAGTTTATTTATAGTGCCCAATGATATCAGACCTTTGGTATATACTTATTTTCTAATAATTATTCGCTTTCATCTAAAACAAAAACCGACTTCAAAACTATACCTATAAGTACCAACTTAAAATAAAAAGTAAAAAACAATATCTGGGTATTTTGTTTTTAGTTGATTTTCTCAAAAAGTGCTAAATCAATTTCGATAAAATTTATATGGGACTACCTCTGAAGTATCTACCAAACAAAAAAGAATCCTCAAAATTGATTCATAATTCGGAATGATCGCGTAACATACATACAAAAAAAAAACAAACAGTCGCTCGGTACAGAACATAGAAGTCGGTTATAATTCAGCAGAAAATAAGCAATATTTTTACAACTATCGCCTAATTGGGCTTTGGTGGTCCCACTAGGGATTGTCGGTGAAAAGGAGAACACTGGTGGAGTTGCAAGAAGCGTATGCCTCTGTGCTTCGTCGTCAGCGGTGAGATGGAACTTCGTGAGGTTTTTAGTCGACATGAGCCCGACATAACTACCGAATAGTGTCGATGGCTGGATTTTCTTCTCGAGAAAAAGTATCACTAGCCTTAACAACATCATAAACGTGGACAAGTGACAAAAAGCTTTTTGTTCGTTAACTGACCATGGCCTTAAAAGTTTAATAACTCTTTCATATTATTAATTCTACAGGAAGTATCAAAATTGATAATTTTTTACTGATTGCCATTTTATCGTGATTTAAATAGCATTTATAATCGAGTAATAGCATCGATATATATGTAGGTACTAGATGGGCCCTTTCATAGAAAAATATTGGGCGTCCGATCTGTGGAGCGCGCTCCACACCTGTATAAGCCTGTCCTTGTTCCCGCCATAGCGCTGTCCCGCTTTTCAGGCTAGATGGCGTTAGTAAAATACGCCCACATTCTTTGTTTGACAGGGCCCGTCTATGTAAATTACACGGAAGTTAAAAGTTGTAAGAAACCGAATTCGCGACCTCAACCTCCAAAACGGCCATTTACACCGCTGTGCTAAAAGGTCATCACTTATTACTTCAAATTAATATACTTACAGTAAGATAGCTATTGTACCTAATACCCACCAAAAATTTATTGCAACTTTTACTGGGTTAAAAAAAACAAGTAGTTAGGTAAATAACTTTCATTAAACTTTTAATTCAAATATTTACAATGTTATTTTATCGCCCTCTTCAATACATTATGTAATTAATTATGAATTAATTCCATTATACTTGCTGAATGGTCACAAAAGTAGCTAATAGGTATCTTAATCATCATATCATATTATATTGTATCATGTAGGTACCTATCATGTAAATCAAAATACTTCAAAATTATTTTAGCTTTCACTCAATTTTTGACCATTTGTATTTACTTAGGTATAACTACCTATCATACTAATATTATAAATGCGAAAGTGTGTTGGTTTGTTTGTTGGTTTGACCTTCAATCACGTCGCAACGGAGCAACGGATCGACGTGATTTTTTGCATGGGTATAGTGTTAGGACACTACCTGTGTCCTAACACGGGGAAATGGGTGGAATGGTTCAAATTGTTGGACGGATCACCCGCCGGGCTACGGCGGGCGTCCCCTCCATAAAGTATATATATATAGTTGAGGAGCTGGAGAGTGACATAGGCTACATTTTATCCCGGAAAATTGAGGAGTTCCCGTGGGAATTAAAGAAAAACTTATTCCACGCGGTCGAAGTCATCATCAGCTAGTAAATAATACTTAAATACATTTCAGTATGTAACTACAAATTTCCACCTTTATGACAAATACGTGTATGTACTTAAAATATCCCCGAAAACCCCTATAATATTATAATATTTTTTTCCTAATGAATGCCTTCTAGAGGGGAATAGGATTTGTATTGGAACAGTTCAGGTCCTCCATACCCGTACAGCAGTTTCCCTTTGCCGTTCTCGTCGTAGTATGGATACCGGTATTTTGGTCTGAAAAAAATTTACATTATCAATATTTTATCAATACCTGCTAATATTATAAAATAAGCGAAAGTGTGTCTGTCTTTCTGTCTGTTACCATTTAGGCTTTATTTAGATAAAGAGTCTCATCTGTTATACCGATTTTGACCTACGAGTAGGTAGGTACAGAAATAGCTTGCAGCCTTGCCAAATCCCGGAAAAACCAAAGATTTCCCTTAGGATTTAAAAAAATCATCTATACCGACGCTGTTGGATTCGTATAATTTAGTCTATATAATATTAGATAGGTACAGGTATGTCTAGTTTCAACTCTGTGAAGTCTGATCAATGTTAAAATGCTTTCCACAGATTTCGTCTTGGCCTTAAGCTATACTAATCCATACTAATATTATGAATGCCAAGGTTTGTCTGTCCGTTAGCTACGCTTTCCCGGCTCATCTTTTCAAGCGATTTTGATGAAATCTGGTACAGAGGTAGCATCAGCGGGCATCAGCTAGTCAGACATAAGTAGGTAATACCACATGTCTGTCTTTAGTCAATGGTTTTTACCTTTCAAAGTATTGGAAATTAGGTGCTCTTGGTTGTGGCACGACGGACTCTGCGGTGATCAGCGTAGACAGGATCACGACGAGCTGAAATAATATGACCCTCATTTTACCTTACATTATAGTCTCACAAACTTTAAATCTGACCGTCGCTAGTATAAATGAAAAATAAAACCAAAACTAAATAGTCTAAGATCCGAATCTAAATCGAGACCTACCGGTTTGATAAGAGAATCAAATTTATTTTATAATAAATTTCATATACTTATTAGGAAATAAATTAAAAATGGGTAGACAACAGAAATCCTGGACAGAATATTTTTAATTATTTTTTGAAAAATGATTTTTCATAAAATGTTGCAAAATGAAGATAATAAAATTTTATACTGGACTTAAAGTATAGAGCATATAAAAAGTAATCCATACTGATATTATAAATGCGAAAGTGTGTCTGTCTGTCTGTCTGTCTGTCTGCTACGCTTTCCCGGCCCATCTTTTCAACCGATTTTGCTGAAATTTGGTATAGAGGTAGGTTATATCCCGGGAAAGGACATAGGCTACTTTAAGGAGTTCCCGCGGGAATCCAAAAAATCTTAATCCACGCGGACGAAGTCGCGGACATCATCTAGTTAAAAATATTCTGTCCAGGATTTCTGTTGTCTACCCATTTTTAATTTATTTTCTAATATATGAAATTTATTATAAAATAAATTTGATTCTCTTATCAAACCGGTAGGTCTCGACTTAGATTCGGATCTTCTACTAAAACGGGCATAAAAATTAGTTCCAATTTTGAGCACCGAGTCAGCTAAGACTGTGCGTGGGACATAAAACCTTGTACTTAAGTATAGCTCTCTTAGCCTCTCTACGTATGTATCTACGCTTTGATAGTTTCGGTATCAACGCGAAAGTTGGCAAGATGTAAAATGTTGTACTGTACCACCGTATCTAAGATTAAAAAAAAAACAACAAAATTCAAGGAAACAAAACAAAAAAGCCGAATTGAAAACGTGTCTTCACTTTTTTTACAGCGCCATCTAGCATGTAATAATTGATAAAACATTATTTCAAATCACTGCCATCTATTGGCGAATAGTAAACTGCATGATTATTTAGCCTAAAAACTAGAATGATATTAACTAGTGGTTCGCCCCGAACTGAGACCTCGCGGCATCACAGAGCGCTATCTATTGACATCATTGTGAAGTTCTGTTAAAAATATCATCATCATTAAAAATTAAATAATTTCGTTTCCTTATTATATTTATCTAATTTTAGTATTTGTTGTTCAAGTACAGGATATAATTCAAATAATTGATCAAGTTTCAGGCTTGAGAGTTCAGAAAATTGAGAGTTCTGAGGTCAACTTTGGACGTCAGAAAATCGCCACTTTGAAAGCCCCCCATTTCGTCAATTTTAGGGGAAAAATTAAAAAAAAAAAATTTTTGGACTCTATTCCTAATTATCTTTAAAATGATATACCGCAACCCTATGTAACGCTATAAAAAATATTTTACTTCGCATTCGCTTCTATGAGAGCCCCCCTGAAATAAAGATTTTTATAACTTTTTAAGCCATATTCGGCGGGAGGCCATCGGTTTACATATTATATTTAAATTTGAAGTAATTACGTTCAGCAATTCAGAAGTTATAAGGCTCTGACAGACGGACGGACGGACGGACGGACAAGTGCCAATTCACCCAAGTAGACTCAGAGACCTTCGCTTCGCTCGGTCAAATACTACTTAATCTGAGAGGGTTTTTATTAGGCTTCTACTTACTCCGAGAGTGTTTTTATTAATTTTGGAACAAAAATAAACCGAATGCACTAGAGACGTGGTAGCGTGATAGGCCAAGTCACCAAGTTCATACAAGTTACTGCCATCTATTGGCGTATAGCAAATCGACAGTCTGTAGTTTATGAAAAAAATCTCATGAATATTATTAATAAAAAAAATCCTATGAAATTAAATTATCTAATTAACTATTCCGATCAGTTTTTCCATTCACTTATTTAAAAATAAGCCATACATAAATTATGCACGTACTTACCGTGAAAACGAAAAACCTCCAAAACTTTTCCATTTTTGAACTAAGTAGTTTCCCTTCAAAGCTACACAAAAAATATAACGAAACGCTTTTCTTCGAACTTTTAAAATCACGTAGAAACTCGAAAGTACTTTTACGTATGGACAGCGTACGTGCGTCGATGAATGTAGCGCTTACAAAACTGGCTTGGGAAGTTGGGAAAGTGTGTCTCGCATGTTAACGATTCCTTGCTAATGACCCACTTGTCCAGAGCCTATGTTGCTTTGACCTTGAAACGCATAATAATATATTATTTTGTCACCAATTTGTCACTTATATAGATATGTACCTTAACTAGTTTACGCCAATGGTTTAGTAAGTTGCTACATCTGTGGTAAGTTGATTTTCAAATAAGTTTAGCGAACTTACGGTTACAAGACGTTCTGTCTCTTACCAACTGTAGATTTCGTAAACGGTTTTGATACTTACTTGGGTTTTTAATAACTAACTTTCTGCCTACTAACTAACTAGGGGCAGTGACGTTTTTTATACTTACAACATAGGTCTCTAAATATTATATACCTACCGACCTACTTTTTTAATATGAATAAAAACTGCGTTTTCTAACATATTAACCCCTCAGTATTGCTTTAGTATTTCTTAGAACGGCTATGGTAAGTAGTGGTAGGTACATTTCCACCTTCGACCAAGTACCCACCAATAATGTTTTACCAAAAAAAAAACCGGCCAAGTGCGAGTCGGACTCGCGCACCGAGGGTTCCGTACAAACCTGTAGTAAGTTTTAAATTATTAAAAAAAAACTACTTACTAGATCTCGTTCAAACCAATTTTCGGTGGAAGTTTGCATGGTAATGTACATCATATATTTTTTTTAGTTTTATCATTCTCTTATTTTAGAAGTTACGGGGGGGGGGGGGGGGGGGGGGGGGGGGGGGACCAACTTTGGAAGTGTCTCTCGCGCAAACTATTCAGTTTAGAAAAAAATGATATTAGAAACCTCAATATCATTTTTGAAGACCTATCCATAGATACCCCCACACGTATGGGTTTGATGAAAAAAAAATTTTTGAGTTTCAGTTCTAAGTATGGGGACCCCCAAAATTTATTATTTTTTTTCTATTTTTGTGTGAAAATCTTAATGCGGTTCACAGAATACATCTACTTACCAAGTTTCAACAGTATAGTTCTTATAGTTTCGGAAAAAAGTGGCTGTGACATACGGACGGACAGACAGACAGACAGACATGACGAATCTATAAGGGTTCCGTTTTTGCCAAATTTGGCTACGGAACCCTAAAAACGAAGGCTCACAAGACTACATAATAAAACCGGCCAAGTGCGAGTCGGACTCGCGCACCGAGGGTTCCGTACAAACCTGTAGTAAGTTTTACGATTTATGACGTATTAAAAACAAGACGAAATGAACCGCAAAACTAACTTTGTTTGTAGAGGTTTATTGTTAATATCAAAAAATAACGTTTGTTGTATGGGGGCCCCCATTTAATATTTACTTTATTGATATTTAATTATTTATTTTGAAAGGTAATTTACAAGTTAATATTTTGTGAAAATTTGAACCGTCTACCTGTTACCGTTTTTAATATTGAGCAAAAAAATACGAAAAAAACACGTTTATTGTATGGGGACCCCCCTTATTATATATATTTTTTTAATTTTTAGTATTTGTTGTTATAGCGGCAACGGAAATACATCATTTGTGAAAATTTCAGCTTTCTAGCTATCACGGTTTATGAGATACAGCCTGGAGACAGACAGACAGCGGAGTCTTAGTAATAGGGTTCCGTTTTTACCCTTTGGGTACGGAACCCTAATAAACAACTACAATTTCTGATTTCCTATGAAATTATAACATTTTCCCGCTGCAAAACTCACAAACTTTACCTCTTTATAATATTAGTATAGATGAACTGCCTCGTTGGTCTAGTGGTTAGCATGTTCGACTGCGGCCGACGAGGTCTCGGGTTCGAGTCCCGGGTCGGGTCACAACAAGTACTGGGTTTTTCTGACAAGAAATTCTCAGTACTAGCCCGGAGTTAGGAAGTTGGCGGTGTTTCACCCCCGTGCCTCGGAGAGCACGTTAAGCCGTCGGTCCTGCGCCTGATCTCTCTCCGGTTGTGTCGGATTTTCCGTCCCATCGGGCTATGAGAGTAAAGGAACAGAGAGTGCCCCTGTGTTTGCGCGCACACTTGTGCACTATAATATCTCCCGCGCAGATGGCTAATCTCTCTGGAGATTGGCCGCCGTGGCCGAAATTCGGTCGGGAGGACATTATTATAGATGAACTACTTACTTATGCACTTGTTTTTATTATCAATGATCAAGTTGTAGCGATCCGCGTGTAGTTATGTATGACCGAACACCAAAGTGAAAGTTGTACCGTAATATGCTTATTACATCACGACTCACGACTCACGAGTCTTCATTCTTGTAACTAATACCACAGCTAATACCTAATCCTTGATTCTTTTGCTGTCTCTTTCTGTCTTCTGTCATAGGTACCTTGACTTCATAAATTTTTCTCGTAGGTAGGTACTCTTCGTATCGTAGGTATTAACTATTAAGGGTCTAACAAATTATAGAGTGTGCGTTCAACTTATTTTACTTTAACTTAATGTACATTTGCGAAAAGCCTACTTCTGCGCATTTTATGTAGACCTCTCGCTATGTACACAACTTTTTTTTTATCCACTACAAGTTAGCCCTTGACTGCAATATCACCTGATGGTAAGTAATGATGATAAAAAAAACCGGCCAAGTGCGAGTCGGACTCGCGCACCGAGGGTTCCGTACAAACCTGTAGTAAGTTTTACGATTTATGACGTACCTATTAAAAATAAAAATTACGTTTGTTGTATGGGAGCCCCCCTTTAATATTTACTTTATTGATATTTAATTATTTATTTTGAAAGGTAATATACAAGTTAATATTCTGTGAAAATTTGAACCGTCTACCTGTTACCGTTTTTAATATTGAGCAAAAAAATACGAAAAAAACGCGTTTATTGTATGGGGACCCCCCTTAATATATAAATTTTTTAAATTTTTAGTATTTGTTGTTATAGCGGCAACGGAAATACATCATTTGTGAAAATTTCAGCTTTCTAGCTATCACGGTTTATGAGATACAGCCTGGAGACAGACAGACAGCGGAGTCTTAGTAATAGGGTCCCGTTTTTACCCTTTGGGTACGGAACCCTAAAAATGATGATGATAAAAAAGAACTTAAACCTTTGAAATTCCATCAAAATTAGCACAGACGTTTACTTATTGGGTTTCAATGGTATTGCAGATGTAGTAAAATGTTAATTAGAGATTCTAAATGAAAAACTCTAGATTATTTTATACAACTGTTTTATTGCTTTGATAAATTTACAAATGACTAGATAAACAGCATGCAGTCTAACTTCATACTTCAGCTGCGGTTTATTTTATATACATATAGCTAAGCCAAAACAATATTTTGGATTTAAGAAGATTGTAAATTTTCATACAAAAAGCGATAACGTTTTTCTTCCCGTGAATGTTGTTTAATTTTCATAATTTTTAGAAGTGTTGCAGATACAATGAAGAACTATGCTCGTACGTTTTAATTTTAAAGAAATATTGCTTATGTTAAAAGTTATTAGCGTCTTCCTCGAGTATTTTAATTTTTTTAAATTTAACTAAACTAAAATACTAAAAAAATAAAACGTACGAGCCTAGATTAAGGTGTACTGAATCTAATGAGACCAAAATTGTCTAATTTCGTAAACGTTTGGGGGGGTAAAAACGTTATCACCCGAAACAATATTTCAAGAATAAAATGTAGGCATATGCCTACTGGACTTGCAACTCTCTATCGCACGATACGGAGAAAGCAGCGAAGCGTTGTGAAACAGATAGCATTATTGAAAATACCTACCCGCGTCGCGTTTCGTCACTAGACGATCCTCTGGTCTAGGTCTAGTTCAGACATGTCGGAATCCGGCTGTCTGAACCTTTTAGTCCTTTCAATTTATATAAGTAATAAGAATATCATATTTTTATTACAAGTACCTACAACTACATTTTAACATCATAACAATTAAAGTCTATACAATATGTAAGTATATACACGAGAATGTTCAAAGTTGATATAAACAAGCTATTTTATAGCTGAAGTAAAAACTATGCTATAATGACATATAAATTATTACAATTATCAATATGCACAGGTTGCGCTAAACTTTTAGACTGAGAGCACACTGAAGACTGAACACGCTACGAGCTTGCTTGCGGTTTGTTCAGCACTTTTACAACTCGAAGGCTCAATGCACATTGCGACAGAGTCGTCGCAAAACAATACCACTACAGCCCATTAACGTCCCACTGCTGGGCCCAGGCCTCCACTCTCATAGGAGAAAGGATACATATAAAGTTCAGTTTACTTGGCAACGATTTTAAAAAGACGCATCGCGTTGCGTCGCTTCTCCCGCGATGTGCGTCGAGTTTTGGTTTAACGTAACCTCTGTTCAGATTATATTTATGCGTTACACTAATATTTTACGTTAAACTAATATTTTTTTATATTCGATATAATTTTTAATATTTAACAGTTCTATATTCTAAAAAATTGCAAATATAACAAACAATAATTCTTAAAAATATGTGTTTTAACGCTTCCTATGTGACAGCAAGCATAATATATTTCGATATTATATGCGGAATCATTTTCTATTAAGCATATTGTACTAAAATAAGCTTGTAGTTTACTGTTTCACAGCCGCCAAAGTACCAGCTGTTTCTAGTACTTAACAATAATATTTTACACTGACTTGGATTTCAAATATCACAACAAAAAAATATGTAGGTACTATATAAGGCGCATAAAACACCCTACAACGTTTTATTAATAAAAAAAATTATTACATATCACGCAAAAGTGGATAAATGCAAAACCTTTGCAATCTACTTCCATCTGCCTAGACTTAGTATTGATCCTCGCTATTTTTCTCTATTAAATCTAGGAATATTTCAGTGAAAGTATGTCTAAAATGTTCCTAATTTTACTGTCCAGGCTTGGATTGGCCACATTTGTCAAAAGTATACTGAGAATTTTACAATAATTGAATTTTTTTAATTGTGTGATAGATTGGGAAACTTAGGATACCCCGTCGCAATGTAACAATTCCACCTTTATATTTAAGAATCTATACATTCGAGATCTTGCATTACAGTCAATTTATTTTCAATGTCAGTGGTTCTTTATTTTAATTTAAAATTTTTGGGTAATGTAACAAACATATTATTATAGGTAACTAAAAATGTGCCGTACCGTTTCGTAGAGTACCTATGTACGTTGATTTTGTTTACCAAAATAAGATTTTTGTAAGCGAATAGCGTTTGTTCACTCGTACTATTTCTTACGAACATGGCCGCATGTCGTCATTACATTAAACAAACGCTATTAATCAAACAAAAACGCATACAAAAATCTTATTTAGGTAAACAATATCATCTTATTTAAAGTTGTTCCGATTTAAATAATTTTTCCATCTCTTTTCCCAACTCTAAGAAATAACGGCACATTTTAAGTTACACTAAGGTTTTTTGATTCCTAATTTACCGGGAACTCCTTAATTTTCCGGGATAAAAATGACTATGTCCTTCCCCGGGATTTATACTACCTCTATACCAAATTTCAGCAAAATCGGTTGAAAAGATGATTACGGTAACGGACGGTATATGCCCCCTGCTTGTTTCACGACTCAACGCACACAGCAATCATACGATTCTCACGTTATTGGAACGTTATACGAGTACGTTCGTTCTTTTTCTAACTCTACAAACTCACTTGTCACCACACGTGTTTATGATCTCTTTCTTACCAACACGGCTACAAAAAACACTAACAACTGAGGCGTTGGGCCATAAATCATTCTAATCAGTCTATCTCGCTCGCACTCATTGGGCTTATGGAGCATCATAATGAGGTGCGTAACAGCAGGTAGTTGATAATGATATCGATAACATTTATCGACAACATACATTTAACAAATATTTATTATATTACTAGATGATGCCCGCGACTTCGTCCGCGTGTTTTAAGGTTTTTTGATTCCCGCGGGAACTCCTTAGTTTTCCGGGATAAAAAGTAGCCTTTGTCCTTCCCCGGGATATAAACTACCTGTATTCCAAATTTCAGCAAAATCGGTTGAAAAGATGGACCGGGAAAGCGTAGCAGACAGACAGACAGACAAATTTTCGCATTTATAATATTAGTAAGGAAGTAAGGATTCAATAAAATCTATACCTAATACCACAAATAAAGGCAGCATTTTCCCGTGTTTTATTAAAATTAAGCTGGGATATTTTTTCGGGATCACTCTTCAATTCATTAAAAAAACAAAATATATTGTTAATAACTATTCGGGCTTGCACGTTAATATCACCTTTTAATTTTTTTAAATCCACGTTAGAGAATAAATTTTTCATTATACACAACTATCGCAAAACCTACCTGAGTACTTTATCGATAAGGCGCAAAGCGTTGCACATTCCTATTGCTATTGACAGTTATGGCCCAACGCCTCAGTTCATAACGCGAGCACTACAGAATAGACAAATTTTGTCTCAGCATAGCACACTTTTGTCACAAATCAGCGAGAGTCAACCTCCAGCTGATTACCTAACCGTCAGTATACCTGAGAGATCCCCATCAACTGGGCCCTGTAGTGGACGTAGTCTGAGACCTGCTGGGAGAGGGTCCTCTTTCTTACCAACATGGCGGCCGCTTGTTCAAACTTGTGCTGGTTCCTGCGAATGTACGCCATGGTGTCTGTCACCATGTTCTGGAGCTTTTGAGGGTTAATCTCGTCCATGGCGCACTCTTCCATCAGGGGCGGGTTGAAACGGTAGTAGCTGCCCGGTGGGAGCAAATCGTTCATCACTAGATGGACACCTGAGAAAAGAAATAGCTAATGTGATTTTCATTTTGCATATCACTAGCTGATGCCCGCGACTTCGTCCGCGAGGTTTAAGTTTTTTTGATTCCCGCGGGAACTCCTTCATTTTCCGGGATAAAAAGCCTTTAGCCTATGACACTCTCCAGGTCCTCAACTATACCCATGCCAAAAAAATCACGTCGATCCGTTGCTCCGTTGCGGCGTGATTGAAGGACAAACCAACAAACACATTCGCACACACTTTCGCATTTATAATATTACTAGCTGATGCCCGCGACTTCGTCCGCGTGGATTGAGGTTTTTCGGTTCCCGCGGGAACTCTTTAATTTTCCGGGATAAAAAGTAGCCTATGTGCTATTCCAGACCATAATCTATCTCTGTGCCAAATTTCATCCAGATCCGTTCAGCCGTTGGAGCGTGATTGAGTAACAAACATCCATCCATACATCCATACATCCATCCAAACGTTCGCATTTATAATATTTATCTGATAGTATGGATGATGATAGAGTATGTTCAAACTGCTTAGCATTAGGATCCCGTATAAGGTCCATCTTCACAGATCTGATAACCAAAGGTATTTTCATTTAACCACTAGATGATTCCGGTGACTTAGTAGACTTGGATGTCTAACAAATTTCGTGAGAACTCTTTGATTTTCCGGGATAAACATAAAACTCAAATATGGATGGATAAGTAAGTTTCCAATCTTCTACTGAAAATATCTTAATAATTTGAATCCTGTGCTTTTTTTTCATGTTTTTTTTTTTACATGAATGACAGCTCTAAATCTAGTGCCCCCCTTTCCGCAGGGAGTGTTATGAAAAGGTTAGCGATATATTTAATGCTGTCATTTTAGCTTAGAGCAACAGAATTAGCAACAATCCGTGATGAACGTAAATGTTATGTTACATTCCAACATGTCACGTTACATTCCAACATGTCACGTTACATTCCAACAGTGTCATCCAAACAAAACGTATATGCAAGATTTCAGCTTAATCGGTTGGGGATAGTTGTTTTATTTTATTTTTGACCGAGCAAAGCGAAGGTCTCTGAGTCTACTTGAGTGAATTGGCACTTGTCCGTCCGTCCGTCCGTCCGTCTGTCAGAGCCTTATAACTTCTGAATTACAGAACGTAATTACTTCAAATTTAAATATAATATGTAAACCGATGGCCTCCAGCCGAATTTGGCTTAAAAAGTTATAAAAATCTTTATTTCAGGGGGGCTCTCATCTCGAATGCGAAGTAAAATATTTTTTATAGTGTTACATAGGGTTGCGGTATATCATTTTAAAGATAATTAGGAATAGAGTCCAAAAATATATTTTTTTTTATTTTTTCCCCAAAAATTGACGAAATGGGGGGTTTTCAAAGTGGAGATTTTGTAACGTCCAAAGTTGACCTCAGAACTCTCAATTTTCAGAAAGGCTGAGCCTGAAATTTATCAATTATGTATTTGAATTATATCCTGTACTTGAACAAGAAATACTAAAATTAGATAAATATTATATTAAACGAAATTATTTAATTTTTAATGAGCTTCATTATTTTTAACAGAACTTCACACTGATGTCAATAGATGGCGCTCTGTGAAACCGCGAGGTCTCAGTTCGGGGCGAACCACTAGTCTTGGACTACAAACAAAATTACATGTAAGTTAAACTTAGACGTAGAGCATACAACCAAACAAAATGATACAAACCTTCAGTATCAGTGGCCGAGTCCAGGATCTTGTTGAACTTGTCTTTCCAGCTGGTGCCGGGGGACTCCTTGGCTAGCCCCTTGCTCATCAGCTGGTAATCCAGGTGCTTGGTGAGCGCTCGCCCGGTGCCCACTGATATGACTGTGCCGTTATTGATGGTGTCCGCTCCGAACAATAGTTTCGCTTCGTGGAGCCCTACCCCGGTCGGGTTGTTGACCATTATGCCGCCATCCTGTTTGACAATGATTGATATTGTTTTTGTTATTTACCAGCGTTTATAGGTTTCCACTCTCAGAAAAGTACAGTTCGCGCGCGAGTTGAATGCCAGAGTAAATGTATGTGTCACCATACATTTACTCTGCATTCAACTCGCGCGCGAACTATGTGTTTTATTTAAAAGACCACAACAGGTTAAAAATAATAATAAAAATAAGTATCTAAATTATATAAAAAATCAAACACCTTTCGACCATTTTGTTTCCTTTTTTCATCGCAAAGACAAAAGGAAGGTATGTTTCACTGAAGTACCTATTACTAAGTACTAAAAACATTTTAAAAAACGTGTGGTGTAGTGGGACACCAGATAGGAACGAAGTTCCATAATACATAAATATTAATTTCAAGTTCTAGTCGAGGTAAAAATAAAAACAACGCGAGCATGTCACGGATATGCTCGCGTTGTTTTTCATTAAATGTTTTTCATCATTGCAAAAAATTGGCAATCATAGAGACTGCATCTGATAGAAGTGAAAACGAATATTTAATTTTGGCCAGGGTACCCCTCGGCATCGTCCCATAAGGAACTTCATTCCAATAAATAAATAATGGTGGCAGCAATAGTGATGAGGTCCACGCCCACTTGCAAGTTCTAAGTTTAGTAATAAGCAGACTCCTTTTTTCTGTGGCAATTATAGCGGTGACAGCGCCGCTATATTTGTCCAACCATTTATTTTACTTTTGACATAAGCACGCCTATGAAGTTTCATAATTATTGACAGGCAACCATCGACAAAAAAATGCAATAAATAAACGCATACCGTTTTTTACAATAGTGAAGCGACGTGCCCTTTTATCCGATATTTCGTAACTCGTATACTCATCTAGTAATTACAAGTACGAATTTCCCTTTCAAAATAGTCACAGAGCTTCAACACTAGCTTTCTTGATAGTCCTATATGCACCATACATCTTTGGCGATGCATGGTTTCTATGACCTGACGGATTCATGTACATTAACTGTACTGTTGTATATGTATAAATGATTTATTTTAATACATATATTAATATTATACTTAGTAATTCAAACGCTTGGGTATGTTTATAAAACAATTAAAAAATGTTGAGCAAAGACAAATGTCAATGTGTCAAATCGATCTTCTTCATATAGAAAGTCGATTGTTACCAAAAATCTAATCAGTAACGCATGAGAACATCATTGAATCGAGCTGCCAAAAGTAAAATAAAAATTATAAAATTTAGCGTGCTGCAAGACATATCGTGCCTGCCGGCCGCCCACACGCTTTCTTATAACAAGCGCGTTATAACATAGCGTATTTAAAATCATGCTAAAAAATTATAGTTTATAGTCCGTAGCGTGCTATGGATTTATAGCAGTTTTGAACAACTCTATTGTGAACGCCGTGTTACCTGGTGCAGCAGGCCGTTCAGCCGGAACTCGGTGAAGTAGGTGGGCGCGGCGGCGGACGCGCGCACGGCGTGCCACAGCTTGGCGCGCGAGCTGCCCGCGAACACGGAGCGCACGCGGAACCCGCACTCGTACGTGCGGAACAGGAACGGCGCCAGCCGCGACCCCGAGTTCACCACGCACGACACCAGCGCCATCTGAACGACAACCGCTTCATATAGACTCAACCGAGCCAAAGCCAGGATAGTTGTAGGTATGATAACAGGACACTGCCCTCTAAAGAAACACCTTTTTAGGGTTCCGTACCCAAAGGGTAAAAACGGGACCCTATTACTAAGACTCCGCTGTCTGTCTGTCTGTCTGTCTGTCTGTCTGTCTGTCTATCTGTCTGTCTGTATGTCTGTCTGTCTGTCTGTCTGTCTGTCTGTCTGTCTGTCTCCAGGCTGTATCTCATAAACAGTGATAGCTAGAGAGCTGAAATTTTCACAAATGATGTATTTCCGTTGCCGCTATAACAACCAATACTAAAAATTAAAAAAATATATATATTAAGGGGGGTCCCCATACAATAAACGTGTTTTTTTCGTATTTTTTTGCTCAATATTAAAAACGGTAACAGGTAGACGGTTCAAATTTTCACAGAATATTAACTTGTATATTACCTTTCAAAATAAATAATTAAATATCAATAAAGTAAATATTAAAGGGGGGCTCCCATACAACAAACGTAATTTTTATTTTTAATACGTCATAAATCGTAAAACTTACTACAGGTTTGTACGGAACCCTCGGTGCGCGAGTCCGACTCGCACTTGGCCGGTTTTTTTTATTCTAGGTATCACCGACAGCCCTCTATGAAGAGTTGCTGAGTTTGCCTCCGATTCTTTATTGTTGTGTTTATTGGTCTAAAGCAGGGTTTCCCAAGGGTCGACATTTAAACGAAAACTGACTTTGGGGCTCGACGAGGTCTAAAAATAGACCCCTATGATAATGTCTATGTCTATGATATCAATAGAAAAAAAAACTAGAGATATGATGTTTAAAATAATTTGGCTAGTCTATTGGCTATTGGGGGTCTGACGTATCAGTTCATTTTGGAAAAGGGGTCTCTTGCCCAAAATAGTTTGGGAATCCCTGTATGGCTAGCATGCGCACTACGAGTAAAATTATGTCTACCCGTTATCTCTATTTGTCTACGGAAGCTAACATGGTTACTTGTCTCGTTACGTCAAAAGTAGAGATAAAAGTAATATTTCTTATCCTGTGGTATTTTTCTCTTACGAACCTTTACATGTCGACTATTTTTTTCTTCAAATATACCACATTTTGTGCATGTTAGGGTAAATGAAAAATTTGCCGGCAACGACAACATCTCTCTCTCTCGTCGCGAGATAATCTCGTCGTGCGCATGCTAAGCACACTGGTCTAGAGCATGTCTCACCTTAGGTGTATTGTGTCTGTTGCACTCGGTGAGGGTGCAGTCCTGCAAGTTTTCTTGCAGCAACTTTTCCCACGCGTCTGTGTCGTAGTACGAATGCGTCCATACCAGCCGAGACGTACCTGCGACAATCCATTACACACTGCACTTCATATAACTACATAACCCAGCTGCGCTCAAGTGGAATATCAGACAATGGGGTTGATTCTGTAGTGCACAATCTCTAAACTAAACTAAAATTAAAGCATTACAAATATTGCTAACTCTTTCATAATACTCCCTACGGAAAGGGACAGAACTAGATTTAAAGCTGCCATTTTAGTTTAGTTTAGAGATTGTGTTATACAGAATCGGCCACATTATTCTCTTAGGCCAACGGAGTGGAGTGGAGGCAAATCACAGCTTTATGGACTTAATACAACAGTAAATAAAGCTTAGTTTGACCTAATAACAAGAAGTGTTATTGCATTTAATCAAAGAGTTCCCACAGGTTTTTAAAAACCTAAACAAAACAAAAAATATGTTTCGTCTGGTTAATGAAGGTCGTGGTATATCCGGCTCTTGGACCACATCATCCATTCAAATATTTCAGCGCTCTTGTACGATAATTTAAGAAAACTGATATCCAGGATATATTCTGAATGTTTTAAAAGACCCATTTCTGCTCAAATAACATAAAACATAGTAATCATTCAAGCTTGCGACATAAGCGGTGTCACTCAGTTAGAAGTGTAACACAAGATAGAAATATTACATTTTTTTTTAATATATCAAGTACCTAACTTTGAAAGTAAGGTTGTTTCCTAAGTTTTCAGAGGTCAATACTACAACATAGTAATATATTTTCCGTATAAGAAAACTAACAGGCGTATATTATGACGTCATCGTGAATGCAATATGGCGCCACTTCTGAATGAGTGGTAATTTTTTAAATGAACTTAAAAACTACAAGTCAATCCATAAATTAAAAAATATATATATAAAAAATGCGAAGATGCAGTGTCAGTATGTCTATTACTTTTTGTCAATTAAGTAACTGTTTTTTTTTGGCATAAAAAATAACCTTAACTAAATGATAGAATTTAAAACTAAATGATTGAAATTTTTTAAAGTAAATATTGTAGAATTTAATAATTTCAATACAATATATTATTTTTGTACCACTTAACCACTTAAAAATTTCACCTTACTCACTTTCAAGGAAGTGATTACTTTTTAGAGATAAGCTTTACTACTTTGTCTACTTTTTTCTATTAGTTTTAAGACAATATTTAGTACAAGAATAATAAAAATAAAAAATAAATAGAATAAGAGTATACTTAAGAGGGATTTATTAGAGCCTACATCAACGCGACCCAAGTTGCAGGTATTACGTAGCCTAGTTTAAGTTAAAACTTACCACCGATGAGCGAGGTGTTGCCGAACATTTGTTTGGAGAGTGTGTGGTACATGTGATTGGCTGTGTCCAGGTTGCCTGCGCCGCTCGCTACAACAACACATTATTTGTCTTTATTTTACAACACATTTGCTCGTAAAGTAGTTCTTATTACACTACTGGCAAGTGGCAACAATTTACTACTAGTGGTTCGCCCCGAACTGAGACCTCGCGGTATCCATAAACAGAGCGCCATCTATTGACATCGTTGTAAAGTTCTGTTAAAAATAGTGAAGCTAATTAAAAATTAAATAATTTCGTTTCCTTATAATATTTATCCAATTTTAGTATTTGTTGTTCAAGTACAGGATATAATTCAAATAACTGATCAAGTTTCAGGCTCAGCCTTTTCTTTGTAAGCACAAAGGAATAAACTTGTACAGAGCGCCATCTATTGACATAATTGTGAAGTTCTGTTAAAATACGGAAGCTCATTAAAAATTAAATAATTTCGTTTCCTTATAATATTAATCTTATTTTAGTATTTGTTGTTCAAGTACAGGATATAATTCAAATAATTAATCAAGTTTCAGGCTCAGCCTTTCAGAAAATTGGGAGTTCTGAGGTCATCTTTGGACGTCAGAAAATCTCCACTTTGAAAGCCCCCCATTTCGTCAATTTTAGGGGAAAAATTAAAAAAAAAATATTTTTGGACTCTGTTCCTCATTATCTTTAAAATGATATACCGCAATCCTATGTAACGCTATAAAAATATTTTACTCCGCATTCGCTTCTATGAGAGCCCCCCTGAAATAAAGATTTTTATAATTTTTTAAACCATATTCGGCGGGAGGCCATCGGTTTACATATTATATTTAAACTTGAAGTAATGACGTTCAGTAATTCAGAAGTTATAAGGCTCTGACAGACGGACAGACGGACGGACGGACGGACGGACGGACGGACGGACGGACGGACAAGTGCCAATTCTCTCAAGTAGACTCAGAGACCTTCGCTTCGCTCGGTCAACAAGTGGGTTAAAATAATACTGCTTAGTTATAGGCCGCCTTTGATTAACTAGTGGTTCGCCCCGAACTGAGACCTCGCGGTATCACAGAGCATCTATTCTAATATCATATATAATATATCTTAATATATATAAATCTCGTGTCACAATGTTTGTCCTCAATGGACTTCTAAACCACTTAACCGATTATAATAAAATTCGCACACCATGTGCAGTTCGATCTAACTTGAGAGATAGGATAGTTTAATATTATATAGATTAGGATTATTAGTGCTACCCGTGCGAAGCCGGGGCGGATCGCTAGTATAATATATAATATCTATTGACATCATGGTGAAGTTCTGTTAAAAATACGGAAGCTCATTAAAAATTAAATAATTTCGTTTCCTTATAATATTTATCTAATTTTAGTATTTGTTGTTCAAGTACAGGATATAATTCAAATAATTAATCAAGTTTCAGGCTCAGCCTTTCAGAAAATTGAGAGTTCTGAGGTCAACTTTGGACGTTAGAAAATCTCCACTTTGAAAGCCCCCATTTCGTCAAATTTAGGGAAAAAATTAAAAAAAAAAATATTTTTGGACTCTATTCCTAATTTTCTTTAAAATGATATACCGCAACCCTATGTAACGCTATAAAAAATATTTTACTTCGCATTCGCTTCTATGAGAGCCCCCCTGAAATAATAGTAGTTTATGCAACTGTCATATAATGAAGGGTATTAAAACACGAGTGTGAGTTTATGAAACGAGCGCAGCGAGTTTCATAATAGTAACGAGTGTTTTAATACCCGTGTTATATGCAGTTGCATACACTACTTTATCTTCACTAATGCAATTTATCAAACAACAAGAGTAAAAGCTGACAATACAAAACACATTGCGAAACATTAAATTCACGCGTACGTGTATTGTCACAGTGAACTTGCCGCCATTAAAATCTAACCAATGAGAGCGCAGCTGCGCGCGCAGGGCCAATCAGGAGCGAGCGCGCGCTGTTCGTTTTTTATTTAATTGGCACAAGATCTTACCAAAGAGTTTTGTGTATGTAAGTTTAGTAGTTTCGACGAAGTTTTCACGTATAACCCAACTGTTTTCAAAAGCGTATGAGGATAAACTTGTATGAGGATTTTGACATAAGGCTCGCCAGGTTAATTGGTCGCGTTTTATTGATGTTAAAATGAGATTTTACGATATCGATGTGGATATTATACCATCATGTGAAATTGCTTAAATTGAGTGTTTTGTTATCTGCGCTATAACAGTAGTAATTATAAGTCAAGTATTGGAAACATAAGTAGAATGTTATAACATTAGTGTAGATAAAGATTTTTATAACTTTTTAAGCCATATTCGGCGGGAGGCCATCGGTTTACATATTACATTTAAATTTGAAGTAATTACGTTTAGTAATTCAGAAGTTATAAGGCTCTGACAGACGGACGGACGGACGGACGGACAAGTGCCAATTCACTCAAGTAGACTCAGAGACCTTCGTTTCGCTCGGTCAATTATACAAATTATACAAATTTAAAACCCTCTGCTCTGGTGTTAATATGTTCAGAAATGTAACTATGTCAATAATGCTCTAATAAGAAATGAAGTCAAAATTTATTTTAAAATTACCATTACGCGAGACAATTAACACAAGCGAAGTGAGCGTCAAATTTGTATGGAACACTTACCAATGACTGCGGCAATAATGGCGCCCGTGCTCACGCCAATGATGTAATCGAACATTTCCTGCACACTGCGGCCGGTGAGCCTCTCTAGGTGCTTTAGAATCTCTATGGCGATTATCCCTCTGATACCCCCACCGTCTATGGATAAGATGTTAGGACCGCGGGTCCTTATTGGACCAGTGTAGCCCATTAATGCTAGAGCCTGAAAAATAAGTAGTTTTAACGTTTTTATGCGAAGACTTTGGACTACAGTCTACATAACGGGGTTACGGATTACGGAACGGAAACGGGACATTTACTCGAATTTCAGCTTGTGTCACTTATAATTTAAGATAGTATAATAGTATATACAAAAAGTATATGTATATAGTATAGTGGTAGATATAAATCGTGGCTTTAGTTTTAAGATACTAAGAATTAGTTTAAGGTTAATTATCACCATGAAGTCTTATTCTTTGTAAACATGACGTTCAGAAGGTGTACTTTGTAGGTACCTATTTTGAATAAAGATGTTTTGAGTTGAGTTGAGATGAGTTGATCACTTATGATATGGGGACTCTACTACTAGTGGAAAAAACAGATTCTACTGAGCAGAGCCGGCAAGAAAGTCAGCAACTGCTCTTTTTTTGAAAAGAATATAATGTTATGTGTACTTGCAAAGGTCTACAGTTAACTAAACAGTTTTCAACTCCACTAAAATGGCCTTCTAGAGAATGCTCAATAATTGGAGAGCAATGAGGAGTTATAGGTTTATAGTATTCTGTGTTATAACATTTTTACATTTTTAAAAAAACGTCTCTATAACACTTCAACATTATTGAATGAATCACGTCCAGGAATCACGACATTTACCTCGTTAACAATCCCGTTGACTTGTCTGGTGAAGTCATTCTCGTTGAGTTTCATCTTGTGCTGCACTCGCAACAAAGCCCTGACTGCGCCTTCCTGGAGAGTAACCAAACACCATAGAAATAGCTGTATGTACATTATAACTCTGCCAGTCTGGTAGAGCGTTTGCGGTTATTTCGTATGTCGTACTCATTTGAAAACTTTATTCACGTCTGGGAATTGTTTAAAACCGCAAAATTTGTCTGGCGATTTGGAGGTATTATTGAAATCACTCAATAAATACGTGATTAAAATTTCAGATTGCCAAAAGCATATTTTTTGGAATTTAAATAAAATATTTTTGAATAGGTCTGTTAATACTTTATAACCGACAAAAACGTCTGGTTTTTTTTTCGAATTTTATAAGTACTAAATCAAAAGATTTAAAAAAACCAGATGCCAAAAAACTGTGATTTTGGTTTTTTTTGCAAATGTTGTTTGCAAATGCTGCACAGTAGCGAAATAACCGCAAACGCTCAATTAACGAAATTTTATTTTTTCACAATTTCAGCTTGCCAAAAGGACCTTCCCGAAATTCGTTGCCAGCTCTCCGTCTATTATAGATATACCATTTATAATATTCTTCATTTAAGGCAATGGCCAGGTTTGCGAGAGGAAGAGAGGAATACCAAATTGTAGAAGTGTTCTCTTTCGAGACCGTTTTTCGTGGATCTATCGGCAATGCACGTAACGTTTCTACGTAAAGTTTCATACATCTTGGCGTTTGTGGCGTTAATCTTGATACGTACCTTGATAGCGTAGTCTCTGGACTCAGGATATTGTTGCAAGTGCTCTATGAAGTGTTCTGTCCTCCGCAACAGACATTCTGGCGTCTCCGCTGTTACGATGGCCGATATGACGTAGGCTGTTCTAGAATGTATGGATGACTGTAAACGAAAATAAAGTGGTTTTAAATACCAAATCTGTCAAAAGTGCTACACTTTTATGGTCTTTGGCTTTCATAACTCTTCAACCGATTTTGACGAAATTGGGAACAGTTTTTGATAGGTATATTTTTTTAAAGATTTGGATAAGTTGCATTTCGGGGCAGGACATAGGCTTCTTTTTTCATTTTCTAAACATGCATTACTTAATTCATACAGATATAATATTATAGTAACAATCTTTATCTAGAAAGACAGTAATAAATATTTTGCCAAGATTTTCTCAATGTCATGATCTCTTGTTCAGACTGATTTCTTACATTGAATCCTCTGACAATCCACATAAAGCATAAATTACAATAACATACGTAATAACAAAGTACATAATATTACGTATTGTAATCCAATTACATACTTCCTTATCATGTCTAACTTCAAAACTTTTTTCAAATGTTAGTTTGGCTTTAAAATAAGAAACCTGGTCTTGTAAGTTAACTTTCAAAAAATATAATTGTTTGCCATTTTTTCACTTCGTATTTTATCTCTCCTCAAAACAAAAACATGTGTTCTATTTACACAGATTATAATATTAGATAAGAAATCACACACGCCTCATGTTTGGCTTGAGTCCATGACTACCTACTTTCATTTAATGACATTATCACCTCAATTCATCATTATTTTTAGATGAATAGATATCAATAAATAGGCCAACATTATTTATTGGATACTACGTGATGCCTGTGACTTTGTCTGTGTGGATTTAGGTTAAGTACTCAAAAATCCTGTGGAAACTTTTAAGTTCCCTGGTTTATCAAGTACCTAGCCTATGCTCTGAGTAAAAGTAAAAAAAACCGGCCAAGTGCGAGTCGGACTCGCGCACCGAGGGTTCCGTACAAACCTGTAGTAAGTTTTAAATTATTATAAAAAAACTACTTACTAGATCTCGTTCAAACCAATTTTCGGTGGAAGTTTGCATGGTAATGTACATCATATATTTTTTTTAGTTTTATTATTCTCTTATTTTAGAAGTTACGGGGGGGGGGACCAACATTTTACCACTTTGGAAGTGTCTCTCGCGCAAGCTATTTAGTTTAGAAAAAAATGATATTAGAAACCTCAATATCATTTTTGAAGACCTATCCATAGATACCCCACACGTATGGGTTTGATGAAAAAAAAATTTTTGAGTTTCAGTTCTAAGTATGGGGACCCCCAAAATTTATTGTTTTTTTTCTATTTTTGTGTGAAAATCTTAATGCGGTTCACAGAATACATCTACTTACCAAGTTTCAACAGTATAGTTCTTATAGTTTCGGAAAAAAGTGGCTGTGACATACGGACGGACACACAGACAGACAGACAGACAGACAGACAGACAGACAGACAGACAGACAGACAGACAGACAGACAGACAGACATGACGAATCTATAAGGGTTCCGTTTTGCCAAATATGGCTACGGAACCCTAAAAACGGTCAAGTGCAAGTCAAACTCGCGCACAAAGTGTTCCATACCAGCACACAATATGTATTTTAGTAAATAACAAGATGTCATAACAACACATTATCAGCTGTGAAATAACTGGCTCACATATGACGTTAAACTGGTAGCGGCTGACAAACAATTCAACACCCTATGAGTATGGAACCCTAATTACTATTTTCAGATATTTTCCTATACTTGTGCTGTGAGACCTTGCTTCTTGCCAAATTTCATGACTCTAGGTCAAAGGTCAAGTACCCTATAGATATGGTAAAAAACTACTCAGACAGATACACTTGCACATTTATAACAAAGTAGTACGGATGATGACTAGTTCACCAGTTAGGGCGCCTTCAAATTTGCCGCAAAGCGTAGCGCGGCTGCAGCGCGGCTGCAGCGCGGCTGCAGCGCTGCGGCCGCGCTCCTGTCGCGAGGTTCGAACATCATAGGGTTGTACCTATATTTATTTTCACGATGGACTCTGACGAAGAAACACTGCTCTGTGTTACTATTAATACGAAACAACGAAAATATAAAGTAGTTGTGTTAACAATACATAATACTGCATTAATATAATGCATAGCAATACTGCATAGTAATACTGCAATACTATATAATATAATGCATAGCAATACTGCAATACTGCATAGCACTGTAATAAAGTATCTGAACAGTTACAGCAACTAGTTCAAAACTTTAACTTTAAGCTACACATCAATTTACCAACTAGAAAAAATACATGCATTGACAATATTATGAGTAACATTGACGGAGCTGTAGGTACATTGCACCATTATGATATTTCGGATCATAACACAGCACAAGTATTAAGTTTCAAATTCGATAACATTAAGAAAAAAAGGTGTATGTTCCGGTTCAAACGCAATTACAGTAATTATAACATTAATATGTTCAAAAATCACCTTAAAAGCTTGTCCTTCAGTGAGGTGTACGAAGAACAAAGTTTAAATAGAGCGTTTAATAAGTTTCATTCTCTGCTTACCTTATTATATAGACTTTGTTTCCCTTTAATAAAGATAAAAAACACGCGGTTATCTGGAAAGCCAACATGGATAACAAGAGGGCTTCGAATAAGTTGTAAGACAAAAAGAGCATTGCGATAATCAGTATTTAAAAATGATGACAACAAGAGCAAGAATAACTATACTAAATATGCAAGGACATTAAAATACTGTATAGCTACGGCAAGAAAACTTAGTAATACTAAATATATTGCAAAAAGTAAAAACATATGCTACGCCACGTGGCAAATTATTAAAAATGAGACAAAAACTGACAACAATGACACCTGCATACAAGCAATAGTAGTAAATAACAGCGAAATTAATAATGCGAAAGATATAGCTAATAGTTTTAATGATTTCTGGATAAATCTGATAAATAACAGCAATAAAAACTCGGTAAGACATGCCGCTGAATCCAGCATAAGCCGTAACATAAACCAAAATAAAACAGGAACTAGCATTTTTCTTACTCCTATATCTGAAAACGACATGGTAAAACTAATACAATCATTGCGCAGTACTAAAGCAGTAGGTTATGATGAACTTCTTACACAAGTTATCAAAACATGCAAGAATGAACTTGTACCTGTTCTTACGCACTTAGTTAATATGTCGTTCGTAAATGGTGAATTTCCAGATGCTCTAAAAATATCGATAGTCAAACCATTACATAAAAAAGATGATAAGAAAAACATCAATAACTACCGTCCTATTACACTTATATCTATCCTCTCAAAAATCTTTGAGAAAGCAATGTATGATAGACTATCAAATTTCCTGACAAAAAATAATATAATTAATAACCAACAGTTTGGATTTCAAAAAAATAAGTCTACGACCTTAGCTGCATTTAGACTGACTAACAGAATAGCGGAAAACATAGACTCTAAAAAACCCACGTGTGTCATATTCTTTGATATGAGCAAAGCCTTTGATTTTGTATCGCATAGCATCTTGCTAAATAAGTTAGAGCAAAATGGTATCAGAGGACCAGCGCTTAGCTGGTTGGAGTCATACTTAAAAAATCGGAAACAATGTGTGGAAATAAATTCGGTGGACGACAGTAGTACTGTAATTTCCCACCGTTCGGACTTTAAGTTCAACAGATTCGGTGTTCCACAAGGAAGTGTCCTCGGACCTTTACTATTTTTGACTTATATTAATGACTTACCGTGTGTGACAAAAAATGATTGCTATTTATTCGCAGATGACATATCTTTAATTGTAACAAGTAATAAAAATACTAATATTAGACAATATGAAAATGACATTAATAATGAAATAACTGCTATCGTAAATTGGCTCCAGGATAATAACCTCCAAGTAAATATCAGTAAAACAACTTACATGCAATTTAGTTTAAGTAATAGATCGAATAACTTTAATCTTAATATTAAATACAAAGACTCTCCAATTGAAGAAGCACTGCATACTAAATTCTTAGGATTACTACTGGATAAAAATCTTAAGTGGAAGGAGCATGTTGACACGGTATGCAAAAAAATTAATCGGTATGTTTATGTACTTTATAGGTTGCGTAAAACAGCTTTACCAAATGCCGTTCTTGCAGCCTACCATGGCTACGTTGGGTCGGTTTCCTATGGGGAAACTCAAGTGAAGCACACAGGGCATTTATTGCTCAAAAAAGATGTATAAGGGCGATGACAGGAGCTTTCTACCTAGATTCATGTAGACCATTGTTCCAAAAATTACACATTCTCCCACTTCCTTCTATGTATATCTTCGATATTTGTGTATTTGTTAAGCAACATGAATATCTATTTAGTAAAGCACGCGATATTTACCCGAGAAATTCAAGAAACAGGGATCGATTAGTAACAACATATAAGGCCAATAATGCGGCATACCGAAAGTGTAGTTATGCCATGTGTATAAAAATATATAATAAACTGCCCCCAGGCTTACGTCAGCTAGCTTTACACAGCTTTAAGAAAGATCTTTTCTCGTGGTTGTTAATAGTACATTGTTCACCGAGGGGAGAAAGTGACCGATTACTATCGAGGGTGTAGTTTGAGGCCCGAGGCGTAGCCGAAGGGCCGCAATACACGCGAGGTAGGAATCGTACTTTCTACCGAGTGATACATAGTGCTTTATACTACACCTGCGAGGAAAATAAGCGATAATTAGTGATTAAACGAACTTACAAGGGTTTAAAATAATAAATAAAATAAATATTTTTTATTTCAGGCAATTTTACAAACCCATATTCAAAATACAGAAACATAAAAAAAAAAAAACAAAAAAAAAAAAAAAAACAAAAAAAAAAAAGAAAAAAAAAAAAAAAAAAAAGAAAAAAAAACAAAAAAAAAATAAGAAAAAAAAATAAGAAAAAAAAAAAGGTTTAGCTTAATAGTTAATCATAGTTAATAGTCCTTAATTAGGTTAGGCTAGCTAGCTTTAATTTCTAATGTATTGTTTTAAAAAAAAAAAAAATTACTTTCTATCATAACTATATGAGTCGCTTCATTCGAAGCTTCACTATCACAACTAGACTACATTTTGAGGATTATTTCAATATAGATTTCGATATCGACAATCGACATCGATATCGACAATCGACATCGATACCGACAATCGACATCGATACCGACAATCGACATCGATATCGATATCGACTATCAATATCGGATATCGATATCGACTATCGATATCGATAATCGACGTCGATGTCGACAATCGACATTCACCATATTATTTGACTTTTCTATGTCAAATATGGTGAAGCTGCTTCTAATATTAAAGACATCCAAATTCTCAACGTCCATACCATATTTACTTAAAATTAAAAAACAACAGCGCGTTAGAAATGGATTTTCATACAGTTTTCTCCCCGCTTAGCACGTTAGAAATGAAATTTCATACATCTTTTCCTCCCGCTTAATTGGTTTGTAGCAATGACGTACTTTCTACCTCGTTTTGACAAAAGCAAGAGGGTACTTTCCGAGCGGGTGTAGTATAAATAAATGTTTTTATTCAATAAATGACATGCTGACAGAGTAAAAAAAAAAATCTATAATTTTAATATTGACATTGTGATTTAATTTGGACATTTTAATGCTTATTCAATTAAAATGGTTATATTCTACCTGGTTTATTGGAGTTGAAATGCCTGCTGTTTGCGTCTGTGTTTTGAGTTACCTATGTTTTTTAAAAAAATTGTATTGTCATGTATGTGCTTAACGAATAATTCAATTTTAACTGACCTGTTTGTAAAGTTTAACAATTTGCATGCCAGAAATGGCTGATTACATTGGATCATAATACATATAATATAAGTATCACCCACTGTACCTGTATTCATGCAAATAAAGGATATTGTATTGTATTGTAAAAAAATATTATACTTACATGCTTCATTTTTTTTCACTTGGGAGTCTTAGAATAACTACCTATAGAAACCTAGTAGGTACACTCGCGAAATGTAAGCCGTTCAATTGGTGCCATAAATGGCATCGTACGACGCTCGCGCAGTCCGAAAAAAGCTGGTTAACTTAGTTTTAGAAGCTACAATGCTACAAACCAACTAACCAATTACTTACCCAACTTTTAGGTGGAAAACATTTAAACTGGCAACATTATGTTTGCGTTTACGAGGCGAGTAAACACAGCACACATAGCGAATTTGTAGCTTGCGTTTTGAGAAGGCGTTGTTTGGAAACATACCTTCTATATGTAGTTATTCTAAGCTTGGAGTCTTGTTTGTGAAATTGTCAATAAATTTAATGCATATTTCTTCCCAAGCCTTTTTCTTTTCGATTTTGTTGCTGTACTTGTCGGACTTCGAATCCCATATTGCTGGACGACTCTCAACCTCATCGATAAATTCTTCTGCCTGATTTTCGTTCATGTTTAGACTTGAACAAACATACGTGCGCAGTCCCGTCACTAGTCGATCGATGAACTGATGCGCGGCCGCAGCGCGGGTGCAGCGCTGCAGTCGCGTGCGTTTATTTATATGGATTTACAAAGCAGCGCGACCGCAGCGCTGCAGCCGCGCTGCTTCCGCGCGGCACTTTGCGGCAAATTTGAAGGCGCCCTTAATGATTTATTATGAGATTTTTTATGTATTCAGAGATAATAGTTAATATACAAACCTTTGTGATAATAGGCCTAATAGTCTTCCAACTAGATTCAGAAATTTTTCCAAAATGCAGGTCTTTCTTTAGTTTGAAACCTTCCCAAAGGCCTTCCAGAGTTATTTCCTTGGCTTCAGACCCTACAGTGAGCCCCTCTTGTGATATTTTCTGTTCAACTGGTTCACTTTTCTCTTTACCACTCTGTCTGTCCGTAACTTTCTCAGACTCTTCAACTGTGGTTGCGTTCACACTGTGGTCAATTGCTTTGGGTTCTTTTTGCACATCCACTGTTTGAGTCAATTTCACTGAGACTGCTGTCTCAAATTTTCTTATTAAATCTAGAAGTGAGAATAATTTTCATCAGCATAATCATTTTTGTATTGCAAATCACAGGGGCTATTGTTGTTCTATAAATAAATATAAATATAATTTATCAATGAAGCTTGGGTTGGTTTAAAAATTAATTTGCTGGAAATTTTGCTAGTTTACAAGAAACAATTTTTTTTAGAGAAATAATTATAATTAGGCTTTGACCACTGAATGATGTATTTGTCTGAAATTGACTAGTTTTGGGTGCCAAACTAGCACTTTCAATAACCTGCATTGAAAGTGCGAGTTTCAATGCCTGTTGAGATTGTCTTATATGAAAAATAAGTTGTATGCTTATCAGGAAGAAGAAATTTTATTTTTGCTTATTTAAGTATTTACTTAAGTTAAAAACATTAAAAGTGAAAATACTTAAGTACACAGGATATTCACTGATAGAGTATCATCTGAAGTTTCTAAAAATAGCACAGAAGGCACGTCTGTCTAACAATGAAAGTTCACTGACCACCAGTTCAATGGACATTTTATTGAAAGATTAAACTCTAAGCTAATAAATTATGGAATCTGCTCAAGACATGGTGCTGTTGTTATTGTATACTCAAAAAAGATGGTTAATATTTATTTAATCTAAAAATTTGCAAATTTTTTATATGTATACTTTTTATAGTAAACAATAAGTGAGAAAACTAGCAGGCGGGTCACCTGATGTTAAGTGATTACCTACTGCTGCTCTTAAACATTTGCAGCACTAGTTTGAAGATTCACCACCTACTGTAATCATGAGGGAACACAGAAGATGGAAGCTGATTCCATAATTTACAGGTACGTAATAGAATTGACCTGGAATAACGGGAAGTAGAAGAAGACCAGGCATCCAGGTGGTGACGATGAAATTTATTACTGAGACAAAGGGTGCGACTAGAGAACACTGAAGGTGGTATTAGATTGAATAACTCTTCAGAGCACTCCCCGTTGTAGAGTCGATAGAACACACAAGTCATTACTACTATACCTACAGTCAGTACTGTTGTATTTACACCACAATACATACCTAGGTATTGTATTGTGGTGTAAATATAGTACCAATATTGGCTATTAAATACAATACAGGTTCTCATTAAACTTACTTTCCCATTGTTCAGGAGAGGCAGGTTTGATTTTCTGGACCAATTTCTCTACTTCCGCGTTCAAATTACTCATAGAAAGGTAGTGCCTAATGACACGCCACTGACCCCCTAACGACGACATTTTCACCACTTTGTTTGTGATAAAAGGTTCTTATCTTAATTTAAAACAGTTTATATACACTGAACCACTTGTAATTTTGTATTTGAACGACTAATGTATCGAATAACAAAGCGTCTTCAAACCAAGTCACGTAGGCAGCTTGTCGCGACAATAACTTCGAGAAAAATGTTTAACACAAAAGTTTTAATTTCACAGTTTTCACCGACAAGGCTAGATCTTTCTAGGGCTCTTCACGAAACAATGCAGTTTCGCGCAAATCCCTAGATAAATAAATAATAATATTCACCAAATATAAATAGATCAATGACAGCTGAGCGCAATGACGTCAAATCGCGCGATCAGTGCTACCAACTGCACTAGCAAATCAAAACAAACATATTGCACCAAGTTTAACGCTCCGGCCTCCGATTGCCTAGATAACGCTTTTAATCCTCACTTTTAATCACTTCCTTGTGGGTATTTCATTTAATCATTAGTTAATTTACTTGTTGTTCAAGCAAGAGTAAATTGTAAACTGGATTGGTGTGTCTTCCAGCATCTAGTTTTATACCTACTTGAATAAAAACATGTTTGTTTTGCGGATAGACCGCGAATCACGATATAATACATAAATAGCGAAAAGTGGCGTCGTTCGCCACACCTTTCGTCTGAATCAATGAAAATGCTCCAAAACGTAAACAAACATCGTACGATATTGTTTGTAACTGTGCCAAATATTTCGACCACTTGATTTCGACGAACTCAAATGACTGGGTACTGTCTAATAATTACGTAGGTATTCAAATGCATTAACAACGAACTTAGTAAATCGTTATTCTCAGATAAAAATTGTTTTAGTGAGGCGTAATTTACTCAATATTTTAATTATGTACCTACATAATAGCCTACATAAATGTTTTCCTCATTCTCATAGCCCAATGGAACGGCGAATCCGACACTCTCTTTAACCGACTTCAAAAAAAGGAGGAGGTTCTCAATTCGACTGTATTTTTTTTTTTTTTAATGTTTGTTACCTCAGAACTTTTGACTGGGTGGACCGATTTGGATGATTCTTTTTTTATTTGAAAGCTGGTGCTTCCCGTGTGGTCCCACTTCAATTTGGTGAAGATCTGATGAATATCTCCGGAGATGGAGAACGGAACTCTTCATGGATAAGAGTAAATTGCTCGCGATCAGTGTGATAGTCTTGTAAACAGTATGTTTTAACCATGCATAGCATATCTCGTTCTGGTTACATCCTGTATTTTAAAACAGTGGGGCCACTAAAAATTGTGAAATAAAAAATTTTCAAAAAAAAAATAAAAACCGACTTCAAAAACCACAAACACTAAAAAGTAAAAAATAATTTAATTTATTATGTATACAAGAGTTAATTTAGTTCTATAATAACATTCTTTGGAGTCGGTGCCAATGTGGAGTCACGTCAACAATAATGAAGAGTAGGTAGACGGTTCATGCGGCTAATTGGTACCGACTCCAAAAAATGTTATTATAGAACTAAACTAGTGGTTCGCCCCGAACTGAGACCTCGCGGTATCCATAAACAGAGCGCCATCTATTGACATCTTTGTGAAGTTCTGTTAAAAATAGTGAAGCTAATTAAAAATTAAATAATTTCGTTTCCTTATAATATTTATCCAATTTTAGTATTTGTTGTTCAAGTACAGGATATAATTCAAATAAGTGATCAAGTTTCAGGCTCAGCCTTTTCTTTGTAAGCACAAACGAATAAACTTGTACAGAGCGCCATCTATTGACATTATTGTGAAGTTCTGTTAAAATACGGAAGCTCATTAAAAATTAAATAATTTCGTTTCCTTATAATATTTATCTAATTTTAGTATTTGTTGGTCAAGTATAGGATATAATTCAAATAATTAATCAAGTTTCAGGCTCAGCCTTTCAGAAAATTGGGAGTTCTGAGGTCATCTTTGGACGTCAGAAAATCTCCACTTTGAAAGCCCCCCATTTCGTCAATTTTAGGGGAAAAATTTAAAAAAAAAATATTTTTGGACTCTGTTCCTCATTATCTTTAAAATGATATACCGCAACCCTATGTAACGCTATAAAAAATATTTTACTCCGCATTCGCTTCTATGAGAGCCCCCCTGAAATAAAGATTTTTATAATTTTTTAAGCCATATTCGGCGGGAGGCCATCGGTTTACATATTATATTTAAACTTGAAGTAATTACGTTCAGTAATTCAGAAGTTATAAGGCTCTGACAGACGGACGGACGGACGGACGGACGGACGGACAAGTGCCAATTCACTCAAGTAGACTCAGAGACCTTCGCTTCGCTCGGTCAATTAACTCTTGTATACATAATAAATTAAATTATTTTTTACTTTTTAGTGTTTGTGGTTTTTGAAGTCGGTTTTTATTTTATTTTTGAAATTTTTTTTTATACAGCTTATGCAGGTGTTCATTATTTAAAACTTATAACCTAAATCCCGATTTTCAAGTATCTAACTTCAAAAACATAAGTAGAACTCTCATACAAACTTCCAACCCCCATTTCACCCTCTTTGGGGTAGATTTTCAAAAAGTACTTATACAGGTTATTGTAATTTAAAACTGATAACCTAAATCCCTATTTTTAGGGTTCCGTACCCAAAGGGTAAAAACGGGACCCTATTACTAAGACTCCGCTGTCTGTCTGTCTGTCTGTCTGTCTGTCTGTCTGTCTGTCTGTCTGTCTCCAGGCTGTATCTCATAAACCGTGATAGCTAGAAAGCTGAAATTTTCACAAATGATGTATTTCCGTTGCCGCTATAACAACAAATACTAAAAATTAAAAATATATATATATTAAGGGGGGTCCCCATACAATAAACGTGTTTTTTTCGTATTTTTTTGCTCAATATTAAAAACGGTAACAGGTAGACGGTTCAAATTTTCACAGAATATTAACTTGTATATTAGGTACCTTTCAAAATAAATAATTAAATATCAATAAAGTAAATATTAAAGGGGGGCTCCCATACAACAAACGTAATTTTTATTTTTAATACGTCATAAATCGTAAAACTTACTACAGGTTTGTACGGAACCCTCGGTGCGCGAGTCCGACTCGCACTTGGTCGGTTTTTTTTTTAGTCTGTAACTTAAAAACTTAGAACCATCATGCAAACTTCCAACCCCCATTTCACCCTCTTTGGGGTAGATTTTCGGCAAATTTCTTATACAGATTTTTATTATTTTAAATTAATAACTTAAATGCTAATTTTCATGTGTCTAACTTCAAAAACAAAGGACTTTCATACAAACTTCCAACCCCCTTTTCAACCCTTTAGGGGTGAATTTTCTCAAAACCGTTTCTTAGCTGACGTCTACACCATAGAAGGAACCGACCTTCCAAATTTCAAGTCTGTATGTTTAATAGTTCTTGAGATCTCGTGATGAATCAGTGAGTTCGCTATTATATATACGTAAGTATTATGACTTCGTGTGATGCCAGCCCTCGCTTTGCTCAGGCAGGTAACTTTACCCTCGTCTGAAATCGTCTTGTTTCACCCCTAGGCACACATTAGTTCGCGCACGAGTTGAATGCAGAGCTTATGTAGGTATATGTCACTCAACCACAAACTCTGCAACTCAAGCTCTGCATTCAACTCGCGCGCGAATATTACTATTACGAATGGTTTCTATAATATTATTAAAATATCTTTGAGATATGAATATATCTTTGAATATCTATGGAGGTTTAGGAGTTCAAATATTTCGCAGTTCGCACGGAAATGAACGAGCGAGAAATTACGTAATGTTATTGTTATCATTCTGCTTCAAATATGCACAACACAACGCGGCGCCACGCCACAGACGTAGTCGTTTATACACTGTAGTCTGTGGACGTAGTTAGCTTTCAAGGACAATACGCATATTGAAGTATCTTGTGATTTCAATAGGTACGAAAACAGTGAATCACGAATCGATAGTAGTTAGGCTATTAGTTGAATAATTATTGTCAGGTCGCAAGTTTACCTCTATAATTGTTTACCAAAGTACATACCTAACTCAGTCCTACTCCTACCCGATTACAGATTTTCGTAAAACTGCTTGTACAGGTTTCTATTATTTAAAACTAAAAACTTAAGTGGCGATTTTTATGTCTCTTACTTCAAAAACATAAGATTTTCATACAAACTTCCAACCCCCATTTCACCCCTTTTGGGATAGATTTTCGTAAAGTTGCTCATACAGGTTATTATTATTTAAAACTAATAACCATAATGCCGATTTTCAAGCCCCTAACTTCAAAAACATAGAACCTTCTTGTAAGCCCTTCATCATCATTTCAATGAAATTAAGGCTCACGTCTAAATGCTGATTTTTATGTCTCAAAATCATAGAACTTTATGTATGTAATTTTATGTAACCTTCCACCCCCATTTCACATCTTTTGGGATGGACTTTCGTAAAATTGCTTAAACGGGTTCTTTTTTCTTTTTTTAAGTACAGGTCATTATTATTTAAAACTAATAACCTAAATCCCGATTTTCAAGTCTCTAACTTCAAAAACATAGGACTTTCATACAAACTTCCAACCCCATTTAAAACCCTTTATATAAGGTGAATTTTCTCAAAACCGTTTCTTAGCTGATCATAGAGTCTACATCATAGATGCTTTAATCGTGATTAGTCAGTCAGTGACATAGTGAAGAAGTGGTATTATCACAGACATCTTTATAACTCTGTGGGTATTATATTTCCATGCAGTCGTAATTCCTTCTTCCATGGGTATTTCGCTTTTTTAATTAGATGGAGATTGGAGACCTAGTGTATGTTCCGATAAGCACTGCGAGCACTGTAGAGTGTAGGGTGTGACGTCAATTTAGTATACTGCGAAGCCGTTCCATAGACTGGTTAACTTTGACTAATACATAAGCAAAGGTTTAAAACGGAACGCAGTCCAGTATACTGTCATCTATGTTTTTTGGCGCTGTTTTGTCGTGAAAATAATTATATCCTGTACTTGAACAACAAATACTAAAATTTGATAAATATTTTAAGGAAGCGAAATTATTGACCGAGCGAAGCGAAGGTCTCTGAGTCTACTTGGGTGAATTGGCACTTGTCCGTCCGTCCGTCTGTCAGAGCCTTATAACTTCTGAATTGCTGAACGTAATTACTTCGCTTACGAGAGTCCCCCCTGAAATAAAGATTTTTATAACTTTTTAGGCCATATTCGGCGGGAGGCCATCGGTTTACACACTATATTTAAATTTGAAGTAATAACGTTCAGTAATTCAGAAGTTATAAGGCTCTGACAGACGGACGGACGGACGGACGGACGGACAAGTGCCAATTCACTCAAGTAGACTCAGAGACCTTCGCTTCGCTCGGTCAATAATAATTTTTTGGCAAAATGCTTTTAGGTTACTAGTGCTGTGAAATAGATTATCGATAATTATTGCACTAGTACGCACATACGAGTATTATGTACTCTCTAATCGCTATGTTGTAGATTTCCTAAAAATGAACGAATAAAAAGGAAATGGATAGAAATGATAAAAATACCTAATTGGACACCCAGGCATAACAGTCGTATTTGCTCAAAACATTTCACAGAAGACTCATTTTTGCCAAACGAATATAACAAATGGAGGCGACTGAAATCAGATGCTATACCCACTATAAATTTACCCCAAGAAATAGCCGTTATCACGGCAAGAAAGTTTGATATTTATAAATTAACTAGCTGACCCGGCGAACTTCGTACCGCCAACTTATGTCATTTACCAATTAAAATTAGAATTTTGCGGTATTATACTGTCATCATTTTCATTTTGAAATGGGATATTTGGAAGACGATATTTTGGGCGAATGATATTCTTTGTATGTATTATGTAAATATAATAAAATATATCAATAACCCCGTGCGTAATTAGTATAAGGAGTGTGGTGCCAACCACGTAAAGATATAATTTAGTTTTAATGGGCAACAAATGAATTACATAGAAACAGGCAAAGATTATACGAATTGTATGCGGAGCGACAATATGATACTAGTGATGAGTTCAAACAGTATGTTCAACTGTTTTCCAGGAATTTTAAGAGAGATTGCATTATGGCTAAGTCAAAACACATACAGACTAAGATAAAAAATAGCTCCAATGTAATTAAAACCACTTGGAAAATAGTGAATGAAGAAACTGGAAGAGCATTACCGAAAAAAAGTGATTTTAAACTTAATGTTGGAAATAAATCTGTAACGTCCGATCATGAGGTCGCTTCAGTTTTTGAAGAATTTTTTACGGATATTCCTGTTTCTACCACAAAATTATTGAACTCTTCACCAGATGCCGCTCTTTCCTTATTGGAGGAAAACGTGCTTGAATGTAATACCATTTTCAAGTTCAGTCACGTTAGCTGCTCTGACGTTGTAAAAGCTTTTAAATTAATTAACATTAAGAAAACAAATGATCTGTGGGGCATTTCCGTTGATGTTGTTAAATCATGCCCCTAACAGGTTAGCCTGTTACCATCTTAGACTACATCATCACTTACCATCAGGTGAGATCGCAGTCAAGGGCTAACTTGTAGTGGATAAAAAAAAAAAAAAAAAAAAAAAAAAAAAAAAAAAAAAAAAAAAAAAAAAAAAAAAAAAAAAAAAAAAAAAAAAAATTGATTGATGTCGTGGCACCCGAATTAGCTTTAATATTCAATAATTGTATCGATTGTGGTGAGTTTCCTGACCTAATGAAACATAGTAAAATAATTCCACTATTTAAATCAGGTAGTACCAGTGATCCCACTAACTTTAGACCGATATCTGTACTACCCACTTTCAGTAAAATTTTTGAAAAATTAATTCTAATTCAATTACTTAAACATTTTGGTGATAACGATTTATTGCATACCAAACAGTTTGGTTTTACTCGGGGTCGCTCAACAATCGATGCCGGTGTTGAGTTAATTCAGAATATATTTGAAGCCTGGGAGGAATCACGTGATGCACTTGGCGTCTTCTGTGATTTATCCAAGGCTTTTGATTGTGTTGAACATGAAACATTGGTCAGAAAACTGCACCATTATGGAATTAGGGATGTCGCACTGAAGTTAATGAGGTCCTACTTAAAAAATAGAATACAAAAGGTTGACGTCAATGGAAAGCAGTCTTCCGGGTCAGTTGTAAAAATAGGGGTTCCACAGGGTTCAATTTTAGGACCTTTTCTGTTCCTCATTTACATTAATGATCTTCCTTATCTCGCTAAGGATAATCATGGGATAGTATTGTTTGCCGATGATACCTCGTTATTATTTAAAATAAATCGATACGAAACAGCTCTTCATGAAGTGAACAAGTCTCTCTCTAAACTAGTGCAGTGGTTCGAAGCTAATAACCTGCTCCTTAATAGAAAAAAACCGGCCAAGTGCGAGTCGGACTCGCGCACCGAGGGTTCCGTACAAACCTGTAGTAAGTTTTACGATTTATGACGTATTAAAAATAAAAATTACGTTTGTTGTATGGGAGCCCCCCTTTAATATTTACTTTATTGATATTTAATTATTTATTTTGAAAGGTAATATACAAGTTAATATTCTGTGAAAATTTGAACCGTCTACCTGTTACCGTTTTTAATATTGAGCAAAAAAAATACGAAAAAAACACGTTTATTGTATGGGGACCCCCCTTAATATATATATTTTTTTAATTTTTAGTATTTGTTGTTATAGCGGCAACGGAAATACATCATTTGTGAAAATTTCAGCTTTCTAGCTATCACGGTTTATGAGATACAGCCTGGAGACAGACAGACAGACAGACAGACAGACAGACAGACAGACAGACAGACAGACAGACAGACAGCGGAGTCTTAGTAATAGGGTCCCGTTTTTACCCTTTGGGTACGGAACCCTAAAAAAACAAAGTGCATTAAATTTACATTACCAAATGTTAAACAGGTTAAAACCACAGTACAACTGGAGAATGAGGAATTAGATTTGGTGGAAACCGCTGTTTTTCTCGGAATAACGTTAGATGCTAAACTCCAATGGGGCCATCACATAAATGACTTGTCGAACAGACTTAGTTCTGCTGCATATGCGGTTAAAAAGATTCGTCAGTTGACAGATGTAGAAACGGCGAGATTAGTTTATTTTGGTTACTTTCACAGCATTATGTCATATGGTATATTATTATGGGGTAATGCTGCTGATTTTAATTCTGTTTTTGTGCTGCAGAAGAGGGCTGTTCGAGCCATATATAATATGGGACCAAGAGAGTCACTAAGAGATAAATTTAAAGAAATCAAAATTATGACAGTGCACAACCAATATATATTTGAAAATTTAGTATACGTGCATAAACACATTGATAAATTCAAGAAGAAAAGTGATTGTCATAATGTAAATACTAGAAATAAAAATAAACTTGTAATGCCTGCTTCTAGGCTTAGTAAAATTAGCAATTCATTTGTTGGAACCAGTGTCCGCTTCTACAATAAGCTCCCAGAAGACATGTTAAAGATGTCTCTGAACAAGTTCAAAGTTAATGTAAAACGTAAACTCATTGAAAAATCTTATTACCATGTAAAGGATTACCTAAACGACAAGGAAGCCTGGCAATGATTTGCTCAAATGGCTCTGATAGTTCCTTAGTTATGATTTGTGAGATGGTGATAATAAAAAAATAAAAAAAACCCGGCTGAGTTTGTTGTGGGCTCTTCTCAGACCAGGGCGCGTTTGGAACCCTCGTAGCTTTAGTTTTAAGATACCGTAACTGATTATCACCATCATGTTTTTTATGTAAGTAATTTTTTACGTCAATAAGTGTACAGTGTACCTATATTGAATAAATGAATTGAATCTTGAATCTTGAATCTAATTAATTTAGTAGTACGAGTAATATAGTTAAAATTTTACCTTCTTTTATAAATTATTTAGTTGCTATTTGGGTTTAAATAAGGTTATTTATTATTATTTTTAGTATTAAAGAATAAAATATCAAGAAATTTGTAATCAATAAACGTACTACTTTAATTTCAGTAAAGTAATTATGTATTAAAATCACGCCCCTATTAATTTTACGACTTTTTTGCCAAGCTATAGTATGGCTTGTATATTTTTTTAAATTGTTAAAAACTGTCATCATCTATCTCGAAGGAACCCTATAATTTTTGGGATAAAAATATTCTCTAAGTTAGGTATCCCAGGGCAGAAAAGTATTTTAACAGGCAGCCAAAAATAAAATAGAAAAAAAACCGGCCAAGTGCGAGTCGGACTTGCGCACCGAGGGTTCCGTACAAACCTGTAGTAAGTTTTAAATTATAAAAAAAAACTACTTACTAGATCTCGTTCAAACCAATTTTCGGTGGAAGTTTGCATGGTAATGTACATCATATATTTTTTTTAGTTTTATCATTCTCTTATTTTAGAAGTTACGGGGGGGGGACCAACATTTTACCACTTTGGAAATGTCTCTCGCGCAAACTATTCAGTTTAGAAAAAAATGATATTAGAAACCTCGATATCATTTTTGAAGACCTATCCATAGATACCCCACACGTATGGGTTTGATGAAAAAAAAATTTTTGAGTTTCAGTTCTAAGTATGGGGACCCCCAAAATTTATTGTTTTTTTTCTATTTTTGTGTAAAAATCTTAATGCGGTTCACAGAATACATCTACTTACCAAGTTTCAACAGTATAGTTCTTATAGTTTCGGAAAAAAGTGGCTGTGACATACGGACGGACAGACAGACAGACAGACAGACAGACAGACATGACGAATCTATAAGGGTTCCGTTTTTGCCAAATTTGGCTACGGAACCCTAAAAATTGTATGGATACGGTTTTAGGCTCTTTATGGATACTATAGCATCCTCTAATAAATGAATTTTTTATACAAAAATCATCCCTTCATATTTCATAGATTACGTATGTTAGACAATAATATAATCGACTCCCACCCATCACTAGGAAAATAAAATCCTACTTAGTGACAAACTAAAAACACAATGCTATTTTACTTCTATAGTCTTCCTATTTCTATGAATTCAACTCTGATTCCGACACAGACATATTATAACTCTGTGGATTCCGAAGTCATCCGAAATTAGATAAGTGTTCTGTGATTAGTATTCAATAATAATCTGTGTCCGAAATAGAGTTGTGATTAAATGTTATAAAAGATTAATTGTTAAAACGTTATTGTTATAAAAAATTAACACGTTAAATTAAAAGTTATAATTATAACTTTTAAGGTTAACAAATATTCAAAAGTTGTCAAATTTTAATGTTATATAATAATTCGTTTCGTTAAAAGTTCAATGGAATGAATGTTATATTTTTTATAACTTAATAGGCCTACTTACCTACTGCAAAGATGCAACTGGATTCGGAAATCAAACATTTTTTTGAGTTGTTTTACATTTAAAAACATCAATATGATATAGGTTTGAAATTGAAAAGTGTTTTTAAGTTGATCGAGTTCAGCACTTCAAAATAGTTCCAAATTGCGGCATTAAATACTCCGCCTTGAACTCGTGTTAAACTAAGGTTACACTTTACAACTTTATGCTTAAAAACTTAATATTTTACTTCCATTAAATGAATAGGTATAACATTCATAACACATTTCAATAACAACTGAAGTTTGATAATGGTTTACGTTTGCTTGAAATCATTAAACGTTAAAAAGTTATTTTTACGTAAATTTAATAATAAAAAGTTATTATAATTGAGATAAGGCTCACAATTCCTTGTATTATAAAAATAACAAATAGGTAAAGCAGTACATGATAAGTGGCTGCTGGCCAAATGTTGTAACAGCGCCATCGTCTGGCAGCCACCTAAACTTCTATGCAATTTACTGTAAAAGACACAACGATCGTTGTCAATAAATCAATACGCGATACAGTTATAGACTGGCTAAGCTAACTCTGCAGCAGTAAGAAAATGGTAGAATTTGAAAATCTGTTGATGGAAACACAGACTGTAATGCGAAAAAACGCATTTGATACTTGTTTTTTGTTTTTAATCTGCTTTCCTGGGAGTGTGGTAATTGGTCGTTTTAGTACATTTCAAAGTGAAAATGTAAATATAGGGCACAGTTTTGACAGCGTAATAAGGTAGAGATTGATAATAAGATACGATCCCCGTATTTATATATGATATTTATATAAATTTTGTATAGTATTATATTCGCCGTGAATTCGTCTCCGTGGATTTCGGCTTTAAACTCACGCAGAAACCGCATGTTTTGTTCAGGAGATGAGTCAAAAAAGGTACCAGACAAACAGTTATTTTCGAATTTAATATTAGTGTTAATCTACTGACGCTAAAGATTAACAACAAATTATTACTTGACCAGTGGAGATCTTTTGAACTACTTAAAGACAGTATAAATGAATTGAAACATAGTCAATAGTCAAAGCTGTTTTATTCAAAATATGTACCAACACTGTTTACTTTTTGAACGTCAGTAAAATATGAGACGTGATTGTGATAATTAACTGCAGTAAAGGGCTGAGAAAAGCACACAGTAAACTCAAGTCGGGTTTTTTTTATATTATCACCATCTCATATTTTTGTATTTTATTCATCAAAATCTGAATCTAAATATTCTTCAAATTGAAATCGTCAATATTGACTTTCATTCCCCGTGCTGCACGCTTTTAGCCGAGAGTCTACCAGACTCCCTGATTAGATTGGTCCTCATTTTTAATAACTCTTAAGGTTCGTTCGCTTAATACACCTGGAAATAAATGAAAATAATTAATTTTTTTCGCATTTTCAGCAAAAAATAATTATGTTGGGGGTTCCGTCTAGACTCTCTTGACCCCTCCTTAGACGTGACAGCTTTTGATCAATACAGCACGTTTCTAAATCCCATCCAAAAAAGAAACAAAATTTCAATTTGAGATGGATAGATTGACTTGTTCCAAATCTTTAAGTTTCTGAAGGACAGCCTGGAGATGAGGCTTTAACTCTTCGCTTATTCCACCTTGAAATTATACAATACTTAATAAAAAGTATTAAAACTTGATAGGATTTTGGTGGCAGTTTTTGTCGCATATTATCCGTCATAATTATACGATATAAACAGGCGAATATAAACCGTTTAAACGTTTTATATAAATAATCTAGTATTTTATGCAAAGATCGAAAGGCAAAATATCAAAACCGTTTGGTCAACTTACTTGTCGACTCTTCGATTTCTTGTAAACATTGTTGTTTTTGGCTTAGGACAGCATCGTGTTCTTCCTTTACTTCTTAGAATTTAAGAATCATGTTATAAAATAACTCGCACACATTACTTTGAATCGGTTTATCCATTATTTCACTATTTCACTTTTATTTTCGAAATATTAAAACGAACATAAACAACCTGATAGCTGAATTGACAAATCAGTGACAAATGTAAGAACACAGATTAGACGAATGTTTTTATTTTGTTTTAAGTGTTGCCCTTTTATTCCGTGGCAGAGTTAGCGTGGCCAGACTCTATAACTTTTAACGAACATCTCAATATTTATTAACAAAGTTAAAAGTTAAAAAAAAATATTGTGTTAAATTAAATGTTATAACTTTTAATGCTCACCTCTAGTCCGAAATCAAGCCAAAAGAGAAAAAAATACTTTGCAAATCGTGTGCAAGTGTGCATATCGCGATCCACGCGATTTTGTTATTTTTACATACGTTTTGATTTATGGTACTAATCAGCCAAGAATCATAAAATGTTTAATGCGATTCTCTAAACAAGTGTTTATTGCGTATTCTATTGCATATCGTCAATTTGTAAGTGCTTCAACACATTATATTTAAATCATTGATGTCAAACCTACCTCTATTGATGAGTAATAGATCACTGATATAGATCATGTTGAAATACATTGAAGATTCCACGATAATAAAGTAATCCCATGGAATTAGTAATATTGGTTTATGATAACATAATAAATAGTTGTTGTGGTTGCAGGTGCAGTCGGAGAAAATGGATATTTTGCGTCATTTTCAAAATATTTCGTGGTGAGTAAATACTAGGTGTACTAAGGATTATTGTTACTCGGTTATTATATGTAACAAACTATTAACAATTAGGTACTGAATTACTAGAACATTATGAGTGTACCGTGTCTGTTACGTACCTTCTATTGGACACGCGGAAGGCTTCCGGCCGTAGTTAGTTACTATCCTACCGGCAAACAAGTGCCTCCAAGCGATTAAGCGTTCCAGTGTGATGCTATGTAGAAACGGATTAAGGGTATGGGTATAATATGACTGCCATACCACTAACAAACAGGCTTGTCAGCTACAATCTTAGACAAAATCAAAATCAAAAATATTTATTTCAGTAAAACAATTTCACATAGTGCTTAGAAATTGGGACCATCCCAGTAAGTGACTAGTATTGCTACTAGTACTTGTGGCAGGCGACCCCGCTCTTCCATAACATATTGTAATACAATAATTGAAATAAATATTAAGTTTTTATATTAAATTACCTATTACCTACAGTTATATAAAGTTAAAGTAGTAAATCCAAGCTGTGTGTATACATGTAGTGTGTGTGTGTGTTTATGTGTGAGAGTGGGTATGTAGATTTGTGTATGTAGTAGTGTGTGTGTGTGTGTGTGAAAGAGAATGTATTTGTGAACGTGTGCATGTATGTGTATGCGTGACAGTGTTTGAGATTTAACCTCAGTGTTTTGAAAATGTAGTGTGTATACCTATTATTATATGTACACTTGTTGCATCAAATCTTCCATTTCATAATAGTTGACCGAGCGAAGCGAAGGTCTCTGAGTCTACTTGGGGAATTGGATTTTATATTCAATTCCATGTAAAACTAAATTTGCTTCACAACAATTATTTAACAGAAAATCTACTCATCTTTACAACATAATTAATAATAAATTAAATATTTATCCATTATCATTCCATAAATGCAAAAAAGTTCTTATTGAGTGGTTGCATAAATTAAAGTAGTGGTTCGCCCCGAACTGAGACCTCGCGGTATCCATAAACTTGTACAGAGCGCCATCTATCGACATCATTGTGAAGTTCTATTAAAAATACGGAAGCTCATTAAAAATTTAATAATTTCGTTTCCTTATAATATTTATCTAATTTTAGTATTTGTTGTTCAAGTACAGGATATAATTCAAATAATTATTGATAAGTTTCAGCCTCAGCCTTTCAGAGAATTGAGAGTTCTGAGGTCAACTTTGGACGTTAGAAAATCTCCACTTTGAAAGCCCCCCATTTCGTCAAATTTGGGGGAAAAATTAAAAAAAAAAGATTTTCGGACTCTATTCCTAATTATCTTTAAAATGATATACCGCAACCCTATGTAACGCTATAAAAAATATTTTACTTCGCACTCGCTTCTATGAGAGCCCCCCCTGAAATAAAGATTTTTATCATTTTTAAGCCATTTTCGGCGGGAGGCCATCGGTTTACATATTATATTTAAATTTGAAGTAATTACGTTCAGTAATTCAGAAGTTATAAGGCTCTGACAGACGGACGGACGGACAAGTGCCAATTCACTCAAGTAGATTCACTTCGCTCGGTCAAATTAGTATGATGTTTTATCATTGAAATAGAAAGGTACTAAAATTCTACATCCATGTGTTTTATCCAAACCGTCATAATGGGGACTATCGTTTCTTTGCTCACCAGTTGGCGCCACTGTTGACTAAGGCCCAGAGGTATAGCTGTCAAAGGCGACTTTAAAAGATCGGCGCCGAAACAAAGTTTTAAATCTTGAATTTCATTATGTTTAATAATTTATAACTATCATCATAATATCGAGTAGCTAGTTCCGCAATGTTGTGCAGTTCCGTTTTGTTCGGAAAAAAAGGAGAACACATGTTTCCAAAAGATAAAACTGTTCTAAAACAGTGGCTAGTGGCGTTTCGCAGGAATTCGCAGGATTCTGAGGAATTAATTATATAGGCACTTAATAAATAAAATAAAAAGAAATTAATTACTTATTAAACTTATATTTATCCTTCCCTTTCCCTTTAAAACACACTGCTATACAAAAAAATATTAAACATTGTACTTAAATCCATACAATGGATATGATACTGAAAGATGGTTGAGTTGTTAGTTGAAACTACTAAACAATGGTAGATACTAGATTAAGCTGGAAAATTTTCTAGCAATAGCAGGTATCATGTATGTATGATAGTAGGGGCTACTTTCTTTCAAGCAATAAGTATTCATTATTGATCATTTTTATGTGCTTATTAGTAGTTTATACACCAAGGGGATAAAGCACTGTTTTATGTCACGGGCGCTACATTGAATCCTGAACGTAACGAAGGACTGCAAAATTAACTCCCGAGCGCAGCGAGGGTGTTATAAGTTAATTCCCGACCAAAGGGAGGGAATTAAGATTGAGTCCTGAGTGCAGTGAGGGATTCAAGCGCCCAAGAAAAAAACTGCTTTATCCCGGTGGTGTATACTCTACTTTATACTTCTACCATAACAGTAAAACAAACTGTAACGGTTAGATATTTATTGCAAATCATAGTAAGTAGGATACATAGGTCTAGTAAATAATAAAAAGAAAAGATGCAGGTATACATACTCCTTGGTTTAAAAACTTTAATGTCAAATGGAATTATGTCAAATGGTACGGTCGTTTGGTCGACCAGTCTGGAGCCTAGACTCTGTTGTGCATATTTACAGTATGGGGTTGGTCAACTAGTTGGGCGATCGATCGACTAGATTATGGCCCTAGGGCATGAAGACTGACTTTAGACCCGCAAAAGTATGATTAAAACAGTAGTAAAGGTATGGTAGAAGTATAAAATAATTATCACACTGATAAACTCATCTTATAAAGAGAAAGTACATTTCACTTCCAATACTGTTAGTTAGTTCTCCAATTAATCCTTCTGGAGAAACCTGAAATGAAACATCTAATATTAATCAAGAGAAATATCATGTAGTAAGTGTGTCCTTGATGTGCATGAAACCCATAACCTTTCATGCAGAAGTCTTAGTAAGTAAATATATATAATACCTATATTAGGTAAATATATGTAAAAAGAAAAAACATAGCTGTTACCTCGGCAAACAAGCATACTTTTGGCAAAAAATAAGTTTGGAAACAGTAAACAAACTAACCTCTGAATTAGCTGCTCTTTGAGGCCGCCTATTTTTGCGCCTCTTTTTCTTAATTCCGCTTTCAAAGCGTTCACATTCATCGCCAAATAATCCATATTTGCGATAATTTCACGAAGGAGATCACTTTTCAACAGGTAAATTAAAGAAATTATAATTTATGTCACGAAGCCCGCCAAAACCAGTGAAAAGTGAATGATATTGGACCTCACGCGACACCAGCGCCCCTAGCGGCAAATTCATACGCGATAGCCCCCATTTCTTTTTATTATTATTTTTTTTTTCTTAAAGAGATCTTATTCTCAGGTGTAAACCAGACTGGTGCTACCCGAGCATGAGTAAGGAGACCAATGAACTGCTGCACCAATGCATAGATTTACCAACTATGAAGCTCTCGGAAGATGTGGACGAACTGATTAAGAAGAGCAAAGCTTTTCCAATACCATTCCCTATAGAAACTGTCAGGTAAGTTATTGCCTCTGTCAGTTGTTTCAACTTGTAACAGGAGAGGTCTACTTTGGACCTGGTGGGCAATTTTTTAAAGGTATTAATGAATCATTCATTGCTACAACCTCAATGGATCATCCTGGCATTTTTGGGTGAGCTAGCAAAATGATTTAGGAATAATTAAGTACAATATATCTTTTATTTTTTTATAGAAGCAGACATTACTTTGCAAAAGTCCATGATAATCACAGAATAAGAAGCTTAATTTGCTATAATCTGCCAAAACAGACTATGTAGCACAACGTGCAGCTTGTAATATGGACTGCCCAATAAGCCAGCAATATGCACCACCACCACACCACACCACACAAACCTTTCAGAAGATGTTGACTCAACAATGCACAATTGAAAAGGCTTTAGAATTGTGTATTGTTGTTGAGTTACATGAGTACTTTAGAAAGTTTAAGCTTCTTGTTCCTTGATTGTGTTTTTTTTATGTTATCGTCGTCGTCGTCTCAACCTATAGACGTCCACTGCTGGACGAAGGTCTCCTGCATGGATCGCCACAGAGCACGGTCTTGTGCCGCTTGTTTCCAGCGGCTCCCAGCTGCACGCTTGAGATCGTCTGTCCACCTAGTGGGGGTCGTCCAACGCTGCGCTTCCCGGTGCGAGGCCGCCATTCGAGCACTTTGGGACCCCAACGCCTATCGGTTCTACGAACTATGTGCCCCGCCCATTGCCACTTGAGCTTGGCGACTCTTCGAACTATGTCGGTTACACTGGTTCGCCTACAGATCTCTACGGTCTACGGATCTTCTACACTAATATTATAAAGAGGAAAGATTTGTATTTTTGTATGTAACGAATAAACTCAAAAAGTACTGGACCGATTTTAATAATTCTTTTTTCATTAGAAAGCTACACTATCACTGAGTAACATAGGCTATATTTTATTTTCAAAAAAATTAGAGATCCTTCCGAAAATTGCAATATTGTGAACCAAGTCGGAAAAAATCGTCTCTTTTGAGAGCTTACGTGGCGTGCGCTGCGTAAATAGTTATAGTTACACGAAAACAATGTATGGGGAAATTGTTCCTCTCAAAAAGTTCTAAAAAAAATCCGCGACAGCATGTATCTATCTTTTAAGGTTGACTCACAATAACCATTTCTGTGATTTTCAAATTTGGTCTTTACCAATGCTTTACTTGCGAAGGTGTTTTTACCGACATAGTATGAATCCTTATCAAAATAAATATGTTATTCATCTCAAGTATCTAATTAAGATAAAAATTGTCCTGTACATCATTTAATTTAGATGAATATCTTATGAGATATCATAGAAATAATGTAACGTGCAAGGGAAAATGGAATATAATAATCTGAGGGCTGGCGGCTGTGGTGAGGAAGGGGCGTACACTCTTACAATGTAATATTGAAATGTAAAACCTGCCCACTGGCTATAATAGGTATAGACTATTAGGATTATTAGTGCTGCCCGTGCGAAGCCGGGGCGGATCGCTAGTATGTTATAAAATGAGCAAAATAATGAAAGTGCACTTTTCTGGTTGAAGTTTATTGTCAGAAACGCTGACAGTTTGTGTGAGAGAGATTAACTGAACATTTTATCAAATATTTTAGGTTGGAAAAGTTAAGAGTGCACAAATCAATAGAGAAGTTGAAAAGGAACATAGTGTCTACATACCCACTGATACATGAAAGGGTTCTATTGCTGATGACACACTTCCTTATTTACAAAAGGTAAGTGTAACTTAATAAGTATCTTATACAAGAGAAGATCCTATTGAGGCTGTGTAACCAAATAGAAATTTTAAGAAGTGAGTCTGTTTCTTATGTATATTTTAAGACAAAAATTATGGGTTGCAAGACAATAGACAATAGTGTCATTAGTTTACCTAAAGTTAAGTATTTTTTTTTATTTTAGCCTAGTGGCTTACACACCCAACCTCCTTTATGGAGTCGCAGGTTAGATCCCCGGGCTTGCACCTCCAAATTTTATATTATTGTGGGTAATTAAATTATATCATTAGCTAACAACATTATCTAAGGGTATTCATATAAAATTTCATGTTGATAACCTCGTTAGTTTGTTTGCGACCTCCAGTCAAAGACGACGAAAATGACTGACGCGACAATGTTGAAGAAAATCGAGCATCGTGCGTTGATTAAATTCCTCACTAAACAAGGAAAATCTCAAAAAATAATCCATAAAGAAATGGTAGCAGTTTATCAACACTCTGCTCCTTCATTATCGACTGTACAGAAGTGGTCAAGTGAATTCAAAAGAGGCAGGGAAAATATCGAAGATGACCCCCATCCAGGTGGGCCAATCACGGCGGCTACCGAAGAAAATGTGAAAATTATCGAAAAACTTGTATTAGAAGATGCACGTGTAAAAATCAAGATGTTGGCAGAAATAACTAAGCTATCCGTTGGGACTATACACACTATACTACATGATTATCTCGACCTTACAAAAGTAAGTGCAAGATGGCAAAGAAAGTGCTGCTTGTTCACGACAACGCACCGGTTCACACTGCGCGGCTCTCCAAGGCTGCTGTACGAGAGTGCGGGTTCGAGGAAATTAACCACCTTCCCTACAGCTCAGACCTGCCCCCCAGTGACTACTTTTAATTCCCAAATTTAAAAAAATAAAAAATGGCCAAGTGCGAGTCGGACTCGCGCACCGAGGGTTCCGTACAAACCTGTAGTAAGTTTTACGATTTATGACGTATTAAAAACCAGACGAAATGAACCGCAAAACTAACTTTGTTTGTAGAGGTTTATTGTTAATATCAAAAAAAATATGCTAGTTAGAGCGTTGGTTTTATTTTTCCTGTAAAATATACATAAGCTTCTATTGACCATAATTATTTCAGATTTTTCAATTGGTAAACTTCGGAGATAAGGGGGGGGGGGGGGAACGGTATTTTTTTCGACATTTTGCCCGATAAATCAAAAACTATTATGCATAAAAATAAATAAAAATCTGCTTTAGAATGTAGAAGTATAGCCCTTTCATATGATATCCCACTCAGTATAGTAAATAGTTATCATTACTTTGAAATTTCAAACCCCCGATTTTCCCCCTTTTTTAATTATTCTAAAAATAATTTTCGATTTGTTTTTATTTTAATGATGTTGGGCCACTATTATACACAACTATTCCAAATTTCATGTCGATAGCTTTAATAGTTACTGAAATAATCGACTGTGACGGACGGACAGACGGACGGAGAAAGTAGCACCATAAGGGTACCATTTTTACCATTTTGGTACGGAACCCTAAAAAGACCTCCGGGTAAAGCGATTTGCTGACGATAATGAGCTCAAGTCCGCTGTAAATGAGCATTTTTCGGGCCAAGAAGAAAATTATTTTTTTAAGGGAATAGAAAAACTTATTTCGCGATCAAACAAATGTATTGATATCATGGGAGACTATATTGAAAAATAATTTTTTTTCAAGGTTTTATCTGTTTTCTAACATACCCATACCGAGAATACATTGAACGCCCCTCGTAAATACAAGGAATTCAACCCGCCGCGGCTCACCCGACCCGGCCCGCGCCTGACCCGCGGCCGTTCCCTGTGTGTTTTGCGCTTTACTGTTTACGTGAAATTAGACTCTTTCTTGGGTTACTCGGCTGTTTAAAGTGATCGCTGTACTCCTTCTGAATCTGTCAAAAAGGTCACTCGTTCATAAGGTCGTCCCGGACGAGTCCCTACACAATGTTTATTTCAGCAGCTAAACTGACTTTACCCTGAGTAGGTATTTAAAGTTACAATAATCGTTTGCAGGGAATTTGGTTCCAATATAGAAAAGGCATTCTACAAAGATATGACAGTGCCGGAGTTCATAGAGAGGATACTCAAAAAGCGCGCTGTCACATTCATGAACGAAAGCGACGAATTTCTTCTATTATCCGGCGAAAGAGAGTAAGAATAAAGTACATTATTTATATTATGACGACTATTGTATACAAAACATGAATAAAACTAAAGCGCAAAAACTGTTTAAAATTATTGTTCGGAAAAGATTTAGGTATGCACCTTACGGAGTATGACAGCGTCGGCCTGCATCAACTTATATTCTTATTTCCGCAGAAACTCCTAAATTTTCCAGGTTAAAAAGTATAAAATCCCTGTACCAAAGTTTCTCAAAATATTTTTAAATGGTGGGCTATGCCCATGACATACTCATATTTTTATAATTACTAACTATATGGATGGAATTAGAACCAAAACGTGTGTAAAAGTGAATAAAGATAACCTCTACAGATTAATTTACACAGATTTCTCTATCGATTACCCTCTAATTACTAAATTTAAAGATGTTCTCATCAGTCACGACGGCTGGGAGCAAGTGGGCACTCTTCACCAGAAACCTCCACTCTTACTAGAGAACTGCCTGAGCTATGACGAAATGAAGCTATCCGCTATGGTATACGTCAGCGGGTACACGGAATGCATCAACGACGGCTCTAGAACAAACGCCGGCGTATTAAGAGAAGATATCGCCGAAGAAAACGCTATTATAATCGGTGAGTGAAAAATCGGAATTCAATCATTTTTCTTCAAAAATGTATCTGATGTTCGGCAAAATATTCGTATTTTTTTTTATCCACTACAAGTTAGCCCTTGACTACAATCCCACCTGATGGTAGGTGATGATGCACTCTAAAATGGTAGCAGGCTAACCTGTTAGGGGCATGGCAGTTAAGTATATTGAACCCATAATCCAAATCAGTTTCTAGTTATATGGCATCAAACCGGAACGCTAAATCGCTTGTGTGTGTTGGTAGGGTGTTAACTAGCCACGGCGGAAGCCTCCCACCAGGCTAGACCAGAGAATATTCAGAAATTACAAATTCCCGAACTTATAAGACCACATCACTCACCGCTGCTCTAATGTCGTCAGATATGTGGCTCAGATGAACCAAAGTGATTGTCGTTATTTTAAACATGTCACAATTTGTTAAAGGTCTAATAGGGCCACGTTTTGAGAGACGCGGTCGAATGGACTATGAAGATATACTAATAACTGAACAACAGAACTGCCTTGAAAACGGTTACGGCGAAGAAGTGACTCCTACGACGTGTCTGAACGTTCTTAAGACGACATACGTGAGAAACAACCAGTCCACTAAGCATATGTGGAGGCAAATGTGGTCGGAGTTCTATCAGGTCAGGATTTTAATTTAAGCTATATGATGTCATGAAAAATCTAAACTGGCATACAAAAATATGTCAAGAAAAATTCAATAGCCAGGTGGCTACTGAATTTTTCTTGACATATTGTGGAATAGTGTGGATGTCTGTGACAGTCTTTTTATAATTATAAGGGGAACTTTGGTGCATAACCCAAGTGCCAAGTGCATGTTGAGCCGCGTGCAGTGGAGAGTTCCGTAGTTGCCTGTTACAATATGCCAACATTTTTATAAGTTGGTCAACTGTTACTCGTTAACTTGTAAATTTGGAAAAGCTTACTATGCTTATATTCCTTTTGACTTCGTTCTAAATATACTACTGCCATGAATTTTTTGATGTATCCAAAATCAACCGTTTAACTTGTAGGGGTGGAGGGGGGGACACTTGACTCTAACAAAAATTACACTTTAAAGGTAGGTAGGTAAATATTTCTTATATGGATCCCTGAATCCATACCACAAATAATTTTTAAACAACCTATGCAATGACACCTCTAAGTATGGGATAGAGGAGAAAAAAGTTCAACCCCACTTTAACTGTAGGGGAAATACCAAAAACAAAAATTCTTTCAAATTTTACCACTTTTTCGGAGCGATTAATGTGGATAACTATGCCAAATTACAGCTTTCTCGTACTAACATCCTCTGAGCTAAGCCGCGGGTGGACAGACGGACGGACATGGCGAAAATAAGGTGCAAGGGCTTGGGCTGGGCGTTGATCAGTAGGCCAGTGAGTTAGTCAGGACTTTCCCAACTGCATGAGATAGATAGATAGATAGATAAACTCTTTATTGCACACACTTAGAACAAGGACAATAAACAGAAATACTAAAAGATACAACAGAAGGGTGCAAAGGCGGTCTTATTGCTAAAGCAATCTCTTCCAGACTACCTTTGGGGAGAGGAGATTAACAAACAAGAGCGCGGGATAGTGCAACGTCTAAAATATGAGATATGGTATATACTAGCTGATGCCCACGACTTTTTCCGCGTGGATTGATTTTGATTTTTGGTTTTAATTTTCTTTAATTTTATTTTAATTAAGTAGTTATCAAGTATTTCTTGCCAAATTTCATCCAGATACTTTCAGCAGTTCTGGCGCGATTGAGAAACAAACATCCATCCTTCCATCCATCCATCCATCTATCCATACGTCCAATCAAACTTCCGTATTTATAATATTTGTATAGATTTATATTTTTACAGGTACACAGTTACACATACGAGGAGCTAACATCATACATAAACATCCAAGACAAGGACGAAGACAAACAGTATCTGGACAGATATGTGAAGCAGCCGCACTCTGACAATATATTTGACAACGAGGTGTACTACAAGAGGCTGAGCATTCTGGTTGAAACCACTCTACTAGAGGCCGAGTGCAGAGCTGCGGAGGGCGGGAGGGATGCCTTCATCAATGTTGTAGGCTGTGGTGAGTTTTTTTTTTTTTAAATCCACTACAAGTTAGCCCTTGACTGCGAACTCACCTGGTGGTAAGTGCAGTCTAAGATAGTAGCGGCCTTACCTGTTAGGGGTATGGCAGTTATATTAAACCCATACCCCTAGTCGGTTTCTACACGGCATCGTACCGGAACGCTAAATCGCTTGGCGGAACGTCTTTGCCGGTAGGATGGTAACTAGCATCGGCCGAAGCCTCCCACCAGACCAGAAAATTCAGAAATTATACTTAGATTTCCAAATTGACCCTGCCGTGAATCGAACCCGAGACCTCGCACGTTGAAGCAACTGCGCCATGGAGGTCGTTATAGCATCTACACTTGACATATTCATGAAGCAGTGGCTCTGAACTATAACATAATAACCCATGAAATGTACTATCACAGCTATTGGATAGAAGCAGGCGTTACTTTGCGGAAGTCCATGATAATGAAGGAACTAGAAATTTATTTCGCTATAATCCGCAACAGTAGGCAAATCTATGTGAGTCAACATCTCCTGAAGATGCTCCGGTGTCGGAGTGAAACGTACGTTGAGAATATTTTGTTAGATTTATGTGGCGTGGTGAATATCGCAAGCTGCGAGTGCAAGATACACTGTACCACATAGATTTGCCTACTGTTGCGGATTATAGCGAAATAAATTTCTAGTTATTTTAGTATCACAGCGTAAGAATACAGTCAGGTCAAATTCTGATTGACACAATCTCGAAACTAAACTTAAATGACATCTCTATTTATATTGCTATGGCTTTCATAATAGTAGGGGAGGCAATGATGCTAAATGTGGATTTACTCGAGCATCGTGGAGACCTAATGAAATTTGAAGATTAGATGGTAAAACGAAAAAAATATTATATGATGTATATCTTTTCACCGGTGAGGACAGTGTCTACAGGTTATTTTTTTTAAAGAAAATTCCTTGAGATAATCGTCAGATTATGGGTCAGCACGTTTGGGACATGAAGCTGAACCGTCTGTATGATAATCTGACGCGCTCGAGTATTTCAAAATGGCAATTTCCTTTGCATTTTTAAAAAAAACCGGCCAAGTGCGAGTCGGACTCGCGCACCGAGGGTTCCGTACAAACCTGTAGTAAGTTTTACGATTTATGACGTATTAAAAATAAAAATTACGTTTGTTGTATGGGAGCCCCCCTTTAATATTTACTTTATTGATATTTAATTATTTATTTTGGGTACGGAACCCTAAAAACCGCAGTGACTCTGCGTTACGTCAGAATTTTCAGACTTTTGAATAGGAGCTTCCTTTGGGTGCACTTAACATCTCTGAATATCTGACGCGCTCGATTTTTTAGGGTTCCGTACCCAAAGGGTAAAAACGGGACCCTATTACTAAGACTCCGCTGTCTGTCTGTCTGTCTGTCTCCAGACTGTTTCTCATAAACCGTGATAGCTAGAAAGCTGAAATTTTCACAAATGATGTATTTCCGTTGCCGCTATAACAACAAATACTAAAAATTTAAAAAAATATATATATTAAGGGGGGTCCCCATACAATAAACGTGTTTTTTTCGTATTTTTTTGCTCAATATTAAAAACAGTAACAGGTAGACGGTTCAAATTTTCACAGAATATTAACTTGTATAAGGTATGTTGGGGTAAGAGCGGAAAGGGGGTAAGACCGTATACATCAAATTTCCCGCGAATGAGACCATATTTTTTAATGTTGGTATCATTATGTTCAACGCCATTTTGTTATGCGTCTACTTCAGTTCGCGCCAGTCACTCCCGACGGACCGTACGTGAGTTATGGTGAATTAAAAAAAACAAGGTAATTTTTGTCTTTTTTTCTTCTATCCGATCTTTCCCTTTCCCTTTTAGATTCATATTTTGGCGAAAATACAGCTTGTTTTGCTAATATTTCGCCTCAATACTAGGTTTAAAGTAGCAATAGCTAGATAGATCTGATCAGAATACGCCTAGGATGTCTATTAGCAGATATCCGATGTTCCCCCTTTCGGGTAAAGATCGGATTAAAACCATCCGGTCTTTACCTGTACAAAATGAGGCAGGGATTGTCAAACTTTTATACTTAACATGAATATTTTTCACCTTAAAATACAGTGTAAGGATTATTCTATTTTGATCTCGAGATTTTGATGGAAATGTGTTTAGAAGCGTACAGATACAGAAAAGAGCCCAATAACATTAAAATGACTGTACATGTTCGTCTTATATCTTGGGTATCGTTTTAATTTTTTTATTTACAGCATTAATTTTTATTTGTCATTTATTTTACTATGTTATTTATTTCTGTATTTTATTTTTATTTATGTTATTTATAATGGATATAAAAAATTGTTTTTAAGCAACTTCCATGCTTGGGATCAACGTTACAATTTTGAAAAACGGACAGATAGAATTTTTGATGTCTTTAGCTCGGACATTGAAAACTTTTTCTGTCCCTTTTCAAGGTTAAAATTAGCTGTCATTAATAACTAGCAAAAAATGTATTCATCCGATCTTTCCCGCGGATCTGGATAATTCATCTTATGATGAGAGCAAAGTTTGAGAATCACGAAAGGTAAAAAATTTATCACTGGGGGTAAGATCGGATGCCTTTAAGTAAAAAAAAAAAAATCGATTGGAACATTCATGTTTTTAATTACATAAACGTAATTTTTTTATATATTGTAGTGCGTTTAAGATCGGATTTATTATTCTTATACACCTTGTTCTCAAAGCCATAGACGCGGGTTTGAAAGTACGTCCGATCTTGCCCCCGAAGGACAATTTTTTAACCATAGCCATAAAAAAGTATGTCTTGTTTTTACATGCGTATAAAGCAGAAACTGTTGAGTTTACAAAAATAAACAAAATTGAAACCTAAGCTACGTTTAAAAGTTAAACAAATGCACCATATTTTAGTAATCTATCTTCAACAAATATCGAGAAAATTGAGTTTTTACAAAACCTTTTCAATTGGTCTGAAATCCGTCCGTTCTTACCCCAACATACCTTATTACCTTTCAAAATAAATAATTAAATATCAATAAAGTAAATATTAAAGGGGGGCTCCCATACAACAAACGTAATTTTTAAGCAATTTTTTTTAATAATTTAAAACTTACTACAGGTTTGTACGGAACCCTCGGTGCGCGAGTCCGACTCGCACTTGGCCGGTTTTTTTTTTGTTTTTTTACCAATATTTTTACTTCCGTACGGCCAACCCCACCATGCAAACCGGCAGACAAACATACCATTCGATAACAGAGACACGTGGGGCGTATACGCTATCAATATATGACGCGCTGGAGTAAATCCAAAAAATCCAAGTTTAGTTTAGAGATTGTGTACACTAGAATAAACCACAACACATAAAATTATTATTGACGCGAGATAATGTCACAAGGAATTACCTCTTGCATGCTATTTTGAACTCTATTTTAGTTGTGATTTCGTTACTTAACAAACCCTTGTGAAGTTATAACTTTTTGTAGGTCTCGGAGTGTGGAAGATAGCCCCCCACCAGCCGGACGTGTATATCCTCACATTCCTGGAGCGGATTCGCGCGTTCCTCAAGAAGGACCTTCTGAACCACGTCACCGACGTCAACTTCGCGTATATTAGGACGAGTCGTGGCATACAGTGTGAGTTACATAAGCTACAGCCCATTAGCGTCCCACTGCTGGGCACAGGCCTTCACTCTCATAGGAGAGAGGGGGCGCATCGGAGCAGGTCTAAGCTCTTATTAGCTTAGACCCACCACGCTGCTCCGATGCGGGTTGGCGGGCTTTAGCGACTATTATCATGTTAGTCATAATAACCGGGACCGACGGCTTAACGTGCTCTCCGAGGCACGGGGGTTAAACACCGCCAACTTCCAACTCCGGGCTGGCACTGAGAATTTTGAAAAACCCAATACCTAACTATTTTTATGTCCGACCGGGAATCGAACCCAGGACCTCGTGATCCGCAGTCGACCATGCTAAGCGCTAGACTAACGAGGCAGCATCAAGCTACATTCATCTCTAGTCTTATATTATATGAAAATCGATTCTTAAGGTGGTAAACTTCAAAAACATTTGCAATTGAGTTTGAATCATTGCTGCCTGGATGTCACTGGCGATTTTTTTTATACAAGTATCAAGATAATGTAGGAAAGCTGTCAAGAAAACTTGTAAAGGCTATAAATCGTGTAATATTGGTGAAATAATGACGATGAAAGTGCAATTTTATACAGAAAGAGAATGTAATGTATAATCTGTGTAATCTTTTTCCAGCTCTATTCACTAACTCGCCTGTGCATAATGATCAGTCACCAATCGATAAACGAATCTTCTTCGAATGCAAACGACATCCAAAGGGTAACTTAACTTACTTATTTGTTACTAGATGATTCCCGCGACTTCGTCCGCGTGGATTAGGGTATTTTGATTCCCGCGGGAACTCCTAAATTTTCCGGGATAAAAAGCCTATGTCCTTCCCCGGGATATAACCTACCTCTATACCAAATTTCAGCAAAATCGGTTGAAAAGATGGGCCGGGAAAGCGTAGCAGACAGACAGACAGACAGACACACTTTCGCATTTATAATATTAGTATGGATTTTCACGTGTATAGGTGGAATTGAGACAGTATATTATATTGTTTTCACGAATAAATGTTAACAAGGAACAAGCCTTTGCAATAATTGCTTATAGTGCAACAAAGTAAAATTTGCTTTTCTATAATAGTAGTTTATGCAACTGTCATATAATGAAGGGTATTAAAACACGAGTGTGAGTTTATGAAACGAGCGCAGCGAGTTTCATAATAGTAACGAGTGTTTTAATACCCGTGTTATATGCAGTTGCATACACTACTTTATCTTCACTAATGCAATTTATCAAACAACAAGAGTAAAAGCTGACAATAGTTTATGTATATACGTGTATTGTCACAGTGAACTTGCCGCCATTAAAATCTAACCAATGAGAGCGCAGCTGCGCGCGCAGGGCCAATCAGAAGCGAGCGCGCGCTGTTCGTTTTTTATTTAATTGGCACAAGATCTTACCAAAGAGTTTTGTGTATGTAAGTTTAGTAGTTTCGACGAAGTTTTCACGTATAACCCAACTGTTTTCAAAAGCCAGCCTAATATCAAAATTTTATACAACTTGTATGAGGATTTTGACATAAGGCTCGCCAGGTTAATTGGTCGCGTTTTATTGATGTTATAATGAGATTTTACGATATCGATGTGGATATTATACCATCATGTGAAATTGCTTAAATTGAGTGTTTTGTTATCTGCGCTATAACAGTAGTAATTATAAGTCAAGTATTGGAAACATAAGTAGAATGTTATAACATTAGTGTAGATAAAAAGATATTTGTAATGAAGATCTACGATCACAGAATCAATAGGTAATGGTACCTACATTGTTACACATTGCTTCGTCTTGTTCTTATGAGTGACAGATATGATAATCAACGACAATAGCTTGGCTATTAAAGTTAAAGAAGAGGAAAGTTGACAGTAAGACTGTATGGTACATTGCGAGATCTTATCCTAAAATTGATGAATGTTTATTTTCCCATTTGCATGGGCAAATGGCTAATAATTATTAAAAAAACAGTAAATATTAGTATCAGTTCTATGTTCTCAAAGAGAACGACGAGATTGCTTACAATATTGCGCTATCTCTTGCGGTTTGAAAAAAGAAACAAAATGCATTAACAAACCATAAACAAAACAAAATTCAATGAGCTAGGATAAAAATGATGTACAGTCGACGTCAAAAGTGCATATAGAATAAGCAAAAATGTTGCTTTGCATGCGGTCGGACACCCACACACTTGCAGTAGTATAAAATATATTCTCATATAATATATATAAGATAATATAAGTCGTTCAGCTTGTAGGTATTGTAATAGCCGAGTAATATCGATAATTTCACACTCCAAGTAAGTGAGCTCAATGGCGAGGCGTGGAACTGCTCAGATTGCGCAACGCAACTGTGGCCGGTTCAAATCTCGACCCGTGTAAGCATTTTTTACTGTTTTTATTTGATGAGTGATATTTTTATACCAGCAATAGCATATATGCGGGTAGTTTAAAAAATCACTGAACAGATATTATGGTCACTGAGTACTGACGGAGACGGAAGATTTGACAATCGTTAGTCGTTATTAGCAAATACTACACAATTATTATAATTTACTAAGTTTTGCTGTTTCTTATCTTCAACAATAATGCAAGCTAATATTAATATGCAGAAGAGGATGCATATTATTAATGAGCTAAATAATATCGGATACAATATACTTAGCTCAAATTTGCAATGGAACTGGTTTCACCGTGAGTATTGTTTTTATTGTTAAAAAATGTGTGTTCATAAACTTAGGATTAGTTACATATCGTTTTATTAGTAAATATCTATAAAATTTAGACAAGATACTTAGTAGTTTCAAAAGTGTTTATTTTAATCTCGCTGTTTGGTTTTTAGTGGACAACCAAGCGTTGGATGTCGCATCCTGACGAAGAGAGTAATGCTTCACAACGAAGACATAATATTATAGTTGAACAATATGAGTCCAGCTGTTGATGTGCCACAAGTCACAACCAGGCCACAACTATCATTTGTGCATGTTATTTGTTGTCCTGTGCATCGATCACATATAGTGCGTAATTGGTTTAATCAAAACCCAGACAACAGTTATTCCCTGGCCAGTAAGATCACCAAACTTAAATCCTATAGAATATTATGAGGTTTGATGGTGCAAAAGTGGGATATGCGAAATGAAAGGACTGCAGAGGAAACGGAGGCTCACTGTATGGAAGTATGGGAGAATATATTTAGAGGAACGGATAACTGTCCCAATATTACAAACGGATTCACCCGGCGCCGCTTGCTTGCTGTTATTGAAAAAAGTGGAGGTTTTATTGAATAGTAATACTTTTAAAGCTATATAAAATTTAATTTTTAAGGCTTTAAATATGAAACATAACGTATATTCTTTTCCTAACTTGTATTAATTATTATTAGTATATCTTATCAAAAATAACAGACAAAAAAGCAGCGCCGCCCTTTGGTTACTAGATTTTTAAGGTTAAGCTTCAATTTTCTTTTCTTTATGAAAACGATTACTTAAGCTATAAACCTTAAAAAATGATAGAAAAAGTAGCTGAAGTTATTAATTACTTTTGAGAAAATGTAACATGATAACAATGAAAATAAATTAAAATAAAGTCGATTATCTAATAAAAAGTGTTTCTTCCAATTTATTTTGATTGTTTTATTACTTATTGACTCATAACACCACTAACATAGCTAACTTTGTCCTTAAGTATTATCGTGTAATAATTAATGTTTGCGTTTATAAATGGATTTTATGTCTGTAAATAAAGATACATTATTATAAAGAATAACAAACAGACACAAAACACATAAACAAAACATAAATGTTTGTATCCAAAACAAAATAAAAACTGCTGTAAGAGATTCGAACCTAGGTCATATGATGTATATGTATTCCAACTATATTATCACGACACTGGGAGTGGTTACTGTAAAGCGATGAAATAAACAATCAGAATAGACAAGGTTATTGAATAGGAATGTTTTGAACCTAATGCTAATGCCATAAGGTTGATATTGTTGACAGTTTATAGTAAAATCGTTTGAACCTTATACTGTTGATTTAAGGTTGATAATATTATTGACAGTTTATGTTTATCAGTGTGAGTGACCACGTGAGTGATTCACAGCATTGCTTGCACGCAGTTTTAGCCTTAGAGCTATGTATGCATTTATGCAGCTGACTGTACTTGTTGTGTACTTTTAATATAATATATTGTGACTATATAATATTTTATGACATGAAAATTATGTAGGGAGTACCTTCTTTTTTTTAGGGTTCCGTACCCAAAGGGTAAAAACGGGACCCTATTACTAAGACTCCGCTGTCTGTCTGTCTGTCTGTCTGTCTGTCTGTCTCCAGGCTGTATCTCATAAACCGTGATAGCTAGAAAGCTGAAATTTTCACAAATGATGTATTTCCGTTGCCGCTATTAAAAAAATATATATACTAGTGGTTCGCCCCGAACTGAGACCTCGCGGTTTCACAGAGCGCCATCTATTGACATCAGTGTGAAGTTTTGGTAAAAATATCATCATCATTAAAAATTAAATAATTTCGTTTCCTTATAACATTTATCTAATTTTAGTATTTGTTGTTCAAGTACAGGATATAGTTCAAATAATTGATCAAGTTTCAGGCTTGAGAGTTCAGAAAATTGAGAGTTCTAAGGTCAACTTTGGACGTTAGAAAATCGCCACTTTGAAAGCCCCCCATTTCGTCAATTTTAGGGGAAAAATTAAAAAAAAATATTTTTGGACTCTATTCCTAATTATCTTTAAAATGATATACTGCAACCCTATGTAACGCTATAAAAAATATTTTACTTCGCATTCGCTCCTATGAGAGCCCCCCTGAAATAAAGATTTTTATAACTTTTTAAGCCATATTCGGCGGGAGGCCATCGGTTTACATATTATATTTAAAGGGGTTGTTTCATCTTGGGCCAGGTACTTGTACAGTATTCCAAAAAATAGTATAAAATCATAGAAAACAAAATAAAATATGCTTTTTGGCAGTTTTACAGTGATTAAGAGGTACAAAAATAAAATGTTTAATTAGGTACATTTGTAGAATAGCAACTCTCGCAGCGCATACATCCATCAATCTGACTGCTGTTGGATATTTTATGGTTAATTCACATTTCCCAGGTAATTTTATGTCAAATGTCATTATGACACGTGTAATATACGTCAATGTCAAAATGGACGCATGTTGTTGCGCTTTTATTTTACAAAATAATTTCGCATTGTACCTTGTAAATTGAACTTTTTAGTAAGAAATAAAGAAAAAAATGTTACTATTTTATGACCCCGAACATTTTGAAATACCGTACAAATACCTGGCCCAGGCTCCATATAAATTTGAAACAACCCCTTTGAAGTAATTACGTTCAGTAATTCAGAAGTTATAAGGCTCTGACAGACGGACGGACGGACGGACGGACGGACAAGTGCCAATTCACCCAAGTAGACTCAGAGACCTTCGCTTCGCTCGGTCAATTAAGGGGGTTCCCCATACAATAAACGTGTTTTTTTCGTATTTTTTTGCTCAATATTAAAAACGGTAACAGGTAGACGGTTCAAATTTTCACAGAATATAAACTTGTATATTACCTTTCAAAATAAATAATTAAATATCAATAAAGTAAATATTAAAGGGGGGCTCCCATACAACAAACGTAATTTTTATTTTTAATACGTCATAAATCGTAAAACTTACTACAGGTTTGTACGGAACCCTCGGTGCGCGAGTCCGACTCGCACTTGTTTAATTCTAATAGGTATAATAATTATGACATTTTATTATGAAGCTGCGACATTTTAGTTTGTTATTATCATATCATATAATATATAAATTTTGTATGACTGGGTACTTGGGTAACTTATTAATTTTTATGACATATCAATGTAAATTTTTATCAATGTCAACTATTGTACTACTTATACCGATCTGACTTTAAGTCGAAGCGAAGAATAAATACAAATATACAAAGAAAACAAGACATACAGTATAAGTTAAACAACAACCTCTTCTGCTCGAGTTGTTTTTATTAGTTTATGGTGATAATGGTGATAATAAAAAAAAAACCCTGTCTGAGTTTGTTGTGGGCTCTTCTCAGACCAGGGCGCGTTTGGAACCCTCGTAGCTTTAGCACAGAATAATAACTAGTACTAGGTACAGAAGCTTTACTTTGCAATGGTTTTCAAATAAATATGTACTCAATCTGATAAACAATATGATTTAATTTAGCTCGCGTTCCAGTCGAGCACGTGTTCATTTACATACCTACCAAATTTTTATTGAGGGAATATGGGCCTTAATTCATTGGACTACGGTTCATAATAAGTTATACGTGGTTATACGTATTGAAAGAGCCGCGGAATAGGGTTGCTTACTTCGAGAAACTACTTACGCCATCTAGCGCACAGCACGAGCGTTTACTCCTACTTTTACCTGTCAGCGTCTTTAGGCAACCAAAAAAATGTTAAATTTCGATCACGATCCGTATTTAAACAATTAAATACTGCACAGTATCTTTTTGCTTTTTTTCGTTTTGTGTCCATCTTGCAATTATCGAGAAAGTTGAACGTGGTCGAACAAATAGCGCGCGCGCGTGTCTTTTTTCGCTTGCGGCAGCCTACTAGATTGGCCCTTGCGCAAGGGCCGCCGCCTGTAGGTATGTTTTAATACCTACACGCGGAGTGACACAGGCCTGGCTGCCTGGCTTTAGTCTTAAGATACCGTTGTTAATTATCACCATCAACTCTTATTCTTTGTAAACATGACGTTCAGAAGGTGTACTTTGTAGGTACCAATGTGTGTGTGTGTAATTTTGCGATAGCAGTATTGTTTCTTTAACATTCCATAGGATTCCTCGGAGCTCGCGCGCGATCTATAGCTAGTTTATGTGTGGCACGATTTAGAAATAAATGTTTTTTCTTTCTTTCTTTCTTTCTTTATAAGTCTATTTGCACTTTGCAGGCGGTATAAACGTGCAAATGGAGAATAGGGAACCGTCTGCCAAGCTGAAAGGCGAGCACGAGGGCAAACTACTAGTGATGACTTATCCTTGGGATAGCAACGCGCATCCCGGGAACGAGTTTTGGTAAGCATAAAAGAATTTATGTTGTGTACGGAACCCTTAGTGCGCGAGTCTGACTCGCACTTGAACGGTTTTTTTTAAAATCTGAATGTTCGTTTCGCAGGATCGGCAGTTTGTCCGGCTCCGGCGACCCGGCGGCCGCGTGCTGCACGCAGGTGGCGGAGCTCCACAACGCGCACGTGAACCGCGCCGTCAGCGGGTACAACGTGCGCGTCGCCGGCCGCTACGGCGTCAACTCGCTGCCTGAGTATGCGCGCTCTCTCACCACCTAATACTAACGGAGAGAGACGGCTATACGTAGCGTGTATACACCGACCCCGCGCTGCTCGCTGGCGGACTATTCGCGCTCTCTCACCGCGTAATACTGACTGAGAGAGAGGGATATACGTAGCGTATGTCACAACACAACGCACACATCGTTCGTTCGTTGGTTCGTTCACCGATCGCTGCTGATTGAATTACCGATACCGGGGCCGCTTTTTCATACAATACCGATAACGTATCGTTATCGTGTCGTCGTATGAAATAAAGCCCTTAGTGGTTATAGTCCGACAAACTTATCTGACGAAGGAGACAGCGTCGCTAGTGTCTATGAAAATTAAAATAAAATAAAACTAAACAGGCATAAACTAGTGGTTCGCCCCGAACTGACACCTCGCGGTATCCATAAACTTGTACAGAGCGCCATCTATTGACATCATTGTGAAGTTCTGTTAAAAATATTTAAGCTCATTAAAAATTAAATAATTTCATTTCCTTATAATATTTATCTAATTTTAGTATTTGTTGTTCAAGTACAGGATATAATTCAAATAATTGATCAAGTTTCAGGCTCAGCCTTTCAGAAAATTGTGAGTTCTGAGGTCAACTTTGGACGATAGAAAATCTCCACTTTGAAAGCCCCCTATTTCGTCAATTTTAGGGGAAAAATTAAAAAAAAAAATTTTTGGACTCTATTCCTAACTAGTGGTTCGCCCCGAACTGAGACCTCGCGGTATACATAAACTTGTACAGAGCGCCAACTATTGACATCATTGTGAAGTTCTGTTAAAAATATTGAATCTCATTATAAATTAAATAATTTCGTTTCCTTATAATATTTATCTAATTTTAGTATTTGTTGTTCAAGTACAGGATATAATTCAAATAATTGATAAGTTTCAGGCTCAGCCTTTCAGAAAATTGAGAGTTCTGAGGTTAACTTTGGACGTTAGAAAATCGCCACTTTGAAAGCCCCCCATTTCGTCAATTTTAGGGGAAAAATTAAAAAAAATATATTTTTGGACTCTATTCCTAATTATCTTTAAAATGATATACCGCAACTCTATGTAACGCTATAAAAAATATTTCACTTTGCATTCGCTTCTATGAGAGCCCCCCTGAAATAAAGTTTTTTATAACTTTTTAAGCCATATTCGGCGGGAGGCCAACGGTTTACATATTATATTTAAATTTGAAGTAATTACGTTCAGTTATTCAGAAGTTATAAGGCTCTGACAGACGGACGGACGGACGGACGGACAAGTGCCAATTCACTCAAGTAGACTCAGAGACCTTCGCTTCGCTCGGTCAATTATCTTTAAAATGATATAACACAACCCTATGTAACGCTATAAAAAATATTTTACTTCGCATTCGCTTCTATGAGAGCCCCTCTGAAATAAAGATTTTTATAACTTTTTAAGCCATATTCGGCGGGAGGCCATCGGTTTACATATTACATTGAAATTTGAAGTAATTACGTTCAGTAATTCAGAAGTTATAAGGCTCTGACAGACGGACGGACGGACGGACAAGTGCAAATTCACTCAAGTAGACTCATGCCCGTTTGCACTAAACTTAGGAATCGCCTAATTTCCTGCCCAACTTGTTTAGGCTTATCCTAGCGAAAAAAAAGCTTGCACTAACCTTAGGCCATTCCTAAATCCACTTAGGAGATGCCTAACTTTATGAGCCCGATTAGTAAGCGCCCAAGCGTTAGGCGATACTTAAGTTGAATTTTTTGTAGTCTGTGGACCATTTTGTTGTCATTAATTGGTCTCACGGTTGATATGTACTCTGTGGTTGTTATGTATCACAACCACAGAGTACCTACATTGTTATTGTGATTGTTAATTAGGTAGAACACTACACTGATCACAAGCAACAATGGCACAAGATTTATTAGATTCTTTCTCCTTCTTTCTCATTATGTCACCACTGGAATTGTGAATTTGGGTGATTTTTGCCCAAGCCTGTTCTTTCTCTTTATTTGATGCAGTATCGTGTGCTGTTACTTTGGAAATAATGCACTGCCCCTCTTCGCACAACAACCGTACAAACAGCAACTTCTCCTCTGCCGTAAAATTGGCAGTTCTTTTTCGTTTATTTATTTGTCTTTCCATTTTAATTGCTGATTTATAAAATCCCCTAAAATAAATAACCTTCAACTCCACGTACTTAATGTCACCTGTGCAATATATAAACCAATAAAATAAAATACACCAATGTTTTAGCTTTTGTCTCTATTCAACTCATGCCTGAGGTTATGACAAGATAAGGTAAAAAAATATTCTAGTGTTTACATTACTTTGCAAGATATATTTTAAAAAAAAAACCATAAACAATCATTCATTCCATTCGTTCCTAGAGATGCCTAACTAGGCAATGCTTAAGTTACGACACAGCAAGGACAAGACTGTCAGTGCAAACGAATTTTTTTGCTAGGCCGTTCTTAAGCCTAGGTGTATCTTAGCTAGGACAAGCCTAACTTGAGTTTAGTGCAAACGGGCATCAGAGACCTTCGCTTCGTTCGGTTAAAAAAACTAAACGAAAATTGGTTCATCCGTTTGGGAGCTACGATACCACAGACGACACGTTAAACTTATAACACCCCTCTCTTTTTGCGTCGGGGGTTAAAAATTATTTCCAATTTTGGCCACTGGGTCAGATAAGTTTATGGGACTATACATCATACGAGTATAACAGACGATATGGCATCAACTCGCTAGCGGAGTATTCGCGCTCTCACGCCATGTTATACTGTGGGAGAGAGAGGGATATACCATCATATTATTATGTATAATCCGTTTCTAAGACAGGTGGAATTTCATTCATAGACACGAGAGTATTGGGTTCAGTTTAAAACTTTAAATATAGATTGCACGTTAAAAATTGATTATTTGGTGTAATGTTGAAAATAACCAAATTATTGAGCAAAAACAATCCTCCATATTTCCGCCCGCCCTCGAAACGGATAATAGCTTGTAAATTATACAGCACATGTAGAACACGTATAGCTCATACGTGTTAAAATGATTGTATGTTTCCATTATAATGGGTATGAATTAATGAAATCCATTATAAAGAAATGGTCCTTTGAAAGGGATTAATAGTAGATTAGTAGCCAAGGGCTGTAAGGCATCAATTGCAGCCCGAGATATTTAGGCGCACGAGCGCAGGGAGGGCGCCTATAGTTCGAGGGTGCAATTGATGCTTACACCCGAGCTAACTACTCTGCTTTACATCTCGATTGTGAGGTAAAGTAGGTCCTTATTACCCCCAAATGGAGCTTGTAGGTGACCAATTAGCGCTCTAGGGTAATAATGTAGCTAGAAAAACCCAAGGGCGGTAAGTAATTAAAAAAAAAACTCTTCACTCTTTCAAAAAGTTCGCGTACCATCATACTTTTTTTAATTACTTACCGCCCTAGGGCTTTTCTAGCTACATTATTACCCTAGAGCGCTAATTGGTCACCTACAAGCTCCATTTGGGGGTAATAAGGACCTACTTACCGAATATGAGAGATGTAAAGTAATAAACATAATGTTAAAATATTAGGACAACTGGAATATTTTTATAGGACCCTAGGCTACGCAATAGTTAGAAGTGTGGTTGTACCTATTTGTGAGAAAGAGAAGGATAATATTGTACATTTCACTCCTATATATCTGTATTTTATTAATTAATTGTATAGAATTAGTGTAGAACGTAACGTAGGTTTGTATGATCTGAGGCTGCACAAAGATTGACAATGTTTCCTGATTTTGTATCGTGACAAATAAGACTAGAATTTTGATAATTTAAGTAAAACAACGCACATGATACCCGACTTACACCTAGTGGACAATTTCTTTTATGTTTCGTCCGCGTAGATATGAATTCTAAATAATTTCTTACGATACATTAAGTCGCAATTTTCAAATAGATTAGACCGCCGACGTTGGCGTCTTTATGACCCATTACTTTATTTACATTAAGGTTTTTTGTTGCTATCAAGAAAGACACTGAGGTTCGGCTCTACTCTATTCTGCCGGTGTGCGTCGTGCATCATTCTGTCCTAAAAGATATTGGCACGTTCAAATTAAGAATAGGACAAACTTTCTGCCATATCACGATTCACGACGTTTTAGCTTGAGTTTTTGGAAACAATGATATCTTGATAAAGGGGTTGTTTCATCTTGGGCCAGGTACTTGTACAGTATTCCAAAAAATAGTATAAAATCATAGAAAACAAAATAAAATATACTTTTTGGCAGTTTTACAGTGAATAAGAGGTACAAAAATAAAATGTTTAATTAGGTACATTTGTAGAATAGCAACTCTCGCAGCGCATCCATCCATCAATCTGACTGCTGTTGGATATTTTATGGTTAATTCACATTTCCCAGGTAATTTTATGTCAAATGTCATCATGACACGTGTAATATACGTCAATGTCAAAATGGACGCATGTTGTTGCGCTTTTATTTTGCAAAATAATTTCGCATTGTACCTCGTAAATTGAACTTTTTAGTAAGAAATAAAGAAAAAAATGTTACTATTTTATGACCCCGAACATTTTGAAATACCGTACAAATACCTGGCCCAGGCTCCATATAAATTTGAAACAACCCCTTTTTAGGGTTCCGTAGTTAATAAGGAACCCTTGTAGTTGCGCCATGTCCGTCCGCGGCTTAGCTCGAAATATGAATAGAAAATGAATAAATTATTATAAATGAAATAAATATTACCCAATATTTTCTCAGTTAATGATTGCCACCATTGCAGTGATTTTGACCCTAGTCAAAACTACTATTGACTGTTTTTCGCAGTTAAAAGTGGTTTTGACCGGTTATGCGTTTTGACTGTAACGTACACAAACGTAGTTAAAAGAAAAACTCACAGCAAAGTAGGCTTTACAAGTTAACGTGTAATAGTTGACCAACTTGTTTTGTATGAACTTCAAATGATTTTATAGCTGCTCTAGGATTGGTTAAATGAATAGGAATGGCAGAAAGTCCGTCATTTCTTAGTTTGAACTATGTAGTCATAAATATTTTCATAAAACCAAAAAAGACTTTGTAGATTGTCTTCATAAATTGTAAAGCGATTTCTTAAACTCTCATCTTAAAGCTGGAAGTAACATTCCGCCCACTCACGCCTGTGCCCGGTGGCGCCGCAGAACACCTCTGTTGCCCTGCAGTATTTGTCCGGGTGCCCGTACTGGTGACACTTCGTGCAACAGGTTACCGACAGGAAGTCCACCACCTCGATGACCTGCCAGTAGATGTACACCTTGCCCTTGGCTGCGGAGAGGACTCCAGAACCATTGGTGGTTCCTCTCCCCCTCTTCTTAAACGCCAGTTTGCTCTGGCTGCGCAGGCGCTCTATGGTTCACTCTGTGCCCGTGAAGTTTTGCTCCTGGAGCGCCGTATATAAATCCTCAATGTTGGCCTCTCAGTCGATGCACCGCAAGCTGACCAAAGGGGATCGCCTCTTTGGCTCCGTGACGCGTAGGGTTGCAGGTGTTACCTTCCTCAGTTTTTCCGCCGATGCCTCGCTGGTGGTCTGCACCACGTCTCCGGCGTTCCCTATCTTGCGCAGTCTTATGACGGCCTCCGTGGCGCAGTGTTGAGCGCTGTTGCCTTAACGTGCGGAGGTCCCGGGTTCGATCCCCGGCAGGGTTTGGAAATTTATAATTTCTGAATTTTCCCTGGTCTGGCCTGGTGGGAGGCTTCGGCCGTGGCTAGTTACCACCCTACCGGTAAAGACGTACCGCCAAGCGATTTAGCGTTCCGGTACGATGCCGTGTAGAAACCGAAAAGGGGTATGGGTTTAATATAACTGCCCTGCCCCTAACAGGTTAGCCCGCTACCATCTTAGACTGCATCATCACTTACCATCAGGTGAGATCGCAGTCAAGGGCTAACTTGTAGTGAATAAAAAAAAAGTCTTTCCACCTGCACCTGGATTTCCTGCGGCTTAATGCTATTCTTCAGCTCCGCTTTGGTGACCTCCGCCGATTTGAAAGCGGCTGCGTTGTCCGGTGCAGGGTAGAACGCGAGGACTGGACATACCGCTAAGGCATATGCACAGTATCCAGCAGGATGCTGTGCATATGCCTTAGCGGGACCGACGCGATCGAGATCGATCGGTAGTCGCCCGGGATCGCAGGCGCATCACTTTTCGGCACGAAGATCGTTTGACATTGCTACAGTAGTTCCGGAATCTTGCCGGTGGCCAATCAATCAATCGTTTATTTGCATCCATGAGTTTTTGCTCGGATATCATCGGGGCCTGGCGCTGTCTTGGGGTCGACGCGAGACGCTTTCACCTCCTGTACGCTTATCGGCGCCCACAGCCGAGACAAGTCGAGTGTGCCCTCGCCTTGAGAACTCGACTTCCGAAGAGCCTCTGGCGTTGGCCACGGGGCGTCAGACACAGCTCGAACATCGGTCGCCAGTAGGTTTCCATCTCCTCTAGACTGTACTTCATTTCCCGGCAGTGCCCGTCTATCACCCCAGCTGCTGCTCTTTACGGACACTCCCGGAATATCTCTTGCACCCGAGCGTACTCCATTCGTCTCCCTTACGACCAGACAATGAGTCTAGCGAGTGTTATGTCAAATCCATGTCTTTTGCCTGCGCGAAGGCGCCTTGTAGCCTCAGCCTCCTTCAAGAGGGTCTCGAGCGTCTGCGCTTATGGAACTTCGGCTGCGGAAGTCGGTTCACTAGCAGGTGTCGAGATTTCACCACTCTCCTGCATACTGACACGAGAAGACTCCTCCACTTCCGCGAGACTGCCCGAGGATGACGCAGGTCTTTGGTCCCCGAAGGCAGAGTCCTGGTTCAATCACTCAACTAAGAAGGATTGTACCATCTCTATACTTCGAGGAACGGCGCTGCGCTTTGATGGCCTCCAAGCTCCGTTGGAGCTGTAGTAGCCGCGCAGCAAGACTCGCGTTCACTCCACTGGCAATCGCGGCAGAAGTAATTGTTGCCTCTGTCTTAGCAAGGAGGACCAGTTCCTCATCTCTCCACCGGCGCTTCATCTGATTTGAAGCTGCCTCCGCATTAGCCTCGACGGGATGGGCCTTCCTTTAATGCCTCACACAAGGGACAGGCAAATTCAGACGGCCGCCCAACACTCCCAGCACTTTCGTCGGTCGTGCCGGGCTGAGCCGCCGGAGAAACTGTGACCTTGCTCCCGGACTCCTGTGGGAGGTCCGGGTGGCCCAAATTCTCATTATTCTTATTGGTCGTTGTAAGATGTGTTTACCCATTGGGCCGGGCTGCAAACCCAACCACAGGGTTTCGCCCATGGCTACTCGCGAAGGTCCCACCCGAAGGGAACTTGAGGGAAAACCCCTTTCGGGAAAAAACCCTCTAATTGGGACTGCTGCAGTGTCTCAACTCCAGCCTCATCTGGATCGCACCCTCAAGATGGACGGGGGCACTCCACCCACTCCGTAGAGGACCCAGGGACAAACTTGACTATGACCTCCGCCATCGACGCCGAACCAAGAAAGGCTTTTCAAGGTCCGCAGAGAGTTTCCGGACACCTCCGCAAATACGGTGCTCTTCGCGTTCCAAACCATATCTCTATTCTATAGAATTCCATGGAACTCGAACGCTCAGGCAGAAAAGAAAACTCTTCCCGGACCCCTCGGCGGCGTCTTCAGGCCACTTCTGGTTACCCAGCCGAACTCTCGCTTTGACACGAGGGAACGATTATTGAAACGGTTCTGCTGCCGGGTTCCGCAATAAGAACCGGATTCCCTTTCGCTCAAAGGGCGTTGTTTATCTCATTTATTAATAATAAAATAAAAAACCGGCCAAGTGCGAGTCGGACTCGCGCACCGAGGGTTCCGTACAAACCTGTAGTAAGTTTTACGATTTATGACGTATTAAAAACAAGACGAAATGAACCGCAAAACTAACTTTGTTTGTAGAGGTTTATTGTTAATATCAAAAAAGTACGTTTGTTGTATGGGAGCCCCCCTTTAATATTTACTTTATTGATATTTAATTATTTATTTTGAAAGGTAATATACAAGTTAATATTCTGTGAAAATTTGAACCGTCTACCTGTTACCGTTTTTAATATTGAGCAAAAAAATACGAAAAAAACACGTTTATTGTATGGGGACCCCCCTTAATATACAGGGCGTCCCACGGCTATGCCGCATGGAGGGGAAGTACCTTCAATATCGTAGATGGAACATTTTACTGAAAGAAGACTTCATTTTAATTTAAAACACAATTTAAACGGCATTCATAGATTTTTAAATAATTGCCTGGTTGAACCGGAACTCGAACCCGCTATACGAGAAAAAAAAATTACCTGTAGCTGTATCATACCGATCGAAAGGCTTCAATAAAAGGATTATTTTTTGCTTGTTTCAACAGAATCTGAATACACATTTTGAACATTTGATAAATTAAATTGAAGCATTTGGAGCCATTGGGGCTGATTCTGTGTAACACAATCTCTAAACTAAAATGGCAGCTTTAAATCTAGTTCTGTCCCTTTCCGTAGGGAGTATTATGAAAGGGTTAGCAATATTTGTAATGCTCTAATTTTAGTTTAGTTTAGAGATTGTGCACTACAGAATCAGCCTCTTAACCTACTAATTATAATTTGTATTAAAATGTTAAAATTCATGGTCTTCCTTTTATTTTTGATGCTATGTTATTTAGCAAAAAATAATCCTTATAATGAAGCCTTTCGATCGGTATGATAAAGCTACAGGTAATTTTTTTTCTCGTATAGCGGGTTCGAGTCCCGGTTAAACCAGGCAATTATTTAAAAATCTATGAATGCAGTTTAAATTGTATTTTAAATTAAAATGAAGTCTTCTTTCAGTAAAATGTTCCATCTACGATATTTAAGGTACTTCCCCTCCATGCGGCATAGCCGTGGGACGCCCTGTATATATATTTTTAATTTTTAGTATTTGTTGTTATAGCGGCAACGGAAATACATCATTTGTGAAAATTTCAGCTTTCTAGCTATCACGGTTTATGAGATACAGCCTGGAGACAGACAGACAGACAGACAGACATACAGCGGAGTCTTAGTAATAGGGTCCCGTTTTTACCCTTTGGGTACGGAACCCTAAAAAGAAACACGCCACATCGACATACGATCTCTCCTTGAGCTTAGGATCGACTGACTACTGTTCACGCGAAACCCCTCTCCACGTCAGTCCTTCAGGGCCTCGCTGGAGTATTTGCTAATACCACCAAGATCTGCACCGACCCGACCGACCGACCGCCTGGAGGCTCCAGGCGGTCTCACGCCCAGACCCGTCCATCCGCCCGTCTTTATTGAGCCGCGATGTGTGCGCCGTCACGGTGGATATTATAGTTTCAAGTTCCCGGTGGACCCGGTCTATTAGGTCCGCCTTGGTTGCGCCGAATAATGTATCACCATCTTCACTGGCTCTCTCACTCGGGCCGTCACGGGGCGGCTGCTGGTCTAGGTTTGCGAGGATCATCGCCATGTTGAACTTCCCCCCTTCTCAGGTTCGCTTTGCATGTTTATGACGATTAAGGTGGTAGACGCCGTTTCGTACAAACGAGCGATATAATCTCAGAACGCCCCGGGCAGCCCCCTTACTCTCAACCAGTGCCGTATGAGACACTATGTCGAACGCCTTAGAGAAGTCTAGGACCGCCAAATGGCATTATTTGAGCTCCTTCCTGCTATCCCCTAACTCTGCGTCGAGCATGGCTGTATTCTCTAGCGTTCCGTCTGCACAGACGAAACCGCGTTGCCGCAGATCAGGGGGGCTAGCAACCTCCGCGCGCAGCATCCAGCAGAATGCTGTGCAGATGCCTTAGCGGTACCGACGCGATCGAGATCGATCGGTAGTCGCCCGGGTTCGCAGGCGCATCACTTTTCCGGCACGAAGATCGTTTGACATTGTCGCAGTAGTTCCGGAATCGCGCCGGTGGTCAATCAATCAATCAATCGTTTATGTGCATCCATGAGTTGAATATTTGCTCGGATACCATCTGGGCCTGGCGCTGTCCTGGCTCCTGTACGGGTATCGGCGCCCACAGCCGAGAGAAGTCAAGCGTGCCCTCGCCTCAAGAACTCTACTTCCGAAGAGCCTCTGGCGTTGGCCCCGGGGCGTCAGACACAGCTCGAGGATCGGTCGCCAGTAGGTTTCCATCTCCTCTAGACTGTGCTTCGTTTCCCGGAAGTGCCCGTCTCACCGTATCACCCCGGCTGCTGCTCTTCATGGACACTTCCGGAATATCTCTTGCACCCGAGCGTACTCTATTCGTCTCCGCTTACGGCCAGACAAATGACAATGAGTCTAGCGCGTTTGGTGTTTTGTCAAATCCATGTCTTTTGCCTCGTAGCCTCGACGCCTCGTAGCCTCAGCCTCCTTCAAGAGGGCCTCGAGCGTCTGCGCTTATGGAACTTCGGCTGCGGATGTCGGTTCACTAGCAGGTGTCGAGATTTCACCACTCTCCTGCATACTGACACGAGAAGACTCCTCCACATCCGCGAGACTGCCCGAGAATGACGCAGGTCTTTGGTGCCCGAAGGCCGAGTCCTGGTTCAATCCCTCAACTAGGAAGCATTGTACCATCTCTATACTTCGAGGAACGGCGCTGCCCTTTGATGGTTTCCAAGCTCCGTTGGAGTTGTTGTAGCCGGGCAGCAAGACTCGCGTTCACTCCACTGGTAATCTCGGCAGAAGTGAGTTGTGCCTCTGTCTTATCAAGGAGGACGAACCCTCCACCTCCCATGGCCAAACCAACCTCGCGGTTATATAGGCCGAAACGCGGTAGAGCGCACGTTCGGTACTTGCTCTTAGCGTGTTCCCGGTGCGCATTCTTGACTCCCTACAAATTATTTATCCACTCCTTGTCCCTTATGTGCACACTCCCCCCTTGGGGGCTAGACTTCACATATACAGCTGAGATCTCCGCCGCTCTCTCGTGGCTCCCTGCCTGGCACCTGTTCGCGCTATGTGTTTCTCCACTTGTGACACGCGTGCGCGAACTCCCGCAGCCGGTTTGAAGTTTGCCGCCGATGAAACGAGGTCCGTGTTGAAGACAGGTCCCGCTTCCTCGCGCACGATACCATCCAACATGGTGGCTCGCAAGTCCTCGTAGAAGTCCCACAGCACATGGTGCCTGTCCTCGTCGCCAGTGCCGCACTCGCATGCCGGACTCTCGCACAACGTCATTCCATACAGACGCGCCCGGAAACAGCCTGTTTCCATTCTGTGCCCGTGAAATTTTGCTCTTGGAGCGCCTTGTACAAATCTTCGATGTCGTCTTCTCCGTCTATGTGCCGCAAGCTGACTAAGGGAGACCGCCTCGTTGGCTCCGTGACGCGGAGGGTTGCTGGTGTCGCCTTCCTTAGTTTTTCTGCAGACGCTTCGCTGGTGGTCTGTAGGACGACTCCTGCGGTTCCAACTTTGCGAAGCCTTTCTACGTGGACTTGGATCTCCTGGTGATTGATTGCCTTTTCGAGCTCCGCTTTCGTGTCCTCCGCCGATTTAAAGGCCGCTGCGTGCTCCGGTGCGGGGTAAAATGCCAGAACTGGCCCCAAAGCTGCTGGAATTGGAATCGGTTCCGCGTTCTTGGAGGTTCGCAGCGCCGATGCGTAACTGAAGGATGCGATGCTGACTCGCCGAGCTCAACCTCTCTTTTGCTGAGGCGCAGAGTTAGTGCCATGACCACCGCCAAGATGCTGCGACAGCCAGTCGATATCACATTTGTCGCATCCTTATTCAGCCGCGATGTATGCGCCGTGACAGTGGACATCACGACTTCCAGGTCCCGATGCACCCGGTCCATTAGATCCGCCTTCGACACGCCGAATAACGATTCCTCGTCTTCACTGGCCGTCTCGCTCGCGGCTACAGGGGTCAAGGGACGGTTGCTGGTCTGCGGGATCCTCATAGAAATCCCAGCTACTGCCGGCGCCTGAGCGTGGGGGGCAGCAGCTGGTGCTGGTGCTGGTGCTGATACTGATGCTGATGCTGATGCTGGTGGAGCGGGTGGCGGCACGTGGGCGGGCCGGCACATCCGCACCACATCCACCGGGCGGCGTTCCTCCGGAGACGTCAAAGACCGCTTTTGTCCGGCATGGGGCAGCGCAGTCGGAGCTGACACGGACGTCGACGGGGGGGGTGCTGTGCGGGCGGGGCTGCCGAGCTGGCACCGGTGGAGTAATCGCCATGTCCTCATCCGCCAAGCGCATCCTCTGCGGTGGCCCCAAGCCGGACGGCGGCGTTCGCGCCAGCGATGCGCGCGGGGCGAAGGGGGAAGAGGCCGGGGCCTCCTTCTCTCCGTCCATGACCCTTTATGTCCTACGTCAGACTAAATTAAATACACCGTGGGTATTACAAAGTACACAATAGTTAATTGACAATTGATACAGTCTCAATGATTGTTACTGTTCACAGTGATAATCGCTATCAAAGTGAGACGTAATTAGGCCGCCCGAATTGTCACTGTCAATTTCGATGTCGATGTCAATGTGACTTGACTCTGACTTTAACCGGTGTCAATAGCACGACACCTATCGCTCGCCGTGGAAACCACTATGTAAAAGTGTCACTGTCACTGTTAATGGAAACTTCCACAGCTAACACACACCTAACCTAAAACATAACCTACAAAACCACGTGCGCGAACACGCGGTCTATAGGTTATGTACAACTAAACTAAGGACTAAAACTATGGGAGCGTCCTGTTTCCAGGCGCAAAGGCACTAAAACACTAAGCACTAATTGATGAGGTCCTGGTCCTCGGGTTTTCCCGCAGGAAAACCTTAAATTAAGCACTTAATTAATGGAGTCCTTTCTCATTTTAAAAAGTCCACAAAACAGTGTAAAACATACAATATTTGCACTGAATTTCACTACACTGATAGTATTAATTAACTACTACACAATGGTAAAGTGAAAACTATGAAAACTGCCGGAAAACCCGAGAAAAAGAATTTTCCAACGGAGCACACTCGAGACACGTCCGTTCACCACGAGGGCAGCGGTAATCAAGGCGGCAAGGAGGATCCAACCCACCACCTCCCATGGCCCCACCAACCTCGCGGTTATATGGGCCGAATCGCGGGAGAGCGCCCGTTCGGTACTTGCTCTTGGCGTTTTCCCGGGGCGCTTTCTTGACTCCCTACTAGTTCTTTTCTTTCATATCCTTGTCCCTATTGTCATTCTCCCCTTTCTGGGGCTGACGATACAAGTACACGAAGAGATCCCCGCATCCTCCTCGTGGCATCGCCTTTTATCCGCTTCCTGCGCTTCCCTCCTCCTCCGTGGACGAGAGCTCCTCCTCCTCATCCACATCATCATCATCGTCCTCACTTTCCTCCTCCTCCTCACTGTCCTCCTCTCCGCGTCCTCCTCTCCGTCGTCGCCGCCGTACGTCTGAGCCGCTTCGCCTCTTGTGCCAAGCGTGCGCGAACTCCCGCAGTCCTCGGAAGTTCGCCTCCGACGAGACAAGGTCCCGGTAGTACACCGGGCCCTCCTCCGTGCGCACCATCTCATCCATCATCTTGCACCGGAGGTCCTCATACAGACTGCACTCCCACAGGACGTGGTGTGCATCCTCATCCCCCTCCCCACATTCACACACACTACTAGCACACAGCCGAAACCCATGCAGACGCCACCGAAAGCATCCGTGGCCCGTGAGGATCTGCGACGTTTCATAGTCCGGGTGGACCCAAGTTGCCTCGAGTCGCTCCGTCACCGCAGGGAAGAATCGCCGGAGATGACTGCCTCTCTCATCGCTCGCCCAGCGCTGCTGCCACAAGTCGACCATCTGAGATCCGATTTCGCGCTTCCGACTGCTCAACTTGCGCCAGATCCACCTTGCCAGCACGGATTAACTCCAGGTCCGCAGGCAGAACGCCCGCTAAGACCGCGAGCGCAGAGGTACTGGTGGTACGGTATGCCTTGGTCAATAGTATGAGTGGCCCCCTCTGCGCCTTGAGGAGTTGCGACCGCACGACGTGCAGTGTCGCCCTCTCGGCCCAACACGCGGCCGCATACGTGATCGTCGCAACAAACGTGCCCTGGTACAAAATGCGGAGGGCTTTGTAACGAATGCCCCAGGAAGCGGTCGACACGCGCGACATCTTCCCAAAACATTTAGCCGCCCGCTCACCGATCGACCTCGCATGCGGCGCGAAGGAGCGACTTCCATCGATTGTAACGCCAAGTACTACAGCCTGCGTCTCGAATTTGACCGAGCAGCCACCTAGCTTGATCACTGGGGGCCGCAGCCCAAGCTTACCCCTGAGCGCGACCATCTGCGTCTTAGCAGGGGCAAACGCCAGCCGGTTCCGGCTACCCCAGTCCTCAAACTGCCTGACGCCTTCGGATCCGTCAATGGCTTATTGTTGGACTTGGGCAAAACAACGAGCCGGCCCTCTTTCCACACGTCGGGAAACACACCCTCTTCCACACACTTCGCGAACACGGAGTGGAACTCCACCGATGCTGCGATCCACACTTGCTTCACCATCCGCGCAGTGATCCCGTCGAGACCCGGCGCGGTGTTCGGCAGTCGCCTAACTATTCCTCGCAGATCCTCCAGTCCTGGAGGAGGCGCAGAGCAGGTCGACGGAATGAGCGCCGCGGCGACCCGGACCTGCCTGTGGTACGCTGTGTCCTTAGACGGATCGTCATCAGGGCAGAGCGCAGCCAACAGACCGTCCGCAGCCTCGTCAACACTTTCCGCATGGCCCTCGAGGTACTTTACGCCGTTCAGAACGTTAGCTGGCGGGCGGAACCTGCCACTGGCAATCCGGTAAGCCTGGCCCCAAGGGTCAGTATTACCGGTCTCCGCCTCGCGGACGTTGTACTCGTTCTGCGCCTCCTCCATCAGCTTCCGGTATTTGCGGCGCTCCGCACGGAACTCGGCCCTCGCACGCTCCTCGCGCTCGCCTCCTATACGCCTTTTGCTCTGCCACGCGCAACGGAGGCGGGCAACCTTCTTGCGCGCGGTTTCCAACCGCTCATCCCACCACTCGTAGCCGACGTCCTTGCGCCTGCGGGCAGTTCCCAGGCACTCGTACGCGGAGCGCACGATTGCATCTGTGAAGTCCCTGGCGAGCTCAGACGCCGGCTTCCTCACATCCAAGTTCCCCATTCGCTCACTGATGGTGTCACGGAATCGGTCCCAGTCCACCCCGGTCCCCCGAAACCTCGGCGGCTCCCCCCCTTCGGACTCAACGCACGCCGCGGCCCTAGACACGGCCACTGACGGCGGAGAAGGTGATGAGCCGGTGATCACTGGAGCTGACTCCATCGTGGACTATCCAGTCCCGGACGGCAGCACTCCTTGTCCCCAGGGTGATGTCTATATTCGATTCGCCGTTTGGGCCCGAAAAGGTGCTGGGTTGTCCCTCCTGGTTATGGAGGACAAGGTCTCTTCCTGCAATGAAATCCTCCATGTGCTGCCGTCGGCGTTCCGCGTCAGCCCCGCGTCCGATGTAGTGGCGGGGCTCGCTAAACCACAGTGGTAAGTGGACGTTGCTATCAGCCCCAATGACCACCCTCTTCCCGTGTAGGCGTTCGAGCACCCCTTCCAGCTGCAGGAGATGCGGCTCGATGTCTTCAGAGTACTGGAAGTAGGCGGACACGACGTAAAGGTCCTGCCCACTCCCAGCACTCACCGAGGCCACCGCACAATGCGTCGTGGATAGGTGGTGCAGTGCCACCACCTGCAGGTCCTGTCTCGCGACGTAAATCGCCGCCTTTGGAGCCATCCCAAACTCCAGGATGACTGGCCCCCCCTGCTGCGCCTGCGAGTAATGTTCTTGCAGAAGAACGATGTCGAGGCGCAGCTCCGTGCCCAGCGATGGCAGCTCCTTGGTGGCCAACGTCGACCCGCCGAGGTTAATCTGCCCGATCCTGATGGTTTCACTGGCCATAGTTTGTGTTGTTGACCGACCGGGCTTCAGCGTGCTGGCGGGCAGTGCAGGCGGCATCTGCTGTTTTGTGGTTCGCCGCGTCTGGCTTGTTGAAGCGCCTGCAGGTGGCGCAGCACTCCGTGGCAGCCGAGCAGTCCTCACGCCTATGCCCGGAGGCGCCGCATCTCCCGCAGAACACTTCTGTCGCCCTGCAGTACTTCTCGGGGTGCCCGTATTGGTGGCACTTCCTGCAGCAGGTCACCGACAAGAAGTCCACCACTTCTATCACCTGCCAATTGATATATACCTTCCCCTTGGCAAGGAGAGCCTCTCTAAGGTGCGGGGAGCACTCCAGAACCACCGTGGTGGTTCCTCTCCCTCTCTTCTTAAAGGCCAGCTTGCTCTGGCTGCGCAGGCGCTCCATGGTCCACTCTGTGTCGACGAAGTTTTGTTCCTGGAGCGCCTTGTATATGTCCTCTATGTCGCCTTCTCCGTCGATGTGCCGCAAGCTGACCAGTGGAGATCGCCTCTTTGGCTCCGTGACGCGGAGGGTTGCGGGCGTTGCCTTTCTCAGCTTCTCCTGCATTTCCAATCTTGCGCAGCCTTTTCACTTGGACTTGGATCTCCTGGGGCTTAATGGACTTCTTGAGCTCCGCTTTTGTATCCTCCGCCGATTTGAAGGCCGCTGCGTGCTCCGGTGCGGGGTAAAACGCCAGAACGGGACCCCGAGTTGCTGGTATCGGAATGGGTTCCGCGTTCTTGGAGGTCTTTAGCGCCGATGCATAACTGAACGGTGCGGCCTGGCCAGAGGAGGGAGCGGCATGAGGGGCTCCCATCTGGGAAGCCGCCTTGACCCGCAGGACTTCTTGTTCAAGTTTCGCGACACGAAGCTTCTCCTCGCCGAGCTCAACCTCTCTTTCACTGAGGCGCAGGGTTAGTGCCGCGACCACCGCCAAGATGTTGCGACAGCCAGTCGATATTACATTTGTCGCATCCTTATTCAGCCGCGATGTATGCGCCGTGACAGTGGACATCACAACTTCCAGGTCCCGATGCACCCGGTCCATTAGATCCGCCTTCGACGCGCCGAATAACGAGTCCTCATCTTCACTGGCCGTCTCGCTCGGGGCGGCTTCAGGGGTCAAGGGACGGCTGCTGGTCCGCGGGATCCTCATAGAAATCCCAGCTACTGCCGGCGCCTGAGCGCAGGGGGCAGCAGCTGGTGGTGGTGCTGCTGCTGCTGCTGCTGCTGGTGGTGGTGGTGGTGGTGCTGCTGCTGCTGCTACTGGTGCTGCTGCTGCTGGTGGAACGGGTGGCGGCACGTGGACGGGCCGTTACATCCGCACCACGTCCACCGGGCGGCGTTCCTCCGGTGACGTCAGAGGCCGCTTTTGTCCAGTAGGGGGCGGCGCAGTCGGTGCAGTCACTGATGTTGACGGGGGGGTGCTGTGCGGACGGGTCTGACGAGCGGGCACCGGTGGCGTCACCGCCATGTCTTCATCCGCTAGCTGCATCCTCTGCGGTGGCCCCAAGCCGGACGGCGGCGTTCGCGCTAACGATGCGCGCGGGGCGAAGGGGGAGGAGGCCGCGGCCTCCTCCTCTCCGTCCATGCTGACCTACACTAAAACTAATCTAATAAGAGAGCTACCACTGGTATTAATAACGATAACACCAGGAGAACAAAATATAAATAAAATCAAAAGTTATATCGCCAGTGCAATCGGCAGGATCGATCTGCAGTACAGTGCCGCAGAAACTGCCTTGGCGTACACCGTGAATTATAATAATAGTCTGCGGTCTGTGACGGACACCAGACAAATAAAACTGACAGCTGACAATTGACAATGCCAAACTGTGACAGTCCTCTGACAGATGGCAGTGATCTTGACAGCTGTCAGTTAACAACGCGCACTTCACTTCAATGTCAATGTCAGACCGCTGCCAAAGTGACAGCGACCAAAAAGTCTATGCAGCCCCACTGCCGTCAATTGTTCCTCGGGGCTACTTACCTAACCTAAAAACATAACCTACAAGACCACGTGCGTAGAAAAACACGTGGTTTATAGGTTATGATTTACCTACACTACACCGTGAACTAGATAAAACTAAACACTAGACACTAGACGTCCTGAAAACAGGCGTTGGGAAAACGGAGCCGCCACAAATGGTCCTGCACCAGGTATTTCCCGAGGGAAAACCTTAAAAATAACTTAATTACTGGAGTCCTATCTCGTGCGCGTTAAAACGTCAAAACACATGGAAAAATCCACTATTCCACAAAATTTCTTTTCACAATTGATAGCACTACACTGTACACACAAATATATAAAAAGAAAACTGGGAAAACTCGAAGAAAAACCGTGAAAAATGATTTTTCAAACGGAGCTCACGCGAGACACGTCCGGTCACCACGAGGGGACAGCGGGAATCTCAAGGAGGATCGCAAGGAGGATCCGTTCCTCATCTCTCCACCGGCGCTTTATCTGATTTGAAGCTGCCTCCGCATTAGCCTCGACGGGATGGGCCTTCCTTTTATGGACGCCAAAACCCGTTTTGGTCCTGGTGCCCCTTTCACACAAGGGACAGGCAAATTCAGACGGCCGGCCAACACTCCCAGCACTTTCGCCGGTCGTGCCGGGCTGAAACATTGACCTCGCTCCCGGGTGGCCCAAATTATTATTACTTTCTTTGGACGTTGCAAGATATGTTTACCCATTGAGCTGGGCTGCAACCCCAACCACAGGGTTTCGCCCATGGCTACTCGCGAAGGTCCCACCCGAAGGGAGCCATGAACTTTAGGGAAAAACCCTTTCGGGAAAAAAACCTTCCAATTGGGACTGCTGGAGCGTCTCAGCTCCAGCCTCACCTGGATCGCACCCCCTCGCTGGAGTATTTGCTACTACCACCAAGATCTGCACCGACGGAGGCTCCAGGCGGACTCACGCCCAGACCCTTCTGCGCTCACCGCCGCGCGCGTCCTACTCGTTGCGGCCTAATGGCGCTGCTGCGCTTGTGCGCCGCACTTTTCGCAACGGTACTGTATAGGCAAAACGCTTCAGCGCCATCCATTTTCAGGGCTGGTGGCTTCGGCAGATGAGTTGTTGCACATTCTTTAGCGGATTCCGACTTCCATGGGTGGTCATGGAAGTCGGAATGTCCTGCTGTCATGAGCGACCAACGCCCTTCGTGGTGTTCCATGATCGTTTTTTAACAGTACGTTAAGTTCATCCCACAGCGCCAGTTCTGCTTACCAAAATTGGACCACTTGGCACCGTCATCAGAGATCCGGATTCATTGTTCGAGTAAGCCGGAGTTCTCATCCATTTAAAGTTTGAGAAAAGGTGGAGGTCGTTTCGGCCCCAATGCCTCTAATCATTCACTTTACCCGGATGGGACTATTCTCGTCGACGCCAGCTATCCTGAGCGAAACTTCGGACGGAACCAGTGAAAGAGGCACGTATGTATTCTAGCATACCTAGTAGATAACGATCTTCTGTCAGACCATCAGTACGCCGCCTGCTTATCGTTTTTTTATCGGATATACCATGGAGAGTGTGCTCAGGAACTTCACAACCTTGTTCCTCTTTCTGCGTTCTACCACAGAACAGCGAGAAACCGTCAGCGTTGGCATCCTTATGTGATTGCTTGCACGAAACGTTTTTGCTCGACGTTTCTGATACGAATCGCTAAGTTGTGGTACACCCTCCCACCGCACGTATTTCCTGCCACGTATAACTTGTTACCTTCGAGGCAAGAGTGAATAGGCATCTTGTAGACAAGCGTGTTGCAAGTTTCCAACCTAGACCTCATCATTGCTCCATCATATCTTAATGTTACGGCTTCGTGCAAAGACGTGTTCCTCAATTCAGGCTTTTGGCCTGAGGGCATAGTTTACCGTCGCTATAGGGATACCAGATCCAGAATCCCTACTGTTTTATAATTATATTTTCATATGTAGGTATTTATTTTATTTTAAGAATTTTTTTAACTGTGTTATTTTAAATGTTAAAATATGTGTATAATATGTCTATGGGCCTAGTTTCCTGATTTAAACAAAAAAAATTGCTTCGCAGTTCCACTAAGCATGATTGTCGTCAAGCGTAAGCCTACCTCGCAATTTAAAAAAAACTGTGATGGATGTAAATACTATGACGTATGGTGGTAAGCGGGTGTATAGTTGCACGCCGATTTCTCTTTCATTCTACAGTAATTTGACATTCAAAGTGAAGAGAAAGCATTGTAAAACTAATGTTACCAACCATAATTATGTTAATCAAAGTTTATTAGTAAGTCAAAGTCAAAGATTTTATTCAAAATAGGTACAAGTTGTACACTTATTGAACGTTATACAAAATTATTACATTAATACATTAAATACATAAAAAAAAATCATAATACATAAAAAAATCTTAATATCAAATGTCAAGCAAAAATTAAAATAAATAATTAAAAAATAAGTAATTCATTGTACATAAATAATATGTATCCATAATACTTAGGAGATTGTCCATGCGTCTTTGTCTGAAATATAATCGTCTAAATTGTAGTAACGACGATTAAAATAACTAGTGGTTCGCCCCGAACTGAGACCTCGCGGTATCCATAAACTGTTACAGAGCGCCATCTATTGACATCATTATGAAGTTCTGTTAATAATACTGAAGCACATTAAAAATTTAATAATTTCGTTTCCTTATAATATTTATCTAATTTTAGTATTTGTTGTTCATGTACAGGATATAATTCAAATAATTGATAAGTTTCAGGCTCAGCCTTTCAGAAAATTGAGAGTTCTGAGGTCAACGTTGGACGTTAGAAAATCTCCACTTTGAAAGCCCCCCATTTCGCCAATATTTTTGGACTCTATTCCCAATAAAATTATCTTTAAAATGATATACCGCAACCCTATGTAACGCTATAATACCGTACATCTAGGACTGCTAAATCTGTCACGGTATGATGGTAGTCAGGTCTCACATTTGTGTGAGCGTCGACCCACTGTATGAAATGAATAAATAGTTGCGCTATGTTAATACGATCCACACAGAAACTACTTTTTTTACGTTCCATTTTTGAAATAATTCGCACGCAATCCTTTGTTGAATGTTAGTATGCGTCAATGTGCTAATGTTACCCATCGTCACCTACACGTACGTGCGTACAGCTCAATGTCTATGGTTCCGAATGTATTTTTTTAAATTCCTTCTTTTAACAATAAGAAGAAAAATAAAGTTGGTATTGCGGATTGCCGCGAAATCTCTAATATTTTTATTGTAAATAATCCATTTCGAATTTTGATGCACAATACGTAATACAAGGTGAAGGCATAGGGTAAAGTGAATGTGACTATTTATTTTTTTAATATCATCAAGTGAAAATAAAGACTGACTATTACTATTAAAATGTAACAATAGAATGGCAAAAAAATAATTAAAAATCGTTATTTATTTTATTTTCTCGCAATCGAAGTGAAAAGTAGAGTGTTTACCACGGGACTAAAAGCCATTCTACTCGACACTATAGCATACCTCGCTACGCTCGGTAAGCTAAACATCTCGTATGAAATGGCTCATTTTAGTCCCTTGATGAACAATCTACTATTACCCACTTCGCATTCGCTTCTATAAGAGCCCCCCTGAAATAAAGATTTTTATCTACACTAATGTTATAACATTCTACTTATGTTTCCAATACTTGACTTATAATTACTACTGTTATAGCGCAGATAACAAAACACTCAATTTAAGCAATTTCACATGATGGTATAATATCCACATCGATATCGTAAAATCTCATTATAACATCAATAAAACGCGACCAATTAACCTGGCGAGCCTTATGTCAAAATCCTCATACAAGTTGTATAAAATTTTGATATTAGGCTGGCTTTTGAAAACAGTTGGGTTATACGTGAAAACTTCGTCGAAACTACTAAACTTACATACACAAAACTCTTTGGTAAGATCTTGTGCCAATTAAATAAAAAACGAACAGCGCGCGCTCGCTTCTGATTGGCCCTGCGCGCGCAGCTGCGCTCTCATTGGTTAGATTTTAATGGCGGCAAGTTCACTGTGACAATACACGTATATACATAAACTATTGTCAGCTTTTACTCTTGTTGTTTGATAAATTGCATTAGTGAAGATAAAGTAGTGTATGCAACTGCATATAACACGGGTATTAAAACACTCGTTACTATTATGAAACTCGCTGCGCTCGTTTCATAAACTCACACTCGTGTTTTAATACCCTTCATTATATGACAGTTGCATAAACTACTATTATAACTTTTTAAGCCATATTCGGCTGGAGGCCATCGGTTAACATATTATATTTAAATTTGAAGTAATTACGTTCAGTAATTCACAAGTTATAAGGCTCTGACAGACGGACGGACGGACGGACAAGTGCAAATTCACTCAAGTAGACTCAGAGACCTTCGCTTCGCTCGGTCAATAATTAATTATATCGCAAGACTTTATAATACATAATTATGTATGAAATAAGCATAAGCATTAGCTATTGTATTAGATGAATTATGTTATTTAGAGGCGAATTGTGAATTATTCACAATTCGCCTCTAAATATAACTTTTTTATATCTCGATTTTACATATTAAAAATAATTGACCGAGCGAAGCGAAGGTCTCTGAGTCTACTTGAGTGAATTGGCACTTGTCTGTCCGTCCGTCCGTCTGTTAGAGCCTTATAACTTCTGAATTACTGAACGTAATTACTACAAATTTAAATATAATATGTAAACCGATGGCCTCCCGCCGAATATGGCTTAAAAAGTTATAAAAATCTTTATTTCAGGGGGGCTCTCATAGAAGCGAATGCGAAGTAAAATATTGTTTATAGCGTTACATAGAGTTGCAGTATATCATTTTAAAGATAATTAGGAATAGAGTCCAAAAATATTTTTTTTTTAATTTTTCCCATAAAATTGACGAAATGGGGGGCTTTCAAAGTGGCGATTTTCTAACGTCCAAAGTTGACCTCAGAACTCTCCATTTTCTGAAAGGCTGAACCTGAAACTTGATAAATTATTTGAATTATATCCTGTACTTGAACAACAAATACTAAAATTAGATAAATATTATAAGGAAACGAAATTATTTAATTTTTAATGATGATGATATTTTTAACAGAACTTCACAATGATGTCAATAGATGGCGCTCTGTGATACCGCGAGGTCTCAGTTCGGGGCGAACCACTAGTTATTTTATTGTTGGTGTGGTTATAGCCCAGTGTAAGTAGACCCATACAGTGAATCAATGCCTTTTATATTTGTGGAAGAGCTAGCATCTCTGGTCATAGCATCCAGGCTGTAACCGCACTTGCCCCGACGACGAGTGAAGTGGATGGCGTATGCAGTTTTTTACACCACTACAGGTTAGCCCTTGACTGCAATGATAAGTAGAGTGGCCGCGGTCTTGCCTCTCGATAATATCTCCGTTGGTCGACTGTATTGGTCTTCAGATACTGGTTATTGTATTGTATTAAGTACTAGCATCCGCCCCGGCTTCGCACGGGTAGCACGAATATAATCTATACCCAATATAGCTATAAAATGGTTATTGTGAGTTAATCTTAAAAGATAGATAATATGCTATCACGGACTTTTTTTTAGAACTTTTTGAGAGAAACAATTCCACCATACATTGTTTTCGTGTAACTCTAAGTATTTACGCAGCGCACGCCAAGTAAGCTCTCAGGAGAGAGGATTTTTTCCGACTTAGTTCACATAATTGCAATTTTCCTAAGGATCTCTAATTTTTTGAAAATAAAATATAGCCTATGTTACTCGCTGATTATGTAGCTTTCTATAGGTGAAAGAATTTTTTAAAATCAGTTGAGTAGTTTTTGAGTTTATCCATTACAAACAAACAAACAAATAAATCTTTCCTCTTTATAATATTAGTATAGATATATTCTTGCCTAGTTCACTTTGTATAGGTACGGTAAATAAGAAAGTATAATTTTAAGCCAAAGGAGGATGACCAAAAATGGTACCAAAATGTCTCATGCATCAAAACCAAATCATTATTGTAAATATTCCCATATTTTTTTATAGCCTCTTGCATCAGGGATTTTATTTTCGTACCCAACTTTTAAGTTTAACTAAAAAAAGTTACTTTCATATTTCCGTAAACATTCTAAAATGCTTCCTTTAGTGACGCCAAACTGCCCGAAATACTATCTCGAATCTCGAACTCAATAGAATCGATTTTCGATAAAATCGACTAACTGGTCTTGGTTTATTTTACCTTATTTTTATAGCATAGATAGGTAAGTACATATTATATTAGTAGGTTTGATTTAGGTCGGATTCCGTGTAATAGTAACCACAAATAAATGATTCGTGTCTATTGAGTTTAGCGTATCGTATCGATTGTTCGAATCGATTTCTTAACATTTTTCGATCGTAGATCGATATCACGTCCTTAACCGATCATTGTCTATGACACTTGACAGTTGACAGTTCGTTCATACAGGTAGTTCTGACGTCCGGTACTCCGGTGGTGAAAACCGTGAAACTGAAATTGAATAAAACGTCATACGTAATTGTTGTTGAATTGTTGTTGTTGTTTGAACTTCTGTGCTTTATTTATCTTTCCACCCTACTGGCTAAGCCATGCTGCAAAGAAATCGATTAGGGATTCGGTTTTAATGAAAGATGTCATAGGTAGGTACCTATCCATTCCATAATATTAGCACGCTTCTACGTAAGTGATTCATCGCCTAGGTAGAGGTACTTATTACAGTCGAGGCTCTTTCAGTAGTTACAATAAGTACTTAAATAAAAAAAAAACCGGCCAAGTGCGAGTCGGACTCGCGCACCGAGGGTTCCGTACAAACCTGTAGTATGTTTTACGATTTATGACGTATTAAAAACAAGACGAAATGAACCGCAAAACTAACTTTGTTTGTAGAGGTTTACTGTTAATATCAAAAAAACTATGATAGTTAGAGCATTGGCTATAGTTTTCCTGTAAAATATACATAAATTCCTATTGACCATAATTATTTCAGATTTTTCGATTGGTAAACTCCGGAGATAAGGGGGGGGGAACGGTATTTTTTTCGACATTTTGCCCGATAAATCAAAAACTATCATGACTAAAAATAATTAAAAATCTGTTTTAGAATGTACAAAGTAAACCCTTTCATATGATACCCCACACAGTACAGTTATCTCACTTTTAAATTTCAACCCTCCGATTTTCCCCCCTTTTTAAATAAGAACAAAAATAATTTCCAATTTTTTTTAATTCCAGTGTCTTTGGGCCACTAATATACACAACTATTCCAAATTTCATGTCGATAGCTTCGGTAGTTACTGAAATAATCGAGTGTGACGGACGGACAGACAGACAGACAGACAGACAGACAGACGGAGAAAGTCGCACCATAAGGGTTCCATTTTACCATTTTGGTACGGAACCCTAAAAACTAGAGGGCTTAAAATATAACGGCAGTGTGTTATTTGACCACGGTAGTACTGAGAAACGATTAAAAAATAGTTTTTAGGTTATCCTTGATATTCTAAAATTACTGCAGAACTTGGGTTTTATTCTCAAAAGTGATAATTGCAGGAGTTAATGCGATAAATGTACTAGATAAAAAACAAAGTTTGATTTTGATGCAACATGGTACAGGATTCCATACATCGATGATCATTGTCCTTTAGTTGAAATACGGACAAATGTATAAAAATATTAAAATATTTTGTGTAAGACAAGTGTAGCAATACTTTTATAGGTATATCTAGACAAAATGTACCTTGTGTATTTTATAGGAAATAGATTATTATATAATTAGGTTAATGATATTTAAAACAGCCACCGTTTTGTTATGTAGGTATACTTATATACTTCTAGTATACGTATTGTTATAACTTAAGTAGGTATAAATATAAAGGATTGTTTTTTGGAAACAATAAAATTGTGATATTGAAAAATGCGTTTTCTTACCTAACCTAGCTCTTACCCGCGGTGTACGATTTTGATATGTTTTCCCACCGCTATTTTCAACGCCTTCGGTGTTGAATCTTTAAAAATCCTTTCGTTGCGGATTCTTTCTGAATGCCAAATTTGTACCCGATCCTTCCAGTGGTTTGAGCTGTGCGTTGATAGATCACCATCAGTACCAGCTTGAGGGGCAGGCGCTATGGCGCGTCACTGAAGTTAGGACTCTTGGTGTTCACTTCAACGCAGACTTGAATTTCTGGCAACACATAATACAGGCTTGCAAGAAAGCATACCGGCATTTAGGTTTTGTGCTACGGCAAGCCAACGCGTTCAGAAACACCAATCGTTTTATACGAAGGTCTGGTGAAAAGTCACATGGAAATAATGGAATGCAACGCGGTAGTCTGGTCCCCGAGCCAAGATAAATATAAGGTAGGTAATGTTGGAACGGATTCAAAACCTATCCTAAGCAAAAACGAATAAACTTTTACAGAGCGCCATCTATGGACATCATTGTGAAGTTCTGTTAAAAATACTGAAGCTCATTAAAAATTAAATAATTTCGTTTCCTTAAAATATTATCTAATTTTAGTATTTGTTGTTCAAGTACAGGATATAATTCAAATAACTGATCAAGTTTCAGGCTCAGCCTTTCAAAAAAATTGAGAGTTCTGAGGTCAACTTTGGACGTTAGAAAATCTCCACTTTGAAAGCCCCCGTCAATTTCGTCAATTTTAGGGGAAAAAATTAAAAAAATATATTTTTGGACTCTATTCCTAATTATCTTTAAAATGATATACCGCAACCCTATGTAACGCTATAAATAGTAGATTGTTCATCAAGGGACTAAAATGAGCCATTTCATACGAGATGTTTAGCTTACCGAGCGTAGCGAGGTAAGCTATAATGGGGCTGATTCTGTAGTGCACAATCTCTAAACTAAACTAAAATTAGAGCATTACAAATATTGCTAACCCTTTCATAATACTCCCTACGGAAAGGGACAGAACTAGATTTAAAGCTGCCATTTTAGTTTAGTTTAGAGATTGTGTTATACAGAATCAGCCCCAGTGTCGAGTAGAATGGCTTTTAGTCCCGTGGTAAACACTCTACTTTTCACTTCGATTGCGAGAAAATATAATTGACCGAGCGAAGCGAAGGTCTCTGAGTCTACTTGGGTGAATTGGCACTTGTCCGTCCGTCCGTCCGTCTGTTAGAGCCTTATAACTTCTGAATTTCTGAACGTAATTACTTCAAAGGACTTGTCCAAAATTGGGCCTTGAACATGAACCAAGATGATTTTAATACACGTGAATAGAGATCCTAAAATATGGCTTTTAGAATTATTTACACATTTTTAAAGGACCCCAATTTGGAGAAAAATATATTTTTATTTTGTGGCTTTTTTAGATCTTTGTCTGAATTTTATCAACAGTAAAAAAAAAAAACTTGATTTTTTTTATCACGTATGTCATTGGGTGATTGTCAAATGTCACTGTCAGTTTTGTTTATCTTATTTATTGGTGATTTATTGTTGTCTATTAATTATTTTACGAATGTCTCAAATACTCAATTATTATTTATTAATCTTATAATGTTGTATGTACTACCTATGTAGTGGAAAATGGGTAGTTTATCGAAATGGAATGTTAATAATCACAATTAATGCGCATTACCCAAGTTTTAGTGTTGCCATCCATCGAAAAATATTTTCTACAAACGATATTTTTCATAATTAATTTTTTTTTTTTTTTTTTTTTGTTTGGTAGCTGCAATCAGTCGACAGACTATAAGCAGGTTCGTTGTGTTTTCAATGACTTTGCCAGACTAAAGGACCACTGTCCTCAAGTCTGTACAGTATCGAGCACATGCGCCCGCTTTAATCGTTTTAGTGTTTGCACGGTTAATAGGCTGTTTGCCAGAGAATTGGGATGCCTTAGCAAACGTTCCCGATGTTTCTCCTTATACACTTTAATTTCTTCAGTAACTGTTGGCATTTCTAGGTATTCGTGTATTTCCGTGTTGCGTGCAAACCAGGGAGCATTGGAAATGGTCCTGAGCATACTGTTCTGGGCTCGTTGTATGGTCTGTATGTTTGATTTGCATGCAGTGCCCCAGATCTGTATACCGTAAAGCCATATAGGCTTTAGAATGGAGCAGTATATTAGGAGCTTATTGTTCAGGGACAACTTAGACTGTCTACCCAAGAGCCAGAGTAGGTTTCTAAAGCGATTGTTGAGCTCATCACGTTTGCGCTTGATATGGACCTTCCAAGTGAGACGCCGGTCCATGTGGAACCCTAAGTACTTGACACATGAGGTTTCAGGTAAGGTTTCTTCACCTAATTTTATAGCAGGACAGTCACCGTTCTTTAGAGCGAAAGTCATGTGTTGTGATTTAAGCGCGTTGGGTTTTATGCGCCACTTGTTAAGCCATATGTTTGTTTCATCCAGTTGTTTTTGCAACTGATTGCTTGCTTGAACCGGGTCTTTGTTGCAAGAAAGAAAAGCAGCATCGTCCGCAAACGTTGCAACAGTAATGTCTGGTAAGAGTGGCAAGTCACATGTGAAGATGTTGTACAGGATAGGGCCCAGGACAGATCCTTGTGGTACACCAGCAGCACTGGCATTTAAGGCAGATCTAGCACCGTGTTCCTTAACTTGGAAGAGTCTGTCTTTTAGGTAAGACTCTAATATCAAAAACATAGAGTGAGGTAAGAGTAGTTTAATCTTAGAGAGGAGGCCTTTGTGCCAAACCTTATCAAATGCCTGTTGGATATCTAGGAAGGCTGCGGAACAGTACTCCTTTCTTTCTAGGCATTGTCGAACCGTGTGGTATACTCTATGTACCTGTTCCGCCGTCGAGTGCTTCTGTCGAAAACCAAACTGGTGTTCAGGTATTACACAGTTTTCATCTAGGCTAACTTTTAGTCTTGTCAAGAATATTCTCTCCCAGAGTTTAGATAGCACCGGAGTAAGACTAATGGGGCGGTAGGACGAGGTTTCTTCCACAGGTTTTCCTGGTTTGGGAATCATAATTACTTGTGATATTTTCCATATTTCTGGAAAGTGGCATGTTCGGAAAATGGCGTTGAAGAGATTGGCCAAAAATGTAAGACACTTTCTAGGTAGCTCTTTTAATAATCTGGGTGTTATGAGGTCAAAACCAGGGGCTTTCTTAGCGTCTAATTCTCCAATTGTCCTCGCGATTTCCCTGGGGGAAGTCGGCCTCAGGGGCAAGCAAAGTTGCAAGTCTTGGGCAAGAATGGCATCGATTTCTATGTCATTTGTGTTGTGGGGCTCGTTGGGTTTAAATACTGTGGTCAGATGTTTGGCAAAAGCATCTGCTTTTTCTTCATCAGTACGGGCCCAGGTGTTACCATCTCTGATCGGAGGTAAATGTTTTTGAGGATGTTTTAGACTATTCTTTGTAGCAATCCACAGTGAGTGCTCGCCTCGGCCTGTTGGAGACATCTGCTCAAGATTACTTTTTGTGATATTGTTTGAGGTAGTTTCTAGGATGTCTTTGAGTTCCTTGGTAGCTCGGTTTAGACGTGTTTTATCACTCTGGTTATGTGAATTCTGCCACACGCGCCGAAGACGTCGCTTTTCCACGATTTTACGTCTTATTTCCGAAGGAAGCCATACGCCTGCAGGTTCAGGGGTTATTTGAGGCGTGTTCAGCCAAGCAGCAATCTGGATTGTATTGGTAATGTATACACTCGCATCATCAACTTCATCCGCTGTTTTAAGGGACATCTTTAAATTAATTGTTCCATCAAGGTAATCCCGGAAGGATTCCCAGTCAGTTTTGGAGTTGTAGAGTCGTTCCGGGTAATCATCAGCTGTAGGAATGATCGAACTGACCTCCAGGATAACCGGTGAATGGTCTGACGAGCTGTCGAGACTAGATTCGATAGTCGTGTACAGATGTCCAATGTTTTTAGTTACAAAGAAGTCCAGCAGGTCAGGCCGTTTTTTGGGATCCGTGGGCCAATAAGTTGGTTCTCCTGAGGACAATGACTGAAAACAATTAGTGTCGATGCACATCTTGAGTTCTCGACCACGCGAATGTGTATAACGCGAGCCCCAGTGAGTATGCTTGGCATTCCAATCGCCACCACTTATAAAACGATTACCTAGAGTGTAGAAGTAGGCAGAAAACATTGCCTCGTTAATGTTATGCCGAGGTGGGCAGTACGTAGCTGAGAGTGTGATATAATCAGCGCGATCTTTAACCCTGATAGACGTTGCCTGTAGGTGACTAAGGTAACGACCCCAATTATGGACACTTTAAGGACCAAATATGATCTTTTACAAAAATTACTCATCATATATAGAACATTGTTGCGGCGATTCGTTTCAGCGCAGAACGGGCGTGGGAATTCTTGAAGAAAACTGCTTGATTTGTATAAATTTGTATTAAATATAAGAATTTAATGTACAAAGTACAAACTGATATGGCGGAGCGAAATGTTGAATTGAATTAATGTGAAAATGCCAAAGAAATTTGTCAAAGTCTAAATGACATTACAATTTTGTTTTTGATTGTTGATGCCCGGGTCGGCTCCGGGTTCTTGTGGATCCATCGCCAGTGGCGCCGTCATGCTGCCGGCCTTGGAACATTATGTTCCAATAGTGGACATAGACGATTAAATGCCCTCCTTATGGTTCCTGAAGTGGTGCGGATATCTGCTACACGGTTGACCGCATCTGCACCTGGGTAGACTGCTGCAACTCGACCCAGCAGCCATCGATTGGGAGGCAGTCGGTCGTCCTTGATAAGCACCATGTCCCCGAGTTGTGGTTGTCCTCCATCTGTGCGCCATTTGTGCCTCTTCTGGAGTTCTGAAATATATTCTTTGTAATATCGACTCCAGAAATGAGCTTTCAGAGCTTGAATTCTCTTGTAACGAGGAAGTGTGTGAATCTCGCTGTCTTGTACATTGGGGCTCGGTAACATAGTGAGAGTGCGTCCAATTAGGAAATGGGCAGGTGTGAGCGGAATAAGATCTGAAGGATCTGAGGATAATGGAGTCAGAGGTCGTGAATTGAGAATAGCTTCAATTTCTATCAAAACTGTGTTCATTTCCTCGTAATCGAGGTGGGTCATTGCTAGAACCCTTTTTAAATGGAATTTAACCGACTTTACTGATGCTTCAGCTAGGCCATTGAAATGCGGACTGTAAACTGGGCAAAATTTGAATTCAATTCCCTTCTCTGCTGAATATGAAATAATATTATCTGAATTTTGCTTAATGAATTTAGAAATTTCATTATTAGTTCCTACAAAGCAAGTGGCATTGTCCGAGGTCACAGTAGCAGGCCTGCCTCGGCGTCCTATGAATTTGTTTAGGGCTGAGATGAAACCTTGTGAGGAGAGATCGGTGACCAGCTCAATGTGTATAGCACGGACTGCCAAACATACAAATATACATATGTATGCCTTTTTCAACCTGCATCCTCTACCCTTCCTGTCCGCTATCAGGATTGGTCCTGCATAATCTACAGATGTGTTGCAAAATGGATACTCTGCATGAAGTCTCTGTTCAGGCAGGTTACCCATGATAGGCTGGTATGTTTTACCTGAATATCTACGACACTTAATGCATTCATGAGTAATTTTTCTAGCAACATTGCGACCATTGATTATCCAAAACTGGTGTCGCAAAGTAGCTAGTAGTAATTGAGGTCCAGCATGTAATAAAATTATATGATAATGTTGTACTAGTAATTTAGTGATGTGGTGTGATGCATGCAGTAGAATTGGATGTTTTGTGTTATAATCATAATTAGAGTTGGACAACCTTCCTCCGACTCTCATGAGATCTGTTTCATCAATAAATGGATTTAAATTTAAAAGCTTATCCTTTGTAGGCAAGGACTGATTATGTTTTAAATATGAGTATTGTTTACCAAACGTATCTCGTTGTACTAATTTACAAAGAGTTTTTGTAGCAAGATCAAGCTCCGATGTCTTCAATGGACCTGTATTTTTGCTATGTGGATTTTTACAATTGTAAATAAAGCGTTTTACATAAGCTGTAACACGTTGTAATTTACTGAAATTTGAATATCTATTTATGAAATCAGCATCATTAGATTGACTTGATACTGAAAGACATTGGAACTTGACTTCAGGCAAATTTTCGATTTGAATATCTAGAGGCTGTGTAGGTACTTGAATAGATGCATGGTGTAAGAAGAGAGGACCTTCCCACCACAAATGTGAATTTTTGAGTTGTTGTGCATTGAGACCACGTGACCCTATGTCAGCTGGGTTAGATGCTGTTGGAACATGATACCATGAAGATGGTTCTGAATTATTTGTAATTTCTGTAATTCTATTGTAAACAAACTGCTTTAATTTCTGTTTATTAGATGTTTTTATCCAACTTAAAACAATGGTAGAATCACACCAAAAGTATTGTGAGTTAATGTTGAGGCGCAGTGATTGTTTTACCTTTTTTACTAATTGTGTGCCTAGAAGGGCCCCGCAGAGTTCCAGTCTCGGCATGGTAAGTTTCTGTTTGAGTGGGGCAACCCTACCTTTTGCTAACAATAGATGAACAGTTACTTCACCACTGTCTTTGATTGAACGTATGTAGACACATGCAGAATATGCCTTTATTGATGCATCACTGAAGGTGTGAAGTTCAATCTTACTGAAATTGTCACATAGAATGTAACGTGGTATTTGAATATCGTTCAACTCTGACAAATGTTGAATGAAACTGTTCCATTGATACAGAACTTCTGATGGTAAGTGGTCATCCCATGAAATAATTTTTGCCCAAAGTGTTTGTAGTATGATTTTAGCTTGTAACAAGCATGGATTGATTAGACCTAATGGGTCAAAGATTTGTGCAATAATTGAAAGAATTGTGCGTTTGTTGACCTTTGAACTGTGTGAGTCTATGTCTGTTGGAGAAAAGAATAACATATCCTTTTTGCAGGCCCATTGTAAGCCTAATGTTTTTGTGTGTTCATGTTTGCTCAGATTGACAATTTCATCATTGCAAATTTCATGAACTTGATTGAGTACTGTGGTGCTATTTGAATGCCATTTGCGTAGGTGAAAGTGACCACCTTGAAGTTCGCGGATGACGCCCTTACATATTTGTGTAAGTGTGAGTTCGTCTGCATGGCCGCTTACAAAATCATCAACATAAAAATCTGATAATATGGCTTCACTCACGGCCTTGTCCTTGCTGTCCCGCCCTAACTGTACAAGACATCTAACTGCCAGGTAAGGAGCGGAGGCTGTCCCGTAGGTGACTGTGTTTAATTTGTATTGCTTGATCTCTTGGGAAGGATCTGAGCGCCAGAAAATTTGTTGTAAACATCTTTGACTTTCGTTAACTAGAATCTGTCTATACATTTTTTCTATGTCTGCTGTAACAACAAACTTGTGCTGGCGAAAACGTATTAGTATGCTTATCAAATCGTCTTGTAAAGTGGGCCCTACGTGCTGTATGTCATTAAATGATTTGCCTGAGCTGGAAACCAGGGAAGCATCAAAAACGGTTCTTAAACGTGTAGTGAGTGAATCCTCCCGCAAGACACCATGATGTGGTAAAAAATATGAAATTTCTGAGTTATTTGGATGTGTATTTTCTGACATGTGATTTAAAGATATGTATTCATGTATGAAATTTGTGTAATTTTCTTTGAAAGTTGGATGACGTCTGAATTTTCTTTCTAGTGCATGAAACCTACGCAGGGCTTGTTCACTTGTGTCTCCTAAACATTCAGGGGATTCCCTTAGTGGAATTGTAACTGTGAATCTGCCATCTGGTTGACGGACAGTAGTTTTTGTGAAAATATTCTCACACTCACTCGCAACCTCTGAGCGGGTTTGTTGAGTGGTGTTGACTGATTCAAATTCGAAAAACTTGTTTAGTTTTTCATTTAGCTCAGTGTTCTGAGTGAAATTGCAATGGACTGTATGTGTATTTTTGAAATTGATGTCTCCTATGTGGCCGGAGACTAACCACCCAAGTGTTGTTTCAACGAGGGTTGGCATGTGTTTGCCTAAGGCAATGCGATTGTGTAATAGTACTTGCCAAAACAAGTCTGCACCGAGCAACATGTGCACCTCGGACGGTATATAATATGTAGGGTCTGCAAGGTGAATGTTGCTAGGAATGTTTAGAATGGAATGATTAATTTTGTGAGTTGGTAGAAGCTGTGTTATTTGAGGCACAACAAAACAGTTTACCTTTGTAGTAAACCCACTGCTGGACAAGGAGTGCATGGTAACATTGCAATGTTGAGTAATGATAGAATTTTGATTATTGAGTCCTTGAATGGACACATTTGTGTTAAAAGTTGGGAGCTGCAGTTTTGATCGCAGACTCTCAATTATGAAACTTGATGTGCTCCCATTGTCCAGCAGTGCCCTCACTTTGTGTAGTCGACCTGTGTGGTCTTCAATGTAAATCAAGACGGTGGAAAGTAGCACCTGGCCTTGATGTGTTGTGGATAAGGTGATATTTTGTGATACATTCCGCTCCTGCTCTTGCATGGTAGGGAGTACGACACATTCACTTTGTGATTGCGGTTTGTCATCGATGCTTGGGGGTTTATTTATGGGGTGAAGCAGGCTATTATGACGAGCTGAACAGTATTTGCATGATCCAAATTTACAAAAGCGCTCTTCATGAGGGCCCCGCATACAATTTTTGCAGAGCTTTAGTTGTGTAACCTTCTCTATGCGTTTTTCAATTGGCCATGATTTAAATTTGGTACAATAGTAAATTAAATGATTTTGTTTGCAAACAGGACATGAAGGTTGGCTTTGCTTGTGCCGCAGTGGTGACATCTGATTGGCAATGAAAGTTTTTGGTCGCACATGTGTCAGGTCACTGTGTCTGCGTGATGAAGTTGGCTGATGCGCCTCCTCCATAGTCTCCAGCAAGTCAGCTCTGTTTTTGAGAAAGGAATTGAACTCGTCCAATGTAGGAAGCTCTTTGAATTTGTTACGCTCTTCTTCCCAGTCACGTATTGTAGCTGGGTCTAACTTGCTCGAAACTAGGTGGATTACCAAAATGTCCCAGTGTTCTGTAGGAACGTCAAGTGTTTTTAAAGATCTCAAATTCTTGTTCATAACATCAATAATTGATCGCAAAGATTTGGATGATTCAGTAGTAATTGATTGAATATTGAATAAAGCCTGAACATGATTGTTTACTAATATGCGAGTATTGTTGTAACGATTGCATAATAAATCCCAAGCAACTGTGTAATTTTCTGAAGAGAAATCTAATGAATGAATGACTAGCGCTGCACTGTCCTTTAATGCAGCTCGCAAGTAATGAAATTTGTGTATGTTTGTAATCGATGTGTTTGAATGAATGAGAGACTTGAATGTGTCGTGAAATTCTAACCAGTCCTGATAGCGTCCACTAAAGGTAGGTAAGTTAATGATAGGTAATTTAAAATTTGGTCCACCTGTTTGTGCTACCACATTAGAACCTGCCACCGATGAAAGCTCCTGCCCAGAGGAAGCTGTGCCCGCTGCTGCGCCTCGGCCTAGCAGCTCTGTTGCAGCTGCTACTGCACTGAAGTAGGCAGCTTCGAATGCCTCTCGCTCTCGGAACTCCTCATCTGGAACGTCCGTGTTTTCAATTAAAGTTTGATTTGAGTCAAATTCATCATATAATTCCTGAAATTTTTGCAAACGAATGCTTAACTCATGTGTTTGTAAACTATTTAGGTCCTTGGAGAGCAAAAGTGGCTCTAAGTGGGATTTAAAAATTGTTAATTTAGATTTATGCGAGGCACGGGTTCTTCTGAGTGTTTTGATTGACTCCATGATAAAGAAATAACTCTAAATGACTAATAACTGTGTTCCAAGGTTGAGAATTGAATGCAACTTTGTGAAAATATGTAAATTATTTTGAAAAGATTGAGAATTGAATGCAAATTTTGTGAAAATATGTGAATAAATTGTGAAATTATTAAAGGAAATGTTATGTGCAATACTTAAATTAACAGAGCAGTGCAAAATCGCGAAGCAAAGCCAGCTGAAGCACCAACAAACCCAGCCGTGGACACCACGTGCCACGTGCCATGCGTCCAGCGAGAAACAATCTGAAATTGATATAAATGGCAAGGTTATTCGAGAAATGCAATGTGGATGTGAATAATTATTGAAATTGGACTGTTAGGTTAAAGGATTGGAAAGATTGAATGGAAAATTCTTGGACCACGCCCTGTTCTATTCGTGACGACGACCGACGCTATGCCCTTGTTCTTCTTGTGTTCGGCATCCGGCTCGAAATTGTTGCGGCGATTCGTTTCAGCGCAGAACGGGCGTGGGAATTCTTGAAGAAAACTGCTTGATTTGTATAAATTTGTATTAAATATAAGAATTTAATGTACAAAGTACAAACTGATATGGCGGAGCGAAATGTTGAATTGAATTAATGTGAAAATGCCAAAGAAATTTGTCAAAGTCTAAATGACATTACAATTTTGTTTTTGATTGTTGATGCCCGGGTCGGCTCCGGGTTCTTGTGGATCCATCGCCAGTGGCGCCGTCAAACATTATTATGAATGGTATGGAATATGTTTAAGTCCTATAATTGTTTTATATTATTATCACTCAAAATTTATTATAAATTAATAAACTAATTACTTATTGGCAAAAAAAAAACATAATTATTTTCACCAGTAATGGACAACAAAAATCTAGTCATGGACCCCCAATTATGAACAAGATCCAGTTATGGACTACCAATTATAAACATAACCCAATGTTGCACCCCTATTTATGAACATTAGACTTTCAACCATTTAAAAAATTAAAACAATATATTTTAAATAGATTTTATTCTTTTTTTTTATTTTACAGAAAGAACATACTCGTAGGTACTAGAAATGGCAACGAAAATGTTATAATATCAAAAATGTCTTGGTAGGTACTTTTCTTAGGTGTTTTATATTGCAATCTTACAAAATAGAGTACCTATTTTTCTTGATTAATTTTCCTTTAGGTACTTACTTTATATTATTATTAACCTACTTATAAATTATTGTTGTCTCATAGTTTTTATAATCAGTCTTCTATGTAGGTAATTACAGCAGGTAGGTACTAAGATACTATTTTGTAAGTAGATATCACTGCTTTGTAACTAATGAGTCTAATGACTTAGCTTATGTACTCAAGTAGGTAATTAAAATTTAAAATTAATCAACAAGTTCTTTTCAACTCAGAATATTTCCTAGGCTAAATAATAAGTCTTATTATTTTCAAAACGTAATCAAAAAGTTTATTTACCCTTTAGGACAAAATAGTGACCAAACATTTAAATATAAGAACATTCACAAAGAATAAAGAGAGAATAAATATAGGAAGGTATTCACAAACGGAAGGTATTTGTTCATCTCCTTCGTCTTGTTAGTAAGTACTGGTTCATCAATTATTTCAACCACGTCTTTTTCCGCATACCAAATTTTATCTGGCTTATTTGGCCATCTGAATGTATTGCCCATTGAAAATGTCATCGTATTTATCTCATAGGAACCTTTATCGACATTTTCAATGACACCTGGAAAATGCTCCCCCTCATATGTAATAATTACATGATATGTCCCCTTTGAAAGCTTATTTCCTCTTGGCAATTTGCTAAGCAGGAGATTCTCGGATTCAGAGCTAGAATAATTTTCAGTTTGTGTTTTTCTGAATTTAGCTGAATACGTCTCATCTGAATAACTGTCATCACTCTCAGCGTATTTTATTTCAGCATCTGTCTCGTCGGATGATGTACCGTCTAGTTCTTTCAGTTTACTTTTCCCCTTCTTCTTTTTGTTTTGTTTGTTTAGAGTTTCTTTTCATAATTTCTTATCAGCTCTTTCCTTTGCGCTTCTCTCCTTCTCCTCTAATTTCAGTTTTTTTTTGTGTTTCTTTGTTTTCATGGTACTTTATCCATGCCTGACTTGTCACAACAGAAGGTAACTTTTCTTTGAGTCTCCGTTTTTTTGCGTTTCATCTTCAGGCCAGAATAAATTTCGTTTGAATGGAGATGGTATAATGTAATTTGCTGTTGTACCTGAGATTGTTTGCAATGCACCGACTTTTATACTATTGTCTTTCGATGCTTTTAAATTAGTAGGATTTGCTTCTTTGCTAGGTGTTTTTCTACAGCCGGTATTATACATATGTCGTCTTCTTCATCATGATGTAAAATCCCAGGTATAGGAATTTTATAGGCGTCATATCAGGTCGATAAATAGAAGGTACATATTCTGCGTCTTGGATATTAATCATTTTAATTGCATGAGATGTGCTGGCATGGATGTGACTCAATCAAAACTATAGCTTCAATATTACTATTACTATTCGTAATATCAGACACTTTCTGTGCGGCAGCTGGTGGAGAAGGGCAAGGTTCTTCTATTGAAGTATTACACAGTTTTGTAGTATCCATTTCTTTAATAACAGAGCTTTTTGGCGTAGCCTTTGGTAGTTTATCCTTAGATAATGTTTATACAGGAGGTTCACTATCAGCGACCGCAACTTTCTCAAAATCTTGCAATGCGACTTCAGCAAATTCAAGGTCCATAACGTCAGGTTTAAGCACAGATTCATTGTTGTTTTGATTTGACCCGGCAACTGATCGCTTCAAACTAGCCCATATAACGTAAAGAGATGTTTCTTCTCTGAGTAAGAGGTCATTTAATTCGTTTCTGTTTCCAAAAAAGAGCTTCTTCAACAGATCTAGTTTTTCGTGCCGAAACAGGGACATATTTTTTTCTTTTTCCAGATGTTCTGTATAGTATAGTTTTTTTTGGTGCCATTTCTGCAGAAATACAAGCATTTTTAAACAGGAAATACTAAATTCCATAATTGGGTTACAGGAAATCTCCAGTAATGGACTACTTTGTCCATTACTAGAAATAGATATTGAAATAGTACATAAGTAGTATATTATTATGCAGGGGCATTAGTATGTAAAGAAAATGTAGCTATACAATAAAGTAAACATAAAATAAGTTTCGACATTTGTCCATTATTAGAGAAAGAGATAAATTAAAATCCAGTAATGAACAACTACTCATACATGTATAATTTCCAACATAGACTTAACCAAACACCATAAAACATCTCGTAAATTTACCTTCAATACCATGAAATAATGCATTTTTTCATTTGAGCAAAGCAAACACTAGCAAATTCAAATATTTTGTACTTACTTTCTTAGCGAAAGATGCAGTAATAACGGATTTTTGATGAAGACACCGCTCGAGCTCACTATAATGTTCGCCATTTGCAAACAAAATGGTCGAATGGAATGAAATGTCACATTACGAAAGTCAAATAGTAACAGTGTATGGGCAAATATTGACAAAGGGCGAATTTAAAATATTGACTCTATATTTGTAATTTATTTTATTTTTTGTCCAAGACTGGGGTCGTGTCCACCACTGGTGTCGTTACCTTAGTTACATAAGGCTTTAACAAAGAGTGTTTAATATGTTGTCTAATTATAATTGCGGTTCCTGCATGTGCACCGCCATCTGGGTGAGGAGTAAGGTAGGTGCAATATCCAGGTATATGGAAAAAGCTTCTCTCCGTGACATGTGGTTCTGAAATAAGCACAGCATCTAACCTATTAACTGCCATAAATGCTACTAATTCATCCTTTCTGCCGGATAAGCCGTTGATATTCCACGTCGCAATGCGTAAGGAATTCATTTTTGCATTTGAGTGACGAGCGTTGTTATAAGACCCATGAGGGTGCTTATTTGTTGTAATAAAAAGTCTATTTTTTTGTTTTGTTGAAGGAGTATGTTTTCTAATGCGTTGGCGAGTTGAGTGGGTTCAGAATGATCACAGTTCTCTTTTGTAGGGGCATGGGAGGCTGCGGCTTCCGCGTACGTTTGGCTACGTGTGTGAGCCGGTTTGGGTTTAGAGGACGTAGTATTAGCTTCTTGGTTGTATCCATGATTATCTTCTGTTGGTTTTGATTTTGGCTGTTGTGGCACTCTATAGTTTTGTTTTTTTCGGGCTAGTATCTCCTTGTATACTTGGCAACCTTTATAGTTTGCGGGATGATCAAGAAAACATAAGGCGCACTTTGCAGGAGTGTTCCTATCTTTCTTAGGGCATTCAGAAGTTCTATGTCCTTCTCCACATTTTACACAACGATATGGCCTCATGCAGTTGTTCTTTGAGTGTCCGTATTGTTGGCATCGGTGGCATTGAACCACTGTTTTGGATTTCCGAGGATTTTCGATTTTTACTCGTTGGTGGAATATGTATTGTATATCTTTGACAGCTTTATTATTGATGCTTGGCTCGATGTTAATGATAATTAATTTAAAAAAAAACGGGGTTTTCTAAAATTATTATTTAAATGGCGTTTAATGTTATATTTTTTTCTCTTTCACGTGATGGCAGTTTGGTTCTGGTTCATTGACACTCAGAATAAAAAACCACCCTCCATACTGAACTGGGACATGTCCTTTAAATATAATATGTAAACCGATGGCCTCCCGCCGAATATGGCTTAAAAAGTTATAAAAATCTTTATTTCAGGGGGGCTCTCATAGAAGCGAATGCGAAGTAAAATATTTTTTATAGCGTTACATAGGGTTGCAGTATATCATTTTAAAGATAATTAGGAATAGAGTCTAAAAATATTTTTTTTTGAATTTTTCCCCTAAAATTGACGAAATGGGGGGCTTTCAAAGTGGCGATTTTCTAACGTCCAAAGTTGACCTCAGAACTCTCAATTTTCTGAACTCTCAAGCCTGAAACTTGATCAATTATTTGAATTATATCCTGTACTTGAACAACAAATACTAAAATTAGATAAATATTATAAGGAAACGAAATTATTTAATTTTTAATGATGATGATATTTTTAACAGAACTTCACACTGATGTCAATAGATGGCGCTCTGTGAAACCGCGAGGTCTCAGTTCGGGGCGAACCACTAGTAAATAACGATTTTTAATTTATTTTTTTCCATTCTATTGTTACATTTTTGACCGAGCGAAGCGAAGGTCTCTGAGTCTACTTGGGTGAATTGGCACTTGTCCGTCCGTCCGTCCGTCTGTCAGAGCCTTATAACTTCTGAATTACTGAACGTAATTACTTCAAATTTAAATATACTATGTAAACCGATGGCCTCCCGCCGAATATGGCTTAAAAAGTTATAAAAATCTTTATTTCAGGGGGGCTCTCATAGAAGCGAATGCGAAGTAAAATATTTTTTATAGCATTACATAGGGTTGCTGTATATCATTTTAAAGATAATGAGGAACGGAGTCCAAAAATATTTTTTTTTTAATTTTTCCCCTAAAATTGACGAAATGGGGGGCTTTCAAAGTGGTGATTTTCTGACGTCCAAAGATGACCTCAGAACTCCCAATTTTCTGAAAGGCTGAGCCTGAAACTTGATTAATTATTTGAATTATATCCTGTACTTGAACAACAAATACTAAAATTAGATAAATATTATAAGGAAACGAAATTATTTAATTTTTAATGAGCATACGTATTTTTAACAAACTTCACAATGTTGTCAATAGATGGCGCTCTGCACAAATTTATTCGTTTGTGCTTAAAAAGAAAAGGCTGAGCCTGAAACTTGATCACTTATTTGAATTAAATCCTGTACTTGAACAACAAATACTAAAATTAGATAAATATTCTAAGGAAACGAAATTATTTACACCGCACACCGCGCGGCCGCGCATAGACACCGCGCGGCCGCGCACCCGAACGGTCGTGTTCTGTGATTTTTGCGTAGTTATTGTCGGTTAACGCGCCGCCCGCTCCCCGCGAGCCGCCGCCGGTGCAGTTGTACTCGCCGCGGCGTCTCGTCGCGGCTTGAGGAAGCGACCGGTGTGCTCCGTGCGAGCTCTGCTACCCGCCTTTCGATACCTACGCGAGGGATTCTGCAAGTTTTTCGTTGTTAAAACCTGTGCCGAATCCAAATATAAGACTGCCTACCTTTTATATCTACCTGTTGGTGCGGATCTGTGTCCCCGCTCGCGGGCACCTAGCTAGGCCTCCCGTCTGGGTCTCACCTGGCTGGGTTGCACGCGCCGAGGGGACGTCGGACCGTGCCAACACCAAGGGAAGCAGTTACATTACAGTTATATTACGGAAACGTAAATACTTACTACGTCATGTCGTCAGAGGGAGGGGAACCACCCCCCCTTGACCAACGGAGGAGGAGAGCAAGCGCTCAAACCGGAATTCCCCAATCTATAGAAACACGCGCGCGTCGTGTGACATCTGTAGCGGCGATTGCAGCCCCCCGCCCCCGCTCACGCGTCCGCAACAAACCAGCGACGCAAACGACCCAAGCTATTATTCCTCGAGAGGATGAAGATGTGAACTTCGCCGCCAGTGTAGCTGTGCCTACACCGGGAGCAGAAGGTGCAAAACGTCCTCGGCCGGAGGATTCCTCGACGGATTCGTTGGATGAAGGTGAATCTCAACGTTCGCGACCGGAAAAATTCATGGCACTACTCCCACCTTCACCACCGTCTCCACCAAAATCACCTCCGCCGCCGTTGCAGCTCAGAACCTACCCGGCTAAGCCAACAAAGGATGTAATTTTACCACCCCTACAAATACCTACCAGGTCTGACACTGTTCAAACAGAGCCACCGCTATCGTCAACGCAAGAGGAAAGAGGCCTTACTCAGACCCAACCACTTTCTACATCTCAGGAGTTAACATGGGCGCGTGACTCCACAAGTTACGCATGCCTGGCGTCACCGGTGGATAGGATGTCCACATCTCGCCCCCAATCGCCTCAGGCAGGCCCGTCTGGATTCACATATGCGGCGGCCGCTGCCACCCCGGCACCCCCCAGGAGCCAGGCCCCTCAGGCCTCGGCACCCCGAAGTACTCCTAGATCAAGCTATCCTCCCATCACGGTGGAGAGATTACCTAATTGGACGCGCCATTTCGATGCTCTTAAAAGTAAAATTGGACATGCTCCATCAGCGCACCCTATGGGAAAAGGAGTTCGCTTTTTACCCGGTACAGCCGATGAATTTAGAATAATCCAGAAGTACCTGATAGAAGCAGCAAGCCAGGATGCATCTATATCTTGGTATTGCTATAGCCTTACGTCAGACCTTCCTACTAAGGTAGCCATTAAAGGGCTCCCACTAGACACCCCACCCGAAGAGGTGGTGGCTGCGCTTTGTGAATTGGGTTTTCCTGCAGAGCAAGCAAAGGCCATCCTTCCAACTAAAATTCGTAATGGTTGCAGCTACTTTGTGAGATTGGCACACATGAATAAAGAAGAGCTCGAAAAACTGTACCAGACAACAGAGCTACTTTGCATGCCTGGTTTAACCATAGAAGCGTGGCGTAGTGGCATACGCCCACCACAATGCCATAGGTGCCAGGCTTTTGGACACTCCTCTGTCAACTGCCACAGACCCATAAGATGTGTTCGATGCGCTGGAGAACACATTGCGAAGGACTGCCCTCGACCAAAAGAGGACCCACCGAAGTGTGCGAACTGCGCAAAAGCCCACACGGCTAAAGATCGGCGATGTGCGGTGTACAAGAAGGAAGCGAGGAAGAGAGGGATCACAATCCCTCCACCTCGCCCACAAGGCCGGCCTAGACGGCGCGAAGAGGAACCTGCACGCTTCCGAGCCACATCTCCGACTACAGATGCTGCCCCTCGGACAGAACCTCATGCGGTGTCAGGTACAACACAACCTACCGCTGACCGCTCCACCCAACAACAAGCAGGGGCGGCTGAAACTCAAGTCACTAGAACAGCCGAACAACCATCGACCATGCCTGACACAAGACGAGATACTGGAACAAGGCCAACCACATTAAATCCGCCAGCTAACCCTGCAACAGAAAGGGGTCAAACCATAAAGAGGAGAAAGAAAAGGAAGCAAAGATTGGAGTCAACACATGTCGAGCCTACGGCTGCGTCAACACCTCAACCTCAGCCGAGGCCTCACGAAACGGTGGGCCCTCAACCTATACCAAGGCCGCAACATGTGGCTGACTCAAGCGGATCAGCGATTCCACGACAGCATGAAGATGTAACCACAGCTGTTGGCCCTGATATGCAATATATTATCCGGGTCATTATAGATGCTCTAATAGCTGCACTTACAGCCTATACTCAAGGACAAGGAATCATATCTGCAATCTCAGCTGGAATCGCCTCTCTTACTCGATTACATTCCAACTGAGAATAATTTATTGGAATCCGGGTGGTATACGAGGCCACATCCGGGAACTCACTCAGCTCGCCCAGTCGCAGAACGCACATGTTATTCTTCTGGGCGAAACTAAGCTCACGGACAACATCGAACTACGCATCCCCAACTTCTTCGTGTACCGGCGCGATGAAGTATCTCCCCAGGGTTACCCTTATAGAGGTACGGCAGCCCTGGTGCGGAGGGACATTATTCACGAAGAACTGGACCACTCACCCTTTGTTAGCTTACGTACACAAGGGGTTCGAGTCCATGCTGGGGAGGAAGAACTGCGTTTATTCGCAGCCTATAAGCCACCCGGTTTATCGTTCTGCAGTACAGATGTAAAGACACTCTTCGAGGCGCAAGGACCTACAATAGTCGTGGGTGATCTGAACGCGAAGCACCACGCTTGGGGCTCACGTGTTATCACCCCGACTGGAAGGCAGCTTTTCGAAGACAGTGAATACCACGGATATGGAGTGATGGGTCCAGGAGCGCCGACCCACATTCCTGCAAATGAACGACATCAACCTGACGTTCTCGACATTGTACTGCTGCACGGTCTGAGATGCCCGATTGACGTCGAGGTACTTTATGATCTGGATACCCAGCATCTACCCATTTTAGTAACAATTACACACCAGAGTGGATTCATCGTGCACCGACCACCAAGAACCCGGATCGACTGGGACCGATACTGCACAGAAGTTGCGGAATTACAGCTCTCGGGTCCTATTTCGACTGCTGCAGATGTCGAAATGGCTGTCAAGACGATAACGGACACAATACAAAAGGCCAAAACAGCTGCTACCACAATCATTAGATCTTCGCAACTTCCAGGGCGACAGGATCCACTACCGAGCTTAATTCGTGACAAAATACGAAGAAAGCGCGAACTTCGCCGGCTCTGGGCACGCACGCGATGCCCGAGAGTGAAAAGTGACTTAAATAACCTAGCAGAAGAAGTGTCGCGCGCGCTCGTGGCTCTCGAAGACGAATATTGGGAGGATACTATCGATCAAGCATCTGATTCCGACACATCGCTATATCGCCTCTGCAAACAACTGACTGGCAAAGATACTCCGATATATCCACTATTAGACCAGGAGGGAAAAAGAAAATACGCAGCCAGGGATAGAGCCGAAATCCTGGCAGAGCACTTGGAGGGGCAATTTACCCCAAATCCACCTAATACGACAAACGCAAATGTCACTCAACACCATGCTGATATCCAAACCCTCGTGGAGACGTCTTTGTCGGCCCAGATCCCGCAACTCAGGGGCGAAGATTTTATCTCACCGTCAGAGCTGCGGAAGGCTGTCCTGCGCCTACCTAAGCGAAAAGCACCAGGTCCCGATGGAATCACAAACACTGCTCTGCAACAGCTGCCTAAGAAAGGCTTTGTAGCGCTTTCGAAAGCCTTTAATGGGATTCTCCGTACTGGCCACTTCCCTGAGGCCTGGAAAAGGGGAAAGATTATTGTACTTCCTAAACCGGGAAAAGATCGCCGTCTACCTGCAAGCTATCGGCCAATTACGCTACTCTCACATATCGCCAAACTATTCGAACGTCTGCTACTGCGAAGAATAGGCCCTCATCTGCCACTGCGTGAGGAGCAGTTCGGGTTTCGCAGTAGCCATTCAACGACGCTTCAACTTACAAGAGTGACCAGTCATCTTGCCAGTGAGCTGAATAATGGGCACTGCACCGTCGGAGTCTTCCTTGATATGGAAAAGGCTTTCGACCGGGTTTGGCACGCCGGGCTCCTGGCGAAACTTTTCAGCACTACAATGCCACCGGCGATGGTGCGAATAGTGGCATCCTTTCTCAGTAATCGAAGTTTCACAGTCTCAGTTGAAGGAGCGGAATCCCAACCGCGTCCGATCCAAGCTGGAGTTCCCCAAGGCAGCTGCTTGTCGCCACGCCTATATGCAGCTTACACAGACGACATCCCCACCCTTCGCGACCATCTACGAGAGGGTGAGGAAGACGTGATTCTGGCACTATATGCAGACGATAGTGCATTCTTTGCGTCGTCCTATCACCAAATTATTGCAACAAATCGGATGCAGCGTCTGCTGGATCTATTACCAGAGTGGCTGGATAAGTGGAGGATGGCCGTCAATGTTGGGAAGACGGCCGCTCTGCTGTCCGGTGGGCAAAGGCCGCTACGTCAGCTCACCCTACGAGACCAGGAAGTGGAGTGGCAGAACTCAGTTAAGTATTTGGGGTGCCACATTGACCGGCGGTTGAATATGGTTGCCACCGTCAATCATTTAGTTAACCAAGCGGCGGCGGCTCGATCAATGCTTCACTCCCTGTTTACATCCCGGCTATCGTTGAAAACCAAACTGAGGGTATACGGTGCCTACGTCCGATCACGTCTGACGTATGCGGCCCCGGCCTGGTATGCTCTCTGCTCAGCGCACCAGAAACAAAGACTGCAGATCCAGCAGAACCGTTGCCTGCGATTGATCGTGAAAGCTCCAAGGTACGTCAGGAACGATGTCATCCACAGAAACACCAGGACACAAACCGTGGAGGAATACATACGCCATCTTGCACGTAAAATGTTTGCCCGTGCAGACACCAGTAAGTGCACGCACCTCCACGGTATAGCACCTCTTCATACAAGACCACCGGAAGGGCGGCCTCAACCTCGCGAGCTTCTACGATCTCCCTCACCACAGCCTGGCCCCAACGCAGGCACTGAAGGTGACGAGGACGACGCAAATTAAAGTACAGAAAAGATTTCCATTAGGCTGAAAGCCATGAATGGCATTGGCCTTGGCCTTTTAGGCCTCAAACGACGAGCCAGGCGGCAAAACGCCACCTGAGAGGATATGCCCGGGTAAGGAGGCGCAGCCTCGAGGCCCGCACCACGAGAGTCCGGCGACAATCGTGAAGAAACCACAACAACAGAAAATATTTAATTTTAGCTTCACTATTTTTAACAGAACTTCACATAGATGGCGCTCTGTAAGTTTATGGACACCGCGAGGTCTCAGTTCGCGGCGAACCACTAGTAATAGTAGGAGTAAGATCTTTATTTTCACTTAATGATATTAACAAATAAATAATCACATTCACTTTACCCAGCCTTCACCTTGTATTATGTACGTATTGTGCATCGAAATCCGAAATGGATTAAGTAAACATCCCTTTACATAAATGTATTAATTAAAATAAAAATATTAAAGATTTCGCGGCAATCCGCAATACCAACTTTATTTTTCTCCTCATTGTTAACAAGAACGAATTAAATAAAAACCGGCCAAGTGCGAGTCGGACTCGCGCACCGAGGGTTCCGTACAAACCTGTAGTAAGTTTTACGATATAAGACGTATTAAAAACAAGACGAAATGAACCGCAAAACTAACTTTGTTTGTAGAGGTTTATTGTTAATATCAAAAAATTACGTTTGTTGTATGGGAGCCCCCCTTTAATATTTACTTTATTGATATTTAATTATTTATTTTGAAAGGTAATATACAAGTTAATATTCTGTGAAAATTTGAACCGTCTACCTGTTACCGTTTTTAATATTGAGCAAAAAAATACGAAAAAAACACGTTTATTGTATGGGGACCCCCCTTAATATATATATTTTTTTAATTTTTAGTATTTGTTGTTATAGCGGCAACGGAAATACATCATTTGTGAAAATTTCAGCTTTCTAGCTATCACGGTTTATGAGATACAGCCTGGAGACAGACAGACAGACAGACAGACAGACAGCGGAGTCTTAGTAATAGGGTCCCGTTTTTACCCTTTGGGTACGGAACCCTAAAAAAAAATACATTAAGAACCATAGACATTGAGCTGTACGCACGTACGTGTAGGTGACGATGGGTAACATTAGCACATTGACGCATACTTACATTCAACAAAGAATTGCGTGCAAATTATTTCAAAAATGGAACATAAAAAAGTCCTAGATGTACGGTACGGTACGGTAAGACACTGTGGTAAGACATTAGAGTGATAGAATTTTGTATTATAAAAATTCTGCTAGTTTCATTCGTTACGCCCCTATCACCCCGCCGCTTTGCTTTGTCTAGATGCCTTCGTTGAACGACTGGTAGGAAAGAACGTATCTTAATAGACTGTGGGTATGTTCCGAAATACACTGAGAGCACTGTAAGGTGTGACGTCAGTTTAGTACACTGCGAAGCCGTTCCTTTATAGTTAGGTATACTGGTTACTGCTTAAAACGGAACGCAGTCAGCACTGAAAGCACCTTACCTCGAAAACGCCAGTGCTCACAGTACAAAAATGGCGACGATTTATGACGTCATATATTTCCCTTGGATAATGTGGCAGTTTACTGTCAGTCCATAACGGAACGAATTTCTCCACAGTAAGAGCACTGAACAGTGCTCGCAGTGTATATCGGAACACACCCTGTGTCTGTGACATTCGTTTGGGCTGTTGATATTAACCATAGACTATAATTTTTTACTACCCATTTACTACTCGCCAGCAATTATTAAAAAAAAATTACTTTAATCCCTAGCCCCTAAATGCTAACTTTAGTCCGCCTACGCTAAGCTCTAATGACATCTTTTTAGAGCATGAGAGGTGACTTTTACTTCGCATTCGCTTCTATGAGAGCCCCCCTGAAATAAAGATTTGTATAACTTTTTAAGCCATATTCGGCGGGAGGCCATAGGTTTACATATAATATTATATTTAAATTTGAAGTAATTCAGAAGTTATAAGGCTCTGACAGACAGACGGACGGACAAGTGCAAATTCACTCAAGTAGACTCAGAGACCTTCGCTTCGCTCGGTCAAAAATTCTGCTAGTTTCATTCGTTAGGCCCCTATCACCCGCAGCTTTGCTTTGTCTAGATGCCTTCGTTGAACGACTGGTAGGAAAGTACGTATCTTCTTAGACTGTGTCTGGGACATTAGTTTGGGCTGTTGATACTTGATATTAACCAGACTATAAATTTTAACTACCTATAACTTACTAACGCCTACAATTATTAAAAAAAATTACTTTAATCCCTAGACCCTAAATGCTAACTTTAGTCCGCCTACGCTAAGCTATAATGACATCTTTTTAGAGCATGAGAGGTGAAATAGGTATATTATTAGTAAGTAGGTATGTGTAATATAGAAAAGGAAGAATAAAACGAGAGTTTGGAATTTGCCTTTTATTTAAAAAAACTATCAATACGTCGTGGGTAAAAACCTAAACAGGTAAAAATTAGTTCCAATTTTAGCCACCGGGGTCAGATACATTTGTGGGACTATACAGCACCTCCGGATATGTCCTGCAGGAACTGGATTGTTCGGTGCCCGTCCAGGAACATAGAGCGAACCTTCTTCACATCCTCCATGCTCACCTGCCGACAGGTCACAGGTTCAAATAGTTGAATATTGAAGTTAATTAAGTAAATTTGACTACTACCTACTCAAATTAATTATTTTTTAGTGATTATTAAATAAAGGCCCTCCCAAAAGTCGTAACATCCACGTCCCCTGTCAGTTTTATGTTGAATAACCATTTAAAACTATCGATTAATGTAAAAAAACTTACAACAACAACTCGATCCGTTGCTCCGTTGCGGCGTGATTGAAGGACAAATCAATAAATCAACAAACAAACACACTTTCGCATTTATAATATTAGTATGATGCGAAAGTGTGTTTGTTTGTTGGTTTGTCCTTCAATCACGCCGCAACGGAGCAACGGATCTACGTGATTTTTGGCATGGGTATAGTTGAGGACCTGGAGAGTGACATAGGCTACTTTTATCCCGGAAAATTAAGGAGTTCCCGCGGAAATCAAAAAAACTTAAACCACGCGGACTAAGTCGCGGGTATCAGCTAGTTCATAATATATAAATTAGTATGGTCAACTTATGTTCTTTCATTTGTGCAATAAAGTATTCATCTATCTATCTATATTCTATTCCCATGGACATACGTCTCAGCCGCCTCCCTCAGCTTGGCGACGAGCGAAGTCGAGGTGATCAGTTGTACCGCGTACCGTAACGACGTCTCCATAGCGACGCGCGTCAGCTCTGTCAAAGCGTCGCTCGACATCTGACAGTCCCCCTCCTTGCATCTGACAGACAAGATGACCATCCGTCAAAATCAAGCTCGAGTTTTAACATTGCAATTTCGATATTAGAACGTGTTAAAGTAAAGCGAAACCTCAACTGCATTGTATTTACAAAATTAGCAAAGATTACCATGGTAGGTAATACAAGGGTAATACCATGGCATCTTGGCACCGTTATCATTCGGTGGCGGAAGGCGGCGGAATGCCGCGGCTCGTGTCCATTATCACTATTCACTACCGGCGCGGTTTCAGACTCCATCCAGCATATCTGCCTGGAAAGATAGATCAGCCCCCCCGCCCCCGATTATGTAAGAACTAGCTAATGCCCGCGACTTCGTCCGCGTGGTTTAAGCTTTTTCCCCACAGGCACTCCTTAATTGTCTGGTTTAAAAAGTAGCCCGTCACTCTCCAGGTCCCCAACTATACTCATGCAATCACGTTGATCCGTTGCTCTATTGCGGCGTGATTGAAGGACAAACTCTATATTACCCCCCTTTTAGGAGTCGAATATTCAAAAATGGTGAAACACGTACTATTGCATATCTAACTGAAAGCCCAAATGCTAAGTTTCACGGCTATAACTTGAGAAATGAAGGACTTTCATACAAACTTTCAACCCCTATTTTACCCCGTAGGGGTGGAATTTTGAAAAACTGTGACACACATACTTCTTTATTTATTACTGTAAGCCAAAATACCAAGTTTCGTTGACATAACTTGGCAAATGAAGGACTTTCATACAAACTTTCATCCCCTATTTCACTCCTTCGGGGGTAGAAATTTCAAAATCTGTGAAACACATATTTCTTAATTTTTTACCCATAGCTTGTAAACCAAGTTTCACGGATATAACTTGAGAAATGACGGAGTTTCATACAAACTTTTAACCCCTATTTCACCCTCTTAGGGGTGGAATTTTCAAAAATCCTTTCTTAGCGGATGCCTACGTTATAATAGCTACCTGAGTGCAAAATTTCAGCCCGATCCGACCAGTGGTTATAGCTGTGCGTTGATAGATCAGTCAGTCAGTCAGTCAGTCAGTCAGTCAGTCAGTCACCTTTGCCTTTTATATGTATATATATTTAGATGGCCGATCAAAAATTCAAAACGTCAAAGATCGGCGTCAAAGTAAAATAAACCATAACAGCATTAAATTAGAGCTCAATTTCGTGTACCCGAATTCCTATACGTTTAGGGTATCGTACATACCTAAACGCATAGGAAAAGTGCTTTAATATATCTAAAGATATATTAAAGCACTTTTAGGGTTCTACTGTTTATCTATTTTAGGTCTTTAACACCGTACCACTTGGGCTATTTTTGAAACTGGGGCAATTTTATCCCCTAACACTAAAGAGGTCCGACCCCTACGCGAGTCCAAGTCCTGATCTTTGACCTCGCTACATTTTTAGGGATAGTAGTTATGTACTCTTGAGTTGGCCCGACTTCCTACGTTCTCTACAAACTAGGGGTGTACTTTCAGGCCCCGAAGTCTATAGGGCTAGTTTTGACAACCCAACACAATACTTATTACTGTTACAGGTACTGTTGGACCCCTAAACTTCAGGGGGTACGTTCAACCCCAAAACTTTTGAGGGTATTTTCGATACTATAGTTTTAATATAATTTTTACCTTCTCTTTAAGCAGTGTCTATCATCTTAGTGTTCTTAATATCGTACATTTTCTCCATGTCGGTTGTCTTGTGGGTGAGTCGGCCCGTCCTCGCACCAAATCCCCCAACCACCCTCTCTACTATCACCTCGACGACCTTCCCCTCTATTATTTCTGATTCCTCTCTGAAATTATAAAAAATACAGCTTAATAATAAAAATAGACCTATAAGCCTAATGTCCAATATTTATAAAGTTTTCTCCAAAGTAATACTAGAACGAATTACTAAACAACTAGACGAAAATCAGCCAAGAGAACAAGCTGGTTTTAGAAAAAACTTTTCTACGATTTACCACATTCACACAGTAAAGCAAATAATCAAATAAATATTATAAATGCGAAAGTTTGGATGGATGTATGGATGGATGTTTGTTACTCAATCGCGCTCCAACGGCTGAACGGATCTGGATGAAATTTGGCACAGAGATAGATTATAGTCTGGAATAGCACATAGGCTACTTTTTATCCCGGAAAATTAAAGAGTTCCTGCGGGAACCGAAAAACCTCAATCCACGCGGACGAAGTCGCGGGCATCAGCTAGTTGAGAAATATAGGGAAATACAACAAGCCGCTCTACCTAGCATTTATAGATTACTAGCGATCCGCCCCGGCTTCGCACGGGTAGCACTAATAATCCTAATCTATATAATATAAACTATCCTATCTCTCAAGTTAGATCGAACTGCACATGGTGTGCGAATTTTATTATAATCGGTTAAGTGGTTTAGAAGTCCATTGAGGACAAACATTGTGACACGAGATTTATATATATATATACTAGCGATCCGCCCCGGCTTCGCACGGGTAGCACTAATAATCCTAATCTATATAATATAAACTATCCTATCTCTCAAGTTAGATCGAACTGCACATGGTGTGCGAATTTTATTATAATCGGTTAAGTGGTTTAGAAGTCCATTGAGGACAAACATTGTGACACGAGATTTATATATATATAGATAGTAAAGCATTTGACTCGTTAGTACACCACAAAATATGGGAGAGCTTAGAAAGGTAGGGCATTCATAAAACCTACACAAATATCCTCAGGAAAATTTACGAAAACTGTAAAGCCAAGATCCAATTAGAGAATCTGGGTAAAGAGTTCCCAATACAAAGAGGAGTTCGTCAAGGTGACCCAGTCTCACCAAAGATTTTTTCAGCTGTCCTTGAAGACGTGTTCCGCAAGCTGGACTGGTCAACCTTTGGCCTAAAAATCGATGGAGTAAACCTCAATCATCTCAGATTCGCTGATGACCTTGTGCTCTTTGAAGAGAACCCAGAGAAATTAGAAATGATGGTACAACAGCTCTCTCAAGCAAGTGCAGAATGATGTAGGCCTGCCAATGAATATTGAAAAAAACAAAAGTAATGACAAACTCTATCAAACTACTACTACTACGTACGACGACGACTACGACGTACGACTACGTTGACGAATATATTTATTTAGGACAGATAATTTTCCCTGTAGATTTAACAACAAAAGAAATTGAAAGAAGGATTGCAAATGGGTGGAGGAAATATTGGGCTTTAAAAGAGATAATGAAAAGTAGAGAACCCGGATTGCGTTTAAAAAGTAGAGTTTTCAACGCTTGTGTGTTACCATGCTTAACCTATGGTTGCGAAACCTGGGCTCTTAATGCAAACCACAGAATAAAATTGGTGAAATGCCAAAGAGCTATGGAAAGAAGCATGTTGGGAGTAAAGATCAAAGACCGACACAGTAGCCAAAGTATAAGTACCTAATAAGAAAGCTCACAAAAGTTACCGACATTCTATGTAAAATAGACGCACAAAAATGGAGATGGGCGGGACACTCGCAAAGAGACAAACAAGACAAGTGGAGTAAAATTATAACAAACTGGTATCCACGAGATGGAAAACGAAATAGAGGCAGACCGCACCGTAGATGGGAAGATGAAATTAAACAGACCGCAGGACCGAACTGGCGAAGAGTAGCGCACGACCGAAAACAGTGGCGGGAGCTAGAGGAGGCCTTTGCCAACAGGCAATCCGAAATTCGTGACATTCTGTAAAACCTAAGTTATGTACCTACTTGACATTTATTTATAATTTTTCACTAATTGAGTTCAATTTTCTAAAATAATATTACTTATAATTACTACAAGAATGACATCATAAATATCTAAAACTATACTGTATGACGTACAAATATATTAATGTAATGTTTATTTAATCGCATGATTTCGGAAATAAAGGCTATTTTTATTAATTTTATTTAAATACAGCTTCATGTCAAACTCTACTGAACTCTACTGTTCTCTTTCAGAAGAAAGAGTAACGGTAGATTATTTAGAACATCGAATGAATTAATTATATATTGACTGAGCGAAGCGAAGGTCTCTGAGTCTACTTGTTACTAGTAGTCTACTAATTATTAGTAGGACATAAAAATCAAAAAGGTACACACGTCCATTAAAATTTAAACTAAGTAGTTATCTATTGAAATTATAACAGCTATCAACTTTCCTTTAGTTTTACCTTTATAAATTTAACATTTTAAATCAGATCAGTTCAAAAGAACTAAGCTTAAGCCACTAAAATCAAGTATTTAGTTCGCTAAAATCAAAACTATCAATTATAAATAATATAATTAAGTAAATGAGAAAGGTTTAATTATAAAACTAGTACGATTGAACTGATTTCAACGTAGATAGGTATGCTAAAAATTTACTATGCCTGTAAGAGTTACCTAGCCTAATTATTCACGTAGGTACAGTTCTATAAACCATTCTTAAGCAGTCCAATCATTTATTAATCAACTTTTTAGTTTACTACGAATTATTAATTGGCTATTGGGAATAATTATTTCCGGATTGCTTATAAAATTTTTATAGTACGTATATCGTCGCTGTAGTTGAAAAAATGAATAATTACTCTTTTTGCGAAATCGACTTTATTGCATTTCCTGAAAGTCCAATTAAAGCCGCATCTTTCTGTATTTGTAATTTTTCTTAGCTAGTTTAAATTAAAAAGATAATATTATGAAGTTAATCTCGCAAGGCGGCAAAGATGGAAAAATAAATATTGAATTTTCCGGGATAAATGCCTATGTCCTTCCCCGGGATACAATCTATCCCTGTACCAAATTTCATCAAAATCGGTTGAAAAGGTGGGCCGTGAAAGCGTAGCAGACAGACAGACAGACACACTTTCGCATTTATAATATTAGTATGGAAGTATGGATTTACTTGAGTATAAGTTTCATTCAGCTGGGGTAGACAGTGCTTATATGCCTCTATGACTTGCACGCCACTGATTTTACCTGCTTAGGAGTTGAATGTTCAAAAATGCTTTCTTAATGGATGTCCACATCATAATAGCTATCTGCATGCCTTTCAGTCCTATCCGTACAGTGGTTCGAGCTGTGCGTCTAAATAGATCAGTTAGTCACCTTTGCCTTTGATATATTTAGATTGCTTGAAATGGAATTACATATCTCTATTTTATATATTAAACAATAAGATATTTACCGGTCATGCTAGTGAATGGTGTGTGACGCCCCAATTCCTGTGCTAGTACCATGGCAATAGCTGTCCTGCCGGCGCAGGCCCGGCTCTCCAGCAGCACCCCTCTGCCTGCCATTTTACCTGCAATTAAAATATACTCTTTATCAGACACTGAATCTGTATTAATCTTCTTATTGACGGAGCTCCTGTGAGACCCTGTATCACTTTGACTGTTCTTTAGACTTGCCGTTAGTGTTTATTTTGTAACTAAGCATGGAATATCGAGAATTATTGTGGAATTTTTAAAAGTTCTTCAGTATTTTCGTAACTAAGATTTTTAAGAAAGGTAAGAATTTTTGTTTTGGCAGCATAGGAATTACTATTTTTAATAGAGGTTTTCCTATCAATCGCTTTATATACTCGTAGTATCGGTGCTAGGAAATTAAAATTGTTTTTATAGTTGGGAGTTGGGTATCTGGATACTCTTTTATTGTTTGCTGGTAAACAACAAGTTTAAAAAGTCCATTAAAAGTATGCACCTTAAAATAGTTTATTAAACTGTTGAAGATTATGTTAACAATATAAGAGCATGGATTTGACACGCTTCAGCTATGGTTGGGACTGCTGTTACTTGTATCCTTATAATGATTGTAATTTTGATTGAAAAGAGCAACCGCCGAGTTTCTTGCAGGCTCTTTTAAGTAGCAATGACATTCTGAACCAGTGGTAGATTCGCTCAAAGATTCAAAAGTTTATTTACTTATTATTTTATCGAGTAATAAAAAAGTTGAACTTTATTGCCAATCTATTGTGATCACAGATTTAAAATGTAAATAATAATCTTACTTTTATTCATATCTTACTTTTTATTCATAAAATTATTAGATGACAGTTGACACCCAAAACTTCGTGTGTGTTCCGTTATAAGCACTGCGAGCACTGGCAGTGCTCTTTACTGGGGACTTTCAGTGCTCTCAGTGTATTTCGGAACGCACCCTTCATACCTACGCTTGTATTAAAGGTTGGATTCCCGTTGAACTTTTTTTTAGGGTTATAATCAGAAAATCAGATCAGTTGTGTTGTGAAGAATTTTACAAACTACTTATTCAAACTAAAAACCATGGAATTAGGAATTACGACTTTATAGGTACTAAAATTCTACATCAATGCGACTTTACTAAAAACTGTGCTAAAAACATAACCTATTATGAGGTAACCATGACAACAAATGAAATTAAGTGTGTGTTCCGTTATAAGCACTGCGAGCACTGGCAGTGCTCTTTACTGGGGACTTCCAGTGCTTGCCCTAGATCATTACCTTCTCGAATCATCTGCAGGACCATGTCAGCGGCTTTTTGAGCCATCTTCTGCCCCACCACGCCCTGGGAAACTGCCCTAGGTTCCAAGGCATCGTCGAGACTCGAGACCTAACCCTCGTATGTGAGAATGGGGCCCTTTCCGCTCTATACGGGTTAGAGAGAGCACTTCTTGCACTTGAGCGGCTGCTAGCGACTACAAATTACAAAACGATAATAGACCATTAAATAACCAATAAAACTCGGTAAAATACAAAATAAACTTTAAAAATCACTAAAAGTTAAAAAATTTGAAGACAGGTTGTTTATAACCGCAAGTTTGGGTCCTAATTATATTGTGGATGTTTTATTATGTAATATTTACTTACAGCCATATTTTAAAATTGAATTTGAATTTTGAAACGATTTATTTTGTTGGAAATACTAATCGGTTTTGACTTTTGTTGTTGTTTTTTTCCGTGTTCACTGTTCGCTAGGAGTATAAGTGTTCTGTGCTGTTCACTCACGTAGGTAGTGGTTATATTCTCTTGGTGTTCACTGTTCAGTCATTTGCCGCCGTTTCTGCCGAAACTCAAAAGTGCTAGCCGCGCCCTCTATAAATATTTTATCAAAGCAATAAATTATGTTACCTACCTTGTCTCTGGCAACGTTCTTCCTTTTCTCAATCTTTTACTTGAGAAAACTTGTAGTACTTAATCAAATCGTTTCATAACTTAATTACTTTGGCAAATGACTGAATAATAAACATTATTATAAATAATTAAAACAAATAATAACATTCTTAATCTATTTGCGCTAAGTCATATTGAAGTATTTTCAATAGATGAGTTTAAAAGTTCGAGCAAGATTATGCTTTACGTCATGATGGCCGAAACGAAATCGAATCGCAAGGCAGGTCGGCGGCGACGGCGTGGCCGTGATGAATGATGATTCGGGGCGCTCCAATGGCGCTCGCAGGATTCGCCACTTCCGGAGAATTACTCATGTACGGCGACCAATCACGAATCAGAATCTAGCAGATTGGTCGGCCACGTTGACTAACCTTTGTGACCTCATTTTGTGTCGAATTGTAGAACTTCCTTTATCAAACGACGATCTTCATAATTTTGATTGGATCGCCCACTTCCTTATGGAAGAGGGTGATGTTGCCATCGTAAAAATACGTTTTTACTTTAATTGTGTTTACATAGGTAAAATCCTAATGCTATACAGATTTATTATAATATTAATTTTAAATACTTAAGTTTGCAATCAAACAATAGCTTCAGTCCAGATGATGCTGGAAAACTAAAATTTTCAAGATAAGATGCTGTTGACAGACTTATTGACCGAGCGAAGCGAAGGTCTGTGAGTCTACTTGAGTGAATTTGCACTTGTCCGTCCGTCCGTCCGTCCGTCCGTCCGTCTGTCAGAGCCTTATAACTTCAAATTACTGAACGTAATTACTTCAAATTTAAATATAAGTAAAGTGTAAACCGATGGCCTCCAGCCGAATATGACTTAAAAAGTTGGTTATAAAAAAATTTATTCACGGGGGGCTCTCATAGAAGCGAATGCGAACTAAAATATTTTTTATAGCGTTACATAGGGTTGCGGTATATCATTTCTAAGATAATTAGGAATAGAGTCCAAAAATACATTTTTTTAAATTTTTCCCCTAAAATTGACGAAATAGGGAGCTTTCAAAGTGGAGATTTTCTAACGTCCAAAGTTGACCTCAGAACTCTCAATTTTCTGAAAGGCTGAGCCTGAAACTTATCAATTATTTGAAATATATCCTGTACTTGAACAACAAGTACTAAAAATAGATAAATATTATAAGGAAACGAAATTATTTAATTTTTAATGAGCTTCATTATTTTTAACAGAACTTCACAATGATGTCAATAGATGACGCTCTGTGATACCGCGAGGTCTCAGTTCGGGGCGAGCCACTAGTTAAAAATTAAAATCTCAAATCAAAGTAAAATAATTAAAATTTGAATAATGATATAACATTAACAATAATTATTATTTAAGAGAGCTGCATGGTTTGTGAGTTGTAACCCTCGCAAAACTTCAAACACCTATAGGTACTCACGACCATGCACCATCATAATTGATACTGAGCACCAGACTCTTAATTTTCTTAATAGGTAGGTAAATCCAACGCGTTCTTTTTTGTTTTTACACATTTGCTATCTATAGCAAACCAACAAAGAAAAGAGGCAACGATAGAGTGGGCAATGAAAAAAGGAATAGGTAGGTACCTGAAGTGCACTTGAAATAGTCCAAAAAATTAAAAAATCTAGAGCGCCTGCCAAAAAGAAATGAAATCCCACCAAAAACATTCTCTGATACATAATTAAAACTCACATAGGTTTAATTAAACGTACTTAGATATTTATAAGTAAGTAAGTCGGTTATTATTTCCTCAAATATTTTTTTTAATACGTCATAAATCGTAAAACTTACTACAGGTTTGTACGGAACCCTCAGTGCGCGAGTCCGACTCGCACTTGGCCGGTTTATTTTTTATATCCACCACAAGTTAGCCCTTGACTGCGATCTCACCTGATGCTAAGTGATGTTGCAGTCTAAGATGGCAGCGGGCTAACCTGTTAGGGGCATGGCAGTTATATTAAACCCATACCCCTATTCGGTTTCTACGCGGCATCGTACCGGAACGCTAAATCGCTTGGCGGTACGTCTTTGCCGGTAGGGTGGTAACTAGCCACGGCCGAAGCCTCCCACCAGGCCAGACCAGGGAAAAATCAGAAATTATAAATTTCCAAAACCTGCCGGGGATCGAACCCGGGACCTCCGCACGTTAAGGCAACAGCGCTCAACACTGTGCCACGGAGGTCATCCACTTGATACTGAGCATCAGACTTTAATTTTCATAAAAGGTTATTCAAACTCGTTCTGTTTTGTCTTTATACGCGAGAAATTACTCGAAATTAAGAACTATAATCAGGGATTTACCGCTCATTTTAGTCCCACAAACCCGACCCGACCCGGTGACAGCGTCGCTAGCTGTAGATATAAAATAGACACATTGTTCACTGAGGGGAGTAAGCGACCTATTATTAACGAGGGTGTAGTTTGAGGCCCGACCCCAAGGCGTAGCCTAAGTGGCCTAAAGGCATACACGCGAGGTAGGAATCGTACTTTATATGAAACTAGCTGATGCCCGCGACTTCGTCCGCGTGGTTAAATTTTTTTGATTCCCACGGGAACTCCTTAATTTTCCGGGATAAAAAGTAGCCTATGTCACTTTCCAGTCCTCAACTATACCCATGCCAAAAATTACGTCAATCGGTTGCTCCGTGTCGGCGTGATTGAAGGACAAACCAACAAACAAACAAACACACATTCGCATTTATAATATTAGTATGATTACCATAATATGTATGATATAGTGGCTCATTTTAGTCCCTTGATGAACAATCTACTATTATAATCGTTCATAAAGAGTAAACTCCAGTCGTGCGTTGGAGCTGACGCACACAACTTTTTTGTAAGTAATTACGTTCACATTTAGAAGTTATAACGGACGGACAGACGGACGGGCAGATGGACAAGTGCATATTCTTTTAAGTAGACTCAGAGAACTCGCTCGGTCAATAAATAAAATAAGTAGAACGACATGAATGGAATCCCCGATTTACTGTTCTAATATTACCCTTTTTCTCAAAAATAATGACATAAAAATAAATATATACTTATACATAATACCATTAATACATCTTGTCTATGACCAACTCCCTTCAATGACCACTCAATGACTAAGGACTTTATTCATTGACTCCCATTTGGGTATTTGACAAATAGTCAAATCAGCAACTTTTTTCAATAGTCACGACTCACGTCCTATTCATTGGTCCTAAGTACTAGTAGTATTTAAAATAACTATTTAATATGTACCTAGACGTCATTAAAGTTCGACGCACTTTTTTCCTTTAATCGATTGTTTAAAATGGTTATTCAACATATAACTATCAGGGGACGTGGATATTACGACTTTTGGGAGATCCTCTATTTAATAATCACTAAAAAATAATTTATTTGAATAGTAGTCAAATACCCAAACATTATTTAGGAAGCAGGGCCGCGCCGACCCCCCACAGCGCCTGTGTGCAAAACCTATGAAGCGCCTCTTTTTTTCACGAATCTTCATGTTTTAACTTATTTTTTTTATTATTTGTTAATTTCGACCGAAATAAATGTTCTTTCTCCAGTTTTATATACTTATTTAGATAATATTTTCCTACATAGGTAAGACCAGTTCAATTCCGCTTGCCAATTACTGCGAAAAGTAAAACACGAATTAAATTTTTACATTTAAAGTGTTTATGCTGTTATATCTAATTCCTTGTGGGAATCGAACCCATGGCTCCGGCAGTGATTACTTGTATAAAATAAAACGACTGTCATTATCTATCCTATCTGACGTCATGTATCCGCCACATCAAAATCGGTGCAGGCGTTTCGAAGATTAAAAAAAACCAGACAGAAATTTAAAAAAAAATGTTTTTTTTTTTTTATTTTGACATTACAAACAGACTAAAGTTATATTTATTTGTATAGAAAATTACATAAAAAGCACATATCTACCACTACATGAAGCGTTTTTTGAATCAGATTTTATACCTAACACCTTCAGTGCCTTCATCGATAAAAAGTCTGGTTTCTGTCTCTATGATTCTTTGGAAGTGGATGGTTATTTTAGTTGTATTTTTATCACGTTCTTTTTCTTGTTTTCTTTTCCTTATTAAATTCTGGTTACCAGATAATTTCTTTTTTTTATCTTGATTACTATCACTCAGCGTGAAAACAATTTAAAACAATCAGTAACACACAAACTATATTAAATTGTTTTTATTGCTAGAACTTAGTCTTATTATAAAAAATCAATGCGCACCTTGCACACACTTTCGAATGAATAATTATTAATTGTTAAATTGTTTTGTTTTGGCTCTCCTCTGGCCTCCCCGTGACCCCACTGTACACCGCTTGCGCGCGCGCATCGCATCGGGTTGCGTTCATAAACTCATTCAAAGTTCAAACAAACTCACGGCGGTTCTTTTGAATTTAACGCTGAGCTCGTAATTTATGTAAACAAAACCCAAAGCGTAAAACTAAACCACAAACGTGAATATTATCTTGGGAGACTTGTACAATAAGCGCAATATTATATTATGTTTTGTTATTAACAAGGCGCCCATTGTACCTACTTAATTATCGATACTTGTACAAAGAATAGGTATGTTGTTGTGTAAGTGTAACCAAAATAATTTCGATGGCGGCGCCCAAAGGCGTGCACTGGGTTCGAACTTCGAAGCTAGGGTTAGCAGAAGTGTAGTGATTTACTATAGATGGCGTTTTTAAGATTTTATTCTAGTTGTCTTTTTTTACTTGTACAAATTATATGTAAATTAGTTGAGTATTAAATCTGCACGCCACTGGCGGCGCCCCTATTGTCTTGGCGCCTGTGTGCGCCGCACACTTCGCACACAGGGGCGGCGCGGCCCTGTTAGGAAGCTAAGCCGGAAGTGGAAGTTGAACGCGGCGTTAATAAACGGATAGGTATCCGTTAGCGCGGCCAGCGGGCTGTGCCACAGCAGTGCTGCCAGTTCTACATTTAAATTTCCCTATATTAATTTGTTTTCATACTCATGTGATGGTTATTTTATCATTTATTGTATATAATTTATTATAAAATACCCTAAGAAACCTTGCAGTTGTCCGATTCGTCTCTCATGGCTACAGAATTGAAGTGACAAAAAATAAAAATAACAAAATACACGAAAAACATAGGTAGATAGGTACCTACTAGATACACAGATCACAAGAACTATGTCATTTCAATAAGACTACACTTTAGACATAATTCACATCATTATTATCATACTAATATTATAAATGCGAAAGTGTGTTTGTTTGTTGGTTTATTGGTTTGTTGGTTTGTCCTTCAATCACGCCGTAACGGAGCAATGGATCAACGTGATTTTTGGCATGGGTATAGTTGAGGACCTGGAGAGTGACAAAGGCTACTTTTTATCTCAGAAAATTAAGAAGTTCTCGTGGGAATCAAAAAAAAACTTAAACCACGCGGACGAAGTCGCGGATATCAGCTAGTAAAGCAATAAATTAAAAATGATAATAATAGGGATAAGGTTATCGGTTCTCCAATAATTGTTTTATCCCTTTTGCGAGCTTGAAGCAGTGGGCTGTGGAAGAAGTCCAGTCCCGATTTTTCGAGAACTAAATCGTTGAGCAATCATGGCCAATGGACCCTGCTGAGCTAGATCTGTCTGTAATATGGCAACGCAAACAACTGTCGTCGACGCGCTATAGCGAAACCGATTGGACTCAGGTGCATGTAGGGAAATATACTTGAGTAGGTACATACTTACTTTTTCTTCCCATGGACAAGACTGTGTATGTTCAAAAACAAGTCTAGGTATATTGCGCAGTAGTTTTAAATTATCATACCCAGTCATACCAAGGAGAAACATACTTGGGTATATTGTACCCAATTGGGTACCCTACCCAATACGCATACTGTTTTTAGTAAAGCCAGCGAATACATTTCTTTTGGTGTTTCTTCATCATGTCTATATTATCATATTTATACTCATTTGAGGTATAGGACTGTTAAATGAATCTGCAGTTTACTTCCAAGAGCATTATATAGCTGTTGTTTTATAGCAACGATGGATTTTACATGCTGCGTTCGAAGCCCAAGGTACAAATGTACAAGGTACAAGGCTTTGGCGCAAATGTCTTTAAAATGAGTTTGAAAAGTCAGGTCATCTGACATATTTATACCCAACCGCATAATGTTAGACCCACCAAGCTGATAATTTGCAATGATCGGCGACATCTAACGAGTAAATGAAGAATTTTTTCCGACGAGACCATTGCAACACAAGGGCAACACATTCGGGAAGAATCCGGGAGTCAGAGTTACAAAAAGAAATGCCGTAAGTCTGGAAATACACTACTCTGACGCGTCAGAAGCATATCTATTGGTTATCTTAACTCTACCCCCAAGGGGATTAACTAGGGGATGGAAATTAGCGTAGGATTTTCAGCAACCTAATTCAACCTACGCAGACAAAGCCGTGGGCAAAAGCTAGTACTACCTAACTAAAATCTAAATGTATAAAACCGATACGCTTCTGACGCGTCACACTCACGTTACAAGGCTTCAGAGTAGTGTATTTCTAGCGTAAAATTCGTGATCAATATTATTGAGTTCCTGAGATACTTACTGATTATGACTTCATATGACTTATTTAAATGACTTTGAAATCGAGTAGGTAGACATCATGCCGGCTCGAGCCGCTGCACTGTAGAATAGTCTGACGTTGCCCCATCCTATCTGTGTTACATACAATATCTGTTTTCTGAAGGCTAGATCAGCCCCTATGTTTAAAATATATTTTAGCTTATAAATGGTACCTAGGTATGTGTCTATGAGAATAGACCAAGCAAACCTTGGGGGTGACCTTGGATGATAAGCTTCAACGGGGCTCTCATATAGAGACGCTTGCGCGAAAACAGCTCGGCTGCTTTTGCTGTTAGGAAAATTAGTTTACCGATATTGAAACGGCTAGCTTGTCTAATTGGCTTATTTCCACAGTGTTATGTCGTACGGCATTTTATTGTGGGGCAAAGCAGCTGATATCCAATCAATTTTTATAAGTATTGCAGAAAAGAGCCATCCGTTCTATTTATAAACTCGCATCACGCGTATCACTTCGTGAAAAATTTAAAGAGATTTGTGTTCTTACGGTGCCTTCACAATATTTAATTATACAATAATATAGTCTTTGTTAGGCAGAACATTAATCTTTATAAGCAAATAGGTGATACACACAATCGATATACCTACTAGAAACCGTCATAAGCTATCTACAGCGTCGTATCGTGTGCGCAAGGTGCAGAAATCCTTTGTGGGGTCGAGTGTACGCTTTTATAATATGGTTCCCACTTCCCAAAGAGTTTCTGGATTTGCCATTAGGTACATAGATTTAAATACTATGTTAAACAGCATTTTGAGTCGAGGTTATTACAATATCGATGATTTTATTAAGTTAAAAGTTGCATGGAAGCCACCGGCCTCACATCCAGTAACCCACAAGTCAGTGTACTTAATACTTGTAACGTATGTGTTGTATTGTCTACTTATTGGAACCGTTTCTTTTTTAGAAAAGAGCAACTGCTGAGTTTCTTGCCGGCTCTTCTCAGTAGAATCAACGAACCGGTGGTAGAGTCTTAACGTTTCTTAAGTGACACAAGTTGTCCTAGGTGAAATAAATAAATCATTTCATTTCATTTAAATCATTTCATTTCAAAGTAAAGTACTTTCTATGAATTTTGACGACCTCCGTGGCGCAGTGTTGAGCGCTGTTGCTTTAACGTGCGGAGGTTGCAGGTTCGATCCCCGGCAGGGTCAATTTGGGAATTTATAATTTCTAAATTTTCCCTGGTCTGACCTGGTGGGAGGCTTCGGCTGTGGCTAGTTACCACCCTACCGACAAAGACGTGCCGCCAAGTGATTTAGCGTTCCGGTACGATGCCGTGTAGAAACCGAATAGGGGTTTGGGTTAAATATACCTAACTACCATGGCCTTAACAGGTTAGCCCGCATCAGGTGAGATCGCAGTCAAGGGCTAACTTGTAGGGGATAAAAAAAAAGAATACCTTTTTCTACAACAAAAAAATTTGTGACCTATTTAATACCTGTGGCTTGTAAGACACCAAACTGCAAAATTTTCCCCAAGTTTATAGGACAGATTTTTCAAAATTACAACATGGCAACACTAAGACGGGGGCCGGGGGGCCAAGGGGGGTGTAATTCGAAGTTCGCGGAAAAAACGTCCATTTGCTCCCGAGTCACGCCTCTAGTAATTTGAAAATTCTTCGTACTTTTGAAAGTTGTGGTTCTGGTGTACCTTCTGTGCAGGATTCCAGTCCAAGAGGGTTTCCAGCATCAGCGGAATACGTTAAACAGGTGAGATTCCCTTACCGACTCACATTACAGATTTTACAGCCAATCTGAAACACTTGCACTTGAAAAGTTTTCCGCCATTTCTGTATTGAAACCTAGAAACTAGAAATCAGTGATAAATGTGTTAAAAACTCAAGTCTCTAGCTATAAAAACGTGAGTAGGAGTAGCCGCTAAGCTTTTCAAAATTACATCATGGAATAATTCCTTTTGCTAGAATGTGATTCAATTTTTCTTTGTTCATCTATGAGCTACCGTGTGTAGGTAAGTAGGTCTATTTTTCTAATTGCATAATTCTGATCGAACTAGCCGTTTTGCGTTAACTTGAGGTAGGTACAGCGGCTCAAGTAGGTACTCTATTTCTAGAACTCGCCGACTTCTCCCAACGTGGCACGTGGCAACGTTTTTCCTAGGCAAGTACCTAGGTAGATAACTACTTATGTATTCTTGTTCTATGTGGGAACACATCGTATGACATCGCCAGGCATGTGATCAGTTTTTCATTCTCACATTACTCTAAGTAGGTACAAACTGGCCAGTCTCGCCGCTGGAGTCGTCGCGCGTCGCGTCGTCTACCTTTCGGCGAAGCGTCGTCTAGCCTTGCAATCCAGGTCGCAGGTTTACCAAGCTAGGTACCATGACATGTACCTACGTGCGTGCACGTGCATTTGGTATTGGTGCTTGGGCTGATACAGAGTCTGCACGACAGGACGTTTACACGGTCGCATGGATGAGTACCTACTTACCTACGAGTTGTAGACGAATATGTAATAATTAATAAATATAATTAAACTAGGTATTACGTCACACTGCAGCGCGCGGTCTGAGCAGGAGCGTGGCGCCAACGCGCGCTTGTCTTCACAGTTATCAACTATCAACCACTCTTCTATCTTAGCTCATGGCCTGCCTGCTATTGAACAGATGCTTTTAGGATGAGTAAAGCTTCAGTCAAGGGCGATTGGGCATCTTACGCCTTAAAAAACCCACAAATGCTGGTTATGTGATATTTTTGTCACACCATTAAAGAAAACAAGTGACTGCATTTTTTGTTATGCCTCCCAATAGGAGTCTGAAGTCTTACTTCTGTTTTTATGCAGTTTTTAGGTATGTATTCAAACTTTTTTCAAGAGGACTGACAACTGTGTTTAGCTTAAGGTTTAGCTACTATTACCTACCTATTTTGTTGTTTCACAAATCTGATTATTGATAGATAACTTTAAAATAACTTATCATGTCACTCAATAATCTGATTGGCTCGCTGACCACCTTTTCAGGTTACTTCTTAAGTTATTTTATTTTTATAGGAACATAATACTCCCTCACATCGTGGAGTTCTCCAGGCGTCTGTTTGTTCTAAATAAAGAATAATTTAAAACAACTCTTAAGCCGCTGTCAGATTACTTGCCATTTAAGATAAAGCAACTTGAATAAAAAAGTACTTCTAGTACATAGAGAGCATTGGTCACCAAAGCCAATATCATTTATACAGTAGGTAGGTAGGGTTTAGCGGTTATTCTTTTTAATATTTAACTTGTTCGTGTTTATTTCTAGAAGCAAACTTCAGAGGTCCAGCGAGTGGTACAAGTTGCCTCGTGGATGTGCAAGTCAAGTCTGTGAGTCAACACAGTCCAACCCCACAGTCACATGTCTACCGCTGCAGAGTGCTGTCAATGGGAGGTTGCAGACAAAATCATTGAAAATGTTAAGTTTTTTTTTTCCAAACATGAATCAGTTACGCAAAGGACATCACATGACAGTAATTTAGGCAATTTTTTTAAGCCAAGCCAAATAAACAAACTTTTTTTTGTAAATTATTCAGTAACTAGATGATGTCCGCGTGGATTAAGTTTTTTTTCTCCCTCACTCTCTCTCTCATTAATTTCAACTCTTTAATTTTCCGGGATAAAAAGTAGCCTATGTCCTTCCCCCGGATAAATCATAGTACAACCTATCTCTGTACCAAATTCATTGAAATCGGTTGAATAGATGGACCGTGAAAGCGTAGCAGACAGGCAGACAGACACACTTTCGCATTTATAATAGGTATTAGTATGGATTTTGATACAAACTACAAGACAATAACTCGGTAGTTTGGGCTGGACAATGACTAAATGTTCCAAGTAGATAGGCGGCTCAAAACCTTCATATTTGAGTCCAGTTGGACTAGTAATACCTATTCTTAAATTACAAGCTTTGAGTATGGATTTCCAAATTTCATTATAGTCTAATAGGGGACTCCAAACTTTCTTATTTGAGTCCAGTTGGACTAGTAAAAACATATTCTTAAATTATAAGCTTTGAGTATGGATTTCCAAAAGTTATGAAGAGTTCATTATTTATGTGATGTTCTTTGTTATGTTAGTGCATGAAACAATTTCTTGTGTGTGTTGTGCTTTTGCATGTGTGTTTGCATCAGTAGGTAGGTAGTTTAGTTAATTTGTTGTACATAATGGCTGGTTCACATTACTCCTGTACATACTCCTCATCACAGAGTACATTATATATCTCCTCATTCAAGGATGTCTATTGCTATTGGGATGGTGCTGTATTTAAGGTGCATAATATTCAGTACTACTACTAGTACTACTTATCTCTATATATATAAAAATCAATTGCTGTTTGTTTGTCTCGCCAAAACTCGAGAACGGCTGGGCCGATTTAGATGGGATTTTTTGATTGTGTTTGCGTGGGTCCCGGGATGGTTTATATTCACAATTGGACCCGATAGAGGGCGCTGCAATCGGGTTCTAGCTTCAAGGCAGGACAACTTCTGCCGGGCCCACTAGCTATTTTATAAAGTTTTCACTTGTGATGAACTTGGACCTGAAAACAAGTCCAGTTTAGTACGATGCTGAGATTTGAATTGGTATAATGGGAATAATTGTGAATCAGCCATATTTCAAAGATAATATAAACTTTTTATAAATAAATGGTAAATTAAGAAATGTTTTGTTTTATGTATTGTTTAGAATGCTATGTGGAAGTGGGAGAACTAGCGTAATTAAAATAAAACTGGCCAAGTACGAGTTGGACTTGCTCACCGAGGGTTACGCTACCTTACCTTGGAAGGATTTGATTTATTTATTACTAGCTAATGTCCACGACTTCAATAATATAAGTATAATCCAGATCCGTTCAGCCGTTGGGGCGTGACTGAGTAACAAACATCCATCCATACATCCATCCAAACTTTCGCATTTATAATATTAGTATAGAATAAATCTTTTTATTCAAGTAGACTTAGACAAGTGCTCATGAATCGTCGAGTGAATCTACCATAACCACTGGTTCAGAATGCTATTCCTACTGAGAAGAACCAGCAAGAAACTCTGTGGTTGTTCTTTTGAAAAAAATAATTTACATTTACAAAAATTACACCGCACAGCGATCAAAATCTCCTGTTAATGTAAAAGTTGTAAGGCTTCATGTACTGGAAGCCAGTGTGGCTCCGGCTCCATGTCCTGAGTCTGAGGAGTGAGGAGTGGAATGTCTGCGGGCAGCAAACGGTTTATAAATCCTACACCCATAAAATTGCATTGATATTAATATTGTAGAGTTGACTTGATGCCGACATCAGAACCAGACAAAAATAATGCTTATGCAAAGCAATGATGAGGTCTAGGTTGGAGCGCGCTTGGCTAGAAGATGCCTATTCACTCTTGCCTTAAAAGTAGTAAGTTATATGAGGCAGGAAATACAGGCTTTGTAAGGGGAAGGGACTATTTCAGAAATGTAGAGCAAAACTACTGCTTAGGGTTTTAGGTGTTCGGGCTCAGTGAATAAGAGAGCAGAAAGAAGTGTCTGAAGTCGGGCATATAAAGTAAGTACTAGCTGATCCGTGCTGGCTTCGCTCAGGTGGAATTATTGAAAATCCTTTTTTAGAGCAGGCTGTTTTATTGCAAGGTTGATTCACCACCACCACCACCACCTCTACAGCCCATTAACGTCCCACTGCTGGGCATAGGCCTCCACTCTCATAGGAGAGTGGGAATAAGGGCTTAGACCCACCACGCTGCTCCAATGCGTGTTGGCGGGCTTTAACGACTATTATCATGTTAGTGATACTAACCGGGATCGACGGCTTAACGTGCTCTCCGAGGCACGGGGTTGAGACACCACCAACTTCCTAACTCCGGGCTAGTACTGAGAATTTCTAGACAGAAAACCCCAATACTTAATTTTGGCCCGACCCGGGACTCGAACCCTGGGGACCTCACAGTTGAACATGCTTACCACTAGACCAAAGAGGCAGTTAAGGTTGATCTGGATGATAAAAAATATGATGGATAAAATAATTAATCGGGCCATTTTAAGTTATAACCAATAATTGATTATTAAAGTATATCGTTATAAATGATTTTGCTGTAGGCTGTGGCTGTAGGTATATTTATATTTTGATTATGTTTTTAAGAAACCAAATTGCCCTGTAATGTTACTCAAGTACATTTTCTTTCCTCTTACTCTACAACCCACAGTAAAATCAGATTTCCTGTGATTCAACCAACGTAAAATTTTGAAGTATTGTGTGGCTTTGTATGTTTCAATAACATTTACTTTATTAGCATGTGTGTTTCTATGAGTAGCTAAGTAGCATAGATTTATAATATTTACTATGACTATTAAAGATACAGTAGTTTTGGCATCTTATCAAAGTTTTTAATGGTTAATTCAGGTTAATTTAAAAGAAGTTTTAAATTTTGGACATGCTTTCGATTGAATTTAAATTAAACTCTACCTACGTACCTATAATTTACCCGTTTATGAGAACAACCTTATTTTATTCCTTGTAAACACTAATAATTGTATTCGACAGCGCCATCTATACGCATTATGTGGAACGGCTTACAGCGCCACCTAGGGTTGTCTTTGAACCACCTACTTAAACTTAGAAATGAACCGTGCTGCAGAGTGCATACTTTTCCAAGTAGTTTCATAAGAATAAAATAGATGTCGTTGTTATAAATAATTGCAAATCCCAATAAATCTCTAAAAACAAAATACATACATATTCTATTAGCTTTATGTATAGCATAGTATTGTATGTAAACAAATCTTTGAAATCGAATTACCTACTTTAATTTATTATTGTTCTATTGATTTGAAATTTTAACTTTGTTAACAAATGTAGGTATGTAAACCGATGACAGTACAGTAATTGGTTCAATCTCATTGATCTGATGCTTGAACTAAGAGGTAAATAATGGAACTTGTCAAAGCCTTCTGATTTTTTTTTTAAATATATATAGGCTAGCGTTTGGCTGCAATCAGACTTGCTTGCAAGTGGTGATGCAGCCTAAGGTGGAGCGCTTGCTTAGAAGATGCCTATTCACTCTTGATCTTCTAATCAAACCTGATAGTCGAGTCTTCGGCTCATTTAAGGAGTCAAATACAACGCGCTTAGTGACGAGGGTCAGATGATGGAAATGAGATGTAGGCACTCCACAACTACTGCTAGTACACTGTACACTTTCCAAGTTTGACCTCGTGTGGTTTGTTTTGACGAGTTTCATTTACATTGTAACAGGTACAATATTGGTGGAGCGTGTTCTTTGGTTTTTTTTAATTGGGTATATTAAAATAAACTAGATGATGCCCGCGACTTCGTCCGCGTGGATTAAGCTTTTCAATTCCCGCGGGAACTCTTTATTTTCCGGGATAAAAAGTAGCCTATGTGCTTCCTCGGGATACAATACAGCTTATCCCAGTACCAAATTTAGGTTCCAAATACCAAAAATAGGTTTAACAGGTGGGCCGTGAAAGCGTATCAGACAGACAGACGGACACACTTTCGCATTTATAATATTAGTATTGTATGGATTAATTCGTCGTAACTATTATATTTACAGAGAGAAAGATAAGTCTAAATCCATATTAAACAAAATAAATATGCAAAATTTTCAGCACAGAAGTTCTGCCAGGCAGTAACAACACGGTGCAAAACTTTTCGCGACTTTACGATTGCCAGATTATGACACCCAAGAGAAGAAAGAAATGCGTGTAAGTACAGATCAAGTGTGCGAAAGTGTGTTTGGTTGTTGGTTGGTCCTTCAATCATGCCGCAACGGAGCAACGGATCGACGTGATTTTAGGCATGGGTAGGTATAGTTGAGGACCGAGAGTGACATAGGCTACTTTTTATCCCGGAAAATTAAAAGAGACCCGCGGGAAAAAAAAAAACTTAAAACACGCGGACGAAGTCGCGGGCATCAGCTAGTACATGAATATTGTGGAAGAAAGATCCTAAAACTTTAGTTAAGTTGACTCAAGTGATGTTGGATTAGACAATTGATTTCAAGTATTCGGGAGGTCTTGGGTTCGATCCCCGGGGTATTGGCTTAGTTTCGTCTGCTAGGAGTTTCCCGGTAAAGGTGTGTCGATTTTCAGGGCATAAAATAAAACTTGTTATTTTAGGTATTATGGAGGGCTGTATTTATTGCGAAGTAGGCTTGCGTTAAGACGACAATCATGCTTAGTGCAAAGCAATGAGTAGGTCTAGGTTTGAGCGTGCTTGCCTAGAAGATGCCTATTCGCTCTTGCCATGTAGGTACAGTAAGGGCATTCCACACCCGGGTAGAAACGTAGAGCAAAACCGTTTCGCGCGAGCAGATTGGACGTGAACCACATTAGGATGCCAACGTCGTCGATTTCTCGCTGTTCTGTGGTAGATCTGCGAAGGAGGAACAAGGTTGTAAAGTTCCAGAGCACACTTACCAAAGTACATCCGATAAGCAGGCGACAAACACACACATTACTTTAGTACTTTAATAGTTACAAAGTAGTTTTATTTTTGACAAACTAATGATTTAAATCACTGTAAAGTGTAAATAATTTTTCCACACATACCAGTAGGGATAGGTCCTACCCCCAGCAGGGCTAGCATGGGCCGGAGATAAAAAATGTATCCCCCGATTTTATCCACTGACAAGAGATAAAATTAACTTATCCACCCCTCAGAGCACGGTAAAAGGGGAGAGGAGAAATTTATCCCCGTTTGACATTTCACGGGGACTCGGGGGACTATTTATCCACCGTTATTTACCGTTTTTATTTATTTATTTAGGAATAAATTTTTTATCCTTTCCTCGGGGAGAAAATTGTCTCTGCCCATGCTAGGGGGGCAGAGGGGGATTTGTATATTTCAAGTGTCTTTTAGGCTTTGCGTTGATCAGTGAAGCAGTCTGCCAGCTCAGAGTCGGTACAGGGGTGTCTGACTAAACCATCCCATCAGTCTATGAGAGTGAGGCAATAGAGAACATCTGTAATTGAGTTTGACTATGGCTGTTTCTTCTGCATAAATTGAAGATTTACCACTTTCATCTAATTTGAACCGATATTGTTGCATTTTGATGTGTGGAAAAGTATTTTATCTTGGTATTTCTTCAGGATTAGGTGAACTTTGTTTATATTGAGTTATATTTTGTTACGTGTAGTATCCTTGATTTCTTTTATGTACACTGTATACCCCCAGAAATGATTTTTTTAAAATCTTGAATTCCAGCAAATTCAAATATCTTCTTTTTGTGTAGGAAAACTTGTGGCTCTTATGCCAAGTGATGTCTACCACCACTTTGGAAAGCAGCTGTCGCCTGCTACTGAGAAGATTCGCTAAGCTGAGGCACCACATGAAACACCACCATTCGAAAGGTCACATTGGGACCTTTTTCAACCAATATTTGAGAGGTAATTTAGTTGACTTTGTGATTTTTTCATATTAATAATTTTTATCCTTACATTTTAAGTAATCTTTAGCTAATTTGCAAGCCCACTGGCCTTTTTCCTCTAAAAAGTTATTACGAACTGACAATTATTGAACTAGCGCCATCTATACATATATACAGCTTCAGAGGAACATGGCTTTTAACGCCATCTAGCGTAACATTTGTGAAACTCTTCCTCAAACCTAGAAAAGAACCGCGGGCAGTGCTGTTTCAAACCAGATTCTTGAAATTGCTGGTTGTAATGCTCGAAGGTCCTGACTCGTATTTGGCCTGCACTACGTAACACTCTCTTTCTGCGTCGTATTCCCCATTGCTTAGGGTCGTGCCCTTATTCCATTGATCACATAATTGCAGGGGTTTTCTTGGGATAATAATGCAGTTGGTTGCCAGGTCCTTCCGCATAACACTACCCAAAGACTAAATTGATAGGTGATTAACTTTGAAAGGGTACACAACTCGTAGCGAAGAAATCTTTGCTATGAGTTGTATTGTTTTAGTGGAACTTAGTGTAAAGTATACAAGATAATAATATTATTTCATGAAAATCGTAATTTGCCTAAGTGTAAAGGCACTAGATCCGGTCTAGCTGTTTGCCTCAGATTGCTGGATCTCATCACAGTTCATTTTTAGTTTTTTTTGTTCGTTAATTATTATTATTTTATCCACAGGCACAGGCCTCCACTCTCATAGGAGAGAGGGAATTAGAGCTTAGACCCACCACGCTGCTCCAAATGCGGGTTGGCGGGCTTTAACGACTGTTATCATGTTAGTGATAATAACCGGGACCGACGGCTTAACGTGCTCTCCGAGGCACGGAGGTGGAACACCGCCACCAAAGACAGACACACTTTCGCATATTTTATAATATTAATATGGATGATGTGGATTTCAAACAAATTGTGTTCTATTCAACTAATTTTTTTTATTCTACTACTAGATGTTAGATCTTGACTGCGTTCGCACCTGATGGTAAGTGTGTTGATGCAGCCTAAGATGCAGTCTAAGATGGCAGTGGGCTAACCTGTTAGGTGTAATAACTAGCAATAGCAGTTAAAATTTCCCTTTACTCTATTCCCGGTACGGGAACTCTTAATCGCTTGGCGGCTTGCCTTTGCCGGTAGGGTGATGATTAGCCATGGCCGAAGCCTCCCAGTATACCAAACCAGAGACAATTCAGAAATTGTAGTCCTAAATCGACTTTTCTGGGGATCGAACCCGGGACCTCACAGCTCCCACATAAGAATACAGCCTACTTGCTACTTCGCCAGTTAAAATTAAGTTTGTTTTAGGTTTTGCCCTCCGTCGCGTCGCCTGCTATGGCGTTATGGTGTCTTCGTGGAATATCAATGGGGCTTCAGAAGGCGGTTCCTGCGCTTGGAGTCTCGACAAATTTTGAAGGTATGTAATCAAATAAATACTAGTGGTTCGCCCCGAAATGAGACCTCGCGGTATCACAGAGCGCCATCTATTGACATCATTGTGAAGTTCTGTTAAAAATATCATCATCATTAAAAATTAAACAATTGCGTTGCCTTATAATATTTATCTAATTTTAGTATTTGTTGTTCAAGTACAGGATATAATTCAAATAATTGATCAAGTTTCAGGCTTGAGAGTTCAGTACATTGAGAGTTCTGAGGTCAACTTTGGACGTTAGAAAATCGCCACTTTGAAAGCCCCCCATTTCGTAAATTTTAGGGGAAAAATTAAAAAAAAAATATTTTTGGACTCTATTCCTAATTATCTTTAAAATGATATACCGCAACCCTATGTAACGCAATAAAAAATATTTTACTTCGCATTCGCTTCTATGAGAGCCCCCCTGAAATAAAGATTTTTATAACTTTTTAAGCCATATTCGGCGGGAGGCTATAGGTTTACATATTATATTTAAATTTGAAGTAATTACGTTCAGCAATTCAGAAGTTATAAGGCTCTGACAGACGGACGGACGGACGGACGGACAAATGCCAATTCACCCAAGTAGACTCAGAGACCTTCGCTTCGCTCGGTCAATTATAAATGCGAAAGTTTGGATGGATGTATGGATGAATGGATGTATGGATTTGTGGATGTGTGGATGTATGAATGTTTGTTACTCAATCACGCTCCAACGGATGAACGGATTTGGATGAAATTTGGCACAGAGATAGATAGGAATAGCTGGAATAGCTCATAGGCTATCCCGGAAAATTCACGGAACAAGACTAAGGGCCACTTGCACAAGGACTCTTAAATTGATTTAGCTAAATTTTGTAATGCTGTCCCTTTTTGGCAAATGCATATTGAAGTTGCCAAAAAGGGACGACATTAAGATATTTAACTAAATCAATTTAAGAGCCCTTGTGCAAGTGGGCCTAAATGTATAACAAATTCTGTACGCTCATATTGCTATCGCGCTTGCACGCGATCATGTGTCTTCAGCCAAATAGGGATAGCAATATACCGGCAAATTTATTGACCGAGCGAAGCGAAGGTCTCTGAGTCTACTTGGGTGAATTGGCACTTGTCCGTCCGTCCGTCTGTCAGAGCCTTATAACTTCTGAATTGCTGAACGTAATTACTTCAAATTTAAATATAATATGTAAACCGATGGCCTCCCGCCGAATATGGCTTAAAAAGTTATAAAAATCTTTATTTCAGGGGGGCTCTGATAGAAGCGAATGCGAAGTAAAATATTTTTTATAGCGGTACATAGGGTTGCGGTATATCATTTTAAAGATAATTAGGAATAGAGTCCAAAAATATTTTTTTTTAAATTTTTCCCCTAAAATTGACGAAATGGGGGGCTTCAAAGTGGCGATTTTCTAACGTCCAAAGTTGACCTCAGAACTCTCAATTTTCTGAACTCTCAAGCCTAAAACTTGATCAATTATTTGAATTATATCCTGTACTTGAACAACAAATACTAAAATTAGATAAATATTATAAGGAAACGAAATTATTTAATTTTTAATGATGATGGTATTTTTAACAGAACTTCACAATGATGTCAATAGATGGCGCTCTGTGATACCGCAAGGTCTCAGTTCGAGGCGAACCACTAGTATTTGCGGTTCGAGTAGAAGTTGTGAGCGGCGGTCGCCGGTCCCTTAATTCTCACAGGTTTTCAAGTATTCTATGGGAAGTGTTTTATTTTTAACCGACTTCCAAAAAAGGAGGAGGTTCTTAATTCGGCGCGTATGTTTTTTCGTATACAAAATCCTATCTGTACCAAGTACCAATCTCCGTCCTAATCAGTTGAATGGTAGGACGTGCGTGTGACCGTGAGAAGTCCAAATAACAAGATAAAATTATGTTTAAAAAAATTTAACCCGACTACAGATATAATAGGTATATTAATTTAAACTTTTTCTGTCGCTTAGTACCTATATTTTTAGTCTACTAATATTATAAATGCGAGTGTGTTTGTTTGTTGGTTTGTCCTTCAATCACGCCACAACAAAGCAATGCAACGGCTTGACGTTATTTTTTGCATGGCTATAGTTGAGAACCTTGAGAGTGTCATTGGCTACTTTTTAACCCGGAAAATTATGGAGTTCTCGAATCAAAAAACTCATTCCACGTGGACGAAGTCACGGGCATCAGTTAGTTTGACATACATTTCGTTTCTTATGAATTTAGTTGTTCCTAACTATAAAGTCCTGTGTTTTTAAAGTTAGTGAAACTTGGCATTTAGGTTGCTGTAAACCACTATAGATAAAAGCCTCTTTCAACGGGAAAATTGTATTATCGAAGTCGCGGGCGACCGCTATTTATTACATATTCGTAAAACTTACTTCTTAATTATTATAAGAAATTGTTGTTATTTGTATGTAATTTTCAGCTAATTATGCATGCATTTTTGTTATTTTTTACACGAAACATGATAATCAACGCCACCTAGCGTGATACGTGTAAACCTCGTACCCAAACCCTTTGTATGAACCACAGGTTCAAGTAGAATGCACAAATAGTAGGTACCTACCTATCCTGGAATTTCTTCAATCGTATTATAGATGGCGTTGTCGTAAATAGCTTCTAGGAACCCGAACCTAGATATGAACCGCGAGTAACTATCCTTGAAATTCCTCTATCAGACGATAGATGGCGTTGTCGAAAACTAAAGCTTTTTCAATAATTAATTTTCGAAAAAAATATTTTTCGAGGGTTGCAATACAAATAATTAATTGAATCCGAAATTATTACGGCGTAGGAACATTTTAAACTGCTCTGTATTGAAAATAAGAAAATAAAAAAACGAAAAAAGGCTAAGTAGCCCCTCTAAAGTCTGTCACCCATCTAGTTACTGACCGCGTGTCGATGTTACTTAACCAGCGTGATCGTTTGTTATGCAATGTTACAATTTGACCACCAACGGGGCGGCCTTGTTGTATGGAGACCCCCACATTGAATCCTCAGTGGATGAAACTTGGCAGGGTTTTAGTATTGGATGATCCAAAACTTACACAAAAATATCCAAAAAAAAAATCCAGAAGTTAGGTTTTTATACTTAAAAGTACCTACAAATAGCTTAATATTTTGAACTGAATAATATCTCGCTTCATTTTTTTTTTTACCAAACTAATTAATAGCCTTATTGTGAGGTCTACTCGATAAAAATCCAAAAAAATAAAAAAACCGGCCAAGTGCGAGTCGGACTCGCGCACCGAGGGTTCCGTACAAACCTGTAGTAAGTTTTAAATTATTTAAAAAAAAACTACTTACTAGATCTCGTTCAAACCAATTTTCGGTGGAAGTTTGCATGGTAATGTACATCATATATTTTTTTTAGTTTTATCATTCTCTTATTTTAGAAGTTACGGGGGGGGGGGACACACACATTTTACCACTTTGGAAGTGTCTCTCGCGCAAACTTTAGAAAAAAATGATATTAGAAACCTCAATATCATTTTTGAAGACCTATCCATACTAGATACCCCACACGTATGGGTTTGATGAAAAAAAAATTTTTGAGTTTCAGTTCTAAGTATGGGGACCCCCAAAATTTATTGTTTTTTTTTCTATTTTTGTGTGAAAATCTTAATGCGGTTCACAGAATACATCTACTTACCAAGTTTCAACAGTATAGTTCTTATAGTTTCGGAAAAAAGTGGCTGTGACATACGGACGGACAGACAGACAGACACACAGACAGACAGACAGACATGACGAATCTATAAGGGTTCCGTTTTTGCCAAATTTGGCTACGGAACCCTAAAAAGAAAAATATATCTGAATAGAAAAACACCAAAACACAACATTATTAAAACATAAATGGAGTTCTTAGTACACTATTAGATGTCACTGACTAGAAACAAACTAATTAACTATATTATCATCCCTTTTTATGCTGCATTTCTAAAATGTTATAATAGCACATCTCTTGTATACTTTATAAATTAAATTATTTTTTACTTTTTAGTGTTTGTGGTTTTTAAAGTCGGTTTTTATTTTTTTTTTGAAATTTTTTTTTCACCGTGTGAACGTTTGAATTTTGAAAATCAGCTTGTAATTTTTTTTGGAATTATTTCGAAATTGTTAATATTTCGGAAAAAACCCGACTTAAGAAAAAATTAAAAACAGGGTCCCAGGGTATTATTCGCTTAGCTTCAAAATGGCGAAAAGATTCTGAAAATCGGTTAATAATGAGGAACTTTCCAGCCTACGTTCCTTAGAAACATCATAGGTGGCGCTCTCTAACACACCAAGGATATAAGATTGCAATGAGGTGATACCTGTGGGTGATACTTGTGTATTGTACCATAGTCGTAATCAAGGAACATATTTACTACGGGGAGGTCGTAATAGTAATCTCTATGGCCTAATGCCTGAAAAAGTTTTTACGAAGACAACTAAGGCCAGTTACTCACTATTTCGTTTTGCGATACGGTTGCGTAAGTGGTTGAATTCATTTATTTTTTTCGTCTTTGTATCGAATTTGGACTCTGATTAGGTACCACTGTATATGAAGACTTGCCTACGAAATTTGGATACCGATTCTCCTGCGTATTGACGACCTGGATGCGACATTTGGATACCGATTCTCCTGCATATTGAAGATCAAGGAAGTTTCCAAATTTACATATTAGGTTATGTTTTCGTATTTACGTTCAGTTTGGCTTTTGCAGCCTAACAAGCAGTACACCATCGTCTATAAGTTAAACAACTTTTTTCGAAAGCTACGAGCACAGTTACCACTTTGTGCAATTCCGATTTCATACGAATTACGAATATGGGCGAATAACAAAAACGACACAGGATTGTCTGACCTAAACTGTCAGATATAGGTCAAACAAAAAAAAGTGATACGCTGAGCAGGACAAGAGAATATTTTCTCGCTTTGTCACTCCTCGGCATTAGCGTATATATACCTAGTACCTACTCATTTTGCTTACCTGTGATATTATTATCTTAATATATATAAATCTCGTGTCACAATGTTTGTCCTCAATGGACTTCTAAACCACTTAACCGATTATAATAAAATTCGCACAACCACTTAACCGATTATAATAAAATTCGCACACCATGTGCAGTTCGATCTAACTTGAGAGATAGGATAGTTTATATTATATAGATTAGGATTATTAGTGCTACCCGTGCGAAGCCGGGGCGGATCGCTAGTTACATTATAAAACAAAGTCCCCCTGCCGCGTCTGTCTGTCTGAACGCAATAAACTCAAAAACTACCGAACCAATTTTCATACGGTTTTCACCAATCGACGGCGTTATTCAAAGGAAAGGTTTATATGTATAATTAATTAATGATTTGTAAAAATTGGTTGAATTATGAGGATAATTATTTTAATATTAACTTGTACAATTATAATTTATTATATTATAAATATTATTATATATATTTATAAATATTATTATATATATTTATAAATATTATAAATATTATTATATATAACTGTGATATTAAGTTTAACAAAAAAAAAAAAAAAAAAAAAAAAAAAAAAAAAAAAAAAAAAAAAAAAAAAAAAAAAAAAAAAAAAAAAAAATTGTTGAAGATGTCGGAAAAAATCAAGCCGATTGGAAGCTTTCATCGAAATCGCTGCCTTATCCCTTGGAGATAAAACAAAACCATGTATCGTGGAATTGTTCCTCTTTTACAGGTCGACATAAAAGTAGGCGATGGCATATGACTAATTTTTAAGGATAGCTTACTATACCCATATAAACTGATTGATATCACCCGCGTCGGCTAGTTAGAATCGACTGGGTGACGTCACGGCTGTGACTACCGGCCACGTGCCGGACAATTTGGAAACGCAAGGGAAAATATATCGAAGTTATGATTCATAACTTCGTCATTTGTGAAGAAAATTTAAAAATCCACCAGTATGGGTAGCATGCGCACAACGAGTAAAATTATGTCTACCCATTATCTCTATTTGTCTACCGACGCTAACATGGTTACTTGTCTCGTTATGTCAAAAGTAGAGACAAAAGTAATATTTCTTATCTGTTGTTCTCTACGAACCTTTACATGCCGACAATTTGTTTCTTGTAATATACCGCGTTTTGTGCATGTAAACGAAAAATTAGCCGGCAACGACAACATCTCTCTCTCTCGTCGCGAGATAATCTCGTGGTGCGCATGCTAAGCACACTGGTTTCATTGCAAGCTAAGCTTTATGTTTTTAAGTTAAATAAAAAAATTGGAAACTTCCTTGGTCTTCAATATACAGGAGAATCGGTATCCAAATATCGTAGGCAGGTCTTCATATACAGTGGTAGTCGGAGTCCAAATTCGATGCAGACGAAAAAATTAAATGGATTCAACCAAATCACGCAACCGTATCGCAAAACGAAACAGTGAGGGACTGGCCTTAGTTTTCTTCGTAAAAACTTTTTCAGGCATCAGGCCATAGAGCATCACTATTACGACTATGGTACAAGTATCACCTCATTGCACACTTATATCCTTAGTTTGTAAACGTAGGCTGGAAAGTTCCTCATTGTGACCTGTAGGTGGTTTAAACTTTAAAGAGTTTTAATGTATTTTTTTTAATTTTGTAGTTGATTAAAATTACCATAGATGCAGATAAGTATTTACAATTGTAGTGTAGTAAATGCTATAATTTGAACTTTTCGCTTTGCGGCCAACATCGATTTATTGCCATCTCTATTCTGGTACACTAATGAGGAAAAAATTATCTTTCTCACTTTCTTTGCATCGTTTTGAGGCAAAGAATAACTCCAAACAGACGATTACAAATTAAAATCTCGTTTACACTACAAAACTTCTTTTTAACATACAAAACTTCTTATTATATTCGGTAACGTGGTGCGTATAGAGTTGTCTTTTTAAATGTAGACCTAATGCACTGTTTGTACCGGGAAAGAGATGGCAATAAAACAATGTTGGCCGCAACGGGAGGAAATTATCACAGTACTATATTTTATTAAATAAACTAGGTACTTAAAGCTACTAAAATTTAACTTTCACATAATATTATGTAAATTTTTGTTATCTACTTTATTTTTAAAAAGAAAACCGGCCAAGTGCGAGTCGGACTCGCGCACCGAGGGTTCCGTACAAACCTGTAGTAAGTTTTACGATTTATGACTTATTAAAAAAAATTGCTTAAAAACTACGTGTATGGGAGCCCCCCTTTAATATTTACTTTATTGATATTTAATTATTTATTTTGAAAGGTAATATACAAGTTAATATTCTGTGAAAATTTGAACCGTCTACCTGTTACCGTTTTTAATATTGAGCAAAAAAATACGAAAAAAAACCGGCCAAGTGCGAGTCGGACTCGCGCACCGAGGGTTCCGTACAAACCTGTAGTAAGTTTTACGATTTATGACTTATTAAAAAAAATTGCTTAAAAATTACGTTTGTTGTATGGGAGCCCCCCTTTAATATTTACTTTATTGATATTTAATTATTTATTTTGAAAGGTAATATACAAGTTAATATTCTGTGAAAATTTGAACCGTCTACCTGTTACCGTTTTTAATATTGAGCAAAAAAATACGAAAAAAACACGTTTATTGTATGGGGACCCCCCTTAATATATATATTTTTTTAATTTTTAGTATTTGTTGTTATAGCGGCAACGGAAATACATCATTTGTGAAAATTTCAGCTTTCTAGCTATCACGGTTTATGAGATACAGCCTGGAGACAGACAGACAGACAGACAGACAGACAGACAGACAGACAGACAGACAGACAGACAGACAGACAGACAGACAGCGGAGTCTTAGTAATAGGGTCCCGTTTTTACCCTTTGGGTACGGAACCCTAAAAACACGTTTATTGTATGGGGACCCCCCTTAATATATATATTTTTTTAATTTTTAGTATTTGTTGTTATAGCGGCAACGGAAATACATCATTTGTGAAAATTTCAGCTTTCTAGCTATCACGGTTTATGAGATACAGCCTGGAGACAGACAGACAGACAGACAGACAGTGGAGTCTTAGTAATAGGGTCCCGTTTTTACCCTTTGGGTACGGAACCCTAAAAAGTACAAATTTCATCAAAATTGGTTAAAAAGATGGACCGTTAAAGCGTAGCAGAGAGACAGACAGATACACTTTCGATTTCATAATATTAGTATGTATAATAGTTTTCAAATAAAGAGCTTTCAAAAATCGCAAAAAAATTTGTATGAGCCCATAAACAACCAAATGCGAGAATACCCTTGGATACAGTGCGAAGACACACCAATTTCAAAGACCATTTTGTGTTGGGACGATATAATTGTTACTTTACGGCTAGGGAAATACAATCGAGAACACAATGTAATTCAAATTTCATAATCATCACTGTGAGGCTAGAACCATTATATTCGTATTCGTTGCACAAACCAGTTTTACCACAACCAGAGCTGTGTGTTGCAATTTGTTACTTTAACGCTCAGGCAATACGGTTCAGAACGCATTAATCGTCATACTGACTGTCGTTTGCAAAATTTTTTGATTGAAAATTGAACTGTCGAATTAACGAAATACGGTCGGTTATCGAGTACAGGCTCGCGTCGCCGTAAGCATATTATCTCGGTGTCAGGACGTCACCACGCTCCTGCTTCCCCCGATTGATTGAATACAAAATATTTCTTTAGAAAATGTTTTAAGTTTTTAATGCGTTTAATTATTTTATTTGATACTAGCGATCCGCCCCGGCTTCGCACGGGTAGCACTAATAGTCCTAATAGTCTATCTATACTAATATTATAAAGAGGAAAGATTTGTTTGTTTGTTTGTTTGTAATGGATAAACTCAAAAACTACTCAACCGATTTTAAAAATTCTTTCACCTATAGAAAGCTACATTATCAGCGAGTAACATAGGCTTATATTTTATTTTCAAAAAATTAGAGATCCTTACGAAAATTGCAATTATGTGAACCAAGTTGGAAAAAATCCTCTCTTCTGAGAGCTTACGTGGCGTGCGCTGCGTAAATAGTTACAGTTACACGAAAACAATGTATGGTGGAATTGTTCCTCTCAAAAAGTTCTAAAAAAAAGTTGTGATAGCATACCTACATCTATCTTTTAAGGTTGACTCACAATAACCATTTTTATCAGTGCTACCCGTGCGAAGCCGGGGCGGATTGATAGTACCCAATATAGCTATAAAAATTTTTAGGTATTAAACGGCAATAAAAGTACATTCCAGCGAAAATGTTTCAATGAGCAATTTTCCGATGCAAGTAACATTAACCGGCCAAGTGCGAGTCGGACTCGCGCACCGAGGGTTCCGTACAAACCTGTAGTAAGTTTTACGATTTATGACGTATTAAAAATAAAAATTACGTTTGTTGTATGGGAGCCCCCCTTTAATATTTACTTTATTGATATTTAATTATTTATTTTGAAAGGTAATATACAAGTTAATATTCTGTGAAAATTTGAACCGTCTACCTGTTACCGTTTTTAATATTGAGCAAAAAAATACGAAAAAAACACGTTTATTGTATGGGGACCCCCCTTAATATATATATTTTTTTAATTTTTAGTATTTGTTGTTATAGCGGCAACGGAAATACATCATTTGTGAAAATTTCAGCTTTCTAACTATCACGGTTTATGAGATACAGCCTGGAGACAGACAGACAGACAGACAGACAGACAGACAGACAGACAGACAGACAGACAGCGGAGTCTTAGTAATAGGGTCCCGTTTTTACCCTTTGGGTACGGAACCCTAAAAAACACATTTTTAACCGACTTCAAAAAAAGGAGGAGGTTCTCAATTCGTCGGAATCTTTTATTTTTTTTATTTTTTATGTATGTTCCCCGATTACTCGAAGACGCCTGGACCAATTTTGAAAATTCTTTTTTTGTTTGAAAGGGTAGGTATACTTTCGAAGTGGTCCCATATAAATTTGGTGAAGATCTGATGAATATCTTCGAAGATAGATAATGGAACTCCTCAACGGATAAGAGTAAATTGCTCGCGATCAGTGTAATAGCTTAGTAAACAGTAGATTTTTAACCAGGCATAGCATATTTTTGACCGACTTAAAAAAAAGGAGGAGGTTCTCAATTCGTATGTATGTTCCCCGATTACTCAAAGACGCCTGGACCGATTTGGAAAATTCTTTTTTTTTGAAAGGGTATACTTTCCAGGTGGTCCCATGGTCATCAGGTCTGATGATGGAATCCTGGGGAAATCAAAGGAACTCTTCAAATTTTATAAGCACACTTGAAGTGATTTGGGTATTTTTTTAGGGCTCCGTACCTCAAAAGCAAAAAAGGAACCCTTATAGGATCACTTCCTTCACGGTCTTCGGAAGACTCTCCGAGACGCTGAACTTTGTTTCTTTCTCTAAATTGCGCTTTAGGCGTTCATCTTTGTCCTTTTCAGACTCCTGTGTTCGACGCTTTCTCATACGAGATGTACGTAAGGAAGGCCTCCCCATCGTGTACCACATATTCTATCCTAGAACCTATTTTATATTTACACCACTAAAAAGCAAAAAATAAAATTATTTTTAAATAAAAAAAAAAAACCGCCTTCAAAAAACGCCCAGAAACTAAAAAGGAAAAAATAATTGGATATATTTACCTATTATTTACATACGAATTCCTACTCAAACCCGTAATAAAATTTATTCTACAATTCTAGTAGAAAAATCAACTAAACTAAACACCCATTTATACTAGTGGTTCGCCCCGAACTGAGACCTCGCGGTTTCACAGAGCGCCATCTATTGACATCAGTGTGAAGTTTTGTTAAAAATATCATCATCATTAAAAATTAAATAATTTCGTTTCCTTATAACATTTATCTAATTTTAGTATTTGTTGTTCAAGTACAGGATATAATTCAAATAATTGATCAAGTTTCAGGCTTGAGAGTTCAGAAAATTGAGAGTTCTGAGGTCAACTTTGGACGTTAGAAAATCGCCACTTTGAAAGCCCCCCATTTCGTCAATTTTAGGGGAAAAATTAAAAAAAAAAATTTTTGGACTCTATTCCTAATTATCTTTAAAATGATATACTGCAACCCTATGTAACGCTATAAAAAATATTTTACTTCGCATTCGCTTCTATGAGAGCCCCCCTGAAATAAAGATTTTTATAACTTTTTAAGCCATATTCGGCGGGAGGCCATCGGTTTACATATTATATTTAAATTTGAAGTAATTACGTTCAGCAATTCAGAAGTTATAAGGCTCTGACAGACGGACGGACGGACGGACGGACAAGTGCAAATTCACCCAAGTAGACTCAGAGACCTTCGCTTCGCTCGGTCAAAAATAAACACTTAAATTAACTAGTGGTTCGCCCCGAACTGAGACCTCGCGGTTTCACAGAGCGCCATCTATTGACATCAGTGTGAAGTTTTGTTAAAAATATCATCATCATTAAAAATTAAATAATTTCGTTTCCTTATAACATTTATCTAATTTTAGTATTTGTTGTTCAAGTACAGGATATAATTCAAATAATTGATCAAGTTTCAGGCTTGAGAGTTCAGAAAATTGAGAGTTCTGAGGTCAACTTTGGACGTTAGAAAATCGCCACTTTGAAAGCCCCCCATTTCGTCAATTTTAGGGGAAAAATTAAAAAAAAAAAATTTTTGGACTCTATTCCTAATTATCTTTAAAATGATATACTGCAACCCTATGTAACGCTATAAAAAATATTTTACTTCGCATTCGCTTCTATGAGAGCCCCCCTGAAATAAAGATTTTTATAACTTTTTAAGCCATATTCGGCGGGAGGCCATCGGTTTACATATTATATTTAAATTTGAAGTAATTACGTTCAGTAATTCAGAAGTTATAAGGCTCTGACAGACGGACGGACGAACGGACAAGTGCCAATTCACCCAAGTAGACTCAGAGACCTTCGCTTCGCTCGGTCAATTACTATACAATAAACGATTTTAATACTTATCTATGTAATTATATACAATTTCTTAATTTTTCAATACCCTATGAAGTCGGTGCCTCCTATAAATAAACTATTAACCTTTTTAGTTTCTGGGCGTTTTTTGAAGGCGGTTTTTTTTTTATTTAAAAATAATTTTTTACCTTTGTAAAATGTAGTACGTCTACACATACTCGTAATACGGTTAGTTCGATTCCATCTAAAGTGGACATTGCCTTGTTGAGGGCAATTTTTCCAAAATTTGATTGTTTATGCTTGGAGTATTTGTGTTGGATATTCCTTATTTAGTTTCCATACTTTACATGAATGTTTCAAGTGAAGAAATTTTTGACGGATCATTTTTCTGGATCAAGATATTAAACATAAAAGAGTTGAGGTAAGGTAAAAATACCTAACTTCTGGTAAAAAATTTTGTTGGATATTTATAAAATACCTTTATGTTATGATACTTTTCACACCACTCGCTCGTCAATGCCTTATTACAAGGCCTGTTATCTAAAGGTAAACTACGTCATTACACTCTTAAGGCTTAGCGGGGTTGTAATGTTGTACTGAAATCCATTACCCCCATGGCATGTAATGTGATTTTAATTTCGAAAGATCCCGCATCCAAAGAAATTCAGTTCATTTCAAGTATTGCTTTCTCGCTTCGACGTATCACGGCTCTCTTACATTTTGCTATCTCGCTTCGATGAGTGATGACGTCCCTTTCACACGAACCAAGGAGTAAAGATTGTTGAAAATTCCCTCCAACAATTATTATGTATTTCCAAAACGTTCTATAGGTATATTCTGGTGTTATTGAAATTGAACATTTATTTAATTTCAAATTCAAATGTCGAGTGACGAAGATAGCTGCAGTAATTTAACTCCGGAAACTATTTAAAATATAGATGCTCTAAGTATAATAAACGATTTGCTCCCAGAAACTTCTAAAGACAAATATTTAAGGCGCCAGCGGAGGGCTAATTGCTCATACAAACGTAATACCAAAATAATTAGTAATTCGAGCATATATCCTCCATATTATGCGATTATTAAGATTGAACTAGTATTTATCTAGGTCCCTGGATAATTATTTTTCCAAAATACTTTCCCAAAATTAAATGTAAGCACATTGCGTTTTGCATGTTTTTGCGACATAAACGACATGTTTTCTCCTTATTTATTTCATATTAAAACCAACGATATCTCACGTACTAATTGATCAGGAACATAGCCTATATTGTCAAGTTACAGAATAACAACACGAAGTTAAAAACACAACAATTTTTCATTCATCATTTTTGGTATTCACGGAACAAGACTAAATGTATAACAAATTCTGTACGCTCATATTGCTATCGCGCTTGCACGCGATCATGTGTCTTCAGCCAAATAGGGATAGCAATATACCGGCAAATTTATATTTGCGGTTCGAGTAGAAGTTGCGAGCGGCGGTCGCCGGTCCCTTAAAAGCATACGAAGATTCCTGCAAAAGGAAAACTACAAGAGGTGCCAATTGCCTAATTTCAGAAACCGTATCGCTAGTTTACTTAAAAGATCTATTATTAATTTATTAATTCGTTCATTGGCATTTTTAGTATTGAAAATACTTAGCTGATATGAAATTGAACAGATATTGAATAATCTTTTTATTTTGATTTTATTGCCTCGCGAGGTGTGAAAATTAGAGTATTCAACTCAGGGGTAATGCTGTCTTTGTCTTGGGCGCCCCTAAACCCCGCGCTTCACTCAGGATTCTAGATGCAACACCCTCGCTACGCTAGGGAGTTAATCTAAAGTCCCTCCTTGCGCTTGGGGTTTATCCCGGCGCTCGTGACGTAAGAACTTGCATTACCCCCATGTTGAATAATCTACTATTATCATACTGTAAAGTTTCGTCGTCTGAGGAATTACAGTTGGGGTCCACTAGATTCCTTTCCTAGAGTATCTGTGGTCTTCTTTACCTTTCCATGTCTATAACATATTTTTTTATTATTAAGCATTGAAATAGAATCTACATCAATGTTAGTAAGACATAAAAACTCCTTGTTAATTTGTATTCCTTATATTCATAATTAGAATGAACATAATATTCAAACACTACACTTCAAATAAAATCCTTGCCAACAGTTTAAAATTAAGTTTGTTTTAGGTTTTGCCCTGCGTCGCCTGCTATGGCGTTATGGTGTCTTCGTGGAATATCAATGGGGCTTCAGAAGGCGGTTCCTGCGCTTGGAGTCTCGACAAATTTTGAAGGTATGTAATTTTCTATATTTATTGTCGTTGTTATACTTATCTAGATTATGCCTGTGTCACAGGTTTTCAAATATTCTATGGGAAGTGTTTCATTTTCGAGGATACAAAATCCTATCTGTACCAAGTACCAATCCAATCTCCGCCCTAATCAGTTGAATGGTAGGACGTGCGTGTGACCGTGAGAAATCCAAATCATATTAATATTATAAATGCGAAAGTGTGTTTGTTTGTTGGTTTGTCCTTCAATCACGCCGCAACGGAGCAACGATCGACGTGATTTTAGGCATGGGAATAGTTGAGGACCTGGAGAGTGACATTGGCTACTTTTTATCCTGGAAAATTATTGAGTTCCCGAATCAAAAAACTCATCCCACGTGGACGAAGTCACGGGCATCAGTTAGTTTGACATACATTTCGTTTCTTATGAATTGAAAGCAACTTAGTTGTTCCTATAAAATGTATAAAGTTCTATGTTTTTAAAGTTAGTGAAACTTGGCATTTAAAGCTAAGCCTCTTTCAGCGGGAAAATTTTTCGTAAAACTTATTTCGTAATTATTAAGATATTCGTAAGAATTTGTGTGTTATTTGTATGTAATTTTCAGCTAAATAGGCATGCATTTTGTTATTTTTCACGATAATCATGTCGACACTAGCGCCACCATATATATGCTGTGAAACATGATAATCACGCCACCTAGCGTGATACGTGTAAACCTCGAACCCAAAACTTTTGTATGAACCGCAGGTTCGAGTAGAATGCACAAAATATAGTGCCTATCCTGGAATTTCCTCTGTCGTAATATAGATGGCGTTGTCGTAAAAAGCATCTAGGAACCCGAACCTAGATATGAACCGCGAGTAACTATTCTTGAATTTCCTCTATCAGACGATAGATGGCGTTGTCGAAAACTAAAGCTTTTTTCAATAATTAATTTTCGAAAAAATATTTTTCGAGGGTTACATTAAAAATAATTATTTGAATCCGAAATTGTTTCGGCGTAGGAACATTTTAAAGTGCTCTGTATTTAAAATAAAAAAATAAAAATACGAAAAAAGGCTAATTAGCCCCTCAAAGTCTGTCACCCATCTAGTTACTGACCGCGTGTTGATGTTACTTAACCAGCGTGATCGTTTGATATGCGCTGTTACAATTTGACCATTAAGCGACTTGTTCGTGATTGGTCTGCCGGAAACACCCTATTTTCGGGGGAACACGCCCATATATAGGTAGGTAGCTCCGCCCCTAATCGTTCTGATTGGAGCGAGGTACGCCCACCTTGTTTGTTCTAACGAATCGGAAGCCTCGGTGTGAACTATGCATTGATCGAGTGTTTGACACGCCCTTCAATTACGTCTCGAAACACTTTGATTGGATCGCGTGAGCGCCGGTTTAGATTTTTTTGACGAATCATAGGGTTCGTTACTTTAGGTATATTAACATAATGATTCCTGGGATTTTTTGATTGGTTGTTCTTGTTGACGCCTTTATTTTTAGATTTTTGTCCAATATGTACCTACTAGAGATGACTTGTGTTATTTTTTTTTGTTTGATTTTAAGATTTGTTAGGTTTTATTTTGAGTTGTGATTATTATAGTTTAATGAATTGTTTTTCTTATGTTTATTAGGTTTAAGAAATAAGAATTATTACAAGATGTAAGTTACCAATGTGTGTTCCTACCTATTTTGAAGAAACAATTGTTGAAATAAGATGCATTGAAGCGTGCGCCTACCTACCTACCTATAGTTCTGGAATTCGATACTTCAACTTTTGCTCATGGTATTTTATTAACGTTTTATGATTAATTTAATACTTACTTTGCGATTTAAATGTGAAGATTTATTAGAATTTAGACTTATCACATCGTGACTTGCACTTTGATTTTATTGGATTTATTGATTTTTATTAAGTTTCTTTTTATTGATTTAACTTTGATTTTTCGTAAAGATGATTTATAATACCTACGTTTACCTATATAAGGATTAACTAATAATGGAGAATTTTAAAATAGGTAGAATGAAAAGTTTGTTGTTACTTTTCAAATATGTCTTTGTTATCTTCACATTTCTAACGTTTAGTAGGTAAGTAGGTATTTATATACTACGAAATATTTTGAGAATGAAGGCTTCTTACTTATACCTACCTAATGAAACACGGACTGGTTGTTGAATATCCATAGATATTTCCATAGATATTTGAGTTTTTACTTATGAACAGTGGCGTGCAGTTCATAGAGGCATAGAAGCACTGCTTACCCAAATGGAAATACCTAAGTCAATGTTCATTTTCATTAGATACCTATACCTACCTAGACTAACTACCTAATGCCTACTCTAGCTTCAAGCCCTGTACCTACACGCCACTGCTTAGGTATGAATAGTAAGTAGGTGCTTAGGTATACCTACTTACTTACCTACCTATCTTTTTGACCAGTTTGTGACTTTTATTAGTGAGATGTCTTTAGAATTTCTTATGTAGGTACCTAGGTGCCTACTGCCTACGTAATTTCTATT